>JAVSCE010004175.1:0-600000 GCA_032199065.1 Smutsia gigantea | reverse complement strand
CCAGTTACCAAAAGTCAACAGAACGTTTCTACTTTTATGAGGTACCTAGAGCAGTCAGATGTATAGAGACAGAAAGTAGACAGAGGCTGGGGGACGGGAAGATAGAATTGCTTAATGGGGACAGAGTGTCCATTGGGATGGTAAAAAGTTCTGGAGATGGTCGTACAAGCATGTGAATACACTTAACCCCACTGTACTGTATTCTTACAAATGGTTAAGAGGGTAGGTTTTATGTTATGTGTATCTCATTACAATGACAATTTTTTAAAAATTGAAGCAGAAAAAGATCATTTGCTCCTCTTCTAGAGTATAGATTGGCAAGAAGACAAACACAGAAGCGCGAGGCCCTGGTAGGGAGCTGTTGTCTATTTCCAGCTCGGGTGTGACTGGCTGGTGTGCCACTAAGTAGCCTTGAATAAGAAGGTTTCAGTGCAGATAGCAAATGCACACAGAGGTTACAGAGAGTCGGTTCTGGGAGTTTCACTGAAAGGTGAGCAGAGGGCCATAGCATTTTAGCTAGAGATGACGTGTGTGGGGGGGGTAGGATGGGAGATATCACATCACTACAAGTGTTGATAGGGATATGCATTAGAGGGAGAAATATTGACGATGCAGAAAAGAGAGAGATGATTACAGCAGCAAAGTCCTTCACAGGCACCTGGGAATCGGGTCGAGGGAACAGTTGGAGGTGTTGCTGGAGGGGACAGGGAAGGCCATTCACAGTAAAAGCAGGGAAAGAAGGAGAAGGCAGAGTGCGGGGGCCAAGTGTCAGACTGGCAGGTTGGATGTCAGAAAAATGATTTAGTTCTCATTAATTATTTCTGCCTCATCAGTGAAGTAAGAAGTGAAACATACATCATCTCCTTTATGCATCACCACACTCCTACAAGACCGGCATTATTTTATTATTTTACCCAAATGTGTATGTGCAAAGCCTGGGGCTGAAAGGTGGGGGAAGCAGCAGATCTTTCCACACTCTCTCCACTTTGGCCAGGCTGCGCCTCGGGTGCCTCACTCAGGCTCTAGCTCACGGCAGGCACCTGCAGTTTCTCATTTACCATTATCACGATGAGACTCTTGCTACAGATAAAAGACAGCTTTGGAGGGAAGTTTAGGCAATTGCCCAAGGTCACAGGAGGCAGCAGTAAGTTTCAAATGATTCTGGCTCCAAAACTCATTCTCGGCCACCACCCCCGAGGGCTCCATGCACAGCGACCTCTTTCAGGGGAGGCAGAAACATGCAGGGGAGAGCCTGGCATCAAGTTCATTGATTCTCTGAGGCCACAAAAAAGGTGTCGCTGCACTGTGGGTGTATTTAAGATTATTTAAAATGTAAATTTTGGGAAGTTCACCGGTTAAGAGCCCAAGGATGGTTAGGGTTTAACTTTTTACTGAGAAATAAAATAATCTGAGGCCCAAAGTGAAACAAAATGAAAACTACTGCCAGGTTTCCAAATTTCTAGTTTTATACTATCTCTTCGTGAAGTTACAGGTAAAAGCATTTTATCTAAGTGAATTGCATTCCTTGGAAATATCAGTTTTAATCTGCTGAAGTTTGATGTTTTCCCAAACAACAGACAAGTGCCACACGGTACAGTTAGGGGGCATCAAAATTTTCACTCCGTGGTGTCCCTCCTGCTGAGGCTGGGGTCTAAGCACAGCCCCGAACAAGCCTTGCTGCCCCATGGGTTTCAGCACCGTCTCACCCCCTCATGGCACCTTCAAATCATAGCTAAAGATTTCATCTCAAAATGGAGTATTTCATAATTCTCCCCTGGGGTAGCTTTTTTCATCATTGGATCTAAAATTAAACAGACTTACCATTTGTAAGCCTAACACTGAATGCAGAGTGATAGATCTGATTGTATTTTTAAAAGCCATCTATAAACCAAAAATACCATAAACAAAGTTAAATAGCAAGCTGTGAAAAAAATTGCAAAGTGCACACTGAAAATCCATAATCTATATGTATGAAACAGACATATAAGAATATAAATATAGACTAAGCATATAGAAATATTTCACAAAGAGAAATATAAATGACCAACAGATATCAAAAGTTGTTCATATTACATAGAAAATACAATGAGTTATAATTATTGTCTACCTAACTAGGAAAGAATAATTTTAAACTACATATAAATAAGTCTTTATAATTAAAAATTGAATGTGCTCAGGGTTTGTGAGTGTGTAGAAACTCACTGTGGGTACAGCTTTTATGGAAGCCAATTTCAATTTATACATAAGAGCCTTAGAAAATGTTTATACCTTTTAGACAGCAACTTCACTTCCACAAATGTACCCCAAAGGAGTAATTAGCTGAATGGGCAGACAGGTATGCATACAAGCAGCAGTCTTGCAGACATGCTACACCACTGCAATCACTGGGCATCTTGGGAGGGAGAATATGGGTGCTGAGTCCTGACAGTGAGGTAACCATTTCTGGGTATCATTCTGAGACTCAGTGTAACATTCCTCACATGGAATATTTAGTCAACATTCATTTAACTAAATGCATGGGACCTGTGCAGCAGCTGAGAGAAATTTTAAGCCATATAGTGACCAATTTACTCGTTATTCAATCTTCAAAACTTCTCTGCCAGTTGAGTTAAACACAGTCCTGAAGTTCTATGAAAAGTGTATGGAAATGTAAATTCTAAACTCACAAATCTATTTAGTTAAGGGATCTGTGTGGAGAAAACGAGAGGATGCACATACAATCTCTAGCATAGTAACTAGTACACAGTAGGCACTCAGTACATAGTAGGTAGTGCAGTACAATCCCACCAGCGCCACTGCTATTCCCCAAGGTTTGTGGCACGTTTCTGCAGATGGTCCTCCTTTCTTCTCCCCTTCCTCCATTTTTCTTTGTTCCTCTTTCCTTTCTCTTATCCTTCTTTCTTCCTTTTTTTTCCTTTCCTCCAACATTTTTGAGTATCTAACACGAACCATGCATTTCCCTCGGCAATGAAGTAAATAAAACCCAAAACACCAGGTTTCACCTCAAAGGACTGATGACATAGTTGATGTCACTGACCTTAAAAGAAGCCATATTATGCATGACAAGCAAAAAGCTTTAGCATCTGAAGGGTGGGAGTAGCTAATTCTACGGGGAGGAATTTTTTAGATTTTCTTGTTGAATTGGATCTTGAAGACCAAATCGTAATATATCAGACAGAAAGCAGCATAGCCTTTTTCATGCCTGTGACGTGATTTTGCACTTGAGACGACATAGCCATTTGGGAACCCCAGGAAGCTATGAGCAGGGGAGACCTGTGGGAAGGCCCATCGGGTGATCAGGGTGAAAACAGGCCAGTGTAAGTTTTGAAAGACTTCAGAGAAGAAGGTTTAAGTCATTTGTGTTCAATCCTATTGTAGATGGTTTCAGGAGGAGGGACTGACTGACCCATCTGCGTGTGTGAGGCTAACATGCTGACAGCGGGAAAGCCAGGGAACTTGATTCAACCTAACTGCCTGGGGGCCAGCTGCCAGGGGCCAGCGTGCGCCTGTAGTGTCCGTGCTGCTGCAGCATGGCTCCTAAAGCACAGAGAGAGATGCTGCCAGTGCTTTTCCTCTCGTGACCCACTCTTCCTCAGGTACCAGCAAGTTCAGCGCCTGGACTAGACTGAACTAGAAAACCGACTGCTTCCTCAACCAGAATCCTATTATGCTAAATTAAGCCAGAAGCCAGAGGTGCAAATATGACAAAAGGCAAGCTTCTTTCTCTCAAAACTATTACAGGTTCATAGGACAGAAACATGTTTAACTGCCTAGCAAAGGGCTGAGATAAATGCTGTGATACAGTAGAAGGAAACTGTACCGTAGAAGGAAAAAGGGGGTGACTGACTGCTCACAGATGAAAGATTTCCCAGGAAAGGGAACCCTTACCAGGAGTTTTAAAGGATGAAATTAGACTTGACAAGGCAGTTGAAAGGGAGAAATTCCCCCCAATCCCATCTTTTTCTGTGTGGTGCTGTCTTTCTTTTCACAGTGCTTTGCCAGAAGGAAGGCGTGCTCTCCCCTCTGGTCCCCAGGGCCTTTCCACTCCGGCTGCCGTAAGCACTTCTAGGTGTGTTGTCTTGTGCCTGAATTTCACACATGCAATCTTATTATATTGTTAGACTAGCTTTTTGAAGGAAGGAAACTATTCTTCCTTTGTAAGCAAGAAAAATAAGTCTGAGGAAATGTAAGTTCATGGTTATCACCATAGTAATTGGTGAGGGATAAATGAGCTCCTCTTATTCTGGTATCAAAATATGTGCTGTACTCGCTACTAGTATTCCATTGATGCTTCTATGTCAGCAATTATCTTGCTGAACTACCATGGTGCGCCTCCATTTACGACAGGGGCTCTGCCTTTTTATCCTGTATCCAAAGTGTAGGACATAGTGGTTGGACCTTGTAGGCTTCCCAAAGTATTTGAGTAATAAACACATAAAGTAATAGATAAACCCCTAAAAACATCCTTTGGGACTTACCTAGTTCTATCAGATATGAAGATCTTTTGTTTTCTATACTTTGCCTTCTGAACCAAATGAATTGTCTCTTGAGGGCAGAGCTTCTGTCTTAATCTCTGTAAACTCCCAAAGCACCTAACACAGAACCTTGCTCAATGTAGGAGACCCTGACATGCTTTTTTAAAAAGTAAATTACCCATTTCTGGGGGATTTGGGGATGGACTTCAGTCCTGTTTCATTTTGTAAAATGGTCACATCATCCCATTGGGTAGGGTGTTGATCTTCTGCCATAGTGAAAAGTAACAAAATTGCTGCCCGCATTTTTTTTTCCAGTCATGTTTCAGCTCTGGGGATTTAAAGCACTTTTGTACATCTCAGCTTGTATGGTGCATATGACCCATTCGAAGATCTTTTCTCTAGGGAAATTCATTTAAAGCTCAGCTTTCACTCAAGCAAATGCCTAGATCCCAGCAGGTTGTATTTTTACAAGAAATGTTAGCAAATTATAATTAGACGGAAAAATTCTGGGGCCATGAAGGGGGAAGAATTGCCATGACCAGTCCCGACTGCAATTCTAATTGATGCTATGGCATTTTTACTTTTTCATCCAAGGTTAACTTCTGTTGGAAGTAAAATTTGAATATCTGTTTCCACACCATTCAAAACTCTAAATTCCTACCCATTGTTTTAACTTTGAGATATTAGTATCTCTGGTGAGATTGAAACATCTAAGAAGAGATGTGCCACTTTTGTGCAGCTGTTAGATTGCTGCCCATTGGTCCTGGGCTTGCTGGACGTCTGCTGCTGGTCTGCGTGAGTGACGCAAAGTGCAAGTGGCTCCCCGCCTGCTTTTGTCCACCAGTGTTCACTCTCTCTTGAATGGAACCAATGGTCGGAACATTTGTGAGAAGATGGATTGAAAAGGGATCACCACATGTTCCTTGACTGCAGTCTCCCATTCTGTGGGAAGACTGGGGACCCAAAATCAAATCAGCCTGCAAAGAATTATGGATGACCTAATTGCCCAAAAGTGTAAACTCTGTCATTTCCCGGCACCACAAACCCTGCTGCAGACAAAGAGTTAGCAAACTCCAAACCCTGAAGACAGCACATCCTCTGCTCCTTCCGTGGACTCCTCCTAACTTCAGCCCTGTGAGTTACGGAACTGGAATATTTCTCAAATGCATCCCTTTCTCTTCTTCCCTGTGCCACTGCTCTAATTCAGGGTCTCCCCGACTTTTTCCCGACAAATTTTTCTACTCTTTTGGCTGGCATGGTTGTGGAATGCAGGGATGAGAGCAGGGGAAGTCGTAGTTCACAGAACTCAGTGGCATGTGGTTTTCACCAGCTGAAAGGAGACAACGCTGCTTCTCTCTCATTTCAGCCGTAAGATTTAACATCATTCCAAATGTTTCACTCACTCCCTTGTCCAAGGAGAATACTTGCGGGTATATGCAGATATCTGAGAATGTATACTGCTCTGTGCTTACGGTAACCCTCATTCCCATGGGTAGGGTGGCCTCACTCTCGTGTTCACCTGGGCTCAGCCACTGACTTGCTTCGGCTGATGAAACGTGCAGATGTGGCAAGGGGCCAGGTCCAGGCTGAAGCTGAGAGCCACGGGGCGGCATGCCCTGGGCATCCCCCTCTGCCAGGAGGTGGGCATGTCCCGGATGGGGGCTGCTCCTCCAGCCTGGGTGCTGCAATGAACAAAGGGCAGGCAGAGCGGCTGCTGACGTCAGCCGATATATAACATGGGCAAAAAATAAAACTTTGGGGTTTAAGCCACGGAGATGTAAGGGTTGTTTCTCACTCCAACATTATATGACAAAACCTCAGTGATACAATGAATGCTTTGTTTTGCAGGTTAATTCCTTAAAAACATGATTTTTTATCAGTTGGTATGACCTAGGATAAATTGCCATTGGATTTATGAGATAGATCTACTGTTTGGACATCTGATGACTGTTGATCACATGAAATAACGTGTAGATAATACAGGGAAAGCGATGTGCTGAACAGGAAGTGGGCGATTCACAAATGCTGGCGCACTTGCTCACGTCTGCCCCCTATTCACTTAAAATGACTCAGCTCTGTGTATGTAATGTCTTAGCTCATCCCAAAGAATGACGTTTCCCCAAAATCTTTTCCCTTAAAAATAATGTTTTAAAAAGCAGACTTAAAAATAATGTTTTAAAAAGCACTTGTTCACGCCACTGGGACTTTTCTTCCCTGCTGACTTGAGAGCATCAACTCGCCAGGCGTCTGGTGGCTCTGTTAACAATTAACCATCACAGGAAGGTGGCCCTTCGCCTACCTCTGTACCTTTCTGTACTTCTGGCTTTAAAATGACTATTTCAGCCGCAGCAGGCATGTGTGAGACCTCTATGATGTGCTCGGCTCGGGAACAACGAAGATGTGTACAGTTCGCAGCCGGGCTCGGGAAGTGGCATGTGGCCGCCCAGGAGGCGGGCGCGCGGGGACCAGCGGAGGAGCGTGGCCGCGTGCAGGCCCCCAGCGGCTCGGGGCTGGCAGGGAGGTTGCTCGGGGCCAGGGTGTCGGATGGGCTCCCGCAGCCGGCTCGGTCAGGGCCTTGGGCACAGAGGGGCGAAACAGCGCCTTTGGTGGACGGAGGGGATGTGAGGGGAAGACGGAAGGGAGGAGGGAAAGGGCGGGAAGACAAAAGAAGAAAACAAACATGTACGGAGCACCGACCTGGGGATCTGAGGCCTGAAATGTCTCCCCTAATTTAACCCTTAAGGGAGTCCAGGCAGTGGGCAGTGGCACACGCAGCAAAGGAGAGGAGCTGGAGGCTGGAGACGCCTGCAGCCCTCCGTAGCTGGGCAGAGCTGTGGTCCCTGGTCCGCCTCCTCCCCGTAACTGCGCTCTAGGCAAAGCCAGTGCTTTTTCTGACACTTGGCCTCCAATCCACGTCTAAATGTCCCTTGTCACCTCAGATGCTGATACAGAGCTGACGGGGCATTGCCTCAGCACCGCCCTGCAGCAGGAGAAGCCGTACATCCTTTATCCTTCGAGCCCTCTGCCTGGAGTACGCTTCTCCCCTCTCACCTGCCAGCCTTCCCCATAGCGCCCCCCCACCTCTCCAAGCCTGGCTCTGCACCCAGCGAAGACCCGCTGGACGTCTCCCTGCAGCTGCCGCGTGGTGAGCCAAGCTCCCGTCCCCCTCATATGCACGTGTCACCAGCACTGGTTCATATCTGTCTCTTTTCTCTCCATCCTCACTCCTGAGACTAAGTTTTCTGGGCCAAGAAGCTTTTCTTCATGGATTTATTTGCACATCACTCATTTAACAACGCTGATTGTGAGCCTGCTATGTGCCATGTGGCGTGGCTAGGGACACACTGATAAGAGCAAGTGGCCTCTGTCCTCACCGGGCTTACCCACTGGACATTACAGACCAGGTGCTCGGCAGCTGTGACGGGGCCACAGCAAAGGTGGGGGACACAGAGGATCTCTAGGGATCAGAGTGGGGCTTCTCCCCTCAACTTGGGTAGCTGGGAAAACCATCCAAGGGGAAGTGCCATGCCCTATGGTATCTCAGAGAGAGAGGAGGGCTATAAAGCGAAGGGGAAGGGGGCAAAAGTCCCTTCCCAGACCCCAGCCACACCGTTAGTGACAAAACCTGGACTGAAGGGCAGGACCCTTGGAGAGCTGTTTGCCCCTCTGTGAGCATATTACTGGCAGGCACCATAGAATGGGTTAAAACATATCAGTATCTGTAACTCAGCCACACACGCTTTCCTATCCTGGGAGTGAGAATTCCACGTATCTTTAAAAAGAATCCTATATCTGCTCTGATTTATCATCCGCTGTTGCCTGTTTATCTTATCTCACTTTCTGAAATCTCTTTCAAGCAGGAAAATACAACTGATCGCGGAAGGTGTGTTTACAGCTTGGTGACAGAGAAAGGAAAGTGAGGCGCACAGGGTTGAATCAGATAGTTGGGGGTTTTATGGTGTTCTCTGAGCCACTTTTAATAACTTTCCTGATACTCAGAAAAAGGATGTGGTCTCCATCAAAAGCTCTTTTCGGTAACCAAATCAACAACAGGAGAAAAATACTCCTACACAGTCCCAGGTGCAGGTACCGTGGGGTGCTCTGAGAGCATGGGGCGTCTGCTCCGCCTGCTCCTGAGGGGCTCCTGGGACCAGCAGCCCCATTTCCCCTCAGACAGCTGATGTGTGACAGACCAGGCCTCCTCCAGCCATAAGCTCAGGGGACAAGAGGAGAGCCCTTCACTCTCCCCCACCTGAGAACTGCAGTCTCCTCCCCAGCCTGGAACTTCCCTGACCCCCACCTTCACCTCAAAGCGCTGGCCAAAGTTCCATGACTACAGAGCAGCCCCAACTCCATCTGCCAGGTGCATAACCCCCTTGCCCGGCCAGCCAGCCATCTGAGTGGTGTGGGCTGTAGAGAAAGGGCTGGTGTGGGGAGTGAGGAGGTATGTTCGTCAGTTCTGGGTGCTGGAGCAGAAGAACGCACAGCCCATTCCCTGGCCATTGCCAGCATTCTCTTATTTAGGTTCAGAGAATACACAGTCTTCCTGACTGCAGAGGCCCCTGCCCACAAAAGGTGGATGGGATCAACAGTACGTGCCCAATCCAGGAGGGGGAAACCCATGAAGGTTTATCTCTAGAAAACTCCCGTCTCCAACAAATTTCCTTATTTGTCTCTGAATTCCCCATACAGACTTTGTCACCTATCTTATTTTGTACCTGTTATGTTCAAGGCACTCTGATAGACTTCACAATGGGTTGTGTTGTGTGTGTCTCACTTAATGTTTTTAGATTTCTCCCTCCTCACCCCATAAGGGTTAAGATATGTTCACTTTTAAAGGAATATGAGAAAGTAGATCCAATTAAAATGTTTAGTACTTAGTATGTAGATTAAAAGTCAGCTAGGCGGGGCACACGCCTCTCCTGTTTTGCCCCTGCACCACCAGCAGCGAGCTCAGTGCCAGCCATGGAAGCACAGGTCAAGCCCGCCCGTTTACTGACCTGCAGGGACAGTGACAGGAAGAGGTACTCTGGCCCTCCCCTAGTGTGCCATCACAGCGGGGTCATGCCATGGGTGATTTCCACGTATTATCTCTTCTAAACCTCAGACACTCTGAGAAGCAGGTCTCATTAAACATGTTTAGCAATTAAAGAGAGTGTGCCCAGGAGAGTTGCGGTGAATCTGCGAAAGGTTCTTCCTTCATGTTAATGCTGGAATTTGTGACCAAGCTCCTCTCTCTATGCTCAGTACCGTCTCCACCCAGCCATAATTCCTGAAATGGTGAGAGACAAGCTTACTGCAGCTGGAGGTGGGCACTGCCGCTGGGCTGTTCTCGTCCACAGCCAGTGGGACTGTGCTGCCCCCCTTATGAGTGATGTTGCTGTGAGGGCCTCTGCCTGCCCTGTCTCATTCTTCTTAGAATCACTCCTGGAGGCACATAGTGCCGTCGCAGCCAGACCAATGGGAGCTGAGTGGTGGGGAGGACAGGTGGTCCCCCAGCCCTTCCCAGCTCTGCCCCGAAGCCGGCTCCTGGAATCACTGTGCAGCTCCAGTCGCCCAGACTAGGTTGGGCACTCAGGGACACCGCCAAACAGTGGGGACTTGCCAAGCTTCCCAGGGCCCAGACAGGCGTTCCAAAGTCAGATCGCTGCAGATGACGCAGGAGCCCTGACTGGCAAGAACACCAATGCAACCAGCCAAACACCTATCATGCACCAACTGTTGCCCTCAGTGCCTTAATGCATTCAAACACGCATCTTTTTAAAACCGAAATCTGCTGATGTATGAAAGAATAAACCTCCACGATCATCACCTTTTGAACAGTCATCAAACATGATCGATATCTCACATCAACATTACTTTGTCCAGCATGTGACTAACTGGATGAATACAGCACAGAGTGGTGAACTAGAGGAGAGCAAACAGCTAGCTAGAGCACACGGTGCTAAGCCCCTGTGGATGTGTGCACGACAGGGCTGCCCTGACTTGGAAGACCCCAGCCTATCTGTCTCTCAGAAGGGCTAATACCTAACACGGCCCTGTCACTGAAGAGGTGCTCCAGCAACCAAGAAATAGAAGAGTGGGATTTCAGCCCCGGGCACACAGGTGTCAAAGAGATTGGCGAAGCCAGAGCCCAGTTCTGAAACTGAGCAGTAACAGATGTTGACAGTTGACCAGACCTGGTGTTCAAGGACATGCGAGCTAGATCATGAAGAATCTTGAGTGTCATGCTAAAAATATAGCTTTGAATACAACAGAAATCCCATTTACCCAGTTTCCTCTGAGTAGATACGTGCTCTCTGCAGGCATGGGGTGGCCTCCTAATAAAGTCAGCAGGACGTGCACCACAGACATCAGTGTGTTATAAGCGCAGGGTGGTCAGCGGCAGAGAGTTTGGACTGGAAGAGAGTGTTTCACAACTCTTTCAGCAGCCAAAGCAAAACGTCATTTTTCATTCCTCAAAAATAATCTTAGATGTTTATTTTATTGTCTTGTGAAATATTATAAACATATTGACAAAAATAGGGAATTAAATAATGAACATCCATGTACCCTCTCAATTTTATCAAATGGCAATGCTGTGCCCATTTGCTACAGAGGATACTTTCATGAATTTATAAACACAATGCAGCTGGTGAACCCCTGTGCCTTACACTGGACACTTCCCCTGACTCCCATAGAGATGACCTCCATTATCCATTCAGTGTTTATACACCTAATCTGGGGTTTAAAAGGTTACTGTTTATTATGAGAAATTTTAATATGTTTTTGGTAGGTTTGAAGACTTTTTATAGTAGTGTAACACCACATGTGTATTTTCTTCTAATATATACGTGATTTTATTTCTTTGCTAGAGCAGCATATTTTAGAGATTTTTGCTACTGATTCAAACAGAATTTCTTTGTTCATTTTAACTACTGAAGAGTACTTGATCACAATTTTTTGATTCATCTATTGAGGGACATTGTTTTTGGGGGATGTTGACAAGGAAAAATGCAACTGCATGGATCTTAATGTCAAAATCACAAAGTCAGAAGGTAAAAATTATATGCAATAATGTGCATGGGACCAAGGTACCAGCTGGCTTTACTGTCAGCCTTCATGGGTCATCTGTCCCACTTGGTGACCTTCTGCCTCTCTATAAAGGTGTGCTAAGTAGTTCACCTGAATACCCACAGAGATCAGGAGAACATATTTGAGCAATGTTTTCATGAAAGGGTTTTGTGATATTTCTATTAGGGCTCTGAATTCTGCTATGGTGTTGGGCTTACATGCTGGGATTTTTATTCTTTTGGTGAACATTTGTGACTTAATTTCTGCGGCTTTATCCCAGTATGTCTCACAGTTATTTCTGTCTAAATTATTATTTTTAGATTATTCTCAAAGAGAACCGTTTGTCTCTGCACTGGATGGCTAATTCAGGCTGGAAAATGTCTACAGTATCTGTCTTGAACACACCATCTTCAATTTTCCCATCATGTTTTCCTTGGTTTACTTTAGGCTGGTTCAGAGGACTTGAACCTACATCATGTATTACTGTACTTTTAAGTGACAGGGATATGTTTGTTTAATGGGGCAGAGCTTCTGAGCAACAGAGGGGAAGGCAACGTTCTTTGGGAACCACCGTGCATCCTACTGGGTGGGGAGCTTCCTCCCATCTGGAATTATGGGGTATTTCTTACTGTCATGCTCTCCCCACTCCATCTAATGACTTGAGGGAGACAAATTGCTCCCCTTTGCAGGTGGGAGAAGTAAGAAGAAAGGGGATTAAATAACTTGAGCAATATCCCACAGAGCAAAGGAAAAATGAGTATGGTTTTATGAGTCTAAAATTGTATTTTTAGCTATAGTTTAGTTAAATAAAAACAAATTGTTTTTCATTGAATATTGTCTGGTTTGCTCTGAGGTCTGAGGCCCATCCTGGCAAACCGCAGCAGGAGGGCATGTGAGAACTCTGTGTGCCTGTGAGCGCAATTTTCCAAATGCTCTCAGTGTTTATTCAACTAGACAAGCCTACCCCATGTGACAAGACATTTCACTCTTTGCACTATCACTCTTAAAAATCACCACTGGATGGGCTTGCAGGTTGTATCATTAGAGCAATTATCCTGCAACAGCCAGAATGGATTCCAGACCGGAAAGCCAGCAGTTTCCCATCCTTCTCTGCCCGCTATAGCCAGCCAGCTCCAGATCCAAGCAACTCTGCATGTGTTTGAGCCTAGGGCCTGGGGAGAAGGGGGGCTTGCAGTCAGTCGCCTCTGAGGGCAGTGAGATGGTTAGCAAACCAGATGTCTTGACACATACAAGGCTTCCGGGGTAGATAACCACCCACAGAGTCTCAATTAGGGAAATCTACAATTAACATGACAGCGAGGAAAAGGGTCTGGTGTGCAATTACAATATTTTGGCTAGTGCTTATTTTGCTGAGATTATCAGTTAATAGCTTTCAAAAATTCCTGTGAAAATCTAGTTATCTGCTAAAATGTGAAACTATTTATAAGGGAATGACCAATAGAATAATTTGATAAGCATGTGCCGGATTTATTTTTTTTTAATCTGCTTTATGGCTAAAAGTCATAGATTCTATGATATGGTTCAGATAACAAAAAAGCATAATCCTGCTTGGATTTGAGAAGGTTTGAGAAGTGAGCTGAAGGTGAAAAAGTCTGGTAACAATGAGAAAAGACTCTTCTAAAGGCTTCAGCAATTCTTATGTATCTTGAGCCCCAGAAGGTTTTGGAGACTGCAGCTGCAGATGACAATTCCTTTTCTTTCTTTCTTTTTTCCTTCTCAAACTGAATTTCAACAATGAGGCAAGTGATTGCAGTGTGGCAATAGACAAAAGCTGTTTTCAGAGGATTGCCTGCTTGCAGAGGCCTGGGAAACCCATGCTTCCAAGTCACAAACAATAGGTCTTTTAACCTAACACATTGCACCAAACTGGGTGGTAAACACAGTTCCCAAAATTGTCATGGTCCAACATATTAGGAAACCTACAATAAGAAAAGCTTAGCACAGTTTTCTGCGCTCCAGTTTCAGAGAAACGTCTTAGAGAAGAGTTTCTTTCACAAGCTGGATCAGCATCCTCCCATCTGGAATTATGGTGTATTTCTTCCTTCCATGCATATCCTCACCACAACCCACACAGTTATATATTCCTTAGCAGTCTGGGATCTATACGAACTAGGGAACATGTAGAAATTCATTCTGATTATTGTCTCTCTACCCACCCAGCTCTCCAGTTAAGTTGTATTTTGAAGGCAACAAATGGTTGTTTTTCTGCTGCTCTGAAAATCTCCTGTGCCTCACTGCTACTTTAATTATATTTAAAGAGATGAGAATGATCTTTGGTAGGTATACATTGAAAATGCACAGCCATTTATTCATCCTGTCAACCAACTGATGGACGATTAAAAGTCAGAACATTACAGCTGTAGCTTCTGGAGATACAGAAATAAATTTATTAAGGTCCTTCTCTTCCTGTTTATCTGGGAAGATATATATTTTTGTACTGTAGTGAGTTAGATGATTGGAAACACAAGGTAAAGCATCTAATGGTGATTAGAAGGCCAAGAAGCCTGGATGGCCAATCAATTTCTCAGAGAAATCAGGAATTGGGTATGTAGTACTTGAACAGAGACAAGAGTGGGAGTTTGCTAGATAGACAAGCCTAGAAAGGTCCTTCTAATCGGAAGGAATTGCACAGAGGCACAAAGGCAAGAGATAATAGTGTTTACTCAGCGCTAGCTGTACAGCAGTTGCTCAGGTAAGTGCTTCACATACACTAGATCAATCACTCCTTGTGACAACCTTATGAGATGTACTGTTATCACTATATTATATATGATAAAACTGAAGTTTGAGAATAAAAGCATTTGTTCAAGTCAAATGGCTAACAAGTAACGGAGGTGGGATTCAAACTCAGGTTTCTTTTTCATTCTGGAAACTGCGCTTCTGATGACATGTTTCTAGGATGCAGTGCATGACCTGCAGCTGTGGAGTCAGGACAAAACGTTTCAACATCGGGCAGTGGTTATTATTCTGTAATATGCAGGCAAATGGGAGTGTTTGTAGCACTTTCAATAGGGCAGTGACTTAACTATATGAATATTCTCCAAAGAAACCGTTTGCAACTATTGCATGACAGGATTGGTGAGGATTTTGGAGGGACTGGAGGCTGACAAGAGGTGGACATCTGCAATCCTGCTGAGAGATAATGAGGGGAATGAGAGGTAACTGCATGGTGATGGTGTAGTGAGGTTGGGTTTGCAAAGCACTCGAGAACTAAACAATCTACAGGACCTGGGTGGAGGAGAGAACCTGCAGAGAAATGCCCAAGGGTCCAGGGTGAGAATCTGGGTGAATTGTGTCTCCCATAACCAAAATTCTGTAAACAGAGCAGCGAACAGCTTCCACGGATGATCTGCGGTCTGTCACCATCCGTGAGCTCTTTCTGAGTACTGATGCACAGGGAGATCAGCACATACAGAATCACAGGGCTAACTTCCTGTGTTGCAGGAGCTTCCAAAGAGGTTAGGAGAGAGTAAACCAACACAAACGTCACGATAACCAGACCCAGCACATGCCTGCAATGGGGCTGGAGACACCATACATAATGAGTGCCACAGGAGATCAGAGGAGAAAGGGTCACTGTGGGCAGATGGTCCTAGAGAAGGGCCTTGGGCTTAGAAGATGGAAGACTATATAGGCATGCACAGCAAAAGCCCTGCAGTCCATGATTCCATAAAAAAAATGACAGTCTAACTTCCATTTAGAATCTTCCATGTAGCATAGAGATCAAATGTGGTAGATTCAACTTAGGCCACAAGAGTCCTTGAAGGAGACCCTTTAAGGGATGTGTTGTTTTATGTTTTCTGTGGGTGGTTAAGTGTTTAAATTGCTACTCTAGATATTAGCGTGCATGGGAATCACATGGGTGTCCAGTGAGAATGTAAGTTCCTACGATGCCCCCCAGGGATACTGAGTCAGGGTGTATGGGGTGGGGCCTGAGGACCTGACTCTTTAGCAAGTAGCCCAGGGCTTCTGATGCCAGAGTCTGAAGACCACACTTTGAGACACCAGTCTAGGACCCACAAGACACTGAGATTTTTTTTAAATAATTTATTTTGGTATCATTAATGTACAGTTACATGTGCAATATTATGGTTATTAAACTACCCCTTTCATCAGGTCCCCCTCACCAACCCCATTAAAGTCACTGTCCATCAGCGTAGTGAGATGCTATAGAGTCACTACTTGTCTTCTCTGAGTTGTACAGCCCTCCCCGTGCCCCCCCAACATTACATCTGCTAATCATAATGCCCCTTTTTCCCTCTGATCCCTCCCTTCCCACCCATCCTCCCCAGTCCCTTTCCCTTTGGTAACTATTAGTCCGTTCTTGGGTTCTGTGAGTGAAATCATTTGATGCTTGTCTTTTTCGGCTTGGCTTATTTCACTGAGCATAATACCCTCTAGCTCCATCCATGTTGTTGCAAATGGTAGGATTTGTTTTCTTCTTATGGCTGAATAATATTCCATTGTGTATATGTACCACATCTTTATCCATTCATCTGCTGATAGACACTTAGGTTGCTTCCATTACTTGGCTATTGTAAATACTGCTGCGATAAACATAGGGGTGCATCTGTCTTTTTCAAATTGGGCTGCTGCATTCTTAGGATAAAATTCCTAGGAGTGGGATTCCTGGGTCAAATGGTATTTCTATTTTGAGTTTTTTGAGGAACCTTCATACTGCTTTCCACAATGGTTGAACTAATTTGCAGTCCCACCAGCAGTGTAGGAGGGTTCCCTGTTCTCCACATCCTCGCCAATATTTGTTGTTGTTTGTGTTTTGGATGTTGACCGTCCTTACTGGTGTGAGGGGATATCTCATTGTGGTTTTAATCTGCATTTCTCTGATGATTAGTGATGTGGAGCATCTTTTCATGTGCCTGTTGGCCATCTGAATTTCTTATTTGGAGAAGTGTCTTTTCATGTCCTCTGCCCATTTCTTAATTGGATTATTTGCTTTTTGTTTGTTGAGGTGCATGAGTTCTTTATATATTTTGGATGTCAACCCCTTATCAGATACGTCATTTATGAATATATTCTCCCTTACTGTAGGATGTCTTTTTGTTCTACTGATGGTGTCCTTTGCTGTACAGAAGCTTTTCAGCTTGTTGTAGTCCCACTTGTTCACTTTTGCTTTTGTTTCCCGTGCCCATGAAGAAGTCGCTCATGTTTATGTCTAAGAGATTTTTGCCTATGTTTTTCTCTAAGCATTTTATGGTTTCATGAATTACAATCAGGTCTTTGATACACCTCGAGTTTACCTTTGTGTATGGGGTTAGACAGTAGTACAGTTTCATTCTCTTTCTTACATGTAGCTGTCCAGTTTGGCCAACACCAGCTGCTGAAGAGGCTGTCATCTCCCCATTGTATATCCAAGGCTCCTTCATCAAATATTAATTGACTGTATATGTTTGGGTTATTGTTTGGATTTTTCTATTCTGTTCCACTGGTCTGTGGGTCTGTTTTTGTGCCAGTACCAAATTGTCTTGATTACTGTGGCTTTGTAGTAGAGCTTGAAGTCAGGGAGCATAATTCCCCATTTTATTCCTCCTTCTCAGGATTTCTTTGGCTATTCGGGGTCATTTGTGGTTCCATATGAATTTTAGAATTATTTGTTCCCGTTCATTGAAGAAAGCTGTTGGTATTTTAATAGGGATTGCGTTGAATCTGTAGATTGCCTTATGTAGTATAGCCATTTTGACAATATTTATTCTTTCTAGCCAAGAGCATGGGATGCATTTCCATTTGTTAGTGTACTCTTTAATTTCTCTTAGGAGTGTCTTGTAGTTTTCAGAGTACAGGTCTTTCACTTCCTTCGTTAGGTTTATTCCTAGGTATTTTATTCTTTTTGATGCAATTGTGAAAGGAATTGTTTTTCTGATTTCTCTTTCTGTTAGTTCATCATTAGTGTATAGGAAAGCAACAGATTTCTGTGTGTTAATTTTGTATCCTGCAACTTTACAGAATTCAGATATTAGCCCTAGTAGTTTTGGAGTGGAGTCTTTAGGGTTTTTTATGTACAATATCATGTCATCTGCAAATAGTGAAAATTTGACTTCTTCTTTACCAATCTGGATGCCTTGTATTTCTTTGCTTTGTCTGATTGCCGTGGCTAGGACCTCCAGTACTATGTTGAATAACAGTGGAGAGAGTGGGCATCCCTGTCTTGCTCCCGAACTTAGATGAAAAGCTTTCAGCTTCTCCCTGTTAAGTATGATGTTAGCTGTCAGTCAGTAGTATATGGCCTTTATGATGTTGAGGTACTTGCCCTCTACACCCATTTTGTTGAGAGTTTTAATAATGAATGGATGCTGAATTTTGTCAAATGCTTTTTCAGCATCTATAGAGGTGATCATGTGGTTTTGTTCTTCTTTTTGTTGATGTGGTGGATAATATTGATGGATTTTCGAATGTTGTAACATCTTTGCATCCTGTGTATGAATCCCACTTGAACATGGTGTATGATCATCTTGATGTATTTTTGAATTCAGTTGGCTCATATTTTGTTGAGTATTTTTGCATCTACATTCATCAGGGATATTGGTCTGTAATTTTCTTTTTTGGTGAGGTCTTTGCCCGGTTTTGTTATTAGAGTGATGCTGGCTTTATAGAATGAGTTTGGAAGTATTCTCTCTCTTTTATTTTTTGGAAAACTTTAAGGAGAATCGGTGTTATTTCTTCTCTGTATGTCTGGTAGAATTCAGAGGTGAATCCATATGGTCCGGGGGTTTTGTTCTTGGGTCGTTTTTTGATTACCGATTCAATTTCGTTGCTGGTGATTGGTCTGTTTAGTTTTTCTGTTTCTTGTTTGGTCAGTCTTGGAAGGTTGTATTTTTCTAAGAAGTTGTCCATTTCTTCTAGGTTTTCCAGCTTGTTAGCATATAGATTCTCATAATATTCTCTTATAATTCTTTGTTTTTCTGTGGGGTCCGTCATGATTTTTCCTTTCTCATTTCTGATTCTGTTTATGTGTGTAGATTCTCTTTTTCTCTTAATGAGTCTGGCTAGGGGTTTATCGATTTTGTTTATTTTTTCAAAGAACCAGCTCTTGGTTTCATTGATTTTTTTTTTCTATTGTTTTATTCTTCTCAATTTTATTTATTTCTTCTCTGATCTTTATTATGTCCCTCCTTCTGGTGACTTTGGGCCTCAGTTGTTCTTCTTTTTCCAATTTCAGTAATTGGGTCTTTAGACTATTCATTTGGAAATGTTTTTCCTTCTTTAAGTAGGCCTGGATTGCAATATACTTTCCTCTTAGAACTGCCTTTGCTGCATCCCACAGAAGTTCTGGCTTGTGTTGTTGTTGTCATTAGTCTCCATATATTCTTTGATTTCTTTTTTGATTTGGTCGTTAACCCAGTGATTAATTAGGAGAATGTTGTTAAGTCTCCATGTATTTGTGAGCCTTTTGGGTTTCTTTCTAAAATTTATTTCTAGTTTTATATCTTGGTGATCTGAGTTGTTTGGTAGAATTTCAATATTTTTGACTTTACTGAGGTTCTTTTTGTGGCCTAGATTGTGGTCTATTCTGGAAAATGTTCCATGTGCACTTGAGAAGAATATTTATACTGTTGCTTTTGGGTGTAGAGTTCTGTAGATGTCTGTTAGGTCCATCTGTTCTAGTGTGTTGTTCAATGCTTCTGTGTCTTTACTTATTTTCTGTCTGGTTGATCTGTCCTTTGAAGTGAGTAGTGTGTTGAAGTCTCCTAAAATGAATGCCTTGCTGTCTATTTCCTCCTTTAATTCTGTTTGTATTTGTTTCACATATGTCGGTACTCCTGTGTTGGTGCATATATATTTATAATGGTTATATCCTCTTGTTGGATTGACTCCTTTTTCATTATGAAATGTCCTCTTTTATCTCTTGCTACTTTCTTCGTTTTGAAGTCTATTTTGTCTGATACAAGTACTGCAACACCTGCTTTTTTCTCTTTGTTGTTTGCATGAAATATCTTTTTCCATCCCTTCACTTTTAGTCTGTGTATATCTTTGGTTTGAGGTGAGTCTCTTGTAAGCAGCATATAGATGGGTCTTGCTTTTTTATTCATTCTGTTACTCTGTGTCTTTTGATTGGTGCATTCAGTCCATTTACATTTATGGTGATTATCGATAGATATGTACTTATTGCCATTGCTCCTTTAGATTCGTGGTCACCAAAGGTTCAAGGGTTGCTTCTTTACTATCTAACAATCTAACTTAACTTTCTTGTTAACTTATTGTAAACACCGTCTGATGTTTCTTTATTTCTCTCCCTTCTTATTATTCCTTCTCCATTCTTTATATACTAGGTGTTTTATTCTTTGCCTTTAGTTAGTATTTGGATGGTCTGCTTTCTTTGCTATGATTTTATTTTCTCTGGTGACCTCTTTTTAGCCTTAGGAGTGCTTCCCTCTAGAGAAGTCCCTTTAAGATATCCTGTAGAGATCGTTTATGAGAGGCAAACTCTCTCAAGTTTCGCTTGTCTGGAAATTGTTTAATCCCTCCGTCATATTTAAATGATAATCATGCTGGATACAATATTCTTGGTTTGAGGCCCTTCTGTTTCATTATGCTAAATATAGCATGCCATTCTCTTCTGTCCTGTAAGGTTTCTGTTGAGAAGTCTCATGATTGTCTGATGGGTTTTCCTTTGTAGGTGATCTTTTTCTTTCTCTAGCTGCCTTTAATACTCTGTCCTTATCTTTGATCTTTGCCATTTTAATTATTATGTGTCTTGGTGTTGTCTTCCTTGGGTCTCTTGTGTTGGGAAATCTGTGGGCTTCCATTGACTGCAAGACTATTTCCTTCCCCAGTGAGGGAAAGTTTTCAGCAATTATTTCTTCAAAGACACTTTCTATCCCTTTTTCTCTCTCTTCTTCCTCTGGTCCTCCTATAATGGGAATATTGTTTCATGGATTGGTCACACAGTTCTCTTAATATTCTTTCATTCCTAGAGATCCTTTTATCTCTCTCTGCCTCAGCTTCTCTGTATTCCTGTTCTCTGATTTCTATTCCATTAACAGTCTCTTGCATCTTGTCTTGTCTGCTGCTAAGCCCAAAATTCACTTGTGTCATTTCTGCATTGTCTTTCCTCACTTTCCTCACTCCCTCCCTCAGCTCTTGCATATTTCTCTGTAGATCCATCAGTATGGTTATGACTTTTATTCTGAATTCTTTTTCAGCAAGGTTGTGCATTTCCGTCCCATCCAGTTCCCTCTCTGGTGTTGTCTGGGTCTGGGTAAATTTTGTTTGTACCATATTTCTCTGTCTTTTCATGGCGATAGAAGTGGTCTCTGGTAGGTGCCACATATGTCATCTGGGCTCTTTCAGACTTTTAAAAAGAAAAAAAAAGAAAGAAAAAACAAAAAAAATCGCCCACCGGAAGTAGATTCTGTGGGGTTGCGCTGTTGCTCTACTATTCCACAGCTGCGGCCACACTGCTCTGCAGGGTCCTTTTTGCCCTGGCCAGGGTGGGAACGAATGGGAGGCTGTTGATCTCTGTGGGATGTCTCAGTGTGGCTACCTTTTCTCAGTTGCTAGCCAAGGGGTCCGAAATTTCCCAGTACTCCAGCCTGTGGGCTGAGTGTGCTGGGACGATCCTGCTCATCCGTTGGGTCCCTGTCTCTTTAAGACAGTTAAAAAAAGCGTGTGCTTTTCTTTTGTCCCAGGGAGCTGGCTGCGAGAACCCTGTGCATTCCCCGGCTCAGATCATGCACCCTCTGTCTCTCCAGTCTCTGATTCACTGCATGATGTGTGTTATCGCTCCCGGGGCAGGTCACCAGGGCTGTTTATTTCACAGGCCTGTACTTCCACTCCCTCCCTGCTCTGAATCCTCTCCTCCCGTTGGTGCACTGGGGTGGCGGAGTGCTTGGGTCCCGCCAGGTCGCAGCTCCGTATCTTACCCACCTCGCGGGGGTGCCAAGTCCTCTCAGGTGTAGATGCAGGCTGGGTGCTGTCCTGTATCTTCTGGTCTCTCTTTTAGGAATAGTTGTCGTTGTTGTATTTTCATCAATATATATGGTTTTGGGAGGAGATTTCTGCCACCCTGCTCATGCCGACATCTTCGAGCCACCGAGACTTTTATTGGAACAAGCACACCTGTGCCATCGTATATTAGAATGTGTAAACCGTCAGCACCCTTCTTTTTGTCACAGTGGTGAGTAAATGCCACATGATGTGACTTTTTAATGCAATAAAAGCAAAAATCCCTGTGATATTGAAGTCAGTCTTCAGATTCTTTAGGTGCCTCTTGCAATGCCTTAGAATTTCTCTTTCTCAATTCTCTCTGCCTCAGTTGTCCTCAAATTCTCATTCATTTTGTTTCCCTTCTGTCCTTGCCACTTGCACTCTTGTTTCTCTTCCACCTTCTCTGTGTCCCGTCCTTGTCTTTTACCCTCGCACTGTCTCTGCTCCACCTCACTCTCCCCCCGTTTTTTTTAACTTACATCTCCTTTTATCATCACGGCACCCACATTATAGAGCCAATTTTAATGCTGATTTTTTTTTGTGGCTTTCCATAAGTTGATGAATTGTGTCAAATACTTTTTGCATCTATTGAGATAATCATGTTTTATCTCTTTTTGAGGCTAAGGTGATGAATTTGTACTAATTAATTTTTGGGATGTTAAATCAACACTGTGTTTATTTGATATAGCCTACTTACCTGTGACATGATATATGTGGTATATATGAAATATATATACATATATTTCTATACTCCATTTGCTAATACTTTGTGTGCAGTAACTGTACAGTATGTATTTTTAAGTTCTCATAATGCCTTAGTTTAATTTTTATGCAGGTAATTCTGGCTTCACAAAATTACTTGGGAAGTGTTCTCCCGTCCTATATTTTCTGAAAGATTTTTTGTAGCATAGCTTTTATTTTTTTCCTAAATCTTGATTAGAATTCACCAGTGACATCATCTGGGCCAACAGGTTTTGGAAGTTTTTAATTTCGAATACAATATCTTTAATTGATAAAAGTCTATTTATTGTTTACTATTTCTGCTTAAGTTAGTTTTTCCTTTTAAATTAGTGTCCTTTAAGGAAGTTTTATATATCACCTAATATGTTAAACTTATTGTTATAAAATTGCTCATAATATTTCCCTATCACCCTTGTTTCTTCTGTGATCTCTTTGGTGATGTCGTCTCTTTCATTCCACATATTAATAATACACATCTTATGTTTATTTTTCTGATTAGATAACCATAAGTCTATTGTAGGTATTGTGAGTTATAAGTTGTGGGAATTCTGGTTTCTGGATTTTCTTTTTCCTCTAAGTGTGTCGTTTGTTTTGTTTTGGCAGACATTTATCTTGGCTCGACTCAAGTTGAAAATTCTGTTTGTTTTCTTTAGGTCTGATCCCAGTTCACGTACATTTTCTTTGTTTGAGCACCTTGGAGTCAGCTCCAACCAGAGATGAGGCCAGACACAATTTGGGGGTTCCACAACTGGGAGCTTTCTTTTGGGCCTTCTCTCCTCTCTTCTCTTCCCTTGTCTTGCCTTTCCTTCTTCTCCTCCATTTGCATCTGATTATGTGAGTAATAAACCTTTTCCTATCTTTTCATTGTGTGTGTATGGCATCCTAAGTCTCAACATCTGAACAAAGTTTTGAGTTGGTGTCTACCCTACAGCTTTAGGTATCTATAATACAGGCTTAACAATTTTCATCATATTTTGAAAACTTTTGTCTGGTTTATCTTAAAATATTCTTCTATTCCCATTCTTTATATGAGGAACACAAAATTCCTGTATATGAGCCTATTTGATATTGTCACACTGGGCACTGAGCTTCTGTTAAATATTTAAGAAACTTTTTAAAACATCTGTGCTTCAATTTATAAAATTTCTATTGCCTGTCTTCAAATTCATTGATCTTTTCTTCAACAGTATTTAATTTGCAATTAAGATCATTTAGGGAATTTTTCTTCCCAGATAATTTTCACCTCTTCCATTCCATTCAGAAATTCCATTTATAAAACTTTAATTTCTTACATCATTATGTTCATGTTCTTCTTTAAGTCTTTAAGAATTCTTACACTATCACTTTTAAAGTTTGGGTCAGCTGATTCTGTAATTTCTGTTATCACTGGATTCATTTGTATTGGCTCATCTTTTTATTCTTTTTGGTTTGATTATGTATCACAGTTTCCTGGTCCTTGGTATTTTTTATTCCTGCTTCTTTGATTTTTTTTTTCAGTGGGGAAGGCTAGACATTGTGATAGTATATTATTGAATTTTGGATGTTGTGATTTATGTTCTCTTTAAATACAATTCAACATTTCATCAGAAACTTAATTTATTTGTGGATCAACATGATTATTTTGAGCTTGAGCTGAAGTTTTGTTAAAGCACGTCTAAAAAAGCATTTACTCAAGAGCTAGTTCATCCCCACCTATATGATGTGATTCTTCCGGAGTCTCTCCTGAATGCTCCAGGTGTTCAATAAAGTCTTTTTACTCTGTCAGGTTGACCATCCAACCATGTTTGAGTGCTAGAAATTGATCAACTTATAGAACCTGTTTTTCTTTGCCCAATCTTGTGAAGTTTCACTTTATATATACAAAACTTAGACTCCAGCAACAGACTCAAGAAGACCACTTAATATATTTTTGGAACTCTGTCTGAATAGTTCCCTTCTCTCTGGTACACTGTTTCAAATTTCATTCACCTAGGCTACCATAAACTACCATCTCTACCTCCTCAATTCAAAAGTTTGTGGCTTTCAGCCTGGGTTCTCATTTGCAGCAACAGGATCCATAAAGTGCCTCCAAAGAGAAAATGAGGGTAATCATAGGGCTCAACTCATCTGTTGTCCTCATCTCAGGTATCATTGTTATACTTTGTCCACTGGAAAAGTGGAAGAGCTGCTGTGTGTCTTTTATTTTTCTACTTGTTTTGGTGGAAGTATAAATCAATACCAGGTACTCCTTCAATGCGGATAACGGTGGTTCTCAGATCTCTTGTTTTAATGCTTTTAAAAAAAAATGTTTAGGCAAATAGATGTATTCTTAACCATATTTGCCACTTTCACTGAGAGTAATTCAGCTCAGGTGGCAGTAAAATAAATCCAAAATTTTACATATAGTTAAACAGTGCTCCAGCCAGGACCAACCACAGCCTATTCAATGTGACCTTCAAAGAGGTCTTGTTTATTCTTTACACAACAATTGTAAGATTCATTTCCATTTCACAAATACTAAAATGTAAGAAGTTGGCATTTTATAATTACAGGAATGGATTATTATAAGAAAGAGAAAAAAGAGAAATATGAAAACAAGAAAGATAAAGTTATAGTCATAAACATAAAATAAACCTGAAGAAAATGGTAAATACTATAGACTAATGGGTTTCTGTGCATCATTTTCCCATTTCCTTTCACTTTTTTCTAGAATGAATGTATTATTTATGAATAAAATTGTATTTTAACAAATGGTGCTGGAATCACTAGATTATTGATAACGGGCAAACAGAAACTTCACCCCTACCTTGACTCACATACAAAAATTAATTTAAGTTGGATAATGTATTCCAGAGTTGCATGGATCTCACTTCTCTTGATATCAAATTCTTGGTAGAATCTATTAAATTATTTAAATCTTCATTTCAAAATAAATAGACTTGTTATAGTATGATGGGGTGAAAACAACTGAAAATCAAATAGAACACAAAGTTTTGACCACTAGAATCGAGAGAAGTGTGTAAGTTGGGAAGGTTTTTGCATATTAAAGTTTGGGTCTGCAGAAGCTTTCTAGAGGGGATTCTGAATAAACCTGGGAACTAGCCAGATGGGTAATAGAAGAGAAGGGGGTTCTAAGCACAGCAAATGCCAAATACCAATGTACAGACACATAATTGCCCAGTGATTTCTCTGTGCTGAGGTGTAGTGTGTACTTTCTCAGTCAGATACTTTGAGCTTATTATTGCTGAGCACTCAATAAGTGCCTCACATATATCACCTCTGTTAACCATAGAAAACACATTTATTCCTAGGTTATTGCTTTAGCATCAGCCTGCCTCAGGCATCCCATAAGGAAGTCTGGGGACTGAGGCTAATTCCCAAAAATTCTTTATTACATTTTCCTTCAAAGATATTAGAAACTTTCTTATAATATTATACATTGATATACAGAACATTCCTAGATTCTTATTTTACACTGTGAAGATGGAATTACATAAGTAATCAAAACCCTAGGAATTTGATATTTCTGAACTCTGTTCATCATTTTACTATCTCATGACACAGCTCCTCCTTATATATAAGACATCAAATTAAAAAAAATGCAAATAAGGCTCTTAAATCTTCTGTGATTAATGGGAAAAGAAATGCTGAAGCAGAGAGCAAGACTAGCGTGTGTTTGTGCCAAAGAAACAGAAGCTGCTCTGCCTCCAGCCATGCCTACCAGTCTCAGCCAACACATGGCCCCCTGTAATCTTACCGTTCCAACCTCGTCTGCCCCCAGGCCTCTCCTCAAGGTGTGCCAGGTCCCGTGTGTCCTCCGTGCACAACCCCAGGTACCTGCTATAGAAACTCCTCCAGTGGAGAGACTTTCAGGGTGCATCACGGGAAAGTGCAGATCAAGGCCTGGCAAGGAGAATTTCACCACCCAGAGGTTCCGGCCTTGGACTGGAGTCCTCACCCGAGGCCATCTGCCAGAAGCTGTCAAGCCCTGTGCTCTTCAGGGATCAGGGAGGTAGGCTGCTTCATCTGAGTCTTATGCTAATGTGCCTCCCAGACAGACTGTTTGTAAGACCCGAAAGAACACGGCACAATATTAACAATGGTGTCCCGGTGATGGGCTCCGGTGAATTTCATTTTCCAGATCACAGCCTATATCTTCTAAAGTTTTTAGGAGGCATTCTTTACAATTAGAAAAAATAAATAAAATTTATTTTCAACTATGGATGTGGTATTGTTTCTGTTTCTCTTTTTAATATTTGTTATATGTGTTTTTATGTATTACTTTATCAAAACTTAAAAACAAAATACTCCATTATTTTATTTCAAGATACCAGAAGGAAATTATGAGCCTAGACGCTGGAGAGTTTAATACCACATTACTTTTAAAATCTATGGTCGTGCTGGTTTTGTCTGTTTTTACAGCATTGAAAGATCTTCTAAGGAAATGTGACATAAAGGAGAAGCTTCTTTGCCAGCCAATAGTCCACAACGCTTTATATCCATGAACAAAGAAGTGGCCTGAAGGGACCATTTGCTCTGCTACTCACGGAGGTACCGTCGGGCTGCTGGATCTTACAGGGCAGTGACTCCCACCAGAACACGATTTCACACATTACAGACCTGTATTTTATTATTCATTTAAAAATGACTTTGGCAACAATTCTATGACCAGCCTCATACTAAAATATAAAAAAATACATTCTCTATCTTCAAGACGTGCATAATTAACTTTATAAGAAATATGAGAGACAGCCCTCCAGAAGCAGCTGTCTCTATTTGTGAATTTGTTGCTTTCACTTTGGAGTTCTTATGTGTCGTTTTTGTTTCATAAGCAGCAAGAATATGTGACTTTCAGCATTTTCTCTCAACAGGTTTGATTTCTGAAAAAAATCCACCTCATCCTATGGTAACGAGCATTCAGTAGGATTTTCATAAATTTAGTAAAGCCAAATTTTTGAACTGATTTCTCTTCTGGTCTTGTTGCATCCAAAATCTCCCAAACTGATATCCAGAATTGGAGAGAGAAACAAAGAGAGAACGACAGTGTGCGAGAGACCTCCTTCTTCCTCATGCTCATATCCAATCCATCATCACGTTCTCTTGGCTTAACTTCCAAATCTTTCCAAAATCCACCTACCACAAGCCCAGTCCAAGTCAACATCTGTGTACAACGGCTTCCTAAGTGTCTTTATTGAATGCACTTTTGACCCAGTTCCCTTTTCCACATGAGAGCAAAATCAGTTTAAAAAGTTTAAATTAGGATATTTAGTAATTCCTCTTAAATAATCACTGCATTAAGTTCCAACATTACTAAATTGAGAGAGTATATATGCCTCCTCATGTGAAAGGAGGAAGGGCATGAAAATAGTGCTTTGTTCACCCACTTATGGATAAACAGGCACCTTTTTGAGAACTTGCAATTCAGAAATCCCTGAAAAATTGAACTGCATACCTTTCAGGTTCATTTTGTACAGTCCTGGAGCTTGAACATCTGAATGTATGCCCTTATGCCACAGTATTTCCTGGAATATGGGTCACACGTGTAAGCTAAACTTCACTGCCATATGCTACCTCTATAGGCCAATTTGTTATCATGATCATCTTCAGCACAGCCCTACGGTTTCTTCTGAAGTAAAAGCTACAATGATCTTTTCTGATTACCAGTCATTGGTTGTTGACTGGGCACTCACTGGGTAAGACAAACCATGCTAGTTGTATCTACAGGAGATTGAGAGGTAAGTAAAGTTCAGGCACTGCCTTTAGGGGAGTTAGAGTTCAGTGGAGCAGAGGGGACATGCACAGGTGCCATATGCATGCTGTCTGCCAAGCTGAGTTGGTGCCCAGAGGAAGGAATGGCCACTTCTAAGGCAGTTAGGGTTTGGGAGCTGGGAACTGAACGCTGTTGACCACGGAGTCTAATCTCACCAGTGGCTTATTTCCATAAACTCTCTATGTCACTTTACCAATGTCTGGAAAATAGCTCAGAATGTGTCCCCTGTCCAAAAGTTTCCTTGAGATATTTCACCGTATGGAAGTTGCATCTTCTAAAAAAGACCATGATAGTAAGTGTTCAGTGCAAGTTGAAATTACTCCTCAGTGAATGCAGCTTTCTCACCAGATAAGGAAAGTCAGGTCAAAGAGTTTGAATTCAGTCCTACATGCCCAAGTAATACCAGGGAGAGTAAATGCTCAAAGAATATTTCTCTCAAAATATTAACTTTTACCGAGGGTTTTTACATCTTCTCACCTCCAAATTTATTTTAAAAATATTGTGCAAGTACAGTGATTTAATATATATGAAGGTGTAGTGTAAACTGTGAAGAACCAAATCAACTGTGAGAAGAGTCCGTGATTCAACAGGATTGTAAAGCACAGAAACAATTCTTTCAAGCTAGTGGAACCAGAAATAAGTGGCGAAGGGAACAGTCTCCCTGGTGTCATAATGGTAAAGTCATTGTTGATACTGTATTTTCAGCATTTTGGGCTAACACTTTCCTCTCGTAAAATAAAGCTTCTTTAGTATTGTTTCAACCCTTTCAGAGTTTACAAAATGGGAAAATATAATATGAATCTTTAGATGGGGGTAGAAAGTAAATGCATAAGAGGGAGATGTCAGCTTTGTGTTATGTATCCTTTGTACCCTTTGTACTAAATTGCCTGAAGAGTCTAAATGAATTGCTGAGAAATGTGGGCAAGACTGATAATGGTAAAGTGAGCTGAGATTAAGCACTAGGTTAAGACAAAGTTCCCGGACAGTGACATCACTCCAATCAAAATTATTTTTTGGACGATATACAACCAAAGCTTAGGAGGTGGTGAACAACTGGATTTAACCTCTCTGCACTTGGATTTCTTTTTCTAAAGAATAGAATGTTGGACCAGGTATCCAAGAAGGTACAATCCATCCTAAAACTGCATGATCACGAGATGCCATCCTGGCAAGTACTTGTAGCTAAGTTATCCTCTCCTTTGGTGCCTTAATATACATCAACACAGTCTCAGAGGATAGGGGACTCCTATGTACCCCCTGTGAGGTGCTTTTTAGAAACTGTATTCTTTTTTTCTAGACTCCTTCCCCCAGATTGCATGTGCATGCTTCAGGCTCCACAAATAGCTGACCTGTCTCCACTCCAAAGCCAGACCTTTTATTTCTTTACAATAATTTCTTGATTTGAACTCTTTCCCAACCCTTGAGTCTCTCCAAGTAACTGAAGTCTCTGCCTGCCTGTCCTGCCCTTCCTCAGAAGTCAGATTCATTGATTTCATGATACCTTCAACTGCATCTCTTTGAGACCACACTCCCCCCCCTAGCTCACAGCTTTGCCCCTGGACACCCCTTCCCACCTCTTATTTCATCACCTCCTACACAGTCTTTGGTTTTGAGCAAGCTGTGTCCTTGGAATTTCTCAATATCCTATATGACAGGAGTGAAACGTGCCCCCTGGGCATGGTTAATTTGGTTGGTATTTTTTTATCAGTCTTGCAAAGTAGTTTCTGAAAGGGTAATAATAGTAACAGTTTAAGCCACTGTTGACATGGATTACACACACTTATATATGACTGGTTACCTTGCCAGAATCATACGTATGCCCATCACTTCAGATGTGTTCTGTTGATATTCCTGAATTTTTGCTGATATACTATGTGTCACCTAAATACATAATGACATATAGTAAGAGCTCCATGGGAATACCGAGGTCTCTAATGGAGTCAATCAAAAGAACATTCCCAGAAAGCTTTGAGACAATTGCTCTTCTAGAGGAGAGTGTTCTCAGGAGCAGTAGGCAGATCTGTTTTATTGTCTGACAAGTTTTGTGAGACACCTTGCTAAGGATAATGGCATGGACCAGGGTCAATTTAAAAAATGCATTTATACAATATCAACATTAGACTCCAAACTTCTTGAATAAAATGAACACATGCAAGCCTTCAAGAAAGCTTCACGTTGCCAGCCGGAGGAGCCGTGAGGCAAGCATCAGCATTATTAATCAAGCTCTGTGAAGATGCCTTCCTAGAGCAAATGTGCCAGAATTTTCATGTACTTCTTTGTCTGACTATTCATTCCCATTTGTTCCTAATTTCTACATCTAAAACACAAGGTAGATGGGATCTGATGTGAAACTTTGTTTCTGATCAACTACAAAGAAGTTTTCCAGCATCTGTTGAGCTCAGCGAGTAAGCACAATTTATAAAACACTGAATGACTAACCCCTGTAACCATTTTAATGACCCTAAAATAAAGTGCTTAGAGCAACATCTGTCCCAGCAGCTGGGTTCTCTGCATGAGTGGGCAGAGCGACACATTGGGACAAATTCTGTTCTCCCTTTTGACAGAAACAATTGCAGCAGATCATTTTTATCGTAATCAATTTAGGTACAGTCTCTTGGAAACCATCTGTGTAGTGTTCATAGATTGTGCTTAAGAATTTAAATGTGTATATTTTTGGTCGCTTGATGTAGCATCTGCTAATGGCCACATAAGTTCCACTTTTTATGCAGAAAGCTGTTTCCTTGTAAAGGGATTGGTAGAATGACTACTTGATTTTATCCTTTTAACTACCCAATAAGCTTCTGAAGTTTGAATGACATCCATCACAGAGCGTTAGTTGTAGAATTAATTGTTTAAAAAATAAAAACTGCAGTTGAAGTTAGAAAAAATACAAAGCTTCGGTGAAATATTTTATTGTGTTTCTATCTCTAATTCATAATTTTAATTTAACATGGTTGTACATGGGCAATTGAAACTGCTAAAGAAAGGCATGGCTGTGGATAACAATACTTTTTTGTCTATTTTTTTCCCAGTTTTTGTTTGTGGCTTAATAGCTATTAGTTAAATAACTCTGTAAAGAAATCAAGTGGCTAAGGCAGCCAACATTTACTTTGGCTTTGAGAATAATTTTGGAATCATATTAAAGGATAATTGCTCTTAAAATACTAGATAATGAAAATTGAATGGCTTTGGTACAGAGACAAAGGATTTGCCTAAAAAATGCCGACAGCTATTTTTTTGTGACGGAACACATTCTGTAATTTAACTGAATCTGAACACATTTTGAGCAGAGAGAGTCCTTGTCTTGCTTGAGAATTCCTTTTGAATTTAGCAAAGATAGCATGATCTGGGCAATCAAAGAAAGTAAGATTTCCCTGGTTTAAAAAATATATATTCTTTTTTCCTCTAATACCCACCATGTTTGGACTTTTCTCTATTTAAAGCATTTGAGAACCTACAAAACTAACTAGATAACCAAGTGGCCAAATAATAAGATAAATAAAATAATGTCAGAATTCAAATTCCATGAGATTATACAACACTTAAGGTTACAACATTTTTATTTTCATAAAATACTAAGTAGAAGTTTAGGAACAGGGTGGGTTTTATCTCCACCCCTACAAATGCAGAGGGAGTGCCTGTGACGTGTAAAGGGCTGGGATCACAAGGTGAATGGGACACGGTTCTGTCCAGGTGGTGCTCTGCAGTTAGGAAGGCGAGGATGCCTTGTAACCAGAGGGGTTTCCTCTGTGTTCCCAAGGTGCCACTCCAGACATATCTCAGTTGGGCACACAATTTAGGTAGCTTGCCCAGTGATCACCTGCTTGCTGTCTATCCATTTCCCCTTTTCTCCCCTGGGGTCAACAGTCCTGATTTGCTAAACAGAGAGAGGGAGTGAATTCCCTGTAATAGTATGCAGATGATTCTAATAATAAATTATTGTTTATTAAATGGGTTGTACAGGAGTTAATTGAAGCACTAAGGGGACGTGAAATTAGAACTGCTAATAAAAATGTTTCATTGTTAATTTCTGTCCCTGAAACTGCAAATTGTTTCATAAAGACATGAAAAGAGAAAAAGAAATACAGTGGTTATACAGGGTTGAGTTCATAATAAGAATAATAGAGGTGATGAATCAAATTACCCAACAAGATCTCTGCTGTGGATAATTCAAGTACAGCTCAGGAAATATATTAGCAGAATGAATTTATGGTATGTTCTGAAAGGTGAGATAACTTAAAGCATGAGACATTTTTTTCTTCTCCAACTATCAATCAGCTAAATTATCTTTAAACTTAGATGAAAGAATGTGGTCTTATGATTCTATGAGCTGGAAGATGTCCAGACTATTAGAAACGTCATTTCAATAATACCCTTTTATGCCATCTGTGAGAATCACACCAAACAGACTTAATGCAGATGAACATAATACAAAATAGAACTTACAGCCAAGGAGAGAAACAAGGTTCATGCACACACACACACAAGCCTTAAGCTTCATACAGACTCAAAAAGGATGCGTAGAAGCTATAGAGTCAAGCAGCCGTAGTAAGGGAGAAAGTTAAAAGACTTCTTCCATATCGAGAACCACATTCCTCCAAAAATAGTTTTGCACCTTGGGCTTCCAACTACCTTTTTCTCAAATTGTCTATTGGAATGTGGTACTTTGGAAAGGTATATTTTTTCACTTAAATGTTTATGTGTTCATATGTGTCTGTGTATTTCTGTATGTGTGATGTCAATATCCAGTCACAATTTAATGAGGTGTTTCTTTTTTTCAGGCATGCAAATGACAGGCTTTTGGTGCTTATGTAGAAGATGTACACCTAGTTACCATCCCAGACTTGGTTACCCAGCATCTTCCACACTGTGAAGCAGGCAGATATAATGCATATAATGTATGCACACAGATACCACCAATCCAAGATAGAAAGAGGTGGGCACCATGAGAAAAGCAGGTACACACCATGGTACTTCATGGGGGGAAAGATTCTTTCCAGCTGGAGGGTAGGAAATCTTCCATGAAAGAGGTAGTGTTTGGGGAAGTCTTGCCTTGAAAATGTACCATTTTATTTGAGATACGGTTGATAGATAGATTTGTCCTTGCAGGTGAACAAAACAATATAAGCAAAAGCTTATAATTGCTCCATCTTCTTGCTGAATTTCAAGTTTCTTTACAATAATTGTGTTCATGTCTTTTAAATACTGATGGTTGGAATTGCCAAAGATACTAAGGAGATAGAGCAGCATTAGAGGTTTGCTGTAGGTGAGATCCACTGGGCTCCTTGCTGTGCTAGGTTTGTTTTGTTTTGAATTAAAATATGTATAAAGCAGTGGTTCTCAAAGTGTAGCTCTTGGGCAAGCGGAGTCAGCCGCACCTGGTGACTTTTAGAAATGCAAATTGTTGGAGCTCATCCCAGTCGTACCGAATCAGAAACTCAAGGTGTGGGGCCTGGCCATCTGGGTTTCCACAAGGCCTGGTCCTTTCAAATGTCTGTGAATCACAGCATGAAAATATGTTCTTGAAACCTTCCTTCACCTGTCAGAACCACTCCATGTCGACCTTTCCTCTGGAAAGAGTTCGGGGCTGGGTCACCCAGGCCTTCCTGAGCCTTCAGAGAGCTCTGGTGGGTGCTCATCACGGACTGTATTTGTTTTTAGGGATCTTTGGGTGGTTAATCTTCCTGATTAGTTGTCTGCTGTTTTGATTTACAAAATCACACACCATTGCAATTCTGTGGGCTTGTGCCAGGAAGCCGGCAGTCCCGTAGCGGCTCTCCTGAGCTGTCATGAGTACTGGGGGGCAGGGGAAGCTGGGCTGCAGAGACTGTGGGTGCCCAGGTGGATGTGACACATGGGTTCACTTCAGAATCTGCAGGGCAATTAAACTCTCTGCATCTCATCCCTTCAAATCAAGTACCAAATCCTTAGGAGATGGCTGATTGCTTTGTTTGCTGTAGCTGGATGGGGTCAGCAGCTCCTTCAGTCTTGGTGGAAGCTAAAGGAAAAGTTTATGTGGCTGAATACTGACCCACAGTGAAGAATTAGAGTCTAAGGGCCTGTTGCCCTCTGTAGCTCTCCCTTCTGACCTCTGGTTCCCGTGCCACTTGGGGCTGGCCCTACATCGTGTAAGTTGCTAGTGGCATTGATCTACCTCCAGTAATTGTCAAAGAATCTCAAGGTTTAAAGGGCCTCGGAGACCATGTACCTCTACCTCTTCATTTTCAGATCGCCATCCTGAGTACTAGAAGGCGAGGGAACTTGTCCAAGGGCCCTGGGATGGGAACCTACACAGACTGCATCTGGTCTGCGGATCAGACCTTTTCCCTCCTCCGGCCACCTCTTCCCATGCGGACTGTGCCCACCGGCAGAGAGCGAGGGACTCAGGGGTGCCCAGGAGCAGGCAGACGACATAAGTGCGTGGAAGCTGGTCAGGAATGGGTAGCAGGGGAGCCGAGAGCACTTGCTCACCTAGAGAAGGTAGTTTAGTCAATTATCATCACGTGAAAACACAGGCCTGCTCTCAGAAGATCTTCCTTTTTTATGTGAAATTCTTAATTCTCCCAATTCTTAAATGTTGTCTCAAATGAAAAATGATTGCGTGAGATAAACCAACATGTTTATCAGTCTGATGGGGGCCATGGGCCACCAGTTTGAAAACTCCTCCATTTCAAGTGAACTTGTGCCTCACACTGACTTTTCTCATTTTTTCCTCAGTTCACTTAGTTTGAAGTCTTCCCTTTTCCAGCCCTCCTGCCTAGAGCAACATCTGCTCTTATCTCTCTGACCTACTTTCGTTCATGACATGTTTTTGCCTGGTAAGTACAACATCACTCCGTGCACAGTTCAACTCAAATGTCTTTCAAGATCTAAGTGAAGTCATGCTGCCACCATACCACTATCCTTGGCAACCAAAGCCAGCCAGGGACACTGGCCCCTTCATGAATGAGGCATTTGGTGAATAAGCACATTTGGGGCTCAGCTACCAATCTGTGGCAAGTAGTAGGCATACTCAACCCAGGTTGCACATGGGAGTCACCTGCAGAACTTTACAAAGCACTGTGCATCCGGGCCTCACCTCCAGCACTTCTGATTTAATCAGCCTCAGGTGAGACCTGGGCATTCGTTATGCTCCAAAGTGATTCTAATTTGCCAGAGTGGAAAATTATTGAGATTGTCAATGAAACTTACTTAAGGACATATTTTGATTAATCAGATTTTAATCAATTGAGAAAAAAGTGTAGAGGGGGTTTATATTTACATTTTCCCCACAAAGGGATGATAGAGTATTATACATACTAGATGTTCCATGGATGCCCATGACCGCCAGCAGGTGCTGGAGCACGAACAGCCAATGAGCATGCATTCTGCCTGAGCTGCTGATGGACGCTCTGTAATTACTCATGTTAAGGGGTCTTGGGTTTCTTCTGGTTGTGAGGCATGACCCATTCTTAAAATGGTCCAGAAAAACGAACCAGGGTCTTTTTGGCCAAAGTTGTTGCTTATCTTCTCTGTTTTCCAGATATTTGCTGGTGACCCTGGTCATAACAGCCTTAGGTGAACACTAAATGGTACAAGAAAGGGTTAGAGTGTTCTACAAGGGCATGGGACAGTATGACACTGTGCATCGAGTCCCTGACATGTGGCCCTCTTTTCTGGGCCAATAATTTTGGTCCCAGGAATTAACTCCAGTAACAGAATATAATACATCCAATAATATCTGAATGCACACAAATATTTATTGCAATGTTACTAAGTAATAAATAAAATAGAAATAACAAAACTATCCAGCTCTACATGGTAAAGATTGTGTATGCAGCTACTAAAAATGTTTTTTACATTCTCATTGGAGAAGCACCTAGCATGCGGAGTAAACTGATTTTATAATAATAAACTCATTTATTCACTCCCTTATTTATCCTTTCAATAAAGCACATATTTATTAAAATCTATCATGTACAAGGCATCAAGATATCATATCCAAAACCTGGATGTAATATTCCTGCAGATAATTGTGAAATTTTGTTGTTCTTACGAAGGTATCTTTTATATTTTTTTATCATATTTTCCAAATGATTTTGAGGAGAGCCACTGGGTGTCTGGACACATTTCCCATTTACTTTAATAATTTCACAATACTTAAAATACTTTTTTAAATTAATGTTTCTTCCTTAGGCTTGTTTTCTGGGTAAGTTCTTCTGCAAGAAATAATTTTGCCCCTTGGATTATAAAAAGTAATATTTCTTGCTTCTATTAAATGTGTATTTCTTGCCAAGAAATTAACAATAATGTAATATGATTTGGGGGATAGAGGGCATCTTACCCTCTTCTGATTATGATGAGAATGTTTTACTGAGATTGTCAACTTCAGTGGCACCAGAGAAAATAGAGAAGAGTGGATTAATTGGAGACAAATTTTGGAAGTAGACATATTTTGTTGACAGCCCCACTCGCTTAGCAATGAGGAAAAGGCAGGAACTACCTGAACCACTAGCTGAATAGAAAAGTCATTTACTGAGACAGGGAATAAGCAGGACTGGGATAGGGGTATGGGCTCATGGATTCTACTTTTGACATTTAAAGTTTGACACAGCTGGAAGACACTGAAGCTGAAATACCAAGAAGGCAGTTGTCTTTATGAGCATAAAAATAGAAAATATTAATTGGATTCACCAGTCTAGATTTGGTACTTAAAACCCAAGGAATATGAGAGATCACATCTGTAGAGAATGTGACAAAAGCAATTAAACAGAGGGGAAAAACAACTTAGGAAAGAGCATTAAAGTGTTCCAACATTTAGTATTTGGTAGAATGAAGGGAGATATGAAATTTCCCACTTACCTGTCAATCAATCTATCATATATATGTGTATATATGTATTTGCATATACATATATACACATAATAGAAATTACATAGATTATGTATCACCTTGTACATCACTCATACAGTGATGTGCACCCCACCATTCTGTGGCTCTCTCTTTATGCATCTGTGTCTGTGCTAGAGTACAGCCCAAAGGGGAGCATCTCTCACTCACCAGTGTCGGTTATTTAGTTGAGTGCTGAGTAATGGATGGGTAAGTGAATTAATGAGTAAAGTTAGACAGGAAGATGCTATATAAAATCCTAGCAAGTATGATTCAGTGGTGCTATGAACTAAATACTTATGTCCCCTTAAAATTCATAGGTCGAAGCTCAGTCCCCAGTGTGATGTATTTGGAGGCGGGGCCTTTAGGAAGTAATTAGGTCATGGGACTGAAGCCCTCATGAATGGGTTAATTCCCTTATAAAAAAATGAGGAGAACAAGCCACTGCCTCTACCCCCGAGCCATCTGCTCCCCACCATGTGAGAACACAAGAAGGTAGCTGTCTGCAAAGCAGGAAGCAGGTCCTCTCCTGACACCAAATCTTCTGGCGCCTTGGTCTTGGACCTCCCTACCTCCAGTACTGTGAGAAATAAATGTTTGTTGTTTAAGTCACTCAGTCTATGATTTTTAGTAGCCCATACTGACTAAAACAAGTAGTATATACACATATTATAGTTGCTAACCAAGAAGTTTTTATTCCAGAATTACAATTATAATTTAACATAACAATAACTATTAATATGCTTTATCATATTATAGATTAAATGATAAAACAATATGGTCATCTTGGTCATCTTTTCTGGGGAAAACTAACTTATTTAAAGAAGCATTGATAGCAATTCTAGGAGTAGAAGAGAATCTCTACACTGATAAAGAGTAACTTCTCAAAATACATATCAAAGCTTATAGTCTTGGTGAAATTTTAAAGGCACTCTCATTTATATCAGCAGACAGAGAAAGATTTGAATATCATCCCTACAACCCAATAATCTTATTCAATGCAATAAAACAAGAAAAGAAATAGAAGCTATTAGAAGAGACAAAAATTATAATACTTCTCAGGTAAAATTATTTTCCATATAGAAATCCAAGATAATCTGCAAACTATTAGGACTAAAAAATAGAGTTTAGTATGTTTATTGGATAATAGTCAATATTTAAAACCAGCAGTGCTTCAATTCACAATTCACAAAAAATTAGGAGTTGTAATAGAAGTACTTTTTATAATAGCAGAGTGATGCATGCAGTGTGATCCCAAGTATGCAAAATTCAAAACCAAGCAAAGCATTGCTACTGTTTTTGATGACAAAAAATGATGTGGGGATGTCTGAAACATGAGAGATGCATCAAATCTGAAATAGAAATTGCTTCTGGGGAGGGAGAGCAGCAAATGGCTGACTTGTTTGAAGTACAAAGGTACTTGATCAACTTGTCTTTAAAATTCTATTTTTAATTAAAATAATTGGAGGCAAAAGTTATGTTTATTATTCCTGAGCTGAGTATGCAGGGCTTTGTTATAGCATTTTTTATAAAGCAGCAGTGGGGTTGGGGGCTGCAGAAGGTCCGAGCTCAATTCAAATTCAGAGGGACTGCAGACAGGCTTGGAGTCCTCACTGAGACCTAATGTGCCTCATCTGGAAGGCAGCCGCTAGCAAGGTGGGGGCGGGAGGCTGAGCTGTGCCTGGAGAAGTGGGCTGGAGGAGCACCTCGCACGTGGGTAAAACGTCCCCTTGAAAAGGCTACTCTGGGACTACCCAGAGCTGGATGTACAGCTGACACTGAGCTGAGCCGTGCTTGACTAAGACTGGCTGGTTCAGGAGCCGAGCATAGAGGATTCTGCATGAGGAGCACATCAGTGATTCTATCTTAGAACAGAACAAGCAGCTTCTCCCTGTCTCAAGGTGACTGTTAAGGTCTATTCCAAATGAACTTCAACACAGAAAAAATATACCTTTGAAAATGCCTATTGAAAATATTTGAGAGGGGCCATCAGGATGCTGTCTGGATGACATGAAGAGCTCAGAGCTGCTAATTCAACTGTGAGCAGTTACTGATAGCTGAGCCGGTGCCGTGCCTCACAAGAAATAAGTATTCTTGACTCAGCCAGAGCAGATGGTGAGTAGTTTAGAAATGTGATGTGTCTTGAACACGCTTTTAGGGCACGTAGTAGATTCCATCTTATGACTTTGACAGGTAACACATTATGTTCAATTCTGGTGCAGAGCTTCACTCTCTGAGGCAGGGACACCTGGGCCGCTGTGTCCTTCACGTCCAGCCACGGGTGGGAAACGGGCTCCTTTTCTCTTCAAAAGCCCGTCTGCTACGTCTGCGTTTCCAAAGACTTTGAACAACACATTCCAAGCTGGGGAATGGGATGAATTTTAATTCACTGAGATTTTTAAAATGTCTGTTTGTTCCAGGAGAGTTTGTGCTTTGAGCCTTCATATCTAACATTCTTTGAAATGTCTAGGTGTGTTGAATTTAATTAACACAGAAATGCCCTTGGCTTTCATGAAGGATGTTGCGTGGAACCTGCAGGGCTGGGGAGATGCTGTGGAGGACACGCCCCTGTGAGATTTTGTTTGCTCTACATAAAGAAGCAAGTTACACAACTGTTTTCAAATCCCCATGCCAGAAAATGTGTGCGTTTTTTTCTCCCTGACAAAGTGGCATTTTTGTTGTTCTCTGTAGACTGTTTTGCTCAGAAATGAGGGTTCATCCCAGGCGTCCAAGTTGGAATGACATCCGCTCATACTTGTGTCCTTGATCTAACTTTCCTATGCCTCAGTTTTCTCATTTGTACAATAGCATCGCCAACAGTGTCTTTTTAATAGAGGGTATTGTGAAGGATCAAATGAGTTAGGTCCGTGAAGTGCTCACGATAGACTCTCACTTGTAGCATGCGGTCAATAAATAGCCATCATTATTAGACAGAAAGTCATTAACGTAATGAACATATTTCCTATTTTCGGTTTGGCTGAGAGCAAGCTCAGAACTCAACTTGCCGTTCAACAGAAATGATCGTGTGGACTTCACAGCCGGAATGTTTAGGTGCTACATTCCCCCCTACTTTTTGTATTTTCCAAGGCCTTGCTTAGAGCCTCTTACTGATTTTTGGTATAAATTCTTAGCAGTTCATCTCACAGTTTTTGAAGAAAGAAGACTAAAACAGAGGATGTGTGTGTGCATCTCCACGTGCTGGAAGTGTCCTAAAATAAAGGCTGGGGAAGCAACCCCACCATGTCCCCTCACTTCATTAACATGAGCAAGGAAAGTGCAGCCAGGGCACCAGAGGAATGCCTTTGGATACATGGACACTTGATCCGAGTTCAGCAGCAATGTCTTCTTATACGCCCATAAAGACCTTGTTTGGAGGAGGACAGGGTGTTCAGAGACCAAGGCTCAGGTGGGCAGGACTGGACAGTGGGGGCTGTGGCGAAGAGCAGGGGAGATAAGCGCTCTCTCTGTAAACTCACCTAAAACGTGACAGTGATGGGATACTCACGGGAGATTCACGGGGTTAGGCCGAGAAGACCACTGGGGAAGACACACTTCAGCAAAGCCCAGCCCTTCGTGCTAAGCTAAATCTTTATTGGAGCTCAGACCTTCATCTTACCTTTTCAATCCTGTTTTCTAGAAATAACACCTGTGCTGGCCATTCAAAGTGACGGAGGACTGTGTGAGTTGAAGGTATTGACGTGGTTTCTAAGCTCAACGCATTCACGTGTTTGAGGTGAATTTCTTCACTGCCGTGCTTTCCAGGCGCCTTCTCCTCTGCAGCCAAGCTGAACCTCAAACTTCTCCCCAAATGCAGGTAGAAGCAGGCCTCCTACAGGCTCCTTAGTCAGAATACAGGAGAGGAAAGAACATTTTGTGTAGGCAATTGTGCAGTGGGGAGCTTCTGCCCGATTGTCTCTGCCTCTGTTTGCTTGCAGCCAAGCCCGGCTAAGGGTCATTAGCTTAATGAGCTATTGTATTTTTTTCTCTTTCTCTAAAAAGTCTGCTGAAACATCTTCCCAGGAGCCAAATGAGGAGGCGAAGAAATAAACAGCAGCTGATGGCTGAGGGAGTTTAGCCAGAGAGCCCTTCAGCTCAGGGCGCCTGTGCCCGAGTGTGTGTGTGTGTGTGTGTGTGTGTGCGTGTGTGTGTGCGTGTGTGTGTGTTAGTTGGGGGATGTTGGGAGGGTCGACTGACAGCCCTGCAGACCATGGAGACTCCTAACAGCACACGTGAATGAGCAGCCTTCCAGGGACAGCTTGCCCCGGAGGTAGCTCTGGGTTTTGTGAACGTGGGACATTATTTCCTCACCCAAGTGATCAAGGCATATTTAATGGGTCTTATTTTTAGACATGACATTGACCAGTAACAACAAATTACTTGGCATACAGTAGTTCTCTATAAATGACTACTGCAGGACGACAGAGCCGGCTCCTCAGCGCCCGCTGGGGCCCGAGGGCCAGAAGTGCTGCGGCCTTCACCCTGTCCCAGATCCCTAGCACCCATCCCTTCCCAAGACCAACTCTGTGACCTCTAGGGGGTTTCTACTCCAATTTCCTTTCTAATTCTTGCTAACATGACTTGTTAATAGTACAGCCTCATCGTAAGAAATTTGAAAATAGAGAAAAATACAAAGAAGAGAATGAAAATCATGTTTATTTTACAATCCTAAGACAACTGTATTCCCATGGTGGTATATTTATCCCAGATACAGAGGCTCAGAGACCTTGCCTTTTGCGTTTCCCTTCATGTGCCATTTTAGCAATTTCTCAAATTTCCTCCAAATTATTTAAAATAAAATTTAAATGATCTGCTCCACCATGAATGTGCCATGGCATATTTATTCACTCCCTTGTTGTGGAGCATGGGTGGTCCCCATTATTTCCTCATACATGCCACTTAAGGCTGCCTGCTGCCCGGGCACACATGAATTGGCCGGTGCTGCTGTTTGCTGTCATGGGTCCCTAGGTGGGAATGGCAGCGGGCCCGCAGCAGGGCTGGGAACTGCACAGGCCACTCACATGCGCTTTTCTTCCCACTCAATATTGTACACTATTGTAAACATATTCTCTACCTTATGGCTTTCTTAATACCATCTTTCTCCACCTTATTTTACTATAAGAATGCAGTAAAAACACACATAACATATAAAATATGTGTCGATTGACTGTTTATGCTATGGGTTAGGCTTCTGGTCAACAACTGATTATTGGTAATTAAGTTTTGGGGAATCAAAGTTATACTCAGGTTTTTAACTGCGTGGGGTTAGTGCCCCAACTCCTATGCTGTTTAGGAGGCAACTGTACTCGGTCAAGGGCGTAAATTCTCAAATGTGCACACACACACACACACACACACACGCACACATCTCCACCCACTTTCCCAAAAGTGCGATTTTTATTCCCTCCTGAAGTGTATGAGAGTGCTAATTTCATCCCACCGTTGCAACTTTGAGTAGGATTATTTAAAAACTATTTTCTATCTTGAAAGACCCCATATAACATTCAATTACTTAAAAATGAACCTTTGGTTCTGTGTGGATCTCTGGCCCGGATAACGAACCAGGATCAAACGGGGAGGAGTCTCAGAGGAGAAAAACAGCAAGTAGAGCCTGGGCGCCCCTGTGCCTGCGCCCCCATCGCATCCGCTCCCTGCAGGGGTGCAGAGTGGCCCCCAGGCTGCAGGCCTTGCCAGAAAGAACCCTCCTATGGTTTTCCGAAACCCAGGGAAGGGAAAACACTGTGGCTTCAGAGAGGAGCTGAGAGGCTTCCCTTGCCCAGACCTAGCAGATGCTCAGGAAAAGCTGCAGGTGTGTCTGGAAGAGCCACTGTCCTTGGACGGAGCAGGGGCGCCAAGAGCCCTGCCTCCCGTCTGGAGCTGGGGTTGGCTACCTGACCCAGCGGCCTCACCTGGGACCTGACCTCAGAGGGGCGGGGGGGGTGGACTTGTTCCAGAGCTCCGCTCCTCTTCGTGCTGCCGCCGGCCTGTTGATGAGGCCTCCGGACATCCCCCACCCCAGCTCCCTTCCCAGGAGACGCTCCCTCCGGGTCTCCCAGGCAAAGCCTTCTATCCACCCATCCGAGCCCTCAGGAGCCCTTGACTTGCTAATCTTTCTCTTCCAAGTGTCTCCCCATGTCCTGAGGGGCCGTGAGCTCGCAGTCCCCCCACCCTGCACACGGGACCTGGAGTGGAGTGGAGGCGGAATTCTCAGCGTCCTGCCCAGGTGGCCCAGCCCCCGAGGTCTGTCCTGCTCCCCTCCAGGGAGCCGGAGCCCTGCGGCCCCGAGGGAGCTCTGGGTGCCGGCTGTGCAGGGCAGCCTTGTTTCCCTGGGCAACTGCTTTCCTTTCAGAAAGCATTTCTCATTTGCAGTTCTAGGGCCTGCAACTTTTGCCATATGTCGGTTGTCTCTGCCTTCATGATCCCAGCCGTATTAATGTTATAATTAGAGCCAGTATTTATACAGGCTTTCTTCAGAGCAGCTCCTCAAGCTCTGCTTTATCTCCTCTGCATTGCTGGTTCGGGGACATTACTCCAGTTTATATTTAGGGACAGACTGGGAGAGAGAAGGGAAGGGGAGAGGAACATGGTAGAGGCAGGAAAGGAGAGAGCAGCCAGCCACCGGGAAGTAGGCCTCCGGCTCCAGAAGCCCGGGCATCTCTTACCCCTTGGCTGACTCAAGGGCGATGCTGTCACCCCTGATGCTCAGGCATGATTATTTGTACCAAATGCATTTATCATGACTGGCCTGTCTTCATGAACCTTCACTTCTACTTGATTGTGTTATTGGACAATGTTAATAAAAGGATTTGAAAGACCTTAATATGTTGGAGTTTGGCAAGTTTCTGCTAAGTTATGTTTCAAGAACTCACACTCCCCACTGAGACTTATAACAACTTATTTCTTGTAACAGCTTATTTCTCGCTCAGGTTACATATTAACTCCAGGTCCACTCAGCCTGCAGCCCTGCTCTGGGTGACGTTCCCATCCCCACATTTCAGATGAAGGAGCCACTTCCATCCATCGTGTTCACGGCAAAACAGAAGGCACATGGCTGAACCACCTGCAGGGGGTGGGCCCATGGTGGCCCCTCGGGTTCCAACCCAAGTCAGTGGGGTGGGGATGTGCATCCTTCCCCCAGGGAGGCACTGCCAGCCACACAGCCACAGGCAGAAATGAATGTCTTTTCACTGGATAGACACCAAATACCAGGGGACAATAGCGACACTGCCCCATGCTGCCTCTATCCAGTCCTTTGAGCTATTTCCATTCCTTGTATAATGCTGGTCTTCCTCTGTCTTCCTCACAGTGACTCCCTGTCTCTGCACCGTCCCTAAGCCCCATCCTCACACCCACCCCCACCCCACCCACCCCAGCACCCCGTCTATGGAATCCAGGGCTCGGATTTGCTCTTCACATCCTGTGTAGATTCCCTTCCTAATGGTTTTCTAAATTGTTCCTGAGAAAGCAAACCACTCCAATAATTTATCCTGCAAAAAGCCACTTCTTCATGAACCCTTTTTCTGACCACATGAAAGGAAAAGTATCAGAAATGTACCTTTCTTCCTCTGCGTTCTAAGGTGAGCTCGCCAAACTATGCCAGGTGGGCACCTGGCTTTCCCCACAGCCCCCTCTCCTGGCCTGACCCTACGGTTTCCATCACCAACAAGCAAACGTGACCAGCTGTCTTGAGGCAGGCAGTCGCTCTGGAAGGGGGACTCGAGGAAGTTCAGTACCAAATTTCAGCCACTGGGTTTGGTGACAAGAAAACCTGTCCTGGAAACTCCTGTTTGCTCGTTTGCACCTCCGCCCCTGCTGGGCCTTGCTTCCCTCGACTGCCAGAATACGTGACCTCAAGATTCCTTTGAACACTGAGGTTTCTTGTCAAGACTACACAACCCAGAAAAATGGAAGAAGTACATTTGTTTGGCAGGCTGTAGAGTCAATCAGTGAAAGGTGTGATCACTTCTGGAAAACTGTCTTACACATGTAAAAAATTTGCCCTCCTTCCTCCCTTGGCGCTAAGTCTAGGTAGGTAAGGTTCATGACCTCAAAGATATCACCGTGATCATCACCATAAACAACCAAACTAAGAAACCTGGCTCCTCTTTTCTTGTTTTGTTGTCATTACTGTGTGCCCTTTGTCCTCGTGGTCACAAGGTGGCTGCTGGGCCTCCAGGCATCAGAAGGTAGAAAACGAATTTTTAAAAAATCACTTTTCTTGCAAGACTTTGAATTTTATTTGGGAGACTTTCCCAGGAGATATCTTCTTACAGATCCTGGACACAGAAGTCTATTCTGGGCCTTGCACACACCAGGCACCCACGTGGATGTGAGCAAGAGTGATACCTACAAAGCAGACCTGAGGGCTTGGGTCAGCCCCCTTCCAGAAGACATCTTCAGCCCTGCAGGTTCTTATCGCCCGCCCCGCCTGAGCTGCTCCCAATCCCCTCGCCACCTGGAGTGTTGTCCTGAGCTCCCCATTGACTTCTCTGCTTCGGCTGTCCTTGTCCTCTTTCTGTTTACAGTCCCAGCAGTCCAAAGGGACCCATTGTAATGTAACTGGATCACATCGCTCATCTGAGACCCCCCAGGGGTGCTGCCCTCACTTGAAATCAGAGCTCTGTGGTGCTGGGAGGCCCCTTCCTTGGCCAAACCCTGAACTCAGTCCTCTCAAGCTCTTCTCCTGCTCATTCTGTGAGCTGATCCCCAGACAACCACTCCTGTGCTCCAGGGACTTGGCCCTGATATGCCTGGACACCCATGGGGCCCATTCTCCCACCATTCAGGCATTCCTTCCTGAGAAATACAGAAATACTGGTGTCCACACCTGTCTGGGGTCATGCGCTGCCCCCTTTATTCACTGCTTGGTGTATTCCCAGAGGCATGAATTGTGTCAGTCACAAAGCACTGTTGGAGGATCACTGCAAGGACACGACTCCAGAAGACATCCTCAGCCCCACAGGTTCTTACCACCCGCACCACCTGGACCTGCCCCCTCACCCCCTCCCCATCCTGGGAACATATGCTCTGCCCACCATTCCCACAGTGGGGGCTGTTTTCAAGGACTCAGACTTGAGAGCAGTGGTGTTGAGACCGTCTGGACAGCAGACACGACAGAACCCTGTTAAGGCCTCTCTCCCAGTCTTGCACTGGCACAAGGTAAGCATCGGAGGCAAGTTCCCTTCTTATGACACCTACCACCTACCTACCTGGAGTGGCCCGCCTCTTGCTTCCCTTTTTCTTTGCCCTCCATGGATGGGGACCAGGGTGCAAATACATGCAGGAAATACTTATTGAAGAAAAAGTAATGAGTAAGTAAAAGGAGGAATGAATCAATCCATGAGCAGTTCCCAGTTCCCACGCCCTTTCATTCCTGCTGATTCAGCTTCTTTTGCTGGATCCCAAAAAGGCAGAGTCCTAACGGCTTCTGTTTGTGTCCCGTTGCAGTTCACGTGAGGTCTCACATCTGCGCCCACAAAGGACTCTCTCCGTAGCCTCAGCAACCTTGTCAGGTTGGCAAGGTAGGCGGATTCTAGTGCTCGAGGTCTGGCTGGCGCCCAGATGTTTTCTCAGTACACCAAAATGTTTAGAACTGTTTCAGACAAGGACGTGCTTCTGCCCTTTGTTCAAATATGGCTTCGGCACTCCGTCCCGTTCTGTCTTGGAAATGGCTTCTCCGATCTGGCCCTCCCTGTCTGTCTATACCCCACATGGATGCAATCTTACACACTTTCGTAGCAATATCAGTATTCATGTTGTTATTTGCTGAAAGTAAAGTAAGTAAGATTTTAACTCCCAGTTTCCCAATGCAGTTGCCGATTCCTGCATCCTGTGGGTGAGGAGGAGAGAGGGAGAATTTTTCCTGCCTTTGAAGCTTTCGAGTTAAATCTTGGCGTCAACCATGTCATGCAGGTCTTACACATTTTTAAGGTTACCGACTGCCTCTGATCTTCCTCCATGCTGGGCCCCAAGTCTCTGTGCCACGGCCCATCGGTACAGGCTGTCCACCCTCTTCCTTCTGTTTGAGCCTCATGGGTCATGGATGGTCCCCTCAAAGCTATATCCTTTCCAAGCAGTCCAAAGCGGTGACACTGAAATGACTCATCTCATCTGTAGCTCCAGGGCTATCCAAAAGAAACGTAAGTTTGTAGAAGACAATCACATCACTCCACTGTGATCTTTGGGTTGAGAACCCCCATAACGGGCAGAGTCCAGAAGAAGCTGGAAAGGGTTTTAGCAGCCCCCTGCTCCAAGTCCTCCCCACCCATAACCATACACACAAGCACATAAAAACAAAGTATTTCCATTTGTTCAAATGGAAAATAATCCCCTCCAACTGATTCCTGTGCCCTACTATGTGTACATTCCTGTGGGTCGCTTTGGAAGTGAGTAGACTGTGTTGAGAATGTTGGATCCATTTAGCAAATGAACTCTGGTCATGGTCCTAAGAGGCAGGAATTGTCATCTCCAGTTCACAGACACCACACCACTCACCCGTGAGCTGAATCTCCTATCTGAGGTCGCAAGATGTGCGCTCCAGTCTACTCAGTGCCCTGCCCGGTCCTTACCAGCTCCCAGCAAAGACAAGGTCCAGTGCATTGTGTGTGTTCCCTGAGGGGATCAGGACAACACCTAAAGACTGAGCAAAGAGTCTGCATGGGGAACCCTCATAAAAACCGTGTAGGCACTCAAAAGTATTAGCTGTTTCTTATGACCATGGACTGTGAATAAAAGAATAAAGTACTAGCCTAGATGAGTCACTTGAAAATTATTTTGTCTTCATCAAGTCCAAGCTTGTTGCTCTTGAATTTTGTTTAGCTTATGAAAAAAAATAAGTCATCCTCACAAATTCATATTTTGTTTCATCAGATCATGTTAGGCAATATGGAATTGATCTGTGCTAAGGGTTCTGCATTAATTGATATATTAAATTAGGTATTTTAGGATGAGAAGCAACATAAAGGACACACTAATATATATGACAACCTCAGCTAAATAATGCATAAAATGGGGGATTTTTTTTCCAAAGATCTTGTGTTCTTCATTAATTCAGCTAGCAAATACCATCCCATCTGAAACCAGGTATATCTGGCAGATGGAATCAAAGTAGTAAACGGAATGCATCCGTAGTGTAGGCAAGCTGGGGGACGCTCGCCGCCTGAGTTATTTTTGGGCCGTTCAGCAGATTTCTTCTTTCCATAATAAGTGAATTTTGTCTCCACAGAATTTTAAATTTAACTGATTTTTCCTCAACAAAATAAAGTAACTCCAAAAAGGAATGTCTATTAACTCTTTACCAGCAGCCACTTTTACAATCACACTTTAAAAAGAGAAAAAGATCAGGCTTCAGTTCAGGATGATAGCTAATGCTCTGTAGCCAAATATATTGTTCAGACCATCTTGAAACAGAACCATCCCTAACCTCGGTGAGAAAAGGTTGAAAAGTGGCTTAGCTGTTTCCCCCCTCGTAGACATCTAAGAGCACCGCCACCAGGGGGACACATCAATGTCTTTTATTCCAGGAGGTCACCAATAATAACAGCTGAAGAATGGCACCCTTTATGTAGCACGCTTTAAATGGCTTATTCAGAAGTAATGAACTAAAGTGCAATAGTCATTTTGGCTTCATGTGTGTGAAGCTCAAGGACCGCCAGCGGTGGCCTGGGAAGGACACACCTGTCCCTCAGCTCTCGCTCCCTGGCTGTGTCATCCTGGGCGGGATGCCTGCCCCTCTCCTGCCCTCAGCTTTTCATCTGGAAAATGGCAATTAAAACCTTCCTTATATTGGTATGGCTATTATATGAGAACAATCTCCCCAAACATAAACTGAATCAGTTTTATCCCTCCTTAAAGTGTGCCAGTTGCCTTTCTGTTGTCCTTATCATAAATGGCGCAACTTCTCTCCCTGGGAGAGCCCCTGCAGGGGCCCCCCATGCCATCCCCACCTCTGTCCTTGCCCCACACTTCGGGATGGCCACGCTAGCCCAGGTCCCCTTTCTGGGAGTGGCTACGCTCTCTTGGGCCTTTGTGCTCATGCTGTTTGCCGCAGGAATGTTTTGGGGGCGGGCCTTCTCTAGGGGTTTCCTCCCTGGCCACCCATCACCTGCACAGGGCAGGGGCCCTGCTTCTGCCCCAAGAGTGCCATGGGAATTGTGTGTGGGAGCATGCAGACACTGAGGGAAGATTTTGAAGCTGCTTGTTGTGTGTATAGTTAGAGTATATAAGCAGGATAAATTCACCTTGATAAAGCATCTACTATCAGGGGAAAGCATTGGCAACAATTGTTGAATTAGATATGGGCATTGTGCTTGGAGGGAAATTCCCTCTAACTGTAAGTGGATCATCTGTCCAGATTGGGGCTTTACCCCCCTCCAAAAACATGAGTGCAGTGTCCTCCCTCATGGCAGACAGAACAGCTGGAACCAGCACCCCCACCCAGGCTGTGGGGGCAGCCCCTGGGCTAGGTGGTCCCGGCCTCTGCTGGCTCATCCCCACGGAGATGACACACAACCACACAGCTCAGGGAGAGACGCAGGGAGGACAGAGCCGCTGCAGGGAGCACGCTCTTCTTGGCATGGCAGGACAGGTGCTCCCACGTGATCCCACGCTGGCGCACAGGGCAGCAGGGGCCTTCCTGGCTGTTGGGGGTCAGCCAAGGCCAGCGGGTATGAGAGAGCCCCACGTGGTGGCCATTTACCCCTCCTGCAGCTTGCCATCAGCTCCAGAAGCAAAGGGTGGAAGGAGGAGGGAGGCACGCTGGAGCAGTTCCTTAAGGGAGCCACTCACCCCTGTCTGCCACTGAGGCACCCTGGCCAAAGGAGAGACACGAGCCCCTTAGACCATGTGAAGTGTGCCTGTCAGGGGCTCCGAAGCTCCACCTCTGTCCCCAAACAGACCGCTCATCACACTTCATTGTAACCACTTGCTTGACTTCCGCCTTAAATGGTATGCTTCCTGAGAGAAGGGCACACCTGTCTTGTTTACTAGTACAGATGGGAACAGCATGGACAGGTGTGTCCTTAGCACGCACATGGGCGATGATTGCTATTTGAGGACACGAACCGGGCACACAAACAGGAGGGGCTCTTTTCAGTCATCCTACCCTCCTCTGATGTTCTGTAATTCTCCGTCATGGGAAGCAAACAATGTAATCAATGCTGTGTAAGAATTTTATATAATTCAGATGTCTGACCTTGAGGACTGGAAATCTGTGATTTTTTTTGTCTTTTGCTTTTTTTGTGGCTGTCCTAAACTGACTTGACTTGATGATTAGATGGCCGTTTTTCTCTCTGACCCTGCAACACACGTTAATTCACACAAATATTCCAGGCGTTCCCCTATGAAACTCAATGCCAGAAACCACTGATCCCACAGTGGCTCTGCAACAGCTCTCCTGTACTGCCGGGGAGCCAAAGTTCTTTTGTCTAAGTCATGTGCCTGGTAAGGTTTTATGCTCCCAATCTTTAAAAAAGGCATTGAGTATTCTACTTTTTCACTTCTCTGTGGCAAAATAGATAAGGATTCTTTGACACACAGGGCCAAGAATGGCTTTCTACCGCATGAAAGGAGTAGTTGGTAGTGACATTTTGAGAGCACACTATCCAAATTACCTTTGAAAAATAAGTAAAACAGCCATCAAATCAGTCATTATACGGAAGCCCAAAAATTGGTGGCTCCTGGCACCTGCCATGGCTGTTTCTTCCTCCCCTGTGTGTGCACGCAGAGCTCTGGACTGTTCCAGGAAGCACTGACGTATGTATTCTGCACAGTTCCAGGCATATCATCAAATGGTAAGTTATCTCCCATTGCAGCTCTAACCCAGAGATTCTGAGCCCTGCTTGAGTGACTAAATTGGCCATAGATTTCCCACATGCCCCTAATATTATCGCAGAGTCCCATTATCATGTGGGCCATTGCTGGTGGGGAAGCTCCAGTTATAGAATGGCCACAAAATGTTATATGCATAATGCTTTATGCCTTTAAAATAGGGGGAGGGAGGAAAAAAAAACTCATCTGAGTCATTGGCATCTCAGTCAAAGCAAAATGCGGTCCCGCTGCTGTGTAATGCATTATGTATCATCAGACTCATGCTGCCGCTCCAGCAATACACTGGCTGCACTGCACCTTCCATGAACGTTTCTAAGCTGAATCCAGCTCAGAGTATGAGTGAGCCTGTTCTGGAAGGGCGACAATGTGGAACAGGAAACAGGAATGCCAACGGTGCTGTGAGGGGCCATTAGTCCTTGGCATGCAGAAGAGGAATGTTCAGGTTATGCCCTTCCTACTGCTGTGGGTCACACAGGGATGAGGGATTAATAGCACGGTGTCCAGAGAATGCAGAGGGCACTCGGTTGGAAGGAAGGGCTCAGCGTCGGAACCCTGCAGGTCCCGTGTCTTGCCAGGGAATCCTCTGCAGACATGGGGAGATCATTTGGGTTTTTATTCTTTTAGAGGTAAGTTATGCACCAGCCCTCTTACTCATGTGTCTACTAAATAATATAAGATCCTTCTTGGAACCCCAGTGACACTCGCCAGAAATGGGTTGATGAAAAAATTCTTTACTAGAAAGAAGAAAATAGAAAGCACGTTGGGTCAGAGAGTATGGAGTATTTCAGGCCGGTGATGCCTGCCCAGCATCCCTAGCTCTCCAACAGCATGAAGGCAGAAATAGGATTGCCGTGCTGCCATCCCCACGTCACAGAGAGCCCTTAGAGTGATGACTCTGGCCTTTGATGAGTGACTCGTTTCAGAGTCTCTGAGGAGCGCCACGGCCTAATGTTTAGAGTCGAATGCAAAGTCGACAATTATTTCTGCACGGCAGCACTCATTTGGTGATCACAGGTCATGTACAAAGCATTGTGAAGTGAGGAGGTGGTAGGCATGAGTACTTGAGCTGACCTGGCATTTTTATATGTTTTTTCTTAGCATATTTGCTATGACGTGTATTGCCTCAATTTGTAACCTGTTCTGGAACATCAGCATTACACTAAGCCTTATGTAAAGACAGGCCAAGTATTGATCCCTAAATAATGGCTACACAGTTAAATGAAGAAAAACTAAGTGACTTAGCAAAACTCAGTAGTAGGCTATCAGTAAGTAATTTTTAATAAGTGCCTAGATTATTTGCGTTACTCACTAAAGTCTCTACCATATCAGTAATTCTCTTTTCTTAGTATTCTCAGTTGATGAATGGTCTAGATTCTCAGAGAGAATATGAATTAAAATAAATATTAAAAGAACAAAGGCAGAAATACAAAAAATGTTATTAATTAGCATTACAGATAAACTGTTCTTAAGGTATAATATGTAATCCTGGATGTTCTCTTTGTAGCACATAAAATTATAATTAGCAAGTTATGGGATTAGTTGTCTGCCTTACGACTCATGCATTATAATCTGAGGTCAGTCACCGCAGGCTAATGTTTGCCTCACCCACTCCAGTTTCCGAGTGCTTAACACGTAATCAGCATTACCATACATCATTCATCATTTCATTATTTTTCATCTGCTAGGATGCTGTGTTTGGTACCACTTACTATTACTGTGAATAGACCTCTCTTTGGATAGTCAAATATCTCTGTGAATTCTATTATACATACAGATTTAAATTGTATATGAATAGGAAAGTTCAGGGATGTATAGGACCCATCTCTCTCTCCGTATTTCTTCATATCTCATTATCAATACAGGGGACAGATACATAGATAAATCTCTTTGTTCATGTACATTTCCCAAATGTTTGCCGTTAGAGCTGTGTGATTAGTCTTAGCTAGTGATACTTCATAGAAATGACACGTGTCACTTTTTCAGTGAGGGACTGAAATGCCACCTGTGACTGCCAGCCTTTCCCTGCCATAGTGACTGAGGAAGCCATGTGTTCTGGAAGGTGGAGTCCCAAGATAGTGGAACCTCCAGCAGCCTGGTTCCTGAGTGATGTGGAGCTGAATTATCTGCTACCTGCATGAAACCTTTTGTAAAACAAAAATAAACTTTGTTCTTGCTGCCGAAAGCCACAGAGATGTTGAAGTTGTTTGTTATTTCAATGTAATAGAGCCTCTTCCGATTACCACAGGCACAAAACTTTGCTGATTGTTCCTTCTCAAAGTCGGTTCTATCCCTTGTCATCTCATTCTTCATGGCGACCGCCATCTCTTAGATGGTCTTCTTGCTATCCTTTCCCCTATTTCAACTCACTCCACTCATGCTGCTGGAAGAATCGATTTGAGCTAGATATTTAATCATGTCATCCTTCATTTCCAAAACCTTCAGCAATTCTCATTTGACTTTTAAGCTATGTGTATAAACTCCTATTTAAGTATGTTAAGTTCTTTCAATATCTGGATCAAATTATAGATTCAGCCTCATCCCTTTTTTCCACCCTACATGATCCATTTGCTCTAGGAAACTGGTCCATTCACTCAATCAATGAATATCTATTTTCAAGGTGAAAATTTTAGGGGGCTAGAGATACAGTGGTATGCAGGACAATACATCCCTAGATCTTGAAGAGCTTACATTCAAGAGCAGTAAAGTGCAATAGAGCTTTCTACAATGAATAACTACTTTGTATCTGCATTTTTTTGTATCATAACCACTAGAACATATGTGACTCTTGAGTACATGAAATGTGGCTATTGTGACGAGAACCTGAAGTTCTAACTTCATTTCATTCTAATTGGTTAGCATTTAACTATAAATAGACAGGTCTGGCTAATATTTACTATATCAGGCAATGCAGTTTTACAGGGAGGAAAGAGCTATTCAATCAAGCAATCATTCAGACAATAAAGAAGGTACAACTGCCGGATTGTGATAAGTACTATGAATAGCACTAAATCAGTAATGAAGCATAGGTTGAAATGGGAATGTCATTGAAGAGAGAGCGATTTCAAATTGTTGCTCAGAGAAGGCCCACCTGATGAGATGATACATGATAGACGAGAGTTACTCATGAAAGCATCAGAGTGGAGGGCATTCCAGACAGGGGGAACGGTGCCAAAGCAGAAAGGAACTTAATGTGATAGAGGAAGAGAGGGAATGGCAGAGTGTTGCCAAGTAGAGCATGCACGCAGGAGAGGGAATCCAGAGACTGAAGAGTCGAGGGCCACGTATGTCACGGCAAGGGGTGGGCACCAACAAACTTATGATTCTTAGCCCTAAGCATTTGTGAACAGTTTTCTAGAAAACCTCTTTTCTCTTCCCATTCACAGATATTTATTCTTCGGTACCCTCTTCTTGTATGAAAACTTCTCATCCAAAATAAAGAAGGAAAAAAAGCTCTTTCTTACCAAATGTCTAAGTGTTATTTTCTAGTACACTATGAAGGAAATTTTAAACTTTTGTGACTATATACATTTTTGTGACTATTTCATGTAGGCTTTTTGTTTGTTCCATGTTTGGTTTTATGAATGTAGGTTCCTCCCTGCAAGCAGATCTGAGAACCTTGAGACTGGAATGCTCTTAATGGATTCTGCAAAGTATCTTATAAAGTCATGCAGGCACTGGGTAAATTTTACTGATTGACTATAATTTGTTAAAGTTAGAATAGTCATTCTATAGGACCGTCAATTTGATTTTAGTTTAATTCACTAGAGCACACATTTATCTTCATTTTTCTTAGATGTGAACAAGAGGTTGAGTTCCTCTGGTACACCGTAAACAACCTGAAGGAAGGGATTCATTTCTGAATCCTTGGCATCTGACACAAAACAGATACTCAGTAATATAGGTTGAGGTATATAATGATGTCATTATGTCTTTAAGATGTATTATGAAAAATATTCAAATTTTGGCATGCAAATCATCAAATTAAAATAGATGGTTTCATTTAGTACTCAGTCACGGTACCACCTAGAACAAGGACTGTAACTGTAGAAATTCTCTGTATTACCCTGTTTCTCACTACTCACACCAGAGGCGCCATTTTTTCTTCATTAAGAACTTTTGAAGGATCTGGAAACTTGACTGTCTGGTTCACCGATTTGGCTTTTCATTCTAGATTAGAAAATTTCATAAAAAGCTTGGTGCACAAACTTAAACATATATTTCCAAATAAGTAATAGTGTTCTTCATTTCTGAGTATTTTTCTTAGATATCTCTTAATATCTGAGATTTTTAACATTGATTTTAAGGCTAGAAGAGGCAAACATATGCAGGGTGAGATGATGCAAAGAATATGAGATGACAAATCAGAGAATGAATAAATGTCCAGACAGGAAACAGTAACATACCCCATGAGAAAGCTGGCAGATAGCTAGTGATTAGTGATGTGACTAACTGGCAGAGTGGGAGCTGAGTCTGACCACACAGCAATATTTCTATTGATCATGTTGTAATTACACTTGATTAAAGGGCACAAAGAAGAAGGAAAGATATAGATAGTGACAGCTGGTGGCTTGGTATCACGACCCCCTCACCCTCCCAATTTTCCTGTCCCAGCTATGGCCTCCTGTTATCAGCACTAACTAGTCAGACCACTTCCAATCCCCAATACTCACCCTCGTGAAGAGGCCTCCACTCATTTCTTCGACCACACCTGTGCTGTCCTAGCTACAGGAAGCAGGACAGGCCAGAAATCCTAAGAGCTGTATTCCTCTCCAACGTCCCCCCACCATCATCTCTGTGGACCCTGTGGTCACTCAGCCTCCCCATTTCTCAGCTTCTCAGATCACAAGGTGGAGGAACTACCCCCAGCTCCTCACACATGTGGTTGCGGTCAAGGCCACAGATAATGCCCAGCTGGTATACTGTAAACTTCCATACTGGCATGAACTGTGCGAGTGGCTTCTAAAGCGTGTTCAACAACCACTAGTTCTATAAATGTTAACGGGCATTGTCAACCCTAGCAGATGCCTTAGTGAAACAGGATGGGAACATCCTGGGACGAGAAAGGTCAGCAAAGTCCCCCTAGGGCTGAGTGCCTCCCCACCTCCAAGGCTCACATGCCCTGTGAGACCCCAGGCAGGAGATGAAGGAAGCAGAACTTCCCAAACTCTCTCAACAATAAAAACTTGTATTGTGTAGAGCATACCACATGTCTGGCATCTTGGGCTACGTTAAGTCACGGTTTTTGACGAGTTTCTGGTATAAACACCTGTGAAGTTCCTCTCAACTCTACAACACCATGAAGTTGGGCCTGGACCCTGTGATCGAGAAGGGTGCAGGGTGGTCTGTGGGCAGGGTGCTGGCCCTGCCCCAGTGAGAGCGGTCTGCTCCCGTCTCCAAGAGGGATGGGGGCTCCTAGGGCATGTGGCAGTGGGCGATGCAGACCCCTCTCATCCAGCCCTCCCGGTGGACAGGTCCATCTTCCCAGCCAGTCCCACTGACTCCAGGTAGAACAGCCTAGCTTCCCTGTTTGATTTAATAGATAGTTAAAAGTCAACTCTAAATATAGTGGAGAGTAACTGCCTAATGATATGTTTATATTCAGTGAGGGGGAAAAAAAGGAAGTGAAAAGAGTAACAGTTAACAGTGTCACCTCCTGTCGTGCCCAGACTGTGAGATGCAGAAATCTGATACAGGATGAATAAAATTAAATCGCTGGTCCTTCTCAGCAAATTGATTTCTTGGATCCTTAGCCCTTCCACTGAAGAACTCAAGATATCACTTGCCAGAGCTTCTGAGGAGAGACTAGGAAGCTGCACACCTGTGGGAGGCTTGTGCCTGGACCCCCACCACCCGACCGCCATGGGTAATTGCTGGCAATCAGCAACAGTGATGCCCGGAGACCCACGGAACTCAAGTTTGAACAGAGCAAGTCCAGTGCTCCAGGCCGTGACCACCAGCCATATGCTGATTAGTAGAGAGCATGGTACATCTCCGCAGCATCTAGTCCTTTTAATTGACAGAATTAGGCCCATGACATGTGTAAACTCCCCTGAACTGAACAGGTCTGCTCAGGAGACTTCTGTCCGCATTATTTGGGGTTTCTCAGACAGTGTCCTCAGTCCGAGAGGAGAGGGAAGAAAACTGTTTAATAAAAATACTGTAATATCAGCTTTGTCTCCAACCAAATCCATCTCCTTAGATGCAATGCAAGGCTCTTTCCATGATGGCCTCGACCTCCTTCGGCACTGTGCCTTCTGTCCCTCACCACACCTGTGTTCCTCCTCGTCCAGCAGGTTCCTCTCATCTGTCTTCATTTTCTACTCTCTCTGGTCTCTGCTTCTCACTCCTTCCTTCTGCCTCCCTGCTAGAACACCCAGAACTCCACCCTGGGGTCAATTCTCATTTTATTAATGTTCCCTGTCTTGATGATCTCCCAAAGCATCATGGGATTCAGAGCCATATATCGGCAAGTCAGAAGCCTCTCCTGAAGCCCATACTCCCTAGTCTACTTTTGGCCGAAAATTCCTCTTGGATATTTAATAAGCCTCTCAAACTTAACACATCCAAAATTGAGATCCTCATCTTTTCCAAACTTCTTTTCCTTGCCATCATCCCCCAGTTCAGTAACTGGCAACTCTTATTTTCCAGTTGCTCTAAAACCTTACAATTGCCATGTACTCTTTTCTCCACCACACTCATTCTACATTCAGGCCCATTCCCTCTAAATGATATCTGGAATTCAGTAACGTTTATACCTCCACTGACACCACTTTTACCTCTTGCCTGGATATTGAAATAGCCCAGTTTAGAATGATGACAAAACTGGCCACGATATTCAGCCCTGCCTGTATGCATGGCATTTCCAATGTCCTTGCATTTGCTCCAACTAAGAGGGAAAGTTTATCCCTCGCACACCCTTGAATCAGGTCTGAGACTTGCTTGAAACATGTCCCTAGCACCAACTCCAAGCCTAAGCTTCATTTCCCGTTTTTGAAATCTTGCCATTGCCATGTGTGTAAGCCTGGGCCAGCCCACTAGAGGAGAACTCAGTCCCTTCCACGGCCACCCTAGACCAGCCCACAGCCAGTGAGCCAGCAAAGATGTGAGAAAGCTTACCAAGGTCATCTAAGGTGCCCACCTGTCTCACAGCTCACAGTGGACTCCTGTGTGATCCTGACCAACCCAGAGGACTATGCTGCTGGCTTGTCGAGTAATAATGAGCACTTCTTGTTTAAGCATCTAAGTTTGGGGTGATTTGTTACGCAGCAAAAACTAACAGTTACATCCTTTTAACTCATCTTCTGTGTTCATTTGCCTGTAACTGAATCACAACCCAACACCGAGAATCATTTAAAGTATAAGCTACATCCTTCTACTCTTCTCATCAAAGCCCAGCAATCCTAACCTTCTCACATGGACTAAAAGCCAAAGTTCTCAAATCCCCATAAGGCCAGCCTGATCAGCATCCCAGCAACATGCTACCTCCAGAGTTCTGCTACTTTTCTTCTGATTGCCTGTGTTGTAGCCACAGCTGCCCCTTCACTGGTCCTCAGATATGGTCGGCACACTGTAGTGCTCGCTGCTGGCTCTGCCAAAGATGTGCTTCCCCTGGTAGATGACAACCAACCCTACTTCTCCAGCGCTGCCATGAAGCCTCACCCAGGTACCTGTCTACAATGGCAGGTGCTCCTCCTATTCCAACAGCTCTGACTCCCTTCCCTGCTGGAGTTTTTCTTCAGCACTTTCACTTTCACATGCATTTTTCTTATTATCACTGTTAGTACATTTCTGTAAGCTCTGATAGGGCCGGAATTGCTGTGCTTTATCCATGGCTACAACCTGACACCATGTCTGGCATACAGCATAAACTCTAGAAATATTTTTCAGATGAATGAATAGATTACTGAAGGTATGAAGGTCACTCATTAGGACTCAGTTGCTCTTCCGCCTCTGCATGGCTCTTGTTTCTTCACCCTCCCAGATACCATTCACCTGTAGTCTTTCCTTTTAACTTCCCCTGATTTCACTACAGTTATACTACCAGCTGTGAGGACTTGGCACTTGGAACATAATTTTCTTCTAATACATAACATATCGTATTGTAATTTAATGTAACATCAGGTTCAAATTATATCTACTTGAAAATAAAGTACCCCTTGCTCTTACAAACCTCTCCTCTAAATCTTTAAAATGTTGAATGCATATTTAAATCAATGTCTTACCCTCATCTACTTTCCTAAACTGATTGCTTCCAGTTGTGCTAGACTTGTTTCATCCATTAGAAACTAAGTCCTGTATGTGTCTCTGTATCCCTAAGGTGTCTTGAACTGATGACTAGTACAAACCTCTTTTATAACCCACATCAAAACATCACAATAGGTAAGAGTGTGAAAAGAGACAATGGATAACAAGAAAGTTAATATGGCTTGAAGGACTCATTTCCGAATGTTATTCAGTATTCATGCAGAATTTTGTAAAAGATACAGAAGACATGTTTTATCAGAAATATTAAACAGTAAATATACAGAAGGTCAGATTTCAATGATTGAATTATGGGGCAAAACTAGAGATAAATCAAAAAGGAGAAATATGAAATCCTACATTTAAGTCCAAGTAGCCAAGAGTACAAGGACCCAGAGATGGGGAAAATGGGGCAGGAGCTCACTGCAGGGAAAGCAAGATCCATGGATTTAGGGAATTTGGGGATCAGAAGTATCTCCAGTATGAAATAATGATTCCAGGAAAAGCAATAAACAACATTAGGAAACAACACAGTCCAGAACAAAAGAGGAAATAATTGTGTGCCAGTCAAACCACATCTGGAGCATTCTGTTTAATAATGGGTGTCTCATTTTAAGATGTTGAAAAACTGGAATGCATTGAGAGGAGGGAGAGAGACTGAGGTGGTTTGAGAACTGGGCCATTAATGGGTCAGTTATAATTTGGGGAATAATTGTCTGGAGAAGAGAGGCAAAGGCAATTTTTCAAATACCTCAAGAAGAAAAAGACATAACCTGGGCAGGTCCCAGGGAAAGATCTATTGCCCTACAAGGAGGCAGAAGAGGCAACTCTCCACTGTCATATGGATGAACCACCAACTGGCCAGTCATGAAATGGGCAACCTTGTGAGAACAGGAGCCCCTACAACAGCCAGTGCAAATTCAGAGGGAGCGCCCCCTCATGGTGAGCTGGGGTGGGGATTCCAGGAGTGCAGGGGAGCCTGGCTGAGGTGAACCCTTGGGATTCCCCCAATGCTGCGATGCTATGATTCTTGGAATCTTATGGGTACTGTTTAGAAGAAGTCAAATTGATTACTGGACTTTGTCTTGCACAAGATTAGAGAAGAAGCTGTAAGCAATGGGTCTAACATCAGCTGAGCCCGTGGGAATGGGGATTCTGTGATGAAGAGGGTGGAGGCATTGCCTGCGTGTCGGAGGATTCTGGTTCTACCAGTGATTGGTCCACATGCCTCTCAGCTTTCTCCTATGTAAAAAGGGGGAATGTCTTCCTTGACCTTATGGGGTTCCTGTGAATTCCAGGTACAATCATACATATATAAGAGCCTTAATAATAATAAACAGAGCCTATGTTTTCTGTATGTGCATAATGGTGACTATTTCCAATTCTTCAGAAGTTTAGTGGGGGTATTTCAGGGAAAAGGGATAAATGAGAACGTTAGTGAGGCATTTTACAAGATCCCTTGTGTTATTTAGATCTAAATACAAGTGACTCACATACGTGATGGTAAATGTAGAAGGGCTCACCACTGGATGAAAGGCTCTGCCCGCAAAGATGCAGACTGACAGGCCAACGCCAAAACAGATCAAGTTGTTTAATGACAGGGCATCTTCCAGCCCCACTCTGGGTCGTAGGAAGATCAAAACAGATGGAGGTAAATCTAACAAAATTAAGTGTAATGTTGGGGGTTGCGGGAATCATGTCTTTCACTTTATTCTAAGAAAGCACCTTAATCTCAGAAAGATGAAGACAATACTTAAGAGTCTGACCTACCATTTTAAAGTTAGTCATTTGAGTGTGAGTCAGCATTGAAATGTGGTACCCAAGAAAGATAATGTATTCTTAGGCACATTAGTAGAGTTAGAGTTTCTAGAATTATTAAAAAGGCCATAGTTGGGTTCTACTTGGTTGGGCTGCCTATTCACTTCTGAGCTTCCTGATTAAAAATGTTTTGACGAATAAGAGCAAACACATAATGTAAACCTGGACCATTTCCATGAAGGAAGGGGTGGCGGAGAATGTTTATCCCAAAGAATTGCATGTTGGAAGTTGGTTAGCATGTTCCTAAGACCAGATGAAGCAGTGGCCACCCTTGCCCAGTCTGTTCCCAAGTTGTTCTCTTCAGCTATTTACATGCTTTAGAGGTCACTATGCCTGATTTTCCAAGGGCAAATATGTGAACATGAACACACACAAAATCTCACACACACACAAGCCGTCTCCTCTAACATTAGCAATAATGTTACCCCAAAGGGCCATTGTCTTAAACTAGATTTGGGAAAGAAGTGTTCTTTTAAAGAGAAATCAACCCACAGACATGTAGCTCTATCCTCTATAAACAGAATCTTCCACATTGTTATTCAGAATATTCCAAATCCATTCCAGACAAGGGTCTTTGATCTACATTTGCATTCAGATGGTTTTCCCAGAAGAATCGAACAGTTTGCATTGAAGTTAAATACTGGCCTCCACCTGCAGGAAGCAAGTTCAGAACTGCTTACAAACGTTAAAAGTAGTTTCTCATTTGTCTTTTCATCAGGGCTCAACATTCTTGAGGTCTCTTTGCAGTCAGGGTCACCTTGCCACCTGTAATCAAGGTGGACAAAAGAGGGAATGGGTCACCCAGGAGGCGAACTCTGTGCTGCACAAGCAAGCAGGTAGGCTGGTGGTCCCACCCCAGCTCCCCATCAGGGGTCTCAGTCTGACAACAGGAGAAAAAAGGATGAAGAGGAGATTTAAATAAGAGCAGACTGGAAGTGTCTGTGGTCTGGGAAAGAGAGGGAGGCTCTGTGGAAACTGAGAAAGGCTGCGTGAGCTGAGGGACGGCCATCTGGAGAGAACGGTGTCCGGGAAGGGAAGGTGATCGCCCAGCCTGGGAAATGCCGCGGTGAGGGGCGACGCACCCATGAGGAAGTGCGGCCCGGCCGGAGCTCAGGGCACGGGGCCCGCCTCTCACCGGCTGGTGCACTGCTCCCTACGCTTTGCGCGGGTCCTGGTTCAGACTCTGGAATGAATGGGGGGCAGCAGAGCTGGCCCTCCCGGCCCCAGCCTCTTCCCTAATCAGTGTGGCTTCCTACTAGCCCATTTCCCTGATGACCTAGTTGGTGACAGCCACATGCAGTCATCCTTTAGGGGACAGAGGAGAGCCTGGTGTCTCTAGGCCTTCCCTCTAGAACCCTACAGGGATGGCTCCGGTTAGAGCCCAGGGGACGAGGCCACATTTACGGCTACTAGAGGTGAAGCCTCCGCAAGCAGCAATTGGCAGGCAAGCCCTTCGGACCTCTGCGGCTCACAGAAGCCCCAATATCCTCCCATCTGAGCTACAGCTATGTGATGTTTTATTTTTGTCTCTAAAACGACTCAAATGGGGAATTGTTTTGGGGTTCCTCCATTTGGGCCTTGGGCAGGGATCATGCTGGGCTTCAGGTCCTTGACAGATCCCCATCAATGCCCTCTCCTTCCTCCTCCGCCCTGGCTCTCACTCCTCCCCAGACTCACCAAGCACCGGCCACATTCTCACAGTCACATGTAGGGTGTGCTGGTGGGGAAATGCCCCCAGCCTTACTGGAGATGCTGGGGAAGAGAAGGAAATGCATGGTGACCCTTCAGCCGGGAGGGAGTGACACTAGCTCCCTTCAGCCTCTCCTTCCTCTCGTGACATAATGCAAATCAAGATACCTGGCATCTCATTTCATACTGGTAAGGATAAGTGAGGTAGAATATTCCATTGTCCCCGTTGTGCAGATGAGGAAACTAAGGCTCAGAGAGCCTAATCAAGTGGAGGCAGGTATCTAGGAAGTACTGGACTTGGCAGCTGCCTGCTCTCTTGGGTCTCATTGTCTCACCCTTCCTGCCCCATGGCCCAGACTAAGGTACTCAGCAGAAGAGACAAGTGTGTTGGGAGATTATTCCCACACCACCAACTTTGTGCAAAGCACTGTCCTGGGTACTACGCATATGCAGTTCCAGTCAGTCCTCACCAAACCCAGCCAGTATTTCTATCCCCATTTCAAGATGTGGGGAATTAAGATGCACGAGGTAAAAGCAACTCTTTTAAGGGCATGCTGTAGGTTTGGGGTCAAGTCTCAGCCCCAGCCCTGTCTCACACTTTTCCCTGTATGGCCCCTATGGCAGCCAAGTTCAGGGCCCCAGCCAGTAGGGAAGGGCTGTGGGGTCTATGGAGTCCCCTCCTCACAGGGGCGAACTGGGCAGACATCCCAGAGCAATGGGGTTGAGCCTGGCAGCCGTCCAGCTCTGGCAAACGTGTATCCTGAGGGGCCAGCGCTGGAGATCACGGGCACAGTCCCTCGTTATTTCCTCTGCTGCATGACTGCAAGAGCAGGGTCTCGTAAATAGATGCCACCTAGAGCCTCAAGCTGGGCAAGAACCAGGGAGAGCTGGAGGCACGTGCCTATGGCGATGCCCACTCCCCTGGGCCCAGAGACAGCATCTGTCCCTGGAGGACCGCCCTCAAAGGACAGCCCCTCCTGAGTCCCAGATTTGGCAGAGAGCTCGCTGGAGTAAACAGGGCTCCTAATAGTAAAGGCACTGATGTTAATTAATTAAGGGAAAAGGAGTCTTAGCCAGCTCCGCCGGCCCCTCCCTTTTCCCTCCCCCTCCCATCACCATAACATGTCATTTGCTTCAGAGTGGCTTCTCATTTGCCATCACACCAACTCCATGATTCACAAAAATCTTGTATTGAATAGAGCTGCGACACCTATGAGGGGAACGGGGCGGGGGTGGGGAAACACTGCACATTTCACCATTTCCATCTAGATGAGGAGCGAACAAAGAGATAATTATAAACTGTTTCTCTTATTGTTGCACTCGCATTAGACATGTGCATCTCTCTCTCCCTCTCCCTTGCTCTCCTTTTTTTTTTTTTTCTTGCACAGAAAAGTAATTCTGTTGTGGAGATGGTACCAGGTGCACGGGGTGACCTCACACACACCAAATCGGGAGCTGACATCCATCACACTTTGAAATTTTGGATTTCATCATTTCCTGATCTTTCTAAAGGGATCACAGCACCTGGCCCTCACAGCTGTAGTTCATTTAGAAAGCAATTTAAAAACCGAGAAAAAAGCAAATGACATCTTGCTGCCTCAGCCTTGTCATTAAGTATAGCAGAATGGCCCTCATTTATGAGGCCCATGGCTGAGAATTAATATCTTTCAGGGCTTTCTCGAGTAGAGATTACAAAAGGTTTGAAAGACCACTAAATAATGAGTGGTATGACTGAGGCAAGCAAAAAAAAAAAAAAAAAACAGGAAAGAAATCCCTCTTTTTCGTTGTACAGAAGAACATCGGAAATCACACTGACTTTAGTGTGTCCTCAATGTCGGGACTCACCCACACGGCTTCCTTTATCCACCCTATTCTGTGCTTTGCTCCTCCGGCTCACACAGCCGTATTCACACTCCCCAGACACATGTCTTGTGTTTCCAGACATACATACATTAGCCAGAAGTGAAACAATTTTTTTCAAACTCTTTGCCATTGATGGCCATGCATCTCCTGAATGAAGACTGCCTGACCCATCTTCAAGTCTTTGCCACAAATGTCTCTGCTCCCTCCTGAATTCTGAGTCCCTTTAGACCAGAGTGATGGGGGAATGTGCATCCTCTGGGGAACCACAAGGTGGGAAAACCCCAGGTAACAATACAGATGTTCTAGTTGTTCCAAATCTGTCACTCTGGAGCCACATGAAGTTTGGAAAATACTTCCCCCATCTGAGTCTAATTTTCTTATCCTGCAAGACAAATAGTTTAAAGAGATGGCTTCTGGAATCCTTTCCAGAGCTAGGATTCTAGTACACTGAGCAGGATTCCTGAGAGCTATCCAGAAATCAGCTCAAAAGTTCTGCCAATACAGCTCTAGGCAAAGGTCCTTGGTCCCAGGCTCCAGAGACAGAATAAAGCGCTACATTGCTTGCTCCCAGACCTGGGTCTTGCATTTAACATTATTTGTGGAGTGGTACAACATGGTAGGTGCTGTACTTACATTATCTCTAATCTTCCTTATCACTCTCAAGGTGGGCATAACTATTCCCTTTTTACAGTTAGAGAAGTTGAAGCTCAGCCAGCTTCAATAGCGTACCCACGTGAGTAGGGGGTAGGCCTCCCACAGATCCCTGTGGTTCCCCTGTGGGGTGAGTGTTGTAGCAGCCTTGCAGGAGTCACTGAAGGTGAATCCCTAGGGTATCAGTCTGGTCAGACCCCAATCCTGGAGCTAGGAAGCCCCCTCACCCTGGACCCCACATTCACTCATACCTCTTGTACATAATTGGTATTTAGTTCATCAAGGTTGAATTGTCCTGCCAATGAGATGTTTCCCAATACTCATTAAAACTTATGGACCCCTAAATACATCAGAACATCTGCTGGAATAGAAAGAGAATACATATTTTGAACACCATTCTAGAAGACTGCATGCTCCTAGATACCATCCATATATTATGCAATGTAATTCTCCTAACGGTCATATAAAGTAGGTTTTATAATCCATATTTTATTAGCAGAAGACACAGGCTGAGGAAGGTTAAATAGTGTTCTATGATAGACAGTATCACTTTTTTGACTGTGCACTTGCCCTTCCCATGAGAAGACTTGGGGCCCTGGTTCATTGTCATATGACTTGCAGTGCCTCCTGGGTGGAAGGATGCATCCCCACCCCACTAATGCTGCACATGCCATGTGACTTCCTTGGCCAATGGAAAGTAAGCCAGCATGCCTTACACTTCACTCCAGCAGCAGTTTAAACCTATTCTGCTTCCCCAAGTTCTTGTATACTTCCTCTCTGCCAAGAGATGGTATATGCCTCACCTGACTGCTCCTTCCTTGAGCCTGGGTCCTCAACAAGACGTGTTGAGTGGGACTACAGGTAAGCTGCACACAATGCATAAAAAGATCATTCACTGAGAAAGATTTCTCCAACCTCAGGGTGAAAAAGAGGCCCAGTCATGGCCTGAAGAGACACAAGAGATGTGTGACAGTGTTTTAAATGGGTGCCGCCAAAAGGAAGGCACCGGCACTAATTCAGGTCCAGTTTAGGGACTGATCATTCAGACTTTACCGACTCACAGAGATCTCATCCTCTTTCTTATTTAGTCATCTATGTACAGTTGACCCCTGAACAACATTGGAGTTAAGCGTGCTGACCTCTATGCAGTCAAGAATCTGCATATAATCTTTAACTTCCCCAGGATGTAACTACTAATAGCCTACTATGGACTGGTAGACTTACAAATGGCATACACAGTGGGTTAACACATGATCTGCACATTATATGTATTATATACTTTATTCTTCCAATAAATTAAGCTAGAAAAAGGGAAATGTTATTAAGAAAATCAAGAGGAAGGGAAAATACATTTATAGTAACATATAGTATTTATTGAAAAAAATGCACATATGAGTGGACCCAGGCAATTCAAATACTTATAGTTCAAAGGTCAACTGTATTTATTTGTGTTTAAGGAATTAGTTGGTTAATTTTAAGATGATGTAAAGGGTTGTCAACAAAAGAGCCACTGGTCATGAGGGCATTTCTTATTGTTTCTATACATGCATGCGTCCGTTTAGTCAAAAGTTACATTCAGGTTAAAAGGCAAAATCTTGCATATAGGATGACTGACCATACCAGCGTACCTAGGACTGAGGTGTTCCCTGGATTGTGAGGCTTTCCATGGCCGATGCAGGATAGTCCCAGGCAAACGGGATGCTTGGCTGCCCTATGCATGACATGCCATTCTTCATACTGGCATATTCTCCTTATTGCTATCACTGAATCCTTCTATCTATTATAAAGCACAAAGCCCTACTCTTCCATGAAGACTTCCTTCCCCTGGCCATACTCCAAAATTACGAGTTTGTCCTCAGAATGGAGAAAAGCACTCAAAGTCATTCATTCAAATGTCAGTATTTGCATTGTTTTATGTTTTTCGTATCATTTATCATTATTGCTAGAAATCCCCTTTATGATAATAGAATAAGAAGATTTTGAACTATTAGCTTAGTAGCTGGAAGTTAGAAAATCCAGGTGAACTTTAAGAAGTATTCATCTGCAGGGTCATCTCTGATCAATCGAGTCAGACTCTCTGGATATGGAGGTGGGGCCCTGACTTCATCGTTCTGTTGTTATTTTGTTTTAAGCTTTGTAGGTGATTCTTATGTGTCGCTAGAGTTGAGAAGAACTACTAATATGGCTCAAATCCCTCATTAAAAGCAGCAATAACAAACTTTGTTTAACCAAAGTTAACTGTCTCATGTCAGATTTTTACAAAATTTACATAAGAAAATCAAGAAATCAAGCTGTATCATCCCTAATCATTCATCACAGTTATAAATAAGTCCATCTGTCTCTCCATTGATTTCAACTCGTGTTCACACTGTATCTCAATGGCCCCCTTTCTACTTCCCTCTCATTTACTTTCTACCCAAACTAGGGAATATCTGTGGGAACAGAGTTAGCTTGCATTGGACAAGAGGACAATTGTAAGTCGCTGAGCCAAACAGGTTGTCTATGCTGTGGTATAAACAGAGCATAGTCTCTTACTTCCCATGCTGTCATGACCTACCTATTACCATGGAATGCATTCACAGTCCAGGTCCAAGTCTATCAGTAGGATCATGCAGAATTCTCACTGTGTTTGCCATGACTCGTCACGGAGAGGCCAAGATGTTGACTCCCTCACCTGTCTAGTAGACCAGATAGGGCATGGCAGTGCAGGCACCAGAACAGCCACAGCTCTGGCTCATCTGCCCAATTCTAGCAGTAGGCTCTTCTTCCTCCAGTATGCTGGAGAAAGATGGGCAGTAGCTACATGTACCATGATGTGAAAAATCTTGCAGTACATTGAATGCTCTTGATTTGTTCTCTTTTTCAATGTCTTTCTCTTTTTGCCAGCAATGTTGCTTTCATAATATTAATGCTTTTTGGGAAAACCTAGCCTTCCAAACACTGAAAATAGTGTTTTTATTTACATTATTCATTTAATTCTCAAATCAGTCCTACTGCACTTGTTTTGTAAATTAGAAAAGAGAAGATCAAAGAACTTGAGTATTAGCCCTGAATCACACACTTCATAAGGTAGAAGTGTTATTTAAAACTACTGAACTCTTTGTTTTTAAACTATCACATCACTTCTAAATTCACTTTGCTATCATTTGCATACTCAAACCAAATAGAGAAAAATGACTTTGATTTGAAGGAGGTGTGGTTTCCCTGAGCCCAGGACTGATTTTTTTGGTCTATGTTCTTCCCTGAAAAGCCAGAATTAGTATTTAGAGAAGATAATTTAAAGAATCAAATATCTAATGTATACAATAGTTGACAACTTGGCAGATCTGGGTTGCCCAAACCCTGCACATTCCAAAGATCTTCAGGACTGACCCTTGACCAGTTCCTAGGTGACACCTCCAAGCCCTTGGGCTGTCCTGCCTGAAGAAAGTGTTTTTGTATACTTGAGTTCTGGGACCATACCAAATAGTTTATGTCAATGGTGGGATTTATGGTGGATGCCTATTTTTGTATGCCTGGGGTTTGGAGCCATGTTGTATCAATTTGACCTCAGAGCAAGCTGGGGTCTGAGTAGCTGAGGTCAGTTATTTAGCATTATATTCCTACATAACTGACCCCCAAAGAAACACTGGCTATCAAAGCCTGGGTGTGTCCCTGTTTTGCAGCACTATGTACCTGTTGTCACACACTGTTGCTGAGAGAATTAAATACCGTTCATGGGACTCCCCTAGGAGAGAATAACGAGAAACTTGTGCCTGCTTCTCCTGCACTCTGCCACATGTGTCTTTCCTTTTGCTAATTTAAATCTGGATCCTGTCATTGTAATAAACAGTAACATGAGAATAACACCTTTTTGGAGTTCTGCAACTCTTTTCTAGCAAGTCATCGAACCAGAGAGTAGTTTTGGGGATCTCTAACGCAGAGCGCTGTTTGAAGACATGTATGTTAAGAAAGCCAGACGATTTGCACATGCCTACCACTGCCCTCGGTGCTAAGAGCAGGGTAAAATATCAGCTACAGTTCCTATTAAGGACTTTATAAAGTTCTTCAAAGGAGAGGGACAAAAAAAGACATTCTATAGAAAAACTAGAAGAAAATATTAAATATATAATTAAGTGCTTAATTGTGTGGCAGTACCTGTCACTGCCATAACATTTCCAGGAAATGCTGAGAAACATAGAGGTCAAGTCATTTTTCTTTTACCTTTAATGCCCTTGAAATAATACAATCTCGTCAAGGGCATTTGCTCAGAGTAGATTAATGTTCACATGCTTGGAAGATAAATTGGGCTACTGGTATACTCTTATTAGTTTTTTTTTTCTTAACAACCACAAAAAGCTGCCAATTCCATAGAGCTAAGAGGTTTTTCTCAGGAAAGATCTTCAAATCATTGTAAAATCAAACCATTCTTACTACTCAGTCTTTTTTCTTTCTCTCTGCACTTTGTTTAATGAACGAAAATGTGTCATAAAAACATATATTTCTTTCTCTCTTCACAAAACACTGCATTTCATGGGTTGATAACACCCTCATTTTAACTTTCTAAGGTTTACATTTCAGAGTGAATTTTTACAACCTATTTTACAGTGATCCTTAAAAATAAGCAAGATGTGTAACATCAGAAAGGGAGGCAGCAAAGTGTTGAACTAACAATCTTACAGATGACTTTTAAAAAGAAGAAAGTTTTTAATTTCATTTCATTTCCAGAAAAAATGTAAGTTTAAGAAATATTACAGAATTTGAACACTGTCCTTTTATTTTTAACCTCAAACTGTATTTGTCATGAAAATAAACATCGCTCCCGGCTCACAACTGCTTTAAATGAACATAGAGCAGACAGGAAATTAGGGAGTGAGTCTGCAGAGAAATTAAGCTTTGCTCATTTCTGCTTTTGTTTGGCTTTCAGGGAGGTCTTTCTTGAAAGGCCAAAGAAAAAATCTTTCCAGTAATACATATATCCAGAGATATATCAGAAATAATACTCCAGTGAGGTCTGGGGGTCTAATGAAAGTGACTTCATTTGTGAACTAGGTGGAAGCTAAAAACTGCATATTTTCAAACAGGCTCAATCAGGAGCGGGCTGTGGAAGCCAGGGTCGGAGGTGGGAAGCACCTGACCCCAGAGGGCGGCTTTATCAAGAGTCACACAGGGAGAGGGTGACATGTGACATTAACCAAGGCAACTTTCTGGGAACAGTGCAGTCAGTTGCTTCTTGGCATTTTAAAGAGGCAAAAAATGTCCGAATTCTGTGTCCTTTAAATGGGGCATGTGCCAATTTCACTCTCGTGCCTTGGGGTTTCGTGTTCTCTGATGCTGCTGTAGACATCCCCTGATGCTCAATGGTGGGAGACCCACCTCACCACGGTGAATTACAGCCTCCTTTCTCCTCTGCAAAACAAACAGTCCACCCTTGCAAACCCTATATTGAGTCTAACTAAGGAGGGGAAGTGACATGTAGCATTTTTGACTTAAGACAGTCTCCATCTCCAGTTGTATGTCGCATGCATTCACCATGGATGCTGTGCATCATCTTTGCCTCCTTATTTACAGCTTCTCATTAATATTAACCTTTGATGATATGGTTCATTCAAAGTGGGATCTAAGGACTCTTCAGATGCATGTAAGGATTAAGAGCTGTTGTGATTATGGCTTATCAGGGGTCCAGATCTGGGTAAGGATTTTATCACTTTCTCTCTGTGCTAGAACATCATTTTCTTCATACCTCTGTGAAGGGCTATAGGTATGCTTCCACTTGGTATATCATCGCAATGTGGTTATTTCTTGTCTTTTCTACTCTATTTTGTGATCTTTGAAAGAAGAACTGTTGTATAAATTAGGCTTGTGTCTCTCCTAGCATGTGTGACACAGTACCTTTTACATAATGAACATTCAATAATTATTCACAGATTGAATGAATAAATGAATACTATCAATGATGTCATCAGTGAAAAGAAGGGTATAATCCGTTGTCTTTGATATATGTCAGCAAGTTGTTCATTTTTTATATTGACTGAGACAAATAAAAAAGCAGTTGATGGTCACATGCTTGGCATGGTTTAATTCTGGTGACTTTTTAAAATGGAAACTTTCTAAGTAAGTGCCAATAAATAGCACTTTACATTATTTGTTGCCTCTACCATTTCATTGTGATAATAAAATATTGTTTTGATATAAAAAAGATCAGACTGAACTAGCCTGGGTGGTGTCCAAACCATCTGTTTAGGTCCCAAAAACACTTGTAGGGAATAAATATGTCTATAATGAGCTTGTGACTTTCAGATTTGAAACCTTAAGTGCAGAAGTTGGTAACAGTCTTCAGACAGCAGCTCTGAGATATCTACCAAAGGAGGAAAACGGCAAGTTACCGTTGCTTGAGAGCTGTGTTTGCCAAGAAAACTAAAACATTGAAATGTAGGTCACAGATGGAATCTCATTCTTTCATAGCTACAACATCCCAAACGCAAAATCCAAAATCCAAACCTGGTTGAGCCCCTGATGTGACTGAGCCCCCAAGACCCTCTTCATGGGGCTCAGCTAGCCCTCTCTCGTCTCAAGGATGAGCGGGCAAGTTTCGCTTCATGCTCACTTTACTCAGAGATGTTAGCATCTCCCGTGGTAAACCAGGCACCATGCAAGTTGCTGATGACAGAGCAAGGAAGCACACAAACTTGATTATCCTCGTGTGGAGATTTTTGTAGCACTGAACATATCTTTGGAGTCAGATTTAGATTTTGAATCTAACAACTTTTACCTAAGAACTAAGCAGACAGTTTTCTTTGAGAAATCAATGGACTACTTCCAATAAGCATGCCATCAGAACAGCATACTGTACATGGTTCCTGCTAGAAGGATACCACTAGGACGCAGGCACGATTAGGAATATGTGTGGCCAAGGAGGAACGAAAATGTCACAGAGGTGAGGGCCATGTGGGTGGCCAACAGACACAAGGACTCGAAGAACAGGAATTTGCCTAGGTCCCTGCAGAATGATGGTGGCCCTTCTCCTATTCGAAGATGAAGAGGAATATGATCTCTGGCCTAGTAAAATTAAGAAATGTGGGAAAAACTTCAACAGCGTCTAAATGCTTTTTTTTTTGGCAATGAAAATTAACCCCAAATTCAGAACCTTCCAGCTATATACAGATGAACTGTGTTCTAAATGCTGTTTAAAAAGTCACTACAACAATAAAAGCTTTAAAAAAAAGAAATACTGCTATGAGATCAGATTGAAAAACATGGTTTTCCTTGTGAATTTCAATTTCTTCGCTCCCATAAACATTTTTGAGAGCACAGGCCAGAGGACCACCCGCAGAGGTCCCGGTACCCTTCTCCTAACGGGGACCAGAGGGGGAGCATGCTATTCAGATGCCTGCAGCTGAACTCGATGCGGACAACTTTTTCAAACCAGCTGCCATTTTCTTTAAAGTAGTCCCTAGACAGAGTGTAATAATGACTACCAAGTGCCTACCGTGTGCAGGTGAGTGAGGTGGGCTAGCCTGGGGGGCCACATGGAATGACATGCTTACGGCTCTGCCCGCGTAGGGCTCCTAGTCAAGAGGGGCAGAGGATGAGCAAACAATTAATAGATGATGTTAGAAGTATTTCACAGGAAGCACACAGGGGACAAGAGAGCCAGAAATGGGGAATGGAGCAAGTTGAGAAGGTTGGCAGAGTCAGCCACTGTGAGGATGTGATTTTGGCTGAGGTGGAAGTTTGAGAGAGACAGTTATGCACAGAGGTGCTACAGTGGGGACAGGTGGAATGTTTCCTGGAGGAGAAAATGCACATGCGAATTCTCCAGGAGCTGATGCTTTTGAGGATATTCAAAGCAAATTAAATTTAAGAAGAATGAAAGACAATCAACAAGATATGCAAATGTGGATCGTTCACCCTGTCCTGGACATTTATAGAGCCCTGTAAGGCTTCAGAGCAATGCTTGCCAATAAGCCTCCTGCAGGTGCATGGGAACTGAAACCTTCCTAATTCACTGTCTGCCACGGAAGCATTAAAAACAGTAAAACAAAAACAAAAACAAACTATAATCTTCTGACATGACATTAAAAGAAAATGTTAGTACACAAATTTGTAGATAGAGTATAATTAAAATATTGCAAAGAAAAGTTTTGTTAAATTCTGGAAGGAAATAAAACAATAAGCTTATAGTAGTATTGTTAGAAGAGTGAACCATTTTCTTAAGAGGTCTTTCTCTTATTTTTTTATATAAATATTTTTCTTGCTCATTAAGGTGTAGAATTGCATTAATTATAATCATTGGTTTATGACATCATTTGTTTATGCATGGGTCACCTTTGATTTAAATAATTAGTTTAATTTGTTCGAATAATCTAACATACACCTGATACTCCATTAATTAAAACAAAACCATAGGACCTGAGCAATAATCTTCATTTAATCATAAGGCCCCTTCCTACCTGTTTGCCTTGATCATATCTTTGTCTGTCCTAGAAGAATCTTTCTCTTTTGTTCTTTCTTTTAATGCAATTTTACTGCATCTCTAGTACAACTATAAGGTATGATTTTTAAAATCACAGTTGTTTTTAACTTTATAAAAAGAATATCATGGTGAATGTGAGCTTTTGAAACTTCTTTTTGCATTTAATATTATTTTGCTTAGGTTCATCTGGAATGGCTGGCTAGATTCCAATGTGTGAAGGCACCAGAGTCTATTTAGAGTTCTCTCCCACTTAAGGATTCTTCTCCAGATTTGTGCTATCGTAACTAGTACTCTGCATATTCCTGCACCCATCTCCTCTTGTTCATGGGCAAAAGCTCTTCCTGAGTATGTTTCTATGACTAGAATTGCTGAAACATAGGCTAAGGAAGGCTTAACTTTACATGAAAATGATCAACTGTTTTCCAAAATGGTTGCTGCAATTTCCATACAATGTGAAAGATTTTGTGAATCCATAATTACTCCAATACTTGGTATTTTCAGATTTTTTTCTAATTATATAGACATCATAGGAGATCCCATTTTGATTTAAATTTTCATTCCTTGATAACCAGTGACATTTCCCACATCTATTTTCTCTCTGTCCCTCTTTTTTGTCCATTTTTCTATTTTCAAAAGTTATCTGTGTCTTCCTTACTGATTTTTAGGAATTCCTTTTATATAATTGATAGTGATCTTTTGTTGACATTCTGTTTCATGATTGCTTCTCAGTTGACAATTTGTTACTACCTTTTTTAATTATTTTAAGCATTGTATTGATGAACAAAGTTAATTTTATTATAATTAACTTAATCTTGGTTTAATAGGCAACATATTTTGCTTTGTTTTAGACCTCGAGGTCTAAGTAATACTAACCTAGATGGAAATTTTACTAAGAATTTTTAAAGTAAAAATAGTATTTAATTCCTCTGATGTTAAATTTTGTTTATTGTGTGAAGATAAAGATTCAATTTCATCTTTTTTCCAACGTAATCTATTGAACAAATTCTCCCTTCCCAATGGCCTCAGATACCACTTCTTTCATATATAAATTTCCATAAATTTATAGGTATCTTAATGGACTACTTGATACATTGGTCAAATTGCCGTCACTGCATCTACATTTAGTTTTCCATATACATTTCAGAATTTCATATTCAATGTCTAAGAAGAGAAGACTTCTGGGATTTTGACTGGCATTCCTGCACCTGTTAAACCGTGTTGGAATACCCTTCTGCTCTTGACTCTTCTTCACTCTTCTATATAAAATTTAGAATTGTGTTAGCAACTCCCATGAAAACATGCCTGGGATCTTGGCTGGAATTGCATTGACTCTATCAATTAATTTGGAGATAATGGCATTTTTCACAAGATTAAGTCTGGCATGTATTTAGATGTATTTAGATTTCCATTAATAGTCCTTAACTTTATATCTCATTTTTAAACTTTGAAATGTGCTTGCACTGTTATTATAACACATGAATTATTCAGTAGACCCTCAAGTAGTTTAGAGATACATAGAAAGATGAACTCAACTGTCCTCAAAATATTACCTAAATTCTATTTAGCACTGTTAGTGACAGAAAACTCCCAGTAGCTGATTTTATTGTTAAACAGCTAACTTGCATGAAGTTTTTTCTATGACAAATGACAATTGTCTTTCATAGAACTTTCTGTGTCCTAATTTTACTCTGACTTTAAATAGATAAATCTAACTTCTAACATAATTACTTAGTTTATGCCATTTAAAAATCACTTTGACAACCTCTTTGACTGTTGGATAACTGATCTTCATTAAAAACTTGGACAGAAGGGAGAATTGGTACTATTTGCCCCATTTTTGAACAGAAAACCTGGAAATCAGACAGTTGAAAATATGTTCCAATTTTACCAACCAGTAAGAATGGCCCTTAATCTTGGAAATTCATTGCTATTTCCATCCAGACCAAGTCTAGATTGTTTGAATCTGTTTGACAGAGCCAGGCACAGGGTCACAAGAAGATAAGCAGCTGACCTTAAACTTGGAGTCTCTGAAATACATTACTAGCTTACAAATTTTACACATCTTAAACTCCCGGGGTAAAATCAGACTCGGTGTGATGGTACTCATGTCTTGTCTTGTTTAACCTGCTGATCCTCCTACTCAACCAACACAACAGGCATAGAAGTTTCTCTACGTATCACTCCTTTAGTAAATTCTTGGTGACTTTGGAGGCAGTCATTTACTTGTAGCACCTTCAAGTTATTGGTTCCTTTCTTAAAATGAATTTTAAATCTGTGAGAGTAGACTGAAAGCTCAACTGAAGGTAGGATGCATGAACTTTCATGAATGGTTAGGAGTTTTGTATGCATTTAACTCATCTCATCCCCAGCCCTGCAGAAGTTCATATTTTCTTCATTTTACAGATGAGGGTCAAGTTTTTAAGAAGTGGTAGATCAGTGACATAAACCCTAGACCCACTGACACCACATCTGGGTTATGTTTTTCTCAGATCTGTGTGCCCTAGGCAACAAGAAGTTGTTAATGAAATATTTAATAAATAACAAAGATATCAAGAACTTCTGCCAAATTCTGCTTTTTTAGTACCACACTCGATAATGAACTGATTGAGCAAGAAAAAAAAAGTAAAAGTAGCTGAAATTCAGCTACTTACTGTCCAGCACCTTACCGGAAGCCGCACACATACGTATCATTGAATCTCCACTCAGCTTGGTGAGGAAGGCACTGATTGTATAAATGAGAAAGCTGAGCTTTAGAAATGAAGTAATTTTGCCAGGGTTATACGGAAGCAGAAATGGGTGGATTCATATCTAAAACCTGCTGACTCTCCAGTCTGTTTTCACATATGCATATAAAAGACTGTGCTTTTGGGGGGAATGATCCTCCATATTCCAGCCAGCATCATGGCATTTTTAAGCTGACTCTGTTTCACATGTGGAAACCCAGAGCACTGAGGCTACTTAGACTTCCCTTCTAGTGCGACTAATATTTTAGTTAAAGAGAGATGGACAAATAAGAAAGTAAATAAATGAATAAGATTTTCAGATTGGGATAACTATTATTAACATAAAGCCTGGTAATGTGCTAGCTACTGAGTGACTGTGGTCATGACATCAGGCTACAGCCAGAAAGGTGCAAGGGGTCAGCTACGTACATTTCTGAAGCTAAACAGAGGAGAATAAGAGAAGAGCAGGTGCAGAAACCCAAAGATGGGATTGCCTGGCCTTGGAGTTTCAGGGAGACCATGGCAGCCGGCTGGGCTGGGATCCAGTTAGCAAATTATGGAGTAGAGAGTATGAGGGCAGAGACAGACGGCATCTATTAGACTCTAAGCCATGGTCAGGAACTCAAAATTTATTCTAATAGGAAGTCTTTAGAGAAGATTTGATGTGTGGGAGGGATGTGCAAAATATAATTTTGGGTTTACAGATAAATAATCAGTTTGTGTACAGTGTGGAGGACGGATTGTACAGGGACAGTCGAAAAAGCAGGAAGACCAGTTGGTAGCCTGGATCACCGAGCTGAGCAGGGTGTGATGGTGCCCTGAACCAAGGTGCAGAAGGGGAGAAAGGGAGAAGTGGATGGATTAGGGGTATAAATAGGCCTTACTGATAGATCGCATATGAGGAAAAAAGGAATTGATTTCTCTTGAAGTTCTTCTCGGCCAGCTGGATGCTCGTGCCATTTACTGAGACGGGACATTATCAAACACAGGGACAGAGAGCAACGTGGATTAGGGGAGGGGTAGGATCAAGAGTTTTTGTTTGTTTTGGGGGAGATTTTTGACCACATGAAATGTGGAACACTTTTGAGACATTTGAGTAAAGATGGAAAGTATTTTACTAAGCTTCTGTTGCAAGCCTTTGAGATTTTTTTTAGTTTTTATTTTCCTGAATACTTAGTGAGCCCTGGAGAGGGTATATAACTTCCTAAGGTCACCAAATTAGTAAAGGTGTAGCTGAGGGTCTTCGTCTAGGTCAGCAGACCCATCGCTCATATGCGTCTGTCATCCTGACGCACCCCCTCCTTGCAGCCAGTGGTACAGACACATGCCCAGACTGCTGTGCCGAAAGAAGACCTGGAGCTCAGTGACTGCCGGACATGGAGTTATTCATTCACAAAACACACAATTGGAAGATTCACAGACCCTCCTGCAGAGTCATCGTTTCACAGATAAAATACACAGGCGCCATGGGACTGGCTCATATCTGCACTGACTTCCCAGAGACACCGCACTCAGCGTTAGAGAAAGAGGACGCTGAGCGTGCTCCCCACTTGGTGTGCCCATAGAAATACCTCCCAGGCATATGGGTTAAACAACTCATCATTTTGGGCTGTGTCCATTCGAAACACCTGAGACAGCAGCTGCTCTGTGGAATCTTTATGTGCTCACCACAACTCCTGGGTAGGAGGAAGAAACATTTGGAGCATTATGGTAGCAAATGCTAATGGAGAGAACGAGTCCATTTCTTCCTTTATTTTAAGGCATCATAAAATGAGGTCATGGACTGTTGAAGAGCTGAAAATGGGTAAGTTAGGGCCATGCAAACAGCATAAACACCTCCTACTCCCCTATCCAGCTCTTTGCCACCATTTGGGATGCTTCTCTGTCATTTTAATGACATACTGACCATTCCCCACATTAAATACCAGAGTTCTCTCTCTTTTTTTTTTTTTTGTACAGACTGCTCCAAGTTTCAGACCTACATCCTCTTGCTTGCTGTCCTCCCTCCTTGCCTGGCAGCCCTCCTGGCCAGCTGAAGGCCAGGCTCTGGGAAGCTGCAAGCATTGATCACTGCCACAGCCTCAGACACACTCCAAGTCAAGTTGCCTCCAGGGTACTTGGAGAGCTCTGGGAAGGCGACCGATGTGCACACAACGGGGGAAAGCTCTCAGAGGATATTGGCAGCAACTCAGTTGCCAACCAGCTGCAAAAAGCTTTAAAGGACAGTGTTGCATAAAAAATGAAAAATGTTGATTGAGGACATATTGCCCTTGATTGAATGGTGAAGGAAACCTGCTGGCAGGAAAACAGATATGAGAAAGAGAGAGGGGAAGGGAGACGGGGGCCCGGGGAAAAACAGGTTTGCCCCTCCGACCTGCTGTGGGGACAAAGCTCTATTTTTCAGTCCACTGCAAACACCCTGTGGAGATTTGTCTTGCTGCTGTCCGCTAGAAATCCAATCCTAGGAAGTTATGGAGATCCTGCCATATTTTGCTTTAGGACTGACTGTCCAGTTCTAAGAAAAGCTCACATCTCTTTGAACACGCCTATATTACGGGTTCCCATTATAGCCCAGCCTTGCCAACTTTATCTGCCCCGAAGGGTGGGGCAAGAGAAGGTGTATATTTACAGCCCTTGGGGCCAGGTTTTGGGGCTTTATAATCCAATGGCCTCCAGAGATGTAATTTGGTTACATTCTCAGAGCTGCTAGCAGCTATTTCATTATTTATCCCTGTGGGGGATTTGGCTTCCTACCAGCAAACCACAAAGCTTTCTCTTACTTCCCACAAGCTGTATGGCCAATGGTTTAAACATGACTGGCCTGAGGATTCCCCTTTCCAAAAAGTTCAGTCATTCATGGTTATCAGTGCCCCGGGAGTTTTCTGAGGAATGTTCCGGATTTCTTGATTGTGTGAGGCTATCCTGTGCTCTCAGCAAGAAGTATCCACCGTCGAGCACAGCCAAGGGCACACCTCCCCCAGGTCCTGGGTTACATCCTGACAACTCATCTCCTTCCCCAGTATCATAGAGCATAGTCATAGGAGGTGGCAGGCACCCTCCACAGCCCACATCAAAACTGCGCCCGTCCTTCGGTCTCAAGTTGGCACCACTGAGAGGGGCACATATCAGGAATCCTAAGAAACTACTGTGTCACAGGGAAGTGTGGGGAGAATTTTCCAGCTTTGGGGAAGGGAAGGCAAAAATGTCACCTATAGGTACCTCACTGTGTGACTGAAGGGTCTTGAAGACTGGATTTTTTTTTTTTAGGTCATTCTATAAAACACTCCATCCCCCATGCTGATGAAGGGAAATAGAGCCAGACACAATGGTTCTTCTCTACTGGGAAAAAGTGGGTTTATTGATAGTCTCCATCATTTGAATATGAAAAGTAATTTATACAACAGATAGATAACGTACTAGATATAAAGCTTCACTTGGCCAATGTGTTGGGAATCACTGTGCAGTGCTACGAATTTGAAGTGTGTGGGGTAACAGGGTTGTGTGTAAAGCTGAGTAATTGTACAAATAGTCTTTCATGACACAGCCCTTCACTGTCTGTTGTCGGAGTACAAGACCATATGATTCCACCTGTCAGCAGGGGTCGGATCAACTTCATAAAAGGACACAACTATTCTGTGGGATATTATTAGGTCAAAGTCTTTTAACCTGTTTTACTTTTAGGAATGCATCATAAGAAAATGTGGATAACCATTAGACTTAGCTGAAATTGTCTTCAATATGCTTTCCGTAACAAGAAAAAATTTTAAACAACCAGAATGGCTGGTATTAAAGACCTAGTTAAATTTTGATCTACTATATAGTGTGACACTACACAGATACAAAAAGTAATGTTGTAGAAGGTAATTCATCCATCTGAAAAAGACATCTAAAAGTACATGGTGAAAAGAGTAAAACTAATTTGGTGAAAAAAATAAAAAAATAAAAATAAACTAATTTTACTAAAAGTACAAGTAAAGAAGTATAAAACTAAATATTTGGTGAAAAAAGTGAAACTACTAAAAAGGTAAAAACTAATAACTAAAAAAGTAGAACTAAAAAGAAAAAAATGAAACTAGACAAGCAAAAATAATCCCTAAAATAAGTAGATACAATATGCTCTATTTCAGGTTGTTAAAATATAACATACACAAATGTTCTGGAAGTTCAATAAGTACTTAACACATATTAACAGCATTTTTAAAAATAAGACAAGAGGTATTTTTATTATTTAGTCTCATTTAAATTTTGAACTTATTCTAAAATGAACACATATCACTCATGTCATAAAAAAACTGATGAAAGAAAATTTAATTTTAAAAAAGGCCTGCATAAATGAAATGTAATTTGGTAAAGGGAACCCACAGGGCTACTGCCTCCCAGGCACTGTATGGGAGCACAGATGGGTGAGGCACAGAATTCCCCAACAGTGTCAGTGCTCTGACGGTGGCCTTGTGGGGATATCTTTGAGCCTTTGTGCCATTTTCCCTGTGTGCAATAGTGGCAGAACATATCGAGGCAGACATTCACCAGCTGTTGTCTATATATTTAAAAAGACAGTTATAGGCAGGCAGTTCTTCTTTCCAATAATCCACTGAGGTCCTTCCAGCAACTACTTCAGAGGATAAGCATTTCGGACCCTTCCACCCGGGACACCCTTCTTGCCCCTAATATGCTGTAGCTGACTCCCATTATCTCTCAGGGAGGACTCAGATCACATATTTTATCAGACAGGCCCTCCCTGACCACTGAGTCTGGAATGGCTGCAGCCCACTCCAGCCACACCTGCACTCTTCACGGCTGCTTTGTTTTCCTTCACCAAGTGCATCATCCTTGATGTGGGGTGTGTGTGTGTGTGCACGTGTGCGTGAGGACTTTGTTTAATGTCTGCTACAGCTTAGGGATCTACATCAGTGTTCACCTTATAATAGGCACGAACATCAATTTTTGGTGAATTCATAGACGAATCTGAAGCTCCAAAGCTGAAGTGAAAAATGTGTCACACCACCAAGACTATTTTTAGGTTCCCATCTCTGTTGCTGATAAAGGCATGGGCAGAAGAAAGTCAGCAGGAATTGCGACCCTGTTTGTGAGGAAGGAGCCATCACTTTTGACTTCAGCGTTGCCACTGAGAAGGGAGCCTGGAGCACTGTGTTCACTAAGCTAATGTTGTGAGTGTGATTCCCACTTAGTTGCATTTAAGGCTATTTCACGCCCATCGTGCACACTGTAGATGCATGGCCTCTGCATATTGTGTGCAGAGCTCCAGAAGGCAACGTGCTCTTTGCTGTCTAATCGAACGTCCCTTCCTGTCTCTCAGGTCAGCACTGGGATACTGGCTCAAGTAATAAGAATGAAAATGTGGGAGGGTTTGAGTGGTCAACAAAGTCATCAATGCAACCATCAAATTAATTTAAATTCTAGCCCTATTGGATCAGAGTTACCATCTTTTTACACAGAGTGGGTGCCACATGAGAAAACTGGCTTCTGCTGTTCAGCAGCCCTAGATTGGACAGGGCTCTCTGCAACCAGAGGCTTCCATCTCACCAAATATACTGTATCATGGCATAGACCTCCCAAATTACGGGGAACATCCCCTTGCTGAATTTGAGCCACTCACCTTCCAACAAGCAACTTGTAAGGGACTCTTCTCACAGAAGCAAGGGTCTCACTGATTTATCATGTGACTTCAAGTAGTATGACAGCTTAGAGAGTTTACAGACCTCATGGCCAGAATGGTTTCTTCTGGAGGGACAATATTTAGAGTGAGATGTGTGGGAGTAGAAACCATTTCATTACCTCTGCATCCCCTATAGGTAGCAAAATACTTGCCACATAGGACTCTGCTCAGTAATACTGGTGGTCTGTGAAATGACTGGGTAACTGAGGGAGGGCTCTAGCCATGAGATGGGTTCTTATATCTGCAGTGTTACAATGCTATCCAGCCTCCCTCATGGACATGATGTTTTCTGAGTCTCTAGATTTCTTTCTAATGACTCCTTAAATGGTTTACTGGTGTACCCTACCAGCCTTCAATAATACAGAATGACCTCCTGGGAACCAGCTGGGCCCCAGGTCCCTGAAAAGATGACCTCCAGTACAACCCAAGCCTGATGGACCGGACATGCGTGGCGGGGAGGGTGGCAGCCTGGCGAGGAGCAGCCCCGAGCACACGCCCAGGCTCTGCCATGCACGTTGCACGGCAGTTCAAATGCTGCAGCTGAGGATGCAGGCAGGGCGGAGGCTAACATGCCGGAGAGTCACACAGCATAGATGGAAAAGTAGGAACAAAGAAATGTATGGATGCGGAGGCTGGTCAGTCCCACGTCCAGAGGCAAGCAGGTAACTATCTGGAAGCAATGCGTGTTAGAACATAGGGACTCAGTTCGCATCTCCCACTTACGAAGCCATGGGGTATATGGCAGGCCGCTTAGTCTCGCTTCTGCCCAGACAGTAGGCTTACGGAGAAGATTAGGTGAGTCAAGGAGTGTGAGCGGCGCGTAGGCTCTGACACTCTTACAAATGTGACTACGCTCTCAGAGTAGAGAGGCAGTAGTGCCTAAAGGGGACCTGTCGCCAGCAGAGCTACAACTGACGTCAGCAGTTCTTCACAAGTGAGGCAGAGAGGGTGAAAACCAGTGCTGCATCGCAACTGGTCCCTGACAGCTTCAGGGAGCCGACTGTGCACGTCTCTTCTCAAGGATCAATGTGGCGTGTTTGAAATCAGTCACCATGGGAGTACTGACACCGCGGATTTGGGAGAAGCTACAAATCAGGGCCTCTATCCCCGGTGAGAGACTTACTAAACCATTCCTGGCACACAACTGGATGAAATGCGTGTTTTTTTTTCACAGCTCGTGTTACTTTTCTCATATCTAGTAAAGATGAGATTTTTCTATTTGTTTTTCCTGGCCCTTTCGGACACCAGCATTCTCATGGCTTAGTAAAATAACCAGCATTCTCAAGAGAGAGGGAGAAAAAAATGCTCTAAATCTGAAGCCTGTGTCCACCTTTCTCAGATGAATTTTAATTCCAAGGCCTATATATTCTTTGATTCCATATGGTACCATGAGGTCTAAGTAAATATCATTCAATGGCTCTGATTTAGTAACAGTCACACACATATATGTCATCTGCCATCTGCTGGACTTTGTAAATGAGTCAGTAGTCCCAGGCAAGGGAATGCTGTCCAAATACTAACTTCCAACCTTATTGAGATGGTTTGAGCCAACAGAGAGCCTCCCTGATAGTTGAAAGATTAATAGCACATTTATATTCTTAAAAGTAGTCTTAACCTATAGACTAATGGGAAGATGGAGCTTTCTGACTGCTGGCCCCCTATCAAAGATGGGTTTCGCTGCAGAAGAAGTTTATGTATGTCCCAGGGCGGGTGTTAGAAAAGTTCTTCCTATCCTGCCTCAAATATGTACTAACTCTATCATGAACCGGACTCCCATGTCCAGATTTGGGACCTGAAACACAACCATTCTCTGTAAGCAAGGTTCTGTGACTAGCGAAGGGCAGCTGTGCCCAAAGTCCTGCCGTACGTCCAGGGCAGCTTCTCCCCAGGAGGAGGCTTTGCATTGGGAAACAGACGGAGCATAGAAAAAAGCACAACAGAAATGTGAAGACACTGCAAGAATTTTGGGGTGACTTCTGACCTGCTCGCTTTCTGTCGGGGCACCCACGGGTTTGTTGCCTTCTCGGTTTTGAATAGCATAGCATTTAAATGATCATTTCGTTCCCCCTCCCTGCTCTCCAATCTAAACAACAAAAGAAGGAATTTAACCTCATATCCTCGCTCTGAAATTAGCTCTATTGTCAAAAGATGACAGCTGTATCCTGATTTCAAGAATCTCATGTTGGAATAAAACAGCATTTTTGAAAACCATTGTGTTACTTCAAACAGATCTGTGATGGTCCCCGGCAAACCATTTCCAGAAGACTTGGGTAAGTAAGATAAAAAGGCACCATTTCTGAAGAGTCGCTTTTATGGGCTAGGTCAGGGTGCTCATTCCATGTTGTTCATTCCCAGTCGAATTTCCTAATAGTCTATCTCCTCGGCTAACAGATGCCCAGCCGCATGTCGGAACCAGCCCACGCCACCGCTGCGATGCTCTGCAGCTCCTTTCTTATTGAGCCGTGTCCCTGGCAGATGGCGCAGTGCTGCAGGCATCCTCCTTCCTGTTAATTACCAGCCTTCGCTACAGATGGAAATGTCAGTCAGCCTCACAGGTCCTGGTTCCTGCCATTGCCTCAGTCCATAGCCCTCTACCTAGGCAAGATGCTGCCAACACACACCATGTGTTTTGTGACTGCTGACTAGGCAGGCAACAAAAAACAACTTACTTCATGAATATTCATGGCGGAATGTTTGAAGTTCTGTTCATCTGCGATGCTTATAGATCTGCTTAAAGGGGGTCGCACCTTCCTGAGTACACTCTGCCCCTTGTTTTCCTACACTGAGGATATGTGAGTTACCAAAGTGAGTTGCCATGGCAACATAGAGAGGCCCATTAAACGCCGGCCATTTGGAGCCTTCTGCAGGCGCATCAATTTCTGACGAACGTTCTTCCATACCTTAGAGTGTCACTTCATTATTCTCGTCCTGCCATAACAGGCCAATCGCCACCAAGCTGAACTGATGAGCTAATAACTGTGGGTTTTCATTAAACCACGATTATCTCATTTGCACGTACGTAACCAAATATAAATTCCTTGATCTTTCCTGGTATTTAAACATACTAATTGCAGATAAATGAATCTCAGCAGACATTCTTTATTCATAAAGCCCAATTAATTTACTTTCAGTGGAAAACCCTTTAGGGATCAAAAATGAGTATCTTTTCAGGTTTATAGAAGAACATTAGGGCTCAGGTTTTGAAAGTGGGGAAGGGAAAGAGATCTGAACCATGTTGCGGAAGGTAACTCAGGTAAGAGTTCTTCGATTGTTCCCTGTCTCCGGATGCGAGCTGTGTTTGAAAAGTGAGATCACATGGGGTGAGCACCGTGCCTTCCCAGAAGCCTTCCCTGCTCTGTGATTTAACCCAGACAACCCAACGTTAAATATCCCCAAAGAGCTTGAAGAGGCAAAAGAGCATCAGCCCGAAGAGAGGCATCTTTCTAAGGGCCAAATAATCAGCATTCCAGGAGGGCAGACGGGCAGCATGATGGGTGTTCAGGACTGAGAGCCCCGAAGGAGTTACATAATTTTTTCTTTTTTACAAAATATCAAGTCTTTTTTCCCTAGGTATCTCTTGTTCTAGAAGGAGGCTCCACTCTCCGTGATTTTGAGTGGGGAGGACAGCTGCCATAAAGAGGACCGAAGGTGTGACTGTTCTGAGCTGGAGAGCAGTGGAGTGGGTCAAGTCAGAGGTGCTCTCTGCGGGCTGCTGGCGATGATTATGTCGCCCAGTCCTCCTTCCAAGTTCCTTTTTAAGAAGAAGATCTGATTTTTTATGTTTTTCATGTTTAGAGGAAAAAGAAAGCATATTGAGGTATTTTGCGGGCAGAAGAGAGATGAGGTCATTCTGAACAGGGTCCCTGAAGAGAACCTATGCAGTATGCTACATATATTTCACAAGGTGCTAGGAAAGGATGCCCTCCAGGGTGGGTATGGGGATGACGCCAGGAGTGCAGCCAGAGCTCTCTGTTCCCTGGTTCAAAACTCACTGTGCTGCACTTTGCAATGAAGAATACATGTGATGGTGTGCAGATAAATGGTTAACAAATTCACACACCAAAATTAGTCTTGGTACATAAATATGTGTCCATATAACTTCATTATAACGTTACTTACATAAAGGATGTAAAGCAGATAATTTACAAATAGTAATAAAACATACAATACTCTTTACTGTGGACGCCACATAAACAACTGATTCTTACAGAATGCTTTCACTGATTTTTGCCACACGCCTGTATCTGTAGCCAATCTATGGTTTCAATTCAACCATGACTTGAAAATTTAATTGCATCTCTTTTTCACTAAATTTATTATCATTAAATCTGATATGGGATCAGTTGTGAAGCTACTTCTCATTCTCACACAAATTGTATTCATTAAGCTAAAACCTCTTGCAGCACTGTGTACGTCACTCATTATTCAGTGATGTGAGTGTCTTTCTCGCCCAACTGCATAATAATATTCAAACACTGGGAGAATATTTCTTCACAGTTTTTGTGCTATTTGCAGGGTAGTGACTATGGACAGCACACTTTTAAGTTTAAAATGCATCGTTGACATTTTCTCCATCACTTCCTAAGCCTAGTCAATCAGCAAAGCAATAAATCAAACTTTGATTTATAGTGTTTGCCAATTTCTGTGGTATAAATACTCCAAACATAGCTGATACCAAGCTAACAACATCATGTCACTGAATGCAAATTTGGGAAGAGCTATATCGTGGCACACATGAGTTTTAATAGTGTCCGTGTTTAACAGCCAACTTACATAATTCCTGAAAATTCAGTAATAGTCTCCTTCAGGCTAGTATGAGTTAATTCAAACATGCTGCTTTGTGGTTCAATCTGTACGTTTTCTTAACCTCTCACAGGAGTAATAGCTTACTACAAGGGTGTGCATTTGCAAATATGTGAAATTACATAAATTTACAAAGTCTTACTTAGAGGAGCTTAATAAATCACTGAATAAGTTGAACTGAGTGGAGATGCACTTAAAGAAGCTAGTTGAAAAGATAAAATGCAAACACATGGAAAGTTTAATGACATGTGGCTAGTTTTTACTTTGTGCCAAGGGAGATTTAACAGGAAAATAAAAATTTAAAGGAGGAGGGCAATAAGTTTCTGTGTAGCTTGGGCAAGGCAGTTCAGGGGCTTGGCCTGAGCTTAGAAAATGGTTTAAGATTTGGATAGATGGAGAGGAACAAAGGATATTTCAGTCATTAATACAAGGAATCCTTACTGAGCAATTACTAGTCAGACTGATTACTATCACCAATCCTTGAAAGACACAAAATCATTCTAAGAATGTGTTATCTTCTGAGTAACTGGAAGGACCCCAAATAAATCTCAAACAGTGGTTAAGAGTAGTTAAATTATTGTTTACCTAAAACTGCAATTAAAATTTAGCCATTGTAACTAAAAGGAGGAAAAAAGAAAAAAGGAGTCTTCCTTATATGTAATATCTTTAAAGCTTCCATAGTCAGTGACAACGTTAAAAACTCATCAGTAAACCAAAATTTGCTCACAAGATTTTATATGGAAACCCTAAATTTGGTCTTCAGAGAGGAAGGGAGAAAGAGCAGTTGTACAATGACAGGTCAAAATGACAGAAGCTTTGACAACAGTTAGTTTTCATCTGAAGACTGGTACTTGAAGGAATTTTCTACTTAACCAAAGTCTGCCCCAAATCATGGGCAAACATTGAAGGGAAATTAGCTCTTTCATTTCTGACAATGAGGAAGAAGAAATTACAGATCCATAGGGGAAAAACAAATGTAGATATTTTTTGCCATAAAATGAGAAAAGGGACCTATACTTCTGAATATAGAAATAGCTAAACCTTTAATAGAGAAAATGAGTGAAAAATATACATAATTGGTAAAACAGTAAATTCTGAAAATGACCAAAAGTGATCAAAATAAAAACTTGATTTCATTAGTAATATAATTAAAACAAGATGCCAATTTCTCCTAAAAAAAGCAAAGACCATTGAAGTTATCACACTGTTGCCTCTTCAGAAAAAATGAGATAGATATGCTCATACACTGTTATGAATTGCTATTAATTTATTTCTAAAAATTAATCTGACATAGATATCTAGAACCATTAATGCATGCATATGCTGAGCCAGTATTTCCAAATCCTGAAGAAAAAATCAGAAGTTTAACCTAAGAATTGTTACTTGTGGAAGAAAATAAACCCCTAAATTTCTAAAAGAAAAATGGTTAAATATCTTATGGTCCATCTTTTTGCCTGTCTGTCTAACTAACTAACAAACCTATTATCTAGAGAAATCATCAGAGGAAGAAGATACATCAAAATGTTAAGAGTGGCTCTTACTAAGTCATAGAGTAAGGGTGACTGGGGGACTCTGTTCATATTTTTCAATTTTCTACATTAGGCAAGATTTGTTCATATAATCAGAAAAAGAAATCAAAGTAAATGAAGAAAAGAACTATACTGCTTTCTAAGAGAGCAAGGTTTGAATGCAAAGAGACCCAGAATTATACTCTGATTTGAATCTCTGTTACCCGTACAACATTGGTTAAAAATTACTCACTCTTGGGTGACAGGTTACATGCCACATAAGGGATAACAGGATACTTACAAGGTTACTGTGAGGACTGCATGAGGATACCTTATAGAGTGGATAGTTTTCTTCCTCAAATTCAACACACTTCTGAATGGTACCAACTAATGAAATCAGAAGATTAAAATAAGATCTTTTTCAGTCTTGTTAATTTTGTCGCAAAGCCTCCTTCTCATCCTCTTGTGAGGGCCAAGCCCTAGCCTACTAATAAGCCTCTTGAACACAGAGCCATCCTGTGTGAGCTTCAGTGCTCTCTCTCCTAAGCATCTGTTAGGAAGGATTGTGCCCTTATGTCTGCCAGAAGTTCCACAGTTCACACTGTCCACTCAAGATGTGTGGGCAAACCTGCCAATAAGAAGAGAGCATTTTGGACAGCCATTCTCCTTACTGTCACCCCAGTATATGCTGTTTTGGGGACCTGGCACTCAGGTGGGAAAGTCAGACCACATCACTCAAAAGCAGGATAACACCTCTGACAGAAACTGAAGGAGGAATCAACGGTGTGTCTCTGGGACAGAAAACAAAATCAGAAGGCAGCATAAATTGGAAGGGGGAATGAGTGAAATCTGCTTCTGGCCATCACAGGAAGCTGATGTAATCCGGTCTGACTCCGGGGACAGCTATGGTGCCAGCTTTGGAGGCCACATGGCTCCTAATGAGGCCAGGCCCACTAGCAGCTCAGAAGAGTGGGTGAGCGGCCAAATTTCACTCGAGGATAGAACCAGCCTTAACAGCTGGTGAGTGAATTAACTTCAGGCGAATTGAGTGGCCCCAGGTGGAGGGACATTTGGAAATTTCCCTTTTGGTAAGAAAAAGAGAAAACATCTTAGGGAACACAGCCACGACAGCCCCCTTATTTTCTTCTAGCTTCTTCTGGCAGTCTTCTTTGTGGTACAAGGGGACAGGAGATAGGACAGGGATTCTTCGGAGCTTGAAGAGTAGAGATTAGTGACACACCAGAGTATTGAAAGTCAGCCGGTTAGAAATTTGGGGATTCATCAGGGCAGAATTCCACTTTTGTAAAGAGAGAACTCAATAGGTGATGTGAGCTCCTATGAGCAGAGCACAGCTTTAAATCTCCAGCTCTTACAAAAATGCTAGATCCCCAGTATTTGCATTGAACATATTGCTGAAAGGTGACACAGTGCCTCTCCCTCAGAGATTTACCTGACCACAGAGCAGGCTGTCCACGTAAATCTCGTGTCCCTGGAAGTGCCCAAGCAGAGGCAGCAGGAGGAAGGGCCCAGAGGGGCTCTTGCATTGAGGCATCTGGCAGAATTCAGTGGAATTCAGGGCAAGCCAGGTCCCGGCAGTTTGGACACTGTCCTGCCACCTAGTGGCTGAATCCATAAATTGCAAGGGTAGCTCTTTTCTTTCAACCATGCCCTAAAGAAGCAAATTTGAAAAATCCTCATGAAGGGAAGCCATCTTGACAAATGTCAAGAAGAGATGTGTGCTTTTCAGAAGGATGGGTAGGATAAAAAATAAGCATATGCTGTGAGAGAAAATAGCTTCCCTGCTGAGAAAGAGGCCAAATCACATGTGAGTGGGCAGGCAGGAAATAGAGGCAGCGAGCCACCCAGAGCGGGTTATTCCAGGAAGACCAACCTCATCGCTGGCTGAGGTTAACCGTCCCTAGGCAGCCAAGGTGAGAGGCTTGGTAGCGCTCCACTCCCCTCCTGTTATGACATTTTCAAACCCGTATTTCAAAACCTTCCCACCACGGCACCAAGCCCTTTGCTTTCTGTGCCATCAGCAGGCCTCACCTCCCTGTTCCTTTCTCCCCCTTCTGTTGATTCCTTCACACTCCTTTGTTTATTCAACAGGTACTGGCCACCTCCTACGTGTCACTGACTGTGCTGTGTGTTTGGCACACAAAACACGGAGGCAGCTGAGGAAGAAAAAACACAGCAGAGCAGGGGCCAGAGAGCCATATGTAATAGCAAGGGCCCCCGTGGTTGGCTGAGAGAGGAGAGGGGGTGCTCCCTACGTGGGGATGGGGGTGGCAGGAGAGGCTTCTGGGCACAGATAAGGTCCTGGTGATATCTGAGTTCAGAAGCTAAAGAGACAGAGAGGCACTAATGGGGGACGTGGTATTGGAGACATTTGCCATAGATGGAATAGTAACTTAAGAAGAAGTATGTATACGCAGAAATGCTGGAGGGACAACTCAAAGTGGAAAGGGGGCCAGAGATAAGTTTAGAAGGTCTGCAAAGGATCAGACTGGGAAGGATGAGCTCATGGCTCTGAATTTCATCCTGGCAATCAGGAGTACTGCTGGAGAATTTTAAGCAGTGTGTGTATGTAGCGGGTGGGTGGGCACCTGACAGATACAAATGCCCATTCTGGAAAGATCACTGTGTGGCAGTAGGAGAGGAACAATTCTGGAGGCTGTGGCTGCACATGACAGGAGGACTTTTGGAGGAGGAAAGCCACTGAGGATCAGCCTGGATCAGAGGGCAGGCTCAGAGCGTCAGAAGGCCATACTGAGTGACCTTGGTGTGCAGGTCACAGCAGGGGCCTAGGTTCAGGCTACCAGATGGGCGTTTCAGCATTCTCACACTGAGAATACAGGGTGTGAGCTGCCCGGGGGACAAGATTGCTGCCGACCTGTGCCCTCTGCTGTGTCCAGCGGCTGTGTCCCCAGGCATCTGGGCATGCAGGGCCGGGCAGGGGGCTGGGGCTCAGCCTTCCTCAGCTCCCTTCTCCTCACTGCCTTTTTGTCTTTGCCTTCTATCACTTCTTGGTTCTCACCTCTCTGCTTCCCCTCTGTCCTCTTTGTTTAAGGATAAAATTCCAGAAAAATAATTTTCAGAGGAGGTTTTGACCTGGTGTTTGAAGATGTTACCAGAGGACATCATTCCTGGAGCCCAGTTCTTCCCCTAGAACTTCCATTTTGACCCTTGGACTTAGAAGTGCCTCCCTGCCCCAAATTCCCACCAAATATTCCTTCCTCAATGCCTTTTTCTTCTTCTGTGAAACCTAAGAAAAATTGGTGCTGAAGAGGTTTCTCTTAAGGTAGTTTTCCTGAAAAAGATGATTCTTTAAACAAAAACCCAGACATTACCAGAATGACAGACACATAGGTGGCAGGAGTATTAAGGGCATCTGATTTTCCAGCATGGTGCAGGGAACCGAATGCCAGCTTTGCTGGGGATGAGCCAGGTGGCGTGTCTCTCACTGGAACAAATCAACTCCCACACAGCTCTTCTGTGGGCTGAGACGGCCAATTCTGGCTAATGAACCCATCCTGTCACCTCCACTGGGGTCCTGGAAACAGGCTGAGCTCTTTTGTGGCTCTCTGTAAATTTCAAAGTGTGTCTTCAGCAGCAAAAGGTCAGGTGCTGCCCGTCCTGTTGGCTTTAATTAGTCTCTGCCTTGGGCTGGGAGAGGGTAGAGGAAAGATGTGAGTTGAGTCCAGGCCACGCCTTCTCAAGCTCACTCTTCCCATAAAGATCCGACATGGACTCTTTCTTTGTTGGGGATGGGGTTTCCCTGGCCTCATGGAGAACCCACAGTGGAAACTGAGACCCTACTTGTTTCTCTCTTTTCTCCTTCCTTCTTCCTTCCTTTCTTGGGTTAATGCCAAAATCATTGGGCTTTTCCCTTTTTCCCATGACAGAATGGAGGGAACATTCTCTTTCAATGTTATCCAAACCACCACGTTCAAATAGAGGGAAAAGCTCTGCAAGCCTTTGAAAACAACAGAAACGTGATGTCCACAGCTGGAGCAAAGGCGCCGAGATCCTTCTGAGTGTGAACTTCCCGGGGCATCAGAGACAGAGTCTAGACCCTGGGGTCAAAGACCCTCATCAAAGGCCACATCCCATTCCTACGGCTCCAAAGTTTATTGTTCTCTTTGAATCCTGATTTTCTTATTGGTCAAATGGGAATAAAAATATCCACTTATATTAGGGTTCTCCAGAGACACAGAACCAATAAACATTTATTTATATATCAATTATACATATATATAAACATTATGGGAGTTGGTTCCCATAGGTTTGAAGACCAAGAAGTCCCAAGATCTGCCATTTGCAAGCTGGACAACCAAAAATGCCAGTGGTGAAGGCAGTGTGAGCTCAAAGGCCTGGGAATCGGGGGGCCGATGGCATCAAGTCCTCCTCTGAAACTTTGAGACAGAAGATGTGTGTGCCAGGTCAAGCAAAGAAAAAGTGAACTTACCCTACTGTCTGTTCTGGTGGAGCCCTCAGTATATGGGGTGATGCCCAACCACAACAGCAAGGGTCGTATTTTAAATTCAAACTATTGATTCAACTACTAACTCTTTCCAGAGACACCCTCTTAGACAATAATATTTTACGACCTATCTGGGCATCCCTTAGCCCAGCCAGGCTGACACATAAAGTTAACCTACCCAGAGGGTTTTCTTAAGGATTAAGTGAGATGGTAAGAACTGGGGGAACCTTACCTTTACAAACCCTCCCCTCCTTCTCTTGCTTCAGCTTTGTTGCTTATCTGCTGTTGATCGTGTCATGATATTTCCAGTGCGGGGCCTCCACATGTACTGTTATCTTTACCTATCATACCCCTTGGTCTCCGCCCTCTGATAGGACCCCAGGACATTTCTCAGGTCTTAAATACAGAATCCTCTTAGAAGTCTTTCTCCAGCTTCCCCAAATGGGAAATGTCCTCTAGTCATCCACACACATGGTTTTCTTGGCTTCACTTTCTTTAATTAATTAATCAATTGCTAATTGACGTATAGTTGACACTCAGTATTATATTAGTGTCAGCACAGTTATTCGACATGTACCTATATTACAAAAATGCTCACAATGATGAGTGTAGTTACCATCTGTCACCATACAAAGTCATTACAGTATTGTTGACTATATTCTCTATGCTGTACTTTCATCCTTGTGACTTATTTATTTGGCAAGTGGAAGTCTGCATCTCTTAATTCCCTTCACCTATTTCACCCATCCATCTGCCCCCTCCCCTCTGGCAACCACCAGTTTGTTCTCTGTGTGAGTCTGTTTCTATTTTGTTTTGTTTGTTTTTCCAATACCACATAGAAATGAAATCATATGGTATTTGTCTTTCTCTGTTTTACTTACTAGCATAAAACCCTCTAGGTTCATCCATGATGTCAAAGTTCTTTTTTTATGGCTGAGTAATATTCCACTCTACATACATACCACATCTTCTTTATCCATTCATTTAATGGTGGACACGTAGATTGCTTCCTTATCTTGGCTATTATAAATAATGTTGCAATAAACATAAGGGGCATATATCTTTCCAAATTAGTGTTTTTGTTTTCTTCAAATCAGGTAACTGCCCAGAAGTGGAATTACTGAGTCATATGGTATTTCTAGTTTTTATATTTTTGAGGGCCCTACATGCTGTTTTTCACAGTGGCTAGAGATTACATGCCCACCAAAAGTGTGCAAAGGCTCCCTTTTCTCACATCCTTGTCAACACTTATTATTTCTTGTCTTTTTGATACTAGCCATTCTGACTGGTGTGAGGGGATATCTCACTGTGGTCTTGATTTGCATTTCCTTGATTGGTGATGTTGAATATCTTTTCCTGTGTCTGTTGGCTATCTGCATGTCTTCTTGGAAAAAATGTCTATCCAGGTCCTCTTTGGCTTCACTTTCTACTACAGGATGCAACCAAAGGCCTTAGCATGGCTCCAGGGCCCCTGATGTGATCCTCCGGACTCTCCTGGCTTGGCTCTTATCACACTGTTCCTCTCAAACGTTCATCTCCTCCGAGGAGGATGCTCGCCCTGTCACCAAGCTCCACTCCTCCCAGCGATTCACATCAGCTGTCTGCTCCACTGGAGACTGCCGCACCCCAACTCTGGTTGCCCATGGCTCCGGTCTGCTTCTATCAAAGTCTTCTTCTACCTCACCAGGCTGTGGACTCGTAGGCAGAAGAAACCTTACTCTGTCCATCTCCATAACCTGTTTCTTACTGCAGTGTTTACTACATGAGAGTGTTGGTGTTAAAATAAATACATATGGACTACTCCCTGCCAAGCTGATGCATGGTTTTACGATCTCCCTCATTAATCTTCCTCTATGGCTGATTATGGCTCTAACTGGCACTACCTCACCTTCTCAGTCTCAACTGGGAGGTCAGAATCTGTCTTAACTTTTAAAAAGTTTTTGTTACAAGATTACAAGAGGCTTAATTATAAATTAATTAGAGTAGAAATAGGGAAGAATTTTGGATTGCCTACTTTTTCCAGGTTTGGTAGGGCAGTATTTCTTGAGTTATTTGAATCACTTGCAGAAGTCCCAGATTCCTAGGCCCGTTTCAAGACCTACGGCATTAACCCTGGAAGTGTGGTCATCCATACTCTCGGCAGTCTCCCTTCACAGTTCCTACCTACCCAGCCACTGTGCAGGAATAGACTTGCCCAACTGAACAGATGCATTGAATACGCAAGTTACCTGATCCCTCTGGGGCTGTCTGAGGATCAAAAGACAGTCTTTGGCAAGGAGGAGATGTTATTAACCCAGAGTTTATTGTGTGCTAGTGACATTTCAAGGGGCTACAGAGGAAAGAGCACAGATTTTGGCATTAGATTTACCTTTGAGTCCTGGTCCTGATACTTACTAATGATGAGACTTTGGGTCAAAGTATTCCACCTTTCTGAGCCTCTGTTTCTTTAGTGACACTGTATAAATCTTAGAACATTTATGAGAATTCAATGAAAGTATATAGAATTTTATATATATATATATATATATATAGTGCCTAGTTTAGCAGGTGGCAAACCATAGACATTTCATCAACTCTAATATTTTCTTCTTTGTATCCTTTTAACATGAAGCAAAGAACTCAATTACTCAACAACACAAGAGTCAAAAGAACTGATTCCATCACTCAAATACATTTAGACTGCAGGAGTTCACTTTTCCCTCCCCTAATGTTCAGTGAGATGGAGTAGAAACAAACACAGATTTCCAGCTTGAACTTGAAGACATCTAAAGTGTCTTGAGTAAAGACACTAGATGTTGAATGTGAGCTAGTATTTGCAACATGATCTTTCTAGAACCATTCTGACTTCTTCAACTATCTGCACATATGCTTCTGAGCTGATTAAATATTAAGACCTGAAGGAAGAGCAAGAGATCAGTCATGCAACTGATCAGTCCAAGTAAGTTGGACAAGGACTTGGATAAAATTTCAGAGCTACTAAAACTGGGCTTCAGAACCCCTTTTCCTGATCCTCCCTCACACCCTGTCACCATTTTTGAAGCATCGCACATGTTCTTTGCACTTTAGCATCACGCATCTTCATAAAACACTGCTTTGATTCATTAACTTAGTAGAAATTTCTAGGATTCACAGCCAAGAGAAGGAATAATGAGAGGGATAAAGAAAAAGAAACAAAAAGGAAGGAACTCCTAATTATTGTCAATAAGTGCAATTTTTCTTGCCAAGTTTCTAAATTCAACGAGTTTTTAAATTTCCATTTTAGATCATTTTTCTTGAGACTATCAGTCCACTTTTACTCTCAGATTTTCACATCTATTAAATCACTTGCTCGCTATTCACTTGACAAATGATTATTGAATGGCCACTAAGTGTCAAGCACTATTTTGGATGCCTACTTGGTTTATAAGATGAGGTGACTGAACTAACTGATCACAGACATGCTGATTTCTATTTTTTCCCCCATATAGATGCAAGTAAATTAAAATAAAAGATATTTCTTCAAGTGGCAGTTAAGGGTAGGGGTTACCATGAGGATAGATACAACTTTAGAGTCATAAAATTATACCTAAAAATAGTGGATTTTTCCATCATCCAGGGTAGGAGACATCTTTCCAAAAGAAAGTATTCATAGTGAATTTTTCTTTGAGTTTACATAAAGTCATATTTGTTACTAACTCATACTCAAGTAACAAATGCTCACTGAAAACCAACTGAACCAGAAAGTGTAGAAATGTCAACATGTTAACTTTAAAGCTGTATCTTCTCTGATGTAAAATTACACCTATCACTTCTTTGAATGTTTAGTCATTGGGAAATTTCCTGAATTTTGTCTTCATTTCCAAAGGCATTCTGGCTGTCTCATACCTAAGCCTGTTAGGAAAAATATATTCTTCTAAGTCACCCAAACACTTGTAGTACAGAAAGTGTCAAGAAACATAAGGGCCTCTAGAAATTATTTTAGTGTTCCGAACACACTTAAGAACTCAGAAAACATCTTCTCTGCTGAATACATATTGCAAAGTAGCCCATCATCCAGTCCTCTTGCTATAAGCCCAATACTTGAGTTTTCCCACAGAAAATAAGGGTCCTCTCTACCTGGGGTGATTTCACACAACAAAGGTTTTCAGAAGATGGTGAATGCTGTTAAGATATTTTCCAGAAGAAGGGAATGCTATGAGAAGCAGAGATAGAGCCAGAAACAGCACACAGGACAATCAGCTCTATTCCCTATGCTGGAGCCTCCGGGTACTAAGGTGTAGTCTTTGTGGTTTAAGGGTCTGAGGAATGGAGGTTAGTGCTGCCAGACAGGTTAGAAATGGATGTATACTTAACATCTGTGCATTTCACTATTCATATAGTATACCTCAATTAAAAAAAAACTTTTAAATATGGATCTATTTGTTATTATATGTCCTACAACCTCTCAGAGCCATGGTACTACAACGTACTCTCAGGACCTTAGTGTCCTCATCTGAAAACGGTAATGGACACAATTTATTGAAAACCTGTCTTGTGCCAGATTCTCTCTCAGCAGCTGAGCAAATATCAATCCTAAAACTCCCAATAATACTACAAAGAAAGTTTAATTATTTGACTTAACCAAGATCAGTCTGCTTCCATGGTTCACATGGATGTTATCATAGTGGTTTCCACCTTCTGTATGAAGTTGTTAGAGAGATCAGCTTTAACAGCGTGTTGTAACTTGGTGAGGTATTCTACGGGTTTATGTTACTGCTACTGCTCAACGCTTTGACTGGGCTGATTGCTAATCATGAAGAGAAAACATTCACCCAATGTTGAGACATGTAGGGCGGCAGCAAAGGGCAACTGCCTCAGCTCTGGCTCTTCCGTTTCCAAAGCTTTATCCTTGATGGGCTCATCCTTGTGTGTGAAGCTGTGTGACGGGGTGACAGTTCTGGGAACTTCCCACTTTTCTGCCCTTGTTTCAAGTCTTTGACACTCTGAAAACTAAAGAGTGAGGCAAGCAGCTGGAGAGAAGAAAAGACACATTTGCAAGATGCTGTGTGGTGCTTTTCTTCCCTCCCTTTCCCCCAAATGCAAAGTGAGTGCAGTGTGACTAATTACCCCACAGAGGGAAGCAGAAGCTCTCAAGTTAAAGTATTTTGGTAATCATGTTTACCGCGGGTAAAGTACGTCTGCATTAAATAAGTCAAAACACAGCGCGCAAAATTTGGAATGATTCCTTGAGCACTGCAAGGACGGAGTTAGATGTAGAAATGATATAATGTCCAAGTCGAAACACTGTAAGAGAAGATAAACCACCTGCTTCAACTAAGTCAGATCCACTTCAAAATGCTAATCGTGTGGCAGCAGGATGATTAGACTGCACTTAAAAAAAAAAAAACGCTTTTTTCGGTAAGAGATGCACTGCATTGTTCCTCGAGACCAGGCTACCCACAATTAGAAGAAACATTATTACCTAAAGCAGGTGACCATTGGTATCAAAGTGTGAGTCACGGGCCCTCAGAGGCCACATGGACCACTCAGGCTCTGCTCTACCTCTTGGTGGATTACAGGTGGTCCAGAGAAGGTACTTAACCTGCCCAAAGACCCACAAATATTTCATGAGCCATCCAGAACCCACTCCAAGCTCACTGCTCTTACACTTCCTGTTTTAGTGGAGAATTGAGTCCTGTGTTGATAGGAGAATACTACCCAGTAAGACCCAGTCATAGCCACCTTGATGCCAGAGCCCAAAGAGACCTTCACTGGTTCCTAGATGCAGAGTCCCAGCTCCTCGCATTGCAGGCAATGTAAATAGGGGTGAGAGAGGACGGGCATGGAAGCTCTTGATTTCACAAACCATGCAGTGGAAGCATGCAGCACACCCATTCGTACCGAATCCTGCTCTGGAGTGGGGACTTAGGAGGGTCTCTGTGTGGGCTTCAACCTAGTGCACAACTTTCTGTTCTGATGCTGATGGTGATGAGGGTGCTGATGGTATGATGAACACAGTGAGTATGTGAAGGCATTTTGAGAGCTCACTGTATAACAGCTGAGTGCTTTACATATATGATTTCATTTAATCCTACAAAAAATCCCAAGGTGTGTATTAGTTTGCTAGGGCTGCTATAACAAAGCACCACAGACTGAATGATTTAAACCACAGAGCTCTGTCGGCTCAGCCAGAAGTCTGACATCAGGGTGTCCTGGCTCCTGGGACAGAAGGCTCCAGGCCTCTCTTCTTGGCTTACAGATGCCTGTCTCCTCCCTGTGCCTTCACAGCCTCTTCCCTCTGGGTCCAAATCTCCCTTCTTATAATGACACTAGTAGTATAGGGTTAGGGCCCACCCTAATGACCTCATTTTGACTCTCTCCAAATAAAGTCACATTTTGAGGTCCTGGAGGTTAGGACTCCAGCATGTGGATTTTGTGGCAGCAAACGTCAGCCCACCATAGGCTGGCGTCATTGTTGTTACTAATATTCCCCTCCTGGAGGTAACTGAGGCTCAGAGCAGGTAACCAATGAGCTCACTGTCGCAAAGCAAGCAGGAAGTGATCTTGCAATAAGCTATGGGACCAAATTAAAAGCCTGTGTAAGTGAGGCCTGGGTCAGGCTGACAGAAAAGGCATGGGTCTCTGGCCAGGTTCTGAAAACATCCCATCCTAGCTGACTTCAGTAGGAATCTCTTTTTGCTGAAGAGAATAATTTCCGACAAGTGGAAAGATTTCCTCCTCCCCACCTGGTGGCTGGAGCCCTGAGCCGTCTCCTGCTTCTCATGGTCCCAAGTGTGGCCTGATGTCTGAGTCTCAGCCATTACCACCTCATCAGTGTCAGAACAAGAAGCCAGGCACAGCCTGCCAAGGAGCCAGGAGACTATTCTGTCTTCAACTGGGGGGAACTAATGACAGCGGCTGCACACCGCCCGCTCAGGCGAGGCTTCTATCTGACAGGGAAATGCCTCAGGAGGAAAGCCACTAGGGCCTGGGAGGCAGGGGAGGTGAGTATGGGGGTGGGGGGGGGCGGGAGCCAGCCAGGACCATGGGCTGGAACACTTGGAATAACACGGAGGAAAGCCGAGGGCCGGGGCGGCCACTTAGGGGGACAAAGAACGGAAAGTCAATTGGATCCATTAAAGCAAGATGTGTCTGGTTAGAGTATCTTTTCCCCAAATATTTCAGCACAGTTTTTCCTGAGTGGAACTTACTTGTAAATCATTTTTACATGAATTCTGCTGGGATTTAAGACCAGGTGAAGCACACAGGTAAGCCAAGGCACGAATCATGGATGGAGTGTGACATGTGCCCTGCAGCAGATAGAGTCAAAAGGGCTGGGTTTGCATCCTGGCTGGACCTGTGGCTTTCTGGGAAAGCGTACGTACTAACTGTCTGAGTGCCCATCTCTGCGTCATAACATGTGTGCACCATGAGGGTGTCCTAACGCGCTGTGACAATTCAGTGAGATACAACACGTGGAAGTGGCAGAATGAGCTTTGCAGGTCGGTGGTTAATAAATGTTTTAGATACGGGATAATTGCATACGAAGCAGGGACAGCTGGCAACAGGGCATCAGTGTATAAACCAATCGTAAGCCACAAACAAAGAGGCATGTACTCCTCATGAAAGATATTTGAAGCGGCTGTGTTATGAGATAGAAGCGTAACTCCATACCCAATCACACCAAAATCATAATATTGTAAAAAAGTCTTGAAGAGCAGGGTTGCAGTGAGACCAGTGGTTCACACACACAATCAGCTACTATGCAGAAAGGCCTGTTGAACAAGCGTGGGCTCCCAGGAAAACCAGTGAGCCTGAGCCTGAGACCAGCAAGGGCGAAAATAGGATGGGGGGGCTTGGTGGCTGTGCCTTTTATGTGCCCCTATGACGGGGAGTTCAGGTGCTGAACTGTGGTATGGCTCTGGCTGGGCACCCTCTACCCTCAGCTTCCTTTTCTGATGTACTTCCTTCAAAAGTGCCTCATAACTGCAAATTCTTGTCTCTCATCCCTTCCTGGTAGACAGGGGGCTGAGGGCTGTGAGCAGGGAGTGACATTTCCTGAGTCACACCACACATTTAATCGCTCACCTCCACAGAACCTAGCTATCTTTCTCCCACTGTGTCAATGAGAAGAGTCTCTCCTAGTGGCTTGCCTGTAGAGATACAGCTAGCTAGGAGCAGAGCTAGTATTTAAACTTTGGTCTGTCTGAGGCCAATGTCCATGCTCGTCACACTATATTTCTATCAGTAAAATAACAAAAAAGCTAACACAGCATTGCCTTCAGGCCAGGTATGGCTAAGGTCCCTTAACTCCATCCTCTCTGCAGTGCATACAGGGTAGGACTGCTTATGACTCACAGACGAGGATCCAGGGGCCGGATGACTTGAGAAAACCAGGCTTTCTCTCCAGTCACACTGTCCGCATCTACACTTTGGTAGCTTTGCCCTTCTGCTGTCCCTCTGCCTGGGTCTCACATCTATGGCTGCCATGGCCCATGCTGGTGGCCCGCCATAGCCCATGCTGACCTTTGGGCCTCGCATGTGTCAGGCAGTGAGGCCAGGTGCAGAGCTGATACAGGAGCTGGGGTTCCACCCCAGCTAGTCTGCCTCCCCAGCACCTCACCACAGCATTAGTGTGCCAGGGCCGCCGTAGCAACGTGGCACAGGCTGGGTGGCTTAAACAACAGAAATTAATTTCCTCACAGTTCTGGAGATCACCATACCCGCAGAATGGTCCCTTCCAAAACCTCTCCCTGCCTTATGGATGCCCACCTTCTCCTGTGACCTTGCTCCCCATGGTACAGGCTTATCCTGTGTGTCTGTGTCCTTGTCGCCTCTTCCTATAAGGACACCGGTCACACTGGATCACGGCCCATACCAATGACCACATTTCACCTGAATCATCCCTTTAAAGATCCAATACAGTCATGTCCTCAATACTAGGGTTTAGGACTTCAGCATGTAAGTTTCAGAGTGACACAGTGCAACCCACTACAGCCAGGCTCCTGCCCAACACAACCATCTGCACTCACGGTTCTGTTGTTTTGCTCTTACGTTCACCCTTCACCAGGTCTTGCCCTGTGGTTGCAATGGCCCAAACTGGAGACCTGGTACAGCCACATTGACTTATGGGCATTGAATGTATCAGACAATGAGGCTTAATGTCCTTCAGAAATTTACTCCCCATACGTTAGAGAGTATTAAACACCTATTGACTAATCTCAAAAGTTTTCTCTTCCACAAACTCATCATTCCTCATTTATGAACTTAAAAAAATTAAGTGAACAGACAGAGACAGTTGGAGGAGGGCAAAGGTAGAGACAGACCCAGATATGTTGCCTCCGGGTAACATACAACAGCTTGCTGTGCTCTCTTGAGGTCGGAGCTATAAAAATCTGCAGTCCGCCATGAGAAAATATTTGTTTTAACATTAAGACAAAATAGCAAGATGCAAATTGTATATAAACATGGCCATACTTAAATATAAAACTATAAACAAGAAATAAAAGATGGGAAGTGCATCACAGTGTTCACATTGGTGTTCTTCCAGCACGGTGCTAGCAGAGGTATTTCTCCTTATAAAAGTGTTTCATATTTACAATAATATAATTGTTCAAATTTATTTATAACACTTGATAAGTAAAAACATTTAAAAATAACCTAAAGTTTCCAAAGATTGATTGCCTTATAATTAAACTTCTTTTTGGACTCAAGAGTCTGTAGAAAGATATCCACCACCTTACAACAAACATACAAAGCCTTTGATCTCATTAATAAGACAAATTACACAACTTTAATATACATATAGAGCTTGAACATTATTGTCAAAGCACTCTCACAAAGTCATTTATTTGATTCACAAAGCCACCTTATTCAGTACATTGACCAATGATTAATATTGTAATAGGGCATAAGAAGATTAAGGATCAAAAGAATAGGAGGGCTGGCAGTCCAGGAGAGGCAAGTCAGTGAGGGCCACCGAGTTCTGGTTTATTTATTCCCTCTACCAAGAATATTTTTCTAAGTTTCTCCTTAAAAATGCAGGGTTACATCTGTATGCTGCTAACAAGAGACTCACTTCAACACCAAAGACATAGACAGACTAAAAGTGAAGGGATGGAAAAAGATTTTTTAAGAAAATAATAGGGATCAAAAAGCAGGAGTATATCAGACAAAACAGACTTATATCAGACAAAATAGATTTTGAAACAAAAGAAAGTAACAAGAGACAAAGAATGACATTATATGATGATAAAAGGGTCAGTCCAACAAGAGGATATAACCATTATAAATATCTGGATCACTTACATATGTTAAACAAATATTAACAGAATTAAAGGGAGAAATAGAATCCAATGCATTCATTTTAGGGGACTTCAACACACCATTCACTTCAAATGACAGATAAAACAGACAGAAAATAAGTAAGGAGACAGAGGCACTGAACAACACATTAGAACAGATGGACCTAACAGACATCTACAGAACTCTACACCCAAAAGCAGCACGATACACATTCTCCTCAAGTGTACATGGAACGTTTTCCAGAATAGATCATATCTTAGGCTACAAAAAGATCCTCAGTAAATTCAAAAAGATTGAAATTGTGCCAACCGGCTTCTCAGACCACAAAGGTATGAAACTAGAAATGAATTATGCAAAGAAAACAAAAAAGCCTACAAACACATAGAGGCTTAACAACATGCTCCTAAATAATCAATGGATCAATGACTAAATAAAAACAGAGATCAAGCAATAAATGGAGACAAATAAAAACAACAACTCAACACCCCAAAAGCAGTGGGATGCAGTGAAGGTCGTGCTATGAGGGAAATATATAGCAATATAGACTTACTTCAAGAAAGAAGAACAATCTCAAATGAACAGTCTAAACTCACAATTAAAGAAACTAGAAAAAGAAGAAAAAATGAGCCCCAAAGTCAGTAGAAGGAGGGACATAATAAAGATTAGAGGAGAAATAAATAAAATTTAGAATAAAAAAATAGAAAGAATCATTGAAAGCAGGAGCTGATTCTTTGAGAAGATAAACAAAATAGATAAACCCCTAGCCAGAGTTACAAAAAAAAAAAGATTCTACACACATAATCGGAATCATAAATGAGAAAGGAAAAATCAGTATGGACACCACAGAAATACAAAGAATTATTAGAGAATACTATGAAAAATTATATGCTAGCAAATTGGTAACCTAGAAGAAATGGACAACTTTCTAGAAAAAGACAACCTTCCAAGACTGACCCAGCAAGAAACAGAAAATCTGAACAGACCAGTTACAAGCAACAAAATTGAATGGTAATGAAAAAACTACCTAAGAACAAAACTCCTGGACCAGATGGCTTCACTGCTGAATTTTATCAAACATTTAGCAAAGACCTAATACGCATCCTCCTTAAAGTTTTCCAAAAAGTACAAGAGGAGGGAATACTTCCAAACTCATTCCATAAGACCAGCATTGCTCTAATACCAAAACCAGGCAAAGACACTACAAAAAAAGAAAATGACAGATCAATATCCCTAATGAACATAGATGCAAAAATACTTAACAATTAGCAAACTTAATTAAAAAATACATAAATAATATCACCCATCACGATCAAGTGGGATTTTATTCCAGAGATGCATTTACAGATAGATTAAAAAATCCATCAACATCATCCACCACATCAACAAAAAGAAGGGGAAAAAAATCCTATGATAATCTCCATAGATGCTGAAAAAGTATTTGGCAAAATGCAACGACCATCATGATATAAACTCTCAACAACAACAAAAAACTGAGATACAGAGGGCAAATACCTCAACATAAAGGCCATATACAACAAACCCACAGCCAACATCATACTTAACAGCAAGAAGCTGAAAGCTTTTCCTCTAAGATTGGGAATAAGACAAGCATGCTCACTCTCCCCACTTTTATTCGACATAGTACTGGAGGTCGTAGCCACAGAAATCAGACAACACAAAGAAATAAAAGGCATCCAGATTGGTAAAGAATAAGTTAAACTGTCACTGTTTACAGATGACATGATATTATAGATAAAAAACCCTCAAGAATCCACCCCAAAACTACTAGAACTAATAACTGAATTCAGCAAAGTTTTAGGACACAAAATTAATACACAGAAATCTGTAGTATTCTCATATACTAATTATGAACCAGAAGAAAGAGAAATCAGGAAAACAACTACATTTACAATTACATCAAAAAGAATAAAACACCTAGGAATAAACCTAACCAAGGAGGTGAAAGATCTATACCCTGAAAACTACAAGACACTCATGAGAGAAGTTAAAGAAGATATCAATAAAGGGAAACACATCTTGTGCTCATGGATAGGAATAATAATTAATATTGTCCAAATGGCTATTCTGCCTAAAGCAATGTACAAATTCAGATGCAATCCCTATCAAAATTCCAACAGCATTCTTCAATGAACTAGAACAAATATTTCTTTTTTTTATAATTTATTTTGGTATCATTAATCTACAGTTACATGTGCAATATTATGGTTATCAAACTACCCCCTTCATCAGGTCCCCCCCACGACCCCCATTAAAGTCACTTTCCATCGGCATACTGAGATACTATAGAATCACTACTTGTCTTACCTGAGTTGTACAGCCCTCCCCGTGCCCCCCCCAACATTACATCTGCTAATCGTAACACCCCTTTTTCCCCCTTATCCCTCCCTTCCCACCCATCTTCCCCAGCCACTTTCCCTTTGGTAACTATGAGTCCGTTCTTGGGTTCTGTGAGTCTGCTGCTGTTTTGTTCCTTCAGTTTTTTTCTTTGTTCTTATATTCCACATATGAGAGAAATCATTTGATACTTGTTTTTTTCGGCTTGGCTTATTTGACTTAGCATAATACCCTCTAACTCCATCCATGTTATTTCAAATGGTATGATTTGTTTTCTTCTTATGACTGAATAATATTCCTTCTTTGCATATATATGCCACATCTTCTTTATCCATTCATCTACTGATGGACACTAGGTTGCTTCCATTTCTTGGCTATTGTAAATAGTGCTGCAATAAACATAGGGGTGAATATATCTTTTTCAAACTGGGCTGCTGTAGTCGTAGGGTAAATTCCTAGGAGTGGAATTCATGGGTCAAATGGTATTTCTATTTTGAGATTTTTGAGGAACCTCCATACTGCATTCCACAATGGTTGAACTAATTTGCATCCCCACCAGCAAAATAGGAGGGTTCCCTTTTCTCCACATCCTGGCCAACATTTGTTCTTGTGTTTTGGATGTTGGCCATCCTCACTGGTGTGAGGTGATATCTCATGGTGGTTTTAATCTGCATTTCTCTCATGATTAGCAATGTAGAGCATCTTTTCATGTGCCTGCTGGCCATCTGAATTTCTTCTTTGGAAAAGTGTCTATTCATGTTCTCTCCCCATTTCTTAATTGGATTATTGCTTTTTGTTTGTTAAGGTGCATGAGTTCTTCATATATTTTGGATGTCAACCCCTTATCAGATACGTCATTTATGAATATATTCTCCCATACCGTATGATCTCTTTTTGTTCTACTGATGGTGTCCTTTGCTGTACAGAAGCTTTTCAGCTTGATATTGTCCCACTTGTTCATTTTTGCTTTTGTTGCCCTTGCCCGGGCAGATATGTTCATGAAGAAGTCGCTCACGTTTAGGACCAAGAAATTTTTGCCTAGGTTTTTCTCTAAGAGTTTTATGGTTTCATGACTTACATTCAGGTCTTTGATCCACCTTGACTTAACCTTTGTGAATGGACTTAGACAGTAGTCCAGTTTCATTCTCTTACATGTAGCTGTCCAGTTTTTCCAACACCAGCTGCTGAAGAGGCTGTCATCTCCCCATTGTATATCCAAGGCTCCTTTATCAAATATTAATTGACTGTATATGTTTGGGTTAATGTTTGGATTTTCTATTCTGTTCCACTGGTCTGTGGGTCTGTTTTGTGCCAATACCAAATTGTCTTGATTACTGTGGCTTTGTAGTAGAGCTTGAAGTCAGGGAGCATAACTCCCCCTGTTTTATTCCTCCTTCTCAGGATTTCTTTGGCTATTTGGGGTCTTTTGTGGTTCCATATGAATTTTAGAATTTTTTGTTTCAGTTCATTGAAGAAAGCTGTTGGTAGTTTGATAGGGATTGCATTGAATCTGTAGATTGCTTTAGGTAGTATAGCCATTTTGACAATATTTATTCTTCCTAGCCAAGAGCATGGGATGCATTTCCATTTGTTAGTGTCCTTTTAATTTCTCTTAGGAGTGTCTTGTAGTTTTCAGAGTACAGGTCTTTCACTTCCTTCGTTAGGTTTATTCCTAGGTAGTATATTCTTTTTGATGCAATTGTGAATGGAATTGTTTTTCTGATTTCTCTTTCTGTTAGTTCATCATTAGTGTATAGGAAAGCAACAGATTTCTGTGTGTTAATTTTGTATCCTGCAACTTTGCTGAATTCAGATATTAGTTCTAGTAGTTTTGGAATGGAATCTTTAGGGTTTTTTATGTACAGTATCATGTCATCTGCAAATAGTGACAATTTGACTTCTTCTTTACCAATCTGGATGCCTTGAATGTCTTTGTTTTGTCTGATTGCCATGGCTAGGACCTCCAGTACTATGTTAAATAACAGTGGAGAGAGTGGGCATCCCAGTCTTGTTCCCAATCTTAGATGAAAAGCTTTCAGCTTCTTGTCGTTAAGTATGATGTTAGCTTTGGGTTTGTCATATATGGCCTTTATTATGTTGAGGTACCTGCTGTCTATACCCATTTTGTTGAGAGTTTTAATCAGGAATGGATGCTGAATTTTGTCAGATGCTTTTTCAGCATCTATGGAGATGATCATGTGGTTTTTGTTCTTCTTTTTGTTGATGTGGTGGATGATGTTGATGGATTTTCGAATGTTGTACCATCCTTGCATCCCTGGGATGAATCCCACTTGATCATGGTGTATGATCCTCTTGATGTATTTTTGAATTCGGTTTGCTAATATTTTGTTGAGTATTTTTGCATCTACGTTCATCAGGGATATTGGTCTGTAATTTTCTTTTTTGGTGAGGTCTTTGCCCGGTTTTGGTATTAGAGTGATGCTGGCTTCACAGAATGAGTTTGGAAGTATTCCCTCCTCTTCTATTTTTTGGAAAACTTTAAGGAGAATGGGTGTTATTTCTTCTCTATATGTCTGGTAGAATTCAGAGTTGAATCCATCTGGTCCTGGGTTTTGTTCTTGGGTAGTTTTTTGATTACGAACTCAATTTCGTTGCTGGTGATTGGTCTGTTTAGTTTTTCTGTTTCTTGTTTGGTCAGTTTGGGAAGGTTGTATTTTTCTAAGAAGTTGTCCATTTCTTCTAAGTTTTCCAGCTTGTTAGCATATAGATTCTCATAATATTCTCTTATAATTCTTTATATTTCTGTGGGGTCCGTCGTGATTTTTCTCTTCTCATTTCTGATTCTGTTTATGTGTGTAGATTCTCTTTTTCTCTTAGTGAGTCTGGCTAGGGGTTTATCTATTTTGTTTATTTTTTCAAAGAACCAGCTCTTGGTTTCATTGATTTTTTCTATTGTTTTATTCTTCTCAATTTTATTTACTTCTTCTCTGATCTTTATTATGTCCCTCCTCTGGTGACTTTGGGTCTCATTTGTTCTTCTTTTTCCAATTTCAGTAATTGTGTCTTTAGACTATTCATTTCGGAATGTTCTTCTTTCCTTAGATAGGCCTGGATTGCAATATGCTTTCCTCTTAGAACCGCCTTTGCTGCGTCCTGCAGAAGTTGTGGCTTTGTGTTGTTGTTGTCATTTGTCTCCATATACTCTTTGATTTCTGTTTTGATTTGGTCATTAGCCCATTGATTAAGCAGGAGAATGTTGTTAAGTCTCCATGTATTTGTGAGCTTTTTTGTTTTCTTTCTAAAATTTAATTCTAGTTTAATACCCTTAAGATCTGAGAAGTTGGTTGGTAGAATTTCAATATTTTAGACTTTTCTGAGGTTCTTTTTGTCGCCTAGTATGTGGTCTATTCTGGAAAATGTTCCATGTGCACTTGAGAAGAATATGTATCCTGTTGCTTTTGGGTGTAGAGTTCTGTAGATGTCTGTTAGGTCCATCTGTTCTAGTGTGTTGTTCAGTGCCTCTGTGTCTACTTATTTTCTGTCTGGTTGATCTGTCCTTTGGAGCGAGTGGTGTGTTGAAGTCTCCTAAAATGAATGCATTGCTTTCCATTTCCTACTTTACTTCTGTTAGTATTTGTTTCACATATGCTGGCGCTCCTGTGTTGGGTGCATATGTATTTATAATGGTTATATCTTCTTGTTGGGTTGACCCTTTATCATTATGCAATGTCCTTCTTATCTCTTGCTACTTTCTTCGTTTTGACGTCTATTTTGTCTGATACAAGCACTGCAACACCTGCCTTTTTTCTCCCTGTTGTTTGCATGAAATATCTTTTTCCATCCCTTCACTTTTAGTCTATGTATATCTTTGGGTTTAAGGTGAGTCTCTTGTAAACAGCATAGAGATGGGTCTTGCTTTTTTATCCATTCTATTACTCTGTGTCTTTTGATTGGTGCATTCAGTTCATTTACATTTAGGGTGATTATCGATAGATATGTACCTAATGCCATTGTTGGCTTTAGATTCATGGTTACTACAGGTTTAAGGTTTGCTTCTCTACTATCTGACAATCTAACAACTTTCTTGTTAAGTTTTGTAAACACCGTCAATGTTTATTTCTCTCCCTTCTTATTCTTCCTTCTCCCTTCTTTATATACTAGGTGTTTTATTCTTTGCCTTTAGTTAGTATTTGGATTGTCTCCTTTCTATGATTTTATTTTCTCTGGTGACATCTTTTTAGCCTTAGGAGTGCTTCCCTCTAGAGCAGTCTGTTTAAGATATCCTGTAGAGGTGGTTTATGAGAGGCAAACTCTCTCAATTTTTGCTTGTCTGGAAATTGTTTAATCCCTCCATCATATTTAAATGATAATCGTGCTGGATACAATATTCTTGGTTTGAGGCCCTTCTGTTTCATTACGCTAAATATATCATGCCATTCTCTTCTTGCCTGTAAGGTTTCTGTTGAGAAGTCTGATCATAGTCTGATGGGTTTTCCTTTGTAAGTGATCTTTTTTCTCTCTATAGCTGCCTTTAATAGTCTGTCTTTATCTTTGATTTTTGCCATTTTAATTATTATGTGTCTTGGTGTTGTCTTCCTTGGGTCCCTTGTCTTGGGAGATCTGTGGGCTTCCGTGGACTGAGAGAATATTTCCTTCCCCAGTGAGGGAAAGTTTTCAGCAATTATTTCTTCAAAGACACTTTCTATCCCTTTTTCTCACTCTTCTTCCTCTGGTATTCCTATAATACGAATATTGTTCCGTTTGGATTGGTCACACAGTTCTCTAAATATTCTTTCATTCCTAGAAATCCTTTTATGTCTCTCTGCCTCGGCTTCTCTGTATTTCTGTTCTCTTATTTCTATTCCATTAACAGTCTCTTGCATCTCATCCAGTCTGCTGCTAAGCCCGTTGATCATTTGTCTCATTCCGGCATTGTCTTTCCTCACTTCCCTCACTTCCTCCCTCAGCTCTTGCATATTTTTCTGTAGATCCATCAGTATGGTTATGACTTTTGTTCTGAATTCTTTTTCAGGAAGGCTGTGCATTTCCATCCCTTCCAGTTCCCACTCTTGTGTTGTCTGGGTCTGGGAAAGTTTGTTTGCACCATATTCCTGTGTCTTTTCATGGCGGTAGAAGTGGTCACTGGTAGGTACCATGCATGTCAGCTGGGCTCTTTAAGACTTAAAAAGAAAAAAGAAAAAAGAAAGAAAGAAAAGAAAAAAGAACGAAGAAAAGAAAAAAAAACGCTCACTGGGAGTAGATTCTGCAGGGATGCTGTAGGTGGCGCTGTTGCTCCACTATTCTGCAGCTGCGGTTGTGCCGCTCTGCAGGGCCCCTTGTAGCTCCGCCTCGCAGTGTGCCTAGTCCTCTCAGATGTAGATGCAGGCTGTGTGCTGTCCTGTAGCTTCTGGTCTCTTTTTTAGGAATAGTTGTTATTTGTTGTATTTTCATAAATACATGTGGTTTTGGGAGGAGATTTCCACTGCCCTGTTCACACCGCCATCTTCCCGGAAGTCTCTAGAACAAATATTTCTAAAATTCATGTGGAACCATAAAAGACCCCAAATAGCCAAAGCAATCCTGAGAAGGAAAAATAAAGTGGGGAGAACTACGCTCCTTGACTTCAAGCTCTACTACAAAACTACAGTAATCAAGACAATTTGGTACTGGCACAAGAACAGACCCATAGATCAATGGAACAGAATAGAAAGCCCTGATATAAATCCAAACATAGTCAGGTAATATATGATAAAGGAGCCATGGATATATAATGGGGAAATGACAGTATCTTCCACAGCTGGTGTTGGCAAAACTGGACAGCTACATGCAAGAGAATGAAACTGGATTATTGTCTAACTCCATACACAAAAGTACTCAAAATGGATCAAAGAGCTGAATGTAAGCCATGAAAGCAAAGAACTCTTAGAAGAGAACATAGGAAAAAATCTCTTGAATATAGACATGAGCAATTTTTTCCTGAAAACATCTCCTCAGAGAAGGGAAACAAAAGCAATAATGAACAAATGGGACTACATCAAACTAAAAAGCTTCTGTACAGCAAAGGATACCATCAGTAGAACAATAAGGCATTCTACAGTATGGGAGAATATATACATAAATGACATATCCAATAAGGGGTTAACATTCAAAATATATAAAGAGCTCACATGCCTCAACACTCAAAAAACAAGTAACTTGATTAAAAAATGGGTGGAGGATCTGAACAGACACTTCTCCAAAGAAGGAATTTGGATGGCCAACAGGCACATGAAAAGATGCTCCACATCGTTAATCATCAGGAAATGCAAATTAAAACCACAATGAGATATCACCTCACATCAGTTAGGATGGCCAACATCCAAAAGACAAACAACAACAAATGTTGGCGAGGATGCAGAGAAAGGGGAACTCTCCTACACTGCTGGTGGGAATGTAAATTACTTCAACCATTGTGGAAAGCAATATGGAGGTTCCTTAAAAAAACTAAAAATAGAAACACCATTTGACCCAATAATTCCACTCCTAGGAATTTACCCAAAGGAAATAAAATCCCTGATTCAAAAAGACATATGCACCGCAGCACTATTTACAATAGCCAAGAAATGGAAGCAACCTAAGTGTCCATCAGTAGATGAATAGATAAAGAAGATATGGTGCATATATACAATGGAATATTATTCAGCCATAAGAAGAAAACAAATCCTACCATTTGCAACAACATGGATGGAGCTAGAGGGTATTATGCTCAGTGAAATAAGCCAGGTGGAGAAAGACAAGTGCCAAATGATATCCCTCATTTGTGGAGTGTAACAACGAAGCAAAACTGAAGGAACAAAATAGCAGCAGACTCAGAGACTCCTCCAAAAAGGGACTAGCGGTTACCAAAGGCGAGGGGTGGGGGAGGCTGGGTGGAGAGCGAGGGAGAAGGGGATTAAGAGGCACTATAATTAGCAATCACAATATAGGCAGGTCATGAGGAAGACAGGTGACTCTGTAGCATCTTACTACTCTGATAGACAGCGACTGCAATGGGGTGTGGGGGGGGGGACCTGATAACATGGGTGAATGTTGAAACCACAATGATGCACATATGAAACCTTCATAAGATTGTGTATCAATGATACCTCAATTAAAAAAATACAGGGTTAATTTCAAATAGAACAGATTCTATAAATGATTGCTTCCAGTTGTATAAATGGCAGTACAGAATTTTGTTTTCAATATACAGTTAGCAATTTTAAAACTGTGTAGTTATTTACCAAATTTTAACACACTGGAGGTGGCCAATGTATCAATTCATGCTACCAGCTTAATCTGTTTTGAACAGCCATGAAATTTTTTTGCATGCATGCCGTGAGTATGTTTAAGTTCATGTCAGATTATGTCATTAAAGGTGAAGCCTATAGCTCCACACTGGCCCTCAGAAGATTCACACCCATGCAGGGGTTTGGGCTTATCTCAGTCCACATGTGCACTGTTGCAGCCTAATATAGGCCATTCTCAATCAATGGCCCTCAAGGCTCAGGTGCCCCTGAGTGGTTCGCGCTCCCTTTCCAGTTTTGTTCTCTGGGCCATGATAAAAGAATATGTGATGTATCCCTGTGTGATTCTGCCTTACTACCAATAGGTCTAGAACTTAACGTGGTTTTTTTTCTGTTTTATTTGCTTGAGTTAGGTTTTGTTTGTTTAGTTTTGCTGCTTGTCAACTTTAAACTTATGGTTTGACTAAGAGAATAGTTCGGTATTGTGGTTTGTCTGTAAGAGAAGTTACATGTCGCTGACAATTGGTTAAATTTTAGACACATTTTTTTTCATTTATATTTTAAATTTTTGCAACAGATTCATAAATTAAGTTATGAGAGTGCCAGGCAAACTTTTAAAAAATCACTATTTGCGTGTTCCTACATGTTTGAATAAAGATATTTTAATTTTGTGCACGCATAACAAAATACCAGAATAAATTAGATGCTGAAGACGAGACTGTTATCAGTCACCTTGATGGCACATGCTTGTGCCACAAAACAGCTTCATTTTGTAACTGCTTAATAGAATAACATATTATAAATTCATACTTTAAATATACTGGTAATAAGAAAATCATGATTTCATCCACTTCATACTTTAGAAATGTACCTAATAGTGCATTTGAAAATAAAATAATATTTTCTTTATTAAAGTTCAAAAAACATGGAAGACCAATACCGTACTGATTCTGCTTCGAAAGCAGAAATTGCTTATGTTCTAACACAAGATTCACAGCTTCCCAGAATTCATGTTCTGGTTAATCATTGATTATTTTCAGCCTTCCCTATGCTGCATGAGTTCTTTCAAAGAGAACCAAGATTTGGGATTTTCCCTGAGAAATAACCATTTATTCATTGCTTTTGTTGTTATTTACTACACGGTTGAAAAGCCTGACCAAGGCGAACTTAAACATAATTCTCATCTTCTGTGAACCAGGGCAGAGGTGATATTGTCATTTTTCTAGCTTTTGCTTTCAAGATGTTGTATAAAGCCAGATTCCAAGATCCAGAGGTTATATAAGTCTTCCCACATAGAGAAAAAGAAGTTGGCCGTCCATTAGACAGTCACCCTGAATTCCACTGCCGAGCTCCATGGTAGAGCTCAAGAGGGCAGTATTCCCTTCAGAGAAATATGGGAAACGGGGGTGTCCCCTCTCGTCACAGTGCTTGGGGGCAGGGTTTATTGACATTTGGTAGGGATGCTGGAGGCTGGATGCACTCCAATTGCCAGAATACTTATTTATAGAATTTTTTAAAAAAGCTTATCTCTATATTGTGAAACTTTCAAGTTCCTCACTTGAAATCCATGCAGGTGAAAAGCTTTTTAAAGTTATCTGAACCAAGACCCGAGTTTCATTTTACAGACATAAACACACAGTCCTCTCTGCCCAGCTTTATTACTGAATTTTCCAAGAATACCACCACTTTTGGAATGCAAGGGAGATTGTATTTTGTCTTACGGGAACTTTACCAGTAGTTAGTCACATGCTAGTGGCATTCGAGTGACCACGGCAACATCTGCGTCAGGCCTCAATTGTAGCTGTCAGAATCACAGCAGGGCTGTGTGCGATTGCAAGCATCTGCCTCCTTCATCTTTTCCTTTATTATTTTTCCCTAATATTACAGTAAGGGGAAATACAGAGTCATGTATAATTATATTTGATTTGTTACTTCAAACAGAAATCCACAGGATGGAATTAAACACACTCTTCAGTTCACTGTATGTTACTGATATTGGCTCAAAGAAGCTTCCCTTGTTTTATCATTTATTTTCTTTTATTTTCATGCCACATTCCCACTCCCCATCTGCCCATTTTAATATTATATAATGGGTATCTTTCTGTTAGTTTGTGATTTTTCAAAATGGGTACTATTGACATGATGGCCATGTGTGGCACACCCTCACCTTTTTTCTTACAGTCCCATTAAGTGCCATGATTTTAAGGCCTGTGCATGGAGCTACATGTACACGGCAGCACCCCTAACTGCCGCCGACCACTCCATGATGTGCACCTACCACAGGGCCCACTCCCTCTCTGGGGGGACACAGGTGGTTTTGTCTCTGCCATCAGGAACCGTGACCAGCGAGCCTCCTTGTCCCTGTCTCCTGAGGACACGGCAGAGATTCCCTTAGGGAGACCTTAGCTTATACCAGGGAAAGGACCACTGGGGTCATGGGAGCCTCTCCTTCTAAGCAATGGACCGGTACCAGGCTGGTCTGCAGTGGGGCCGCACTGCCTCCCACCCCACAAGAGAACCTGCTCCTATAGTCTCCCCCTCCCTGTCAACCTGGACACCAGCCGCTTTTATGGCCTTTTTTGGTTTGTCAGAATAACTTTCTGTATTTCTTATGTCTCTGACTCCTAATGACTGGAGAATCTCCTTATGCTGCTTGTTAGGAGCTCCTTTTCAGATATTATTCTATTGCCAATTCAGACACTGCAATAATTCCCCCCTCCCCCCATTCCTTTTGGAACAGAAGCTTTAATTTTGGGATAATCAAGTTAATCAATTTTTGCCTCATATTTAATGCTCTGCAGTTTGTTAAAAGTCCTTAGTTTCCTTTAATCACAGAGAAGATAGTACATTTTATTTTTTCATTAATGCTATGGTTTTATCATTAGCATTTAAGTTGTGCAGCACACAGCTAGATCTTCAGCCCCTCCCCGCTTTGCTTCCTTTGGCCCATCATCTCATGGCTTTGCAGGATGCCGGGGATGGTGAGCATTTGCGAAGAGGTGACTGAGCACAGAGGAGGCAGCCGGAATCCCTAGGAGAGCTGAGTCTGTATGAATTGTAGAGAAGGAGCTGGTCACTCCTCTGCCCGTGGAGCCTTACCTGGCTCTTGTAAAAATCTGTCCCAGGCTGGTACTGTTCAAGCCCAGGTAAGCTGCTGACCTGAGGCCCAGGGTACAAGAGGGGCCCCGAGGGGCTGTGCACCTGCTCTGTCACAGAGATGTGGCAGCTCTGGTGATATGAAGTGCAGAACAGAGATGGTCATGGGTGTCCTCAGTTCCCTTGGGCCACCTCCAAGGAGTTACGTAAAGGAGCCATCCTCTCTGCCCACGCTGTTTCTTCAGCCATGGCTGCCCGGACCAGTGGCACTCAGCTGTACTTTCTGTTACTTCTGGCGTTCTGCCCTGGGCAGTCTCTGCTGCTGCCAGGTGAAGGCAACTACCCGCTCAGTTTTCCCAGGTCTGCACAAACCCGTAAGAGAAAGTTCAGCGCATGGAGCAGACCTCGAGTATCAGAGGATAGCAGGCAGCTCCTCGCTGTGCCCCTGCCTGCACCCGCTGCACTGCTCTCTGGGCCCTCAGGCACCCCCAGCTGCCATGGGCCCACACACCCTCAGGTCAGCCCTCCCTTCCTCCCTGTCTCACTCTTTTCTGACCCCACTTCCCAAAATAAACTCTCTGCATCCATGCCACTGCCTGAAGTTCTGCTTTTCAGGGACCAGAACTAGAGAGGCCACCCAATATTGGCCCTCACATTTCATATTTATTTTTATATCCGGTCCCTGGCTCGTCTGCTAATGGGTCCTACAAGTCACATATGATCAAAGTCAGCCAACAATTCTCCCTCGTCTACATTATAAACTGCATCTGCTACTGAGGATCTAACCCCAAAAGAAGCATCCTTATCCTCACGAAGCTCTCCCCTGAGTGTGGCAGACGGACAGGCAGACGGACAAATACCAGGGAAAGGTACGTTTCTCATTAAGGTTCAGGAAAGATTATGTTCTTTCATCCAGAGCAGGAGTACCTTCCAAGTGCCTCTATGTGCAGAGAAAGATTCACACAAGCCTGTTTGTAAACTAATGAGGTGAAAGAGGGAACTGCAGCATCGGCCAAGCTGTGCCCCTGAACAGCACTGTGCGGGCTCCCGAGCAGTCAGTGCCCCAGGCCAGGCAGCGCTCACACTGGCGTTCTTGGCACCCAAGCTCAAGGGCCTCCCTCAGCAACCTTCCCATTCGAGTCCAGGAAGGAAGGATTTTCCCTACAGTAACCTTGCAAATTAACAGGGGGGTTTCAACAAGAACCTGTGGCTACAGGTGTGTGCTATTTGTACCATGAACCCATGGCTACAGATAGAGTGTTCTTTCTGCCTTTGTTCATCTAATCACTCATGAAATCATTCGCCCATTCATTCCTTCCTGTGATGCTCTTTCCCCATTTGTTTTTCATCCCTACTGTTGCATAGGTAAACTCCAGGGACACTGATGCTGTGTCCTTCTGCACTGAGTCATAGATTGGTTCATTCATTCAGGTATATTTTTAGCAAACAAAAAACTTCAGCAGAGAGCAAGACCAGAGGTCACATTTCACTCCAACCTCAAATTCACAAATACAGAAACACATTAGAGCTATTCCTACCAGACCGTGAGCTTCATGCAAGCAGGCACCATTTCTTAATGCCTACTGTTTCTTCAGAGCTTCGGGGGTCCCTTCTCATCCTCCCCATCCTCAAAAACAGCAGACCCTGAGGAGTTCCACAAAACCCCGTGGTATGGAGGGGAAGAGATGGCAAATCCCTAGAAAAACTGAGCTATATTTCAAACAGCATTCAAATTGGAAAACAAAGCCACTTTAAGTATTTCAAACAGAGGGGATTAGTGTGAGTACTCAATTACATAGGTAATGGGAAAGCTGCGAATCCCAGCAGGGTGTGACGCGGTGGCCCAGCCATAAGGAGCAAGAAGCCAGTCCCTAGCTGGGACGGGAGAAGGAAAGAGAGGTGGCATTGCAGGGGCAAGGGGCCAACGTCACCCAGCAACCTCTGCAGTAGAAGATGCAGCCATGGTGGGGGCCGCTATCCTCAGAGAAAAAGGACTGGCTCCTCTCTCCTCCCCCTTCTCACTTCCCACCAGGGTTTTCTATTGACCAAAACTGAGCTGTACGCCAGCTGCCACAGTTGCCTGGGACAGGCAGCCCACAGGGGCCAGGCCCCTGGGATTCACAGCAGTGCAGAGGAGGAGTCCCAAGACCCTCATAGATATCACAGTCCCCTCCAGGTCTGACATCCTGCGGTGCCCTATCAGGCCTCGGTCAGACTCATGATCCAGAACAGAGCTAACGGCTTCAGTAGAAGCAAGCAAGAGCGTGTCATCTTGGAACAGAAGCCAAGAATATAGGACTCCAGGCTCTGAGCTTTTTAAGTTCACTAAACAGATGTCGCTCTTCTAGACAGTGCTATAATACCCACCGCACAAGCCGACACAATGGAGTAAAAGAAACAGATTCGGGTTTATAATGTTAAGAGGACATTTTCTCATCAAGTTAAAATATGGGCTAAAGTATGTTATTAGGAAACAATATAGCTTTACTTAGTTCGGTGTCCTCCAAGCAAAGTCTGGTTCCTCATGTGTACAACCATTCTAAATCTACCTTTCCACAACGGCATGACAAGGCGGAGCAGAATCTCCCAAAGAGGAGGACATTTCAGACAGGCACCAAAGGTCCCAGGGAAGGGGTGAAGGAAGCAGTGTGCCCTCAGGGGAAAGCCGTGTGGCTGAGGTGACATGGACAGTGAGTCCTTAGTAGCAAAGCCCAGCTTTAAGGAAGATCGCGACACCCCCCGGACTCAGAGTTTCTGTGGCACGGGGAGGACGACAGGAGCTGTGCTGCAGTGGAGGTTAGAAGAACCAAGTAAGACACACACAAACACACACACACACACACACACACACACAATATGTACATATACATTTTAATTGATCATCTCTATATATTAAAACCACCATTTTTTAACTGCCTACTGTGTAACAGATTCTACAGTAGATAAATCACATAACTTGAAAAATTTCATCATCAACATGTGATACACCTTTCTCATGCAAATATTATTGTAACTCTGAGCTAAGAGAGACGGATAGCTCTGCCAGGGCAACCTGCCCATAATTCAGACATTTTTATGTGTCTCCAAATTCTGTTCTTGTCACTGTACATCACTATACATTTTATCACTACACATTCATAGGCACCAAGAGCAACCAACTCAAATAAGGTTTGATTTGCCCAACTCAGGGCACGTATAATTTAAGCTGAACTATATGCCACAAAGTGGAGATGCTACATCAGTTCCAGGATTAACTGCGACCATGATGACATCTCCAGAAACAAGGGAACTGAACATCCCCTAACGCTGGGCACGGAAGAACACGCTCACCTTCTTGAGATTTTCCTTGAACGTCCGTGGAGACTACACCCTGAGCCCTCTGCAGAATGTTCTTACGTGCATTGTTTGATTTTGTTCTTGACACAACCTCAAAAGCTAAGTACTGTTATCTCTTGTTTACAAACAGGAAAACCGAGAGGGTGATGATTGAAGCTTGCCCAGAGACGCCCAGGCAGGAGCTGACAGTCGGAATGTGGGCAAGCCATTTGCCTCTCCGTCCGCCGGCCCTCCTGCCGCCACCTCCAGGGTCCCCGCTCGGAGCCCCCTGAGGCCGGCTGCTGCGACGGCCTGAGACGGAGGCGGCCGCTCCCAGAGGCCAGGCCAGGTGTCCAACTCCTGCTTGCCTGCTCGGGATTATGCTTACTGTACGCTTTTTTAAGGAGATCCACATAACCCTGTTATTAGTATTATCCTCATGATTATCATAATCCTTTCTCTGAAATAATTTCCGTAAAATATTGTTACTGAAGAAGAAGCGCACTTGAAAAAGAAAAATGCTGATCTGTCCCCTACGACACAAACCCCAGATGGCCTTGTATTAAGTGGGGGAAAACACCATGATAATAACCACGATTACCATCAATTCCACGCAGCGGCAGATGTGAAAGAGAGAAAGATGCTGGGACGCTCCCATCAAAGTCCAGAAAAATCTTTCTGTCCTCCACACAACACAAAAGCGCGACTCCATGTTTAAAGACTGGGTTCTGTGCAAGCACATTTTCATCTTTCTTGCATGTCTATGCCCCAGATGGCCCCATGTTTACTGGGAGGAGAAAAATCGTCACTTTGTGAGCGATTCAGGAGAAATCACAGAAGTGCGGAGACTGCCCTGTGTATCTTTACTCAATTTTCTCTCCTTTCCTAGCAGTCAGGACAAATGGAGGGGTGTGTATTTCTAGCTGAGGATGGCGTTTGGGCTTCTGAGAGGGAGGATATCCACAGGGAGCTATGCTGAGACTTCTCTGCCCCGCTTTGGTTCATGAACACAGGAGGCTAAAGTGAGCTGTTCCTTGGCCATTAAAACTAAATGCAAGCTAGTTTAAAAGGATAGAATCAGAAATTAGATTTCCTCTGTTGTTCTGGGCACATTTCAAGCGCTCACCAGCCTCCCGTGGTCACCGTTTCAGGGAATGCAGATACTGAACACGTCCATCACCACAGAAAGTTCCGCTGGACAGTACTGCTCTGAATGTTCAGCATACTCATTTAAATCACTGTTTTGACACTTAGGATCATCGAGTTTTTAAATGTAAAAAGACTTTGGACCACATGGAATCCAGCTGGTCACCTTATACAAGAGAAAAAAAACTAGTTAGTTTGCGAATAAATGATGCCTCCCCAGAAATACGCTCTAGGAAAACCATGCTGTTGTGATGTACGTTCATTTCCATATCAATGCGTCACCCCCAGCTGCAGTTTGTAAGGCTCTCAAGGACAAAGGCAACTGTTATTCCTGAGCCCATCCCGACTGTCTAAGAGCATACCTTGAGCACAGAGGGGATCCAGGGCATGTTTGTTGACTGATCTGGAAAAGTTATCAAGTAGAGCAATGGGACCTAATTAATTATCCATTTAATAATCCACAGTAACAGGGTTTAGAGAAAATTAGACACCAGCTAGGTAAGTACTGGCAAAGGGTGTCTAGGATGTCACTTAACAGGTCATGTCAGGCTAGACCTGGTTCCCCAGGGCAGATGTGGGCAGACTGAGCCGGGGCTGGATGTGTCCGTCTGGGCAGGCTTGGCAGTCCCTGTCACAGCTGAGGAGGAGTTCATCCTGTTAGACAAGATACGTGTTCAAAGGACTCAGCAAAAACAGTGGAAACTGAGGCAAGCAGTTGGCAATGGGATTCCAGGAATGTGTACCGGGATGTCCACTGGAGAGCAGACGAATGTGGAAGGTCGCACATCAGCAGAAACTGCTCTCTTTCCTTTCTGAAAGCTGTGAGATTTCAGGAGCAAAGCTCTAGTTTTCAGATCAAGAACTTACCAGAGAAAGGCAGGACCCTGACTCAGGAAGAAACAAGAGAAAAAAGCGGCTTGCCCAGGCAGAAGCTCAGACCCCACAGACAAGGCAGAGGGATGGTACTCTGGAGCGGTTTTAGGAGGTCATGAGCCATCTTGTAGAACCTGCCTGACATGGTTTGAATCTGCAGCCGCACCATCCCTGTCTCTGGTCCCCAGCCTCAGCTCAGGCCCAGGTGGCCCCAGGGGTAGAAGGCAGGAGGACAGGGGCCAGGGGGCCTCCCTGTGGGAGGTCAGGCCAGCACATGGGAGGGAGATCCAGGTCTGGGGACAGCCCTCCATTACCCAGTGGCCACTAACCTTGTGTGTCTGTGGCAAAAACAAACAAGGCCACCGGGAAAAAAACATCGTGAAAGTACACAGATCAAAAGCATCCACGCAGTTCTTGCAGGAGACACCGTCATCCATGGGTTTTCCTGCCAATGCTGCTACCTTTTCTAGTTGAATTACATGTTGAGGATGGGGGCCCAGGTTCTGCCATAATATATGGTCAGTACTAGCCCTCTGAGGGGGGTGATCCAGTTTTGGGGGGTCAGAGTCACATTAGAGTAGCCAGATTGGTGAGCACAGAAACGAGCCACGGACCTTGTGGTCATGAAGCATCACAACAGACCGCCGTGAGTGGGGTCTCCTGCAGCCACTCCAGACCGCAGGACGCTCTCGGCCTCCTCTCCCCTCTCTATTTAAAGAAAGCAGCATGAAATGTTTAAGTTGAGTTTTAAAGCCATTTCCTCAAATAGTTAACATAATGTAAACCATCATAAAAGGAAAAACAGGGACCCATTTATACTCAAATTACACAGGAGTCGTCTGTCTCTATCCAGGCTCACCAGTATTTGCTCTTAAAAGCTATTTTTTCCTCTGAAACAATAGCACAGGTGCATCGCCTTCAGTGCTCAGGCGTTCATCCCAGGAGGCAGGAAGGTGATTTCGCACCTGGTTTTTCTTTTTATTTGCTCCTGGCCTGGCTAATTTGCCCAGTGTCAAGATGGCTATGGCCAGAGTCTGTCAACAAGAATTACTGCTCTGCCACTCGGTGTCCTCGCTCTGGGAGTCTGGGTGGTGTGAGGTACCGCTCACCCTGTTCTGTTCATCATATATAAATGGAACTTTCTGGGAATAACAGTTTAACAGAGATTATATGTTAGGTGAAATTTCAAAGAGAGAAAAGATAGTTTTAACTGGTACATGGTATACATTGCTAATGGAGGAATAGACAAAAAGACATTATTCTGTGGTGTGATTGGTTAAAGGTGATTTCCTGGAAAAGACATCTGATCTTCACTTCTAGAGGAAAAGGAAAAGGAGAAGAGAAGAAATCACAAATCCCGAAAAGCCTCACCTTCGCCATGTGTCCTGCATCAAGAGAGGTGGACTTCTCATATCTCTGCACAGAGCTTGGGCGGCAAACGCTAGGCAATTTATATCACAAGACAGCAAGCCCAGCTCACAGAAACACAACGGTGTTAGGTGTGATGCCAGGCACCCCACATTTTATTCCAATTCTCTTTGGTCCTCTCATGGTTTTCTCCTAATTTGCTCTGGAATAGGATGGCTACATTAACTATGATAATAAGTGCTTGGTTTACCATAAAAGTTAAGAATAAAGAATTATTAGACATACAAATTTTTAAAATTCATACTCTACCCATTATAAATAGCTCAAATAATTCTAATATTTAAAGGTTTTGCGTATTTTTTTGTAATTCTAATAGAAAACCAATATCCTATAAAGTTGTCAATTTCTTCTTTTGTTCATCAAAACATTTTTTATTTTTTACTCTGATGCCTCTGTGGGTTACTTAGGAGCAGCTCGAACTGTAAACTTGACAGTTTCGGTTGGTTTGCTCGCTCCCAAATCCCCGAATCAAACAAAAGGCTCTACAGAAACATGGGATATTTTTGAACAATGTGTACCACATTATTGAATATAAACTTATTTTCATATTTTATGTTGCTTATTTTAAATATTTAGAATATGGTTTTAATTACCATCAAACTTTACTAAACATCCACCTGTCAGTAAAGAAACTGATTATTTTTTTAGATTCTCATTCTCCTGAAAGGGAAACAGGTGTGAAAACCTGCAGGTATTTATCCACCAACAGAAAATAAAGGATATCTGTGAAATGCGGAGGAAGAGGTAAACATAAATGTAATCTTGAAACCGGTATGCAATTCCAGACCCACATGCACAGTGGGAACGGCGGCCTGACCCGGGGTGTGTGCCTCGGCAGGCATTTCAGGTGCGGTGCTGCCTGCCTCCTCCCAGACGGTGTTAAAGGGACCTGAGGATGCCTAAGTCCCCAGGGCTTTTTCAGAGCAAAGTAGTACCAGGGACAGTCAAAGATCACTGACAGTGTAGTGGACGTGAACTCCGATTGGGACTGTCTTGGGTGGGTTTTACTTTAATGTGTAGCCCAAACCCCTGGCTTAGAGGCAAGCGTAGAGTAAAGCCCTCCACCAATGGGGCTGCAGGGAGCAGATGGAGCTGGGCTTCGGGCGGGGCTGCCGTGAGTGCAGAAGAACAAGCCTCACCATGTTTCCGCTCACTTAATGTTACTGCCACAAATGTCAGCACCTGGAATAAGGAATGAGTTTGATATTAACTGAGATTTCAGTGTAGGCCCCAGCTGCCACAGGCGAAGGAAAAATAAACCAATCAGGGTGTCCACCATTCAAATGGAACAGGTCTGCTCTCATTACAAGCTTGAACGTAGGGACTTTACATTTGTAATGGGCAAGGCATGGAAGAGAGCTCCATCAGAGGAATGACTGTGAAATACAGTGCTCTGGGGTATTGACATGCATGCTGCAGCCAAGGCCGGGTGACGTGCCAGCTCTTCACGTCTTAGGAAAGAAGGCTCAGAGAACTCAGTGACCTGCCCCAGGGTAACACTGCTGCATAAATACCGAGACAGAAGAGGCCTCTATCACTCTAATCTAGGGACATGTCGTTTCTCACGGGGCCGTTTTCATAGCCTTCTTCTGCGGCCTTTCTGCCTCCAGGTCTCTCCCCACCAGTTGTTCAATCTCACTGAGTAATCTTTTTTAAAAGTCAATTTCAGACAAAAATAATGTCAACTTCCAGAGTCTCACTGTCCTCCCATTGTCTACAGGGTCAAGTCTAGACTCCTTATGCAGGGATTCAAATCATGTAAAAATGGCCCCAGGTGACTTCCCGTTCCTCTGCATTTCTAACTTACCACTGAAGGGCTCCCGCCCCACACCACCAAGGGCTCCCTGCATGCCTCGGAGGGGTCTTGGCGCTTCTCTGTCCTGGCAACATCTGAGTACTCGTCTTCTAAGCCTCATTCCGTCCCATTCTTCTATGAAGGATTCACACCCACATTTCTCCTTTATCACCCCGATTCATGGAGCTCCGTGGCCTCCTGGCCCCCATGGCACGGTCAGCACCACAACTTTGGCAGTTGACAATTATGGAAATATTTGTGGATCCACCACTCACTCACATCAGGTACCTCATTAAGCTTTCTCTGTCTGTCTATGCTAATTTAATCCTTACAGCAACCTTTTCATGATTATCTAGGGCATTACCATCTTCATTCTGTGGATGTGAGAATTAAGGTTAGGTTGCTTTCCCAAGATCCGAGGGATTGTTCATGGAATTTCCTTATTTTCTATTTAATGTGTGCAGAAACTGTGCTGTCATCTCCTCTACCACTCCGAATACTGGCAAATTTATGTCTTTCCTTTTTACTTATTCATTCTTGCTAGAGGTATGTCAGTTCCACTGGACTTGTCAAAGAACAAGTTGTATCATTTTCTATTGATTTTTTGTTTTTAATTTAATTGATTTCTGCTCTTTATTTTTCCTTCCTTCTGCTTGCTTAGTGTTTATTTTGCTGTTTTATTGCTAATTTCTCAAGATGAATGCTTATATCATTGACTTGAAGCCTTGTTTTCTTCTATGAGTATGAATGCTACAGTTTGCCTCTAAATTGCATTCAACAGTACAGACAGGAGGCAATGAGCCTGCTCTAGTTTACCCAGTACTAGACCCTAGAATTCAGTTCAAGAGAAGTATGTGTGGAGGAAAGATCCTGGGCTTTAGGGGCAAATTAGTTTGGGTTCTGTCCACTTTGTCTAACATGCTGTGTGTCCTTGAGAAAGCTCTTAGGGGCCTCACTAATCAATTAATCATTGTTATAAAATGAGACAAAAAAATCTCATGAGAATTTATGTAAAATAATGTAGAGTGGCCTTGCCTAGTGTCTTGGTCTTGCTCTACTGCAGACCACGGAGTAGTGGCTATTCGCCCACATCAACATAACTGACACGCTGCCTGGCACCTTCAGTCCTGGCTTGTTGACCTCTGCTACATGCCTATTTTTTTAATTAGCATGCCAGGCACTCTGCTAAGTATTTCTCATTGTGTTAGATTTTAATGCCGAATACATTCTTAGGGAGGAAGTTGTTATTACCCACCTTTTTAGAAATAAAGAATGACAACTCCTTTCAAGGTCACAGAACTTATGCGGTGCAAAGCCAAGATTCAAATGCATAGTAGCTGGACTCTAAGGTACTGCCTCCCCCAATATACTACAGCTGCTCCTACTGTTTTTCCACTTTGCCTGCCTGGGTTTCTCATCACCAGCCTCTCCATGTCCCCTAAGAGCCTCCACACTTGGATTGGTGATTCTTGTGTGGATGGTCATCTGCCTTTACCACTTCAGCTTTTTGGTTCAGCCTCCTCAGCATCACCGTGTCCCCAACTCCAGAAGAAGGGCTGGGCACAGGGAAGTTAAGGTATCACCTAATTAGACATACCGTAGCTCACTACTTAGGGAGGCATATTTTTCTAAATATTCCCCAATGTGGTGTTTTTTAATTTATTACAGTAGGGATTTATATTCATAGCTGAATGGAGAATTATTTCTTATCGACTATAACCATTTCAATTTCCAGTCAAGGACAAATCTGCTTTTTCTAAAACATACCAGCAATTCCTGTAATTCTTATTTGCACCATGGGTCTCTCACAGATGTATATCCTTCATCATGATGCTTTTGTGAGCAGTGAGTCTGTAAGGCCCTTGATGCCTGTTCTCCTCCAAGTCTATCTGAACCAACGTAGACTCAGGAATTAATGTTCTAAGCCCACCATTAACATTGCGTGTCCTCTCCGGCCACCCCTGAAGGTTCTTTAGATAATTAAAGTCATGATGTCTTAACTAAGAAGATATGAGTAGAACTGGGGAGAGCTGCGGGCTGCTTTCATTCCAATCAGCAACAGGTATGGAGAGGGAGATCCAGAGGTGGGGTGTGGAGGGCTAGGGAGGCACTAGAGGCTGAAGAGAAAGTGTGATGATTACTTTTATGTGTCAACCTGACCGGATCTTGGGGTGCCCGGATTCTGGCCAAACATGATCTTGGGTGTGTCTGTGAGGATGTTTTCTGGAGGAGATTAACATGGAAATGAGTAGATGGAGCAGAGCAGCTGGCCCTCCCCACATGGCAGGCTTCGTCAGAGTCAGAGATGATGCAAACGGAGCACAGAGCCTGAGCAGGGGAACGCTGCCTGCCTGCTCATCTGGGATTCGGGTCTCCTATTCTCCTGCCTTCAGATGGGAACTTATGCCATTGGTTCTCCTGGTTCTCAGGCCTGCAGACTCTAGCTGGAATGCTGCTGTCCCCTCTGCTGGATCTCAAGGCTTTGGACTTGGACTGGAACTTACACCGTCTGCTAGCCTGGCTCTCTGACCTTTGGACTTGAACCAGAATCAGCACCGGCTCTCCCGGGCCTCCAGGTTGCTGACTATAGATCTTGGGGACTTCCGAGCCTCCAAAATCATGTGAGCCGATTCCTTATAATTAATCTCTCTTTCTAAAAGAATCGTGTTGGTTCTCTTTCTCTGGGAACCCCGGCTAACAGAGACAGGGAGTGCTGTCAGCTAAAGGAGGCCCCACGGACAAAAGTGAAGGATGTTGATGAGCCCAGGTTTCCTACGCATCCACGAGCAGTGTGCCTTAGAGCAGCCACCCACCCTCCCGCCTAGCTCCTTTCCTTCTGTTCAGTTAAGGCTTTGGGACCGTGGCCCATACAGCCCTGGCTGTCCTAAAAGTAGCCTGGCTTTACATATTTGCAATTGCAATAAGGAGCCCCTCCCTCTACACTGACTGTGGCCCAAACCAGTTGAAATCTGGTTACTGAGAAGCAGGCCACATTGCCAGTGGGTGTTACAGATGATGCTTAGGCTCTCAGACCAGTCCACCAAATACCCCTGACCCGTGACGGACTCCTGCTGCTGTGGGACTGGCTCCTGGGGGAAGAAAGGGTAAAAGGAGCAAACGAGTTTCCTTAAACGTTGCTGAGCACCGCAGACTCCTACCTACCACTGGGAACCCTTTCCTCATGGTCCCATGGTCCACTAACTGCTGTTGAAGTAGGCTTCATTTCCCAAGAAGTTCCAGGTCATAAAATCACCTTCCCAACTCATTGCCCAATTCAAATGTCCTAAGAATCCCCCCTTAGCCCCACTTTATTCAGCTAACCAGGAGAAAATAATAGTTTACTTATCAAGCATCAGTGACTAGTAGACTTTCATCTTACTTCCCTGCTACTTGCATTTTAAAGACGATAGTATTGACCTAACATTTAATAAGATACCAGCTTTTATGTAAAACAAACAGGTTGGGTGGGGAGGTAGTGGGGAGAGGTATGTAGGGCATGTAATTACTTTTGTAGGCAAACCAGATCCTCCCGGGAGAAGCCCCAGATCAGGGCTTTGAGATCTATGCTTCCCACTTCACCCCACCCCCTCCCCTCTGAAGTACACACAGGTCGTTGAAAGCTCTGAGTGACCTCTCCTGTGGCAGGGGAACAGGAGCTCCAGTAGAAATGACAGGTGACCCCAAGCCATTCCTATGTGAATTGGAAGGATTATATATTCCCAAAGCATATGAGATGTGGCTATTCAGCATTACCTTCCTTGCAGTATCAGAAATCTTGTGATTCCTTGAGCTTACTTCTGCCGTAATCATGGCTTTTCCTATCTCCTTCGAAGAGATCATAGAGCCCATGTCTTTGAGCCTATCGAGCTCCCGACACAGCCAAGGCTCTCCAGGAGTGCTTCCTGAGTCACTGCGTCAATGAACGCCCATCTACACTGCGCCAAATGCAAGAATTAACTTTGAGGCCCTTCTTAAAGTTCCAGGATGGTATCTCATCTCTTTAATCTACTCTACTGAGCACCTTTGAGATGCAGATATGTTAGGCAGGGTGCGGAATTTTCTTCTCCAGACAGAGGGTTTTATTCTTCCTCACCCCTCAAGCCCACTTGAGGACTATATATATAGAAAATGATATACTTGGAATTGTTGCCATGTTAAAACATGGTGGTCCATGTTTTATGTTTACTCACTAATTAATTCAGAAAATATCTATTAAACATCAGATAAATACAGTTGGGACCAGATAAAATGCCAGCAAAAATATCCAATAGAATGAGGATAAAGTAGCAAATAAAGAGAGACATGCCCTCCCCTCATGGAATATACTGTCCGCTGGAATAGCGAGCATTCAACAAGGAATCATAGGTCAATGACTCAACTTTTAAATTCATAGTGAATATAATTCTGCCTTTAGCTAGATGGAAACTCATGATTTGATGACAATACTTGAAGAAAACAGTGAAATTAGAGCTGAAGGGCTTGTTTGGAATATTAAATATTTTCTTTTGTAAGGTGTTTATATAGTTTTTATATTGAAAAGCTTGGTAATCATGAATGCTATGTCAACCTGCAGAACATGAAAGACTTTCATGTAGAAAGAAAACGCAGACTAGCTTGCCTGACACACAAACACACACAAACGCACACGCACCCACAGGTACAACCATAGATGCCTGCGAAATCTGAGTAAGGTCTGTAGATTCTATCAGTATCAGTTTTCTGGGTTTGATATTGTCTATGATTACGTCAAATGTACCTATCATGGGAAGTAGGCAAAGGGCATGGAGGATCTCTTTGTATTCTTTTATGACAATTTCGAGTTCTTGTAAATGATGTCATAATTATTTCAAGATAAGAAGCTAAAAAGAAGTATGCCTGATGTAAATACTTCAATCTAAAATTGCTTCTTCATGTAAAAATTGGAGAAAAGCTGCCAAGATGAACATGGTTTTGCAAGAATGCTGGAACTCTGGCCTTCTCCCTTTTGAAAATATACTTGAATGTTTTATACAATATCTTCCATAATATTTAAATACCATTTCAATGCTATTTAACATATATATATAGTCCTCCCCACACATGCCACATATTGTGTGTGTGCATATGCATTTGTGTGTGTTTGTGTAGCAGGCCAATATAATTAAATAAATTAAAATAAAATATAGTTTAAAAACATATTTCCCTTAGGAAAGAATCTGCTTTGACTGGTTTCTTGCTCAGTATTAAGACACAATATGAAAATTTTTGTAAAAAATCCTTTCAAAAGCTAATCCATTTTGTCAACCTAACTCTCTGAGCCTATCTTCTCTGCCATGACATTTCAAAGGATGACAGAAAACTGCACTGAAAACCTGATAAGTCATCATTTCAGGTTTCAAGCATTATCTCAAGAATCTAGGTCCTGCTAACAGAAATGAAGCCACAGGCTTGCCCTGAACAAGCCTCAATTATTACAGTCACCATCCTACTTACCCTCAGCTGTGTTCGGTAGTGCCAGCAGTCAAACGAATGTCAATAGCTCGCCATCTTTTTAGCTATTAATAGAGTTTGATTTTTTTGTATTTTATCAGAGTAAAACACATTTTTTCCTTTTATATATATATCGAATATTATCTTATTATTACTGTAGTAGTAAAAATCTATGATCCTTGATTTCATTGGACTTCCCACATACTAAGAATCCTTTTGGTTTTTGCATATTAAATGTACTTAGTGACATCTACTACTAACCATTCAACCACACATTTTATGTACATATTAATAATCCAAACGAATGCTAGTAAAATATCAATTTACTTTCATAAAAAAATGAGAGTGTGTTTCTATCACAGCCAGGCCCAGATTTTAGCACATTGTATACATCTGTAAGAAAAGAATGTGCAGCTGAGTTGGAGTCCAGCACCTCGCCTTATGTATACTGTCAGGGGCCTAAGGTTTCATAAAATAGTAACTCAATAAATACATTAACTTGCTCAATGCATTTCATTTCCTTCTGAAAAGTGTACAATAATAAAATAATAATATAGGAATAATCATAACAACAATAATGGCAAATACATATAGTGTTTAGTACATCCCAGGCACTGTTCTAAATGCTTTATATTTTCCAACCACTTTTATCCTACAACAGCCCTATGAGGTAGGTAATAATTTAGCCCCGTGATGCAGATGAGGAAACTGAGGGTTAGGATGTGTCTCAGGGTCATACAACTAGCAAATAGGTTCAGATTTCCTATCACAGTCTAGCTCTAGAACTCACACTTTCAATAACTACATTATGCTGCCCTGTCAAAATCTCTAGCTTCATAGTCAAGTACCACTTCCATTTAACCTTGTACAGCTTCTCAAACCTCATCTCCTATGACTTCATACCCTTAGCCAAATAGAAAATCTGCCCTCGCCAGACATGCCTTTTCCTGATCTCTGGACTGGTCTGCCTGACTTTTGCTTTCTGTAATGTCCTCTGTCTCTTCAACACCTAGACCATCTGGGCCCTACACACCATCTTTCCTAGCCCTGTCAGAAATTCTCCAGAAGCAGAGCTGTCAGTCTTCCAAGGGTGCCTCACTCCTTGGCAATGAGCTTATCGGTGATGACTGCAGGTTGGGTCCCCTTCTCCTTTGAGGTCCCCAGAGCATCATGCATCTTAGATTCTGGTACAGCCTGGGAGCCATCAAGGGCATGATGATAGACACTGAATCCGCTGACAGTTTAGACTAGATCTAAGAAAATGAGATGCCTGGAAGATCTACCTTTGTAAATGGACCCACGTTTGAGCACGATACACCATATATAACAAAATTCTAGGAGGAGCACACCAGAGGTTTATGGACAGATGAAAGAGCAGCTGACTGGATGCAGGAAAAGAGCTCCACCAGGAAGCCTTCCTAAAAGATGTGCTACTTGGCCAACATTTTTAAGACAGAAAGGAATTAGCCAAAAAAGATGGAAGAGGGGGTAGGTTTGTGTGTATGGGAAAAATTGCTGCAGGCAGAGAAAGTACCCTCCTGCCAATGCATGAAGCAGAAGCAAATGTACATGTAGCAGTGGGCGACTGAGATTCGCTAAGTGCATGTGCATCGCTGTGTATTTGCAGTATGAATGTATGTTTCCCAGTACGTCCTGTGACTGCTGCCTACTACTCCCCCCATGAAAGTCTGCGTCTTCCTGCTTTTATTCTCATACCTGCCTCAGTCTCCCAGGATGCTTGATGTGGATGAACGGCGTTTGGAACTTAGCACATGTTTTGTGAATGAGCTTTTTTTGCTCATTCTTAATCTCAAGGTGTCTCCTTAATACAGGTACCTTTAACACACCTCTGAAATCTTCAAGAAAACAAAATAACATGAGTTCTTTATGGAAGTCATTTAGATTCTGAATCTCATGAGAAAATTGTATCTGAACTATCCACAACTATTTTCCTTTTTCAGTGAAAGTGCATGACATCACCAAAGTCTACCTGCAAATTTCAAGGTAAATCCTAAAGGCAGTTTGAGATCTCTGATTACTGTTTTATCTGATTATCTAAGTATAATTCCTCCACCCTTGGTGTGGCAGTCAAGCGTGAGACAGGTCATCACAGTTACAAATTAACAGATAAGTTTTTACAGCAAATAAAATGATTTGGTAGATGTGTCCCCTGTGCAGTAGCTTGCAAAATGTATTCCACTGTGTGCTTTTTGAGACATATTTTAGGAATAGGTTACAATTCACAGGCCTGCAATGTAAAATTGCTACAGCTGAGTTGACAAATGGCTGCCGTTTTTCTTGGGAAAATATTCCTGTTGCTGTGCTTCACTGAGAGCAGAGCACCCTTCCAGAAAGACACGCTCTGCTCCTCAGGGTCAGCATCACCAAACAATTCCCAGCAAAATTAACACAGCTTAAGGAGAAACTTGGAAGAAAAGTCAGAACCACCACCTTCTAAGCAAGAGAAGCTTCACTAATCCAAAACAGATGCAAACCCTAGGTAAATACCAAATCAAACCAGCTCATTTTTTTTTTTAAGGAGAGATTTTTAGCCTTTTAGTGATTTGTTTCTTAGAAACAAAGTGTGAGTGTGGGAGTTTTGCACCCAAACAGCCCCAAACTTCCATCTTGTACTGGGCAAAATGAACCTGGGAAAGGATGGCTGGTTATTCAGCTAATAAATAGGTATTGTTTTCCTAAGCTCGACTATGCAAGGGAAACAACACTCAGAAGGCCTTCTTGTGCCTTCCTCACCTGGAACCCTCTCCTGCCCACTGGATTCTTGTCCAGTAGCCCCCTAGTCGCTGTTGCCCTCCAGCTTTTCAGAGATGAGCTCAGTGACCGCGCCACCAGTTCATGTTGGAAGAAAGCTCTCTTCCACAGAGGAAGATGGAGGGATGACAGATTTCTTTGGTTGATGTTCTGTATTTTATTTTTCCAGGATGAGACAACTCACTTGGTGGACATAACAGGTAATCTGGCCTCTGCACAGACCATCCAGATGGCAGTTAGCTGCTGAGAGGGCTTGGCCATCGGCAATTTGAATGCAGCTCTTTATTACAGGTGACCTTCTCCCCAGGGTCCGCAAGCCACATGGTCTTGTTGGAGGGATGGTGTGTTTTGAATATAATGGGTGTTCTTCTATCCTAACTAACATCCATACCACTGCTCAGCATTTAAAGTCACGTGCTTTTTGGAGATATGCTAAATGGAAGGCAACAAAATAGTACCCTGTCTTGACATCTTCCCAAAGCAAAGGGCTCATGAACCTTGAAGCATGTATATTTTAAGTGATGTAGGCATTAGTTAATGGATAACTATTCCTGCCTCTGACATAACTCCCTGTGGCCTTAGACACAATGCTCTTCCTTGGATCTTGCTCGTCTCTGAAGGTGAATAGTCTCAGGTCCCTTACAGCTTTGACAGAAAGTGATCGGTTTAATTTAAAGTCTGATTCAATTCATTTCCCAAATTTTGGATATGTATCCACACAATGCTAGTAACTCATGGGTATATGGCTCATGTGCTCAGGGAGTTCAGAATAATACTTTATTTACTTAATTTTATTATTTAGTTGCAATACTAAGTTCAGTCTTTAAATGTGTAGTTAAAATCAAGGAAGAGGACTTGAAATAACATAGATAGGCCAAAGCACTAGTTAATTAGAGGACCAATCAGCAGTTACAGATAAAAGCAGAACACAACACAGCCCAAAGTTCTGCGCCTCAGCTAGGTTGGCTTGGCCGTGGGCTGGGGGATAATCAGACTGTGGAGAGGGCCAGAGACATTTTGTTTGGAAATCTGAGTAATGGGCCTACCAGAGCCTTCCCATACAGGAATGCAAGCAGGAGTCTCTCCAGCCTTTAGAGGCAGGGAACAGAGAAGCTGAGAATGATGCTAACCCAGAAACAGCAAGGGGAGCTGGAAACTCACACTTAGGGAAGACCGAGGACAAAGCAAAAGTCAGGGATCCAATGATCAAGGGAAGTAGGAGGGGCTCTGCCATGAACGAGGGAACAGACACAGTCTCTCCAACCATCTCGCAGCCGCTGATGGTGCTGTCCTCACTGGCCACTGTGGGCAGCTAGGTGGCTGGGTATTTGGGGATCAGCATGCTGAGCTGCCTTGAAACAGCAGCAGCAGAGGAAACAGAGCCCCCCCGACTCAGCCTGGGGTGCTACAGGGCTGGGGCTTCCCCCTTCCCACATCCCAGGGAAAAGGCCCTCAGGCCCTCTGGATGCCCTTGGAGTGGGAGGTGAGTTTTCCCGCCATTCCCCAGGTGAGTTCTGCTCCTTGAAGCAGCCACAGAGGCTCCGGGGCCCTCTGCAGGGGCCACGCCTTCTGCTGACCATTTGACTCGTGAAGTGCTCGGGACGACTGCTGAGAAAAGTCTGCATTCTGATTTCTCTGGCATCTTTTCCCCCAGTCGTGGTCATCAAAGAGCTCTGGCAAAGCATGCCATCACCAGTGCAAACACCATTTTGGGCTAGCTGTTAGGGGCCGAACTGTGTCCCCTCGAATTCCTAAGTTGAAGTCTTGGCCTCCAGTACCTCAGAATGTGAGTGTATTTGAAGACAGGGCCTCTAAAGACACCTTTAAGGGCAAATGAGGTCTTTCAGCCTCCAGAATCATGAGGAAATACATTTCTGACTTTCAAGCCACCAAGTCTGTAGTGTGTCTTCCTGGAAACTCTTGCAAACTGATACACTGACCAAGGGTCAGAGAGCTGACATGGCCAAGGGCAGGCTCCAGGCTGGTGGTCCGGAAGAGTCACCCATGGAGAGGCAACTCCGAAGTTTTAGAAAGATGCACTGGAAAAAAAACCAGGACCAGGATGACTGAGGAGAACCCAGGCGGCCGCCTTTATCATCAGACATGCACAGACATTATATTTGCCAATTATTCCTCTGTGAAGTTGGGGGGAAAAAAGTATGTATGGATAGGTAGCGTATTTCACTTAAAACTGGGTTCTCAAATGTGTCTGTGTATTTGGATCACCTGGAGAATTTTTTAAACCCCTGACACCCAGCACACACCCCAAACTAATGAGATGAGAATCTCAAGGCTTAAGACCCAGCCATCCTTCCCAAGCGAGGTTCTCCAGGGATTCCCACAAGCAGCTGTGCCTGAGAACAGCTCCTTAAAGAGACATGAGCCTGCTTGTACCACCTCAGCAGATTTTTTTTTCAGTTTATCACTTTGCTATTATTCTTACCCTCTGAAATGTGTGTATCACATAATAGCTGCATTACTTGCTCTGAAATTTATCTACCACATACATAACAGATTCATTGCACGAGTTGTAGAGATGGTCAAAACTTTCTTGTTTTTGGTGTAAGATGAGAGGAGAAATACATACATCCAAACAAAAATGAAATAAGAATACAAAATAAATAATGCATGCCATGGCATTTCCTTGAGTCTACATTTCTGACAGTAACACAAACTTGTATTTCCTAGGGATGTACATTGGACCATTTTTTGCTACTTAAACTCTCAGCTAGTGGTAGGCTGAAGCTAACTCTACAGGTGTGTGATGCCTTTCTTTTTCAGGCTGTCAAAACAGCTTTAAGTAAAAAAGATGACTTAAAAGCTGTAAACCTAATTCAAATAATGACACCGTTGCAGATTTTGCATTTGGACAGATTTTAAGCCAACCACATTTTTCTTTCCTGACACAACCGTTTCCAAGGATGGCCATAAACAAAGATCAGCCTGGTGTTAGATCATCTCTTTAGAGCTGTATGCAGTTTTTATCTGAAAGAAAACTTTCAAGAGGGGGAGCTAGTTAGCTAACTGATCACAGATTGTGACTGAAACTTTGCTGAGAGCAGATGCTTTCAGAGTGTAGGGAAAACCCTAAGAAAACAGTGAATCCATGTCCCTTCTCTACCCCTGCCTATCCTATAAAGCAGGCCGGTGTTACCGAGGCTCTCACAGGAGCTCAGCAGGGTAGCTGATTAAGGCTTGAGAAGCAAAAAGCAAATAGGATTCTTAATCATGTGCCTCACAGAAATGGAACTACGAAAATCCAAAGAATTGCCTTTACCCTCCAAGTCAGGCAATTTAAAGCGACTCAGGGAAGAGGCACACACAAACGAGCCCCGTGGTCACAGCCTTTGGCCCTGGTTTGGGCCAAAGTAATCTGATAGTATCAACTGCACAGCCAGACTTCCAACACCTCCCCGCAGGACCTCACGTCTGCTGACGTGTGTCATTCATCAGTTGGTCCCTAAACGGGCAACAGGCAGACTCACCTGCTCTAAGAGGCATGGGTGGCAAAGAGCTTGGCTTACGTTCCGTTCCTCTACTTCCCTCCAATCCTTCCCACCCCTCACCTCCCTCCCTCCCTCTCGTCTGCATTTTTTTGAACCAAGATCAGACATAGCTGCTTTTGTGTTTTTTCTGTTCATTTTGCCATTTTCTCACTTGTTTAGAAAGCAAATCCTCACCCCACCCCCACATACCGGGGCAAGGAGCCCCACCCCAGGGCACAGAGGGGGCACCAGGCAGCCTCTGAACCAAGAGGCCCAGGAGGGCAGAGCAGCAGGAATGTGTGCTTACGCATCAGTGTGTGTGTGCAACGGGAATAGGATACACCAACAACTTGCCTATCGGTATGGAGACCAAGATAGACACTGATCAACACATCTCAAGTATTCCATATGAACCACACACTATGAACGGTTTGTATTTATGTGTATAAATACATGAAGAGGACTTTAAAGCTTACATTTTCTTATTTGACCTAAAAGAAAATAAAATAGAAATACCTCTCACTTCCCATGGACTCCCTTCAAGGCTGATCTACCAGCTAAGATGGCAGGATGGGGTGTGGCGGTGTAGGCTTGCATCTCAGCTTGGCAGAACTGAAAAGGCTGAGACTTGAATGCAACAGAGCCAGATCCCACTTCCTCACCAGAGTGCACCGGGCAAACGCCTTCATGGCTCCGTGATCCAGCTCCCTCGCCTCTCGAACAACGGGAGTATCTGTCTCTTGGAGTCACTCACGTGGATCGAGGCACTCTGTGTCAGGTGGCAGCCATTGCTGTGAGCGTTTAAGCGTGCGCTAGGGAAGACACACTATTTGCCTGAATTCTTGAGCCATCTGTGCTGGTCCCTGCAATCCCCCAGGAGACCATTTCTAGTGCTGTCACACCAGGGGGTCCGGTTAATGTGGGAGGGCTGTCCCGGGAGGGGGAAGCTCATGGCCACTGCAGCACTTTGAGTCCTGAGCTACCACGTAGGATTCATGGCATAAATATTTATCGAGCTCTTTCTGTAAGTCAGAAGTTAGAAAATGGTGTGCTTCTTTTTACAACAGCCAAGAAATGGAAGCATCCTAAGTGTCCATCAGTAGATAAGTGGATAAAGAAGAGGTGGTACATGTACACAATGGAATACTATTCAGCCCTAAGAAAGAAACAAATCCTGCCATTTGCCACAACATGGATGGAGCTAGAGGGTATTATGCTCAGTGAAATAAGCCAGGCGGAGAAAGACAAGTCCAAATGATTTCCCTCATTTGTGGAGTATAACAACGCAGCAAAACTGAAGGAACAAAAGAGCACCAGACTCACAGACTCCAAGAAGGAACTAGTGGTTACCAAAGGGGAGGGGTGTGGGAGGGCAGGTGGGGAGGGAGGGAGAAGGGGATTGAGGGGTATTATGTTTAGTACACATGGTGTGGGGGGGTCACAGGGAAAACAGTGTAGCACAGAGAAGGCAAACAGTGAATCTGTGGCATCTTACTACACTGATGGACAGTGACTGCATTGGGGTGTGGGGGGGACTTGATAATATGGGTGAATGTAGTAACCACATTGTTTTTTCATGTGAAACCTTCATAAGAGTGTATATCAATAATACCTTAATTAAAAAAATGAAAAGAAAAAGAAAATGGTGTGCTTGTAGGTGAGAAATGAGAAAAAAGGTAAAAAAAGGTAAGCTGAGCTCCAGTGCAGTGATGTGGAGGGCGGGGCGGTGTCTCTGCCCTTCGTTTTTATACTTGGAATGCAGTTACCGCAGTTCCAGACGCAGATTTCAAAGCGCAGGTGATTGACATGAAGCACTTACTGTGCCTGCTGCCGGCTTATTGAGCCCAGACTCTTCATCTGTAACGTTGCGATGAACCACATGACCCCTTCTAAGGGAGTGGTAAAAATTAGATCAAGGCTATAACTGCCTCCATGGCACCGGACACACCTCGATGCTCCCTAGTTCCCCGAGTTTCCTTCTTACCTTCCGTCCTTCTTACCTTTTCCCTTCTCCCCTCCTTCCCTGCCCTCTGTCCTCTCATAGCCCTGGACCATCCCAAACCAAAGACTGGGGAGAAGGTACCCCAAATCTGTTTTCCGTGAGGGGTGTGAGCATGATGCTGTCCCAGGGGAACGGACTGGGTCAAGCTCAGGTAGAATGTGTGTGTGATGGGCGGGGCTCTCGGACATTATGAGGCACCATCTTGGGTGTGCTTCAGTGAGGGACTAACTGCCCTTGGGTCTCGGGGCACTGGGGGACAGGCCTTCAGAGACCACCTGGGCTGCAGAGAGCTGGCCCAGGACCATGCCTGTTCTGGGGAGGTTCGCATGATGACTGGCCCACAGCAGGGTTGGCATGGGGTGAATAACAAAACTGTAGCCATCTCAACCCATCTTAGAGGCTCCTTGAAAGGCCATTTTGGCTGGCAAGCTTCCTAGGAAACAAGGAGGCTCTTGGGTCTTCACTGAAGCTGGATTCCCCTTCTGCCTGCTCCTTCTCCCTCCTTCTCCTCTGCAGACATTGATCCCAACATCACTTGATAAACTTCCTTCCTGCTAAACTCTCATGTCAGAGTCATCTTCCCCAGAACCCAACCTACAACAGGGCATCACAGCCCTTGCACCCCCTTCAGCCAAATTGATTCTTAAACCTGCATAGTTATAAGGAGAGGCATACATGCAGAAGGTAAGAGCAAGTCTGAGGACTCGGAATGCATTCTGTGGAGATGGACTGCTACATGAAGACTTGCTCCCAGCAGAAGTCCTGGTCCTCATGAGGCTGAGAGAGGACTGTGAAGCTGTCCCGTGGGGCAGCAGTCACATACAGGTGTCTGGCAGAAAACTCAGTGTGCTCTTTAGGTTTCTGTGCAAGACGCGTTCCTGCCAGGGATGGATGGTCCAAGACGGGTGGGTGATTTCAACTCTGGAATCTTCGGGCTACTTTCAGCTTTATCTGGAGAATGATGGAGGGGCCTCAGCTGAACTGCTTTTAGGATCATTAATTAATGGTGTTGACCAGCTTTTCACATGGACAGAATAAATACAGACACAGTGAAGTGGGGATGAGAATCCAAAATGGATCTTTAAAAGAGAAAGAGGTCCAAGTCCATTATCGAAGGTGGGCTTTAAAAACTAACTGGGTCATCTCAGGCAAGGGCCTCTGATGAGGTGTGCTTGACTCCATCCACTACCGACCTACCACTAAGATGAGGTTCCTGGAGAAGGGGGTTCTGTGATTAAAACTGAACAGTTACGCCATGTGATTGCTTATCTAGGAGAGACACGGCAGCCTTAGGATACAATGATTTTCACTTTCTGAGCCCAGTCTAATTTGCTCAGTGAGGGTAGGGAGAGTATTGATTGAGCTCTTTCCCTGGGCCAAGCAACACGTTAGGCGAGGCAGTCCTGATACCAATCTAAAGTGGACAGTGATGTCCACATTTTACAGGTGAGAAGACCGAAGCTTAGAGAGGTTGTGTGACTTGTCCATAGGCACATGGAGTAGAACAGGCAGTGTGGTGATGTGATGGCAGATGGTGTACCTGGGTCTGACCTTCGTGATACATGGCTCTCAGTGACAGCGCGTTCTACACAGGTGCTGGTGAGGATCAGGGACACCGTGTGTTCCACAGCCAACGGTGCTCAGCACACAGAAGGCACCCAGGAAAAGGCAGCGCCGATGCTCATTCTGTGGTTGAGAAAACTTCGCTAGAGAACACTCCTTAGCCAACTTGATTAGCCTGGTTTGGGGTATGGCTTTGAGGAATGGGGGACGCTCTAGTGGCCTAAGTCCAGGCAACTGCAAAGCAAGAAGGCAGCGTAAAACACTTGGTCCCCAAAGTGGAACTGTGTGAAGCTGCTGCGCCCCAGAACTGCAGGCAGCTCCCATGAGGATAACGACAGTGGCTGGGGTGCTAGCGCCCAGCATGACCCTCCCAAGGGAGGGGCAGCCCGGCTGCTGCAGACTGCTAAGTCCTTGCAGCTGAGCCCCCGAGGCAGTGAGCCCTGAGCTGGAGAAGCTGCGGCCATCTTAGGCAAAGGCCCATCCCATCAATCCACCGCCTGCCAGGAACACAGACCCAAGACACAGAACTACATCAGAGGTCTCCTGCTAGCGATCCAACGAGCAGAAATGAAATGAAGAAAGGGATGGTCATTGCAGGTCACGTTTACCCAGAAATATGCACTTTGAAAATGTGCTGCATTTGCCGATGTTTCTCCCATTAAGCATCAATTTAGGTATATTGTTTACTATTTAAGCACTGATTCATTTACTTTTTTTTTTCTTTTTACTTTGACTCACAATTACTCTATGGAAAATGTAATCTTAGAAAATGCAACATTAACTAAACGGGATTGGTGTGAACATAATGAACCGCCTGAAGATGGGTTTTACTATTTGCTCGAGGAATGGTCTTCAGTATCTCTAAATTAGACGGAAGATGTCCATGACTTTTGGGAGCATTTGGAGAAATTGAAGCAAGAAATGAGCATGCTATTTTTGCTTAGATTCAAACATTTGTTACTGCTTTCCTATCTTCCCTTTTATCACTAAATGCCGCCTGATCTTTAGAATTTTTTGCCCCTAAAAGACAAAAAAGATAGAGGATTTCTATGGGCTGTACTTGTGTTGAATGCCTAGCACGCAGCATTTCCCTGGGGAAATAGGGATGCAAACCCCAGGTCCTTGCCCTCTGTGACTCTCTGGGGAGGGGCCTCAGAGGGAGGGGAGGGACAGCACAGATGCTGTACTCACAGGCTGTGTGCAGGAACGCGCTGACTGGCTGTTATCAATCCCTGTGTTACAGATAAGCAAGTTGACGTCTGGTCCAGACGTTAAGGACCTGCCCGAGGGCCCACAGTTAGCAATTGCTGGAGAGAGAACCCCAAACCAAGGTCTCCTGCTTAAAAAGCCTGTTTGTCTCACCCTATCCCAGAGCCTTTTGTCAGCTGGTTCTGAAGAGCACGGACAACTGGCTGCTTCACAGGTGGGAGCAGTGCAGGAATGCAATTGTGGTAAGAGATCTGTATTGTCTGTTGTTGTTTAAATCATTGACATCATTCTAACCACAGCTTCTCTTTTAACTTAGGAAGGCACTTTCACTCAGGACTTCCAATTCAAACCCTTTAATTCTCCACCCACATGTCATTCCAAGGCTGAGACTCCCTGATCCTTCTCCACACGGGCCAAGCTGCATTTGCATCGCTGCCCCTGAGTATCTGCTCAGTAACAGCCATGCCCACTGCTATGTAAGATCTGCTTGTGGACGCCCTCAATTCATTTGGGAAATGCACAAGTGACTGCCATCTACCAGCTCATCCTGGCCATAGACTCCTTTCTCTGTGAGTAGGTCTGAACAAAAGAGAACTAAGAAAAGCTGGGGCAGGCTACCAATGGCCACGGCTGGGCAGCCGAGTGCTAGAGCTGGCCACCCGTGTTCACACAGCTCTGTCACGAACAAGCTGTTCCATTTGCATCCATTACCCATGGTCTTCCCTCTGGGCCTATCATTCATCATTCGTAAGAGTGGTGCTAACAGTCTATGGCTTCTAAGTCTGTGGTGAGGACCAAATGAGATGTGGTGCCAAGCACCGGCACTTTACTGTAATGCTGGCAGTTACCATTATATTGCTAAGAAACAAGTTAGTATTCTCTCTCAGGATTGTGTAAAACATGTCAAAGCAGGGAACATTTGAAAAGAACAAAGAAATTATTTCAACTTGATTCTTCTTGCCACATGAGTAACTAGACAAAGTCCCTACTTTTAAGGAAGGGTGGAGTGTTTCAGAAAAGAACTGAATGCTGTTTATCTGCTTTATGAAGGTTAGCCCTTACCCACCTGGACAGAAATCCAGGTGATTGTAGAGGTGAGTGGGTCTAACTTAATTTACAGCTCTGTCACCTTGCAGCTGGGCGACCTTAGGCAAGTCACCTGGTCTTTCTGCAGTTCTGTTGACTATTTATGGGATTTGTAATGACAGCCATCTCATAAGATTGTTGTTATGAGAAAGTTGGATAAAATTTGTCAAGTTATTCTGTAAACTGAAATGTCCTTGAAACAGGATTTAACAGAATTCACAAAAAACGGATTTTAGTAGTTCAACAGAATTCAACTAATTAAAGCATATGTAAATAGTAGTTGAATAGAATCTTACATTTTACTCAGTACTTTGGCTTATGATGTCCTATTTAATCTTCCTAAAAAGTCTGAAAATTAAGCAGGCCATGTAATATCCTTGTTACTAATACTATTGTTCTTAATTACACAGTGATTATCCAGACATCTCTGGTAGCTAGTGTAAGGAAATATTATCCAGTCTTCTGATTTTTTTCAACTTAATGACCTATGTATACATGAAATGTGTATGAGACAATGGTGATTCTTAAAGTTTAACCAGGGAGACCCTATGTAATCTAAATCTGCTAAAGAGAAGAGGGTATAAAAATGAGAAAAATATACATCAGCAAAGAAACCACCACCAGCATCTAGCCTTAGCCATTAGAAAACAATATGATATATATAAAGAAAATGTCATGAATTCCATTTTGTGGCAACCAAAGAATGGATAAAAAGAAGTCAGTTGTCTAAACAGAACATAACAGAAGGAGATCTCATGAGCAGTGAGTTTTGTCCGGGACGCCTCTTGGGGGTTCAGAGAAGCAATGCCTATTATCAGGACAGCAGTAATCCGAATTGAGGCGAGACAATATTCACTAACCTAGCTTGACGGAATTAATCTTTTGGAAGGTTTAACTTCTTTACTTAGAGGCTGTCTTAAAGCTACGGCGTAAGTCTGCAGCAAATGAGCCTTATTGTCATCGTAAGAATCCATTCAATCTATAATCGCATTCCCAGATAGATCTAAAAACTGTGGGAGTTTATTTCCAACTAATAGTCCACTGTAAAGTAACTACCATTTCCCATTCTAAGTTAGTTAAATCGGTTAATGTAATACATCAGGTAGGTCTTCTCTACTGCCCCAACCATTCTTCAATCAATATTTGTTCTGTATCTAAAATGTCTCACACACTGTGCTAGGCATCAGGAGTGAAATGTCTTGGAAGACAAAATCCACTTTGGTTAAGTATCATGAACCACTCAGCCAGCGGCCGAATCAGAAGTCTGAATGCCGCCCTCAATGGATCCCTCTCCTCCTCCCCTGTACCATGTGCGGTCGGTCAACAAGCCTCACTAGTAGCACCCTCTGAACATCTCCTGACAGCTTCCACTCCCTCCCACTGCCACTTCTCCAGCCCTGCAAGACTGCAGGGGATAGTCCTGAGCCCACACTTACTTCTGACACCAGGTGTATACTCAGGGGTTCCCAAGACCACTGAGTTTCACTAATGTACCAGAAGGACTCACAGAACTCACTCGAAGCAGCTGTACTCACCGTCACAGGTTACTAGAGCCACAGGATACAGATGGACATCAGCCAAGGGAGGAGGTGGACAGGGTGGAGTCCAGGAGGGTTGCAGGTACGGAGCTTCAGTTGTCCTCTCCTGCTGGGGTTGTGGGCAGTATTATTTCTCCACAGTGATATGTGGTAATATGCACAGAGCATGGCCACCTAGGGAAGCTCCCAAGTCTCGGTACCCAGTGTGTATATTGGGCTCAATCATGCAAACCTGATTGACTGTCCGTGCGGCTAACCATGGTCTCCAGCAACTTTGGTTGATCGGACACAGTGGGACCCAAAGCCTCCATTCTAACTCTCTCTGGCTGTGAGCAAAAGCCACAAGGCAAACAAAAACATTCACTCCAGCATGAAGTTCTAGGGCTCAGAACTTAACTTCCAGGAGCCAAAGGCAGACTCTAGACTTTCTTTGGGGAGGATTCTGTTCTTTACCAAACAGAGCCATGGTCTCTCATTAGGAGTCCTACACTATTCTTCTAACTGGTTTTCTTGTCTCCATGCTTGTCTCTCTCCAATCTGTCTTTCTGACACATAGGTATTCTAAAAAGCAAATGCTATTACTTGTTAAAGCTTGTTGAGGGAATCCTCATTACCCTTAGAATGAAGTTCAAACTCTGTAATATGGCTCAAAGGCTCTAAGAGAGAGATGAAGTCAGCACAGGGTACTCGATCAAGATGGAGGAATAAGAAACCACTTTATATTATATTTTTAAAAATACAAACAGTACTATCTAGAACATTCTAGAAGACAGGCTTGACCTAGGGGGGGAAAAAGCTAAAGGCAAATTAAAAATGGTCAGAAAAGATGAATTTATTCAGGAATAGCAGGGGAATTGCAATTTGGGACATTCAAACCATAGCAAGCTACAGGCAAGTCTGGAGGCTTCGGGGTAGCCTGCGTTTATAGGCAGGGAAGGTAGAAAGGAGAGAGTTCAGTTAGAGTGCTACAATAAAAAACAGAGACCAGCTTTGAAAAATTCCCCAAGCAGACAAAACCAGACTACTCATACAAATAAAGCTCAGTTTAGCTTCCTTGCTGAGACCAAAGGTCCTCGCTCATCTCTTGTTTATGTCTCTGGAAACCATGGGCAAAACCTCCCAAGGCTGATACGAGGCAACCCCGGACCAAATCCCTATCATTTAAGAAAATTCCAACATTACCAGTTTTCTGTACATCAGGCATGTACAGGAAATGAGTCTCTCAGTTCTTTAGTTTTGATTTCCTGAGGGGACATGCATGAGATATTCCATTTTATGTCCTGCCATTCCATTTTAGATTGAAGTTCTTTCACAGCAGAGACAACCTCCACAAAATACTTCAGTCAGGAAATCCAGCGTTTAGGAAGGTTGGGGTCAAATGAGAAAGAGATGGATCAATGGTGACCAGGATACGGGCTTTGTGGAGGACATGTTCTTTTTGCCAGGACTGAATTGCACTACGTGAAGCCATTCACCACTATATCAAATGCACTGTCAGGGAAAAGGCAGAATGGCACTGCACAGACAAGACAGGCTTAGGAATCCGACCATCCTTGCTGTGCCATACACTGTATCACCTTGGACAGCTTACTGGGCTTTTATGCTTTAATGATCCCTCAATGATCCTTTAATGCTTGTAGAAATGCTTATCTTAGGGATTTACTGTTGTAAATATATAATGAATTATTGCACTTTTTAAATGCCACATTATGTGTTCTACACGGTCCTAGGTCTTGTCGAAATAACAGCAGACAAGACAGACCCCATCCTCACTCTCCCAGAGCTTAAGAATCCCTTGTCAAAGTACTCAGCAGAAAGTGGGCATCAAAAAATCAGCTTATTTCTTTTTTATCTATTTTATCTATTTATCTCATTGTCAGAGATGCTCCAAAGGAAGTTTCACCATCAGTCTATGGAGACTCCTGCTCTTGACAAGCGGGTAATGGGGGTGACAGCCTTTCCCGAGGACCCCGAAGGACACAGTCTCTTCAGACACTTTGGCTATGAGGAAGTTGCAATCTACTAGTCATCTTTCAAATCATGGGGGCTCTGACACACATTTGGATCATGTAAAGCACCAACAGGGGAAGGAGAGATGGTGTCCTCAGAAATGGTGGCTGGCTTGGGGTCTGGGGCCTCTGCTGTCATGCAGGCCACCTGGCTGTATCTACCAAGAGGTGGGGTGACCAGAGCCGGTTGGGACCTGATAGCAGGACATGCATACATAGCAGCGGCGAGCCCTGGGTTGGGTTATGTGAGCGATTTTCTTTTCTGCTCTTCAGCATTTAACTTTTTTTCCTCAAATTCGAGTAAACATTGTTCTACTGCTGGCAAAGGTAGAATAGACTTCTTGGTTACAAGAAAATAGAAGTGATAACATTGATATATTAAGAAAAACATGGTTTTAAGGAGGCAAGTCAGTAGATCTGTTAGATGTTGCTTTTTTAAAATTTTTATTTTGGTACCATTAATCTACAGTTACATGTGCAACACTATGGTTACTAAACTCCCCACTTCATCAGGTGCCTGCCACCTACCCCATTACAGTCACTGTCCATCAGCATAGTGAGATGTTATAGAATCACTACTTGTCTTCTCTGATTTGTACAGCCCTCCCCGTGCCCCCCAACATTACTCCTGCTAATCATAATGCCCCTTTTCCCCCCCTGTCCCTCCTTCCCACCCATCCTCCCCAGTCCCTTTCCCTTTGGTAACTGTTAGTCCATTCTTGGGTTCTGTGAGTCTGCTGCTGTTTTGTTCCTTCAGTTTTTTTCTTTACTCTTATGCTCCACATATGAGTGAAAACGTTTGATACTTGTCTTTTTCCGCTTGGCTTATTTCACTGGGCATAATACCCTCAAGCTCCATCTGTGTTGTTGCAAATGGTAGGATTTGCTTTCTTCTTATAGCTGAATAATATTCCATTGTGTATATGTACCACCTCTTCTTTATCCATTCATCTACTAATGGACACTAGGTTGCTTCCATATCTTGGCTATTGTAAATAGTGCTGCAATAAACATAGGGGTGCATCTGTCTTTGAAACTGCGCTGCGGCATTCTTAGGGTAAATTCCTACGAGTGGGATTCCTGGGTCAAACGGTATTTCTATTTTGAGTTTTTTGAGGAACCTCCATACTGCTTTCCACAATGGTTGAACTAATTTGCATTCCCACCAGCAGTGTAGGAGGGTTCCCCTTTCTCCACATCCTCACCAACATCTGTTGTTGTTTGTGTTTTGGATGTTGGCCATCCTAACTGGTGTGAGGTGATATCTCATTGTGGTTTTAATTTGCACTTCTCTGATGATTAGTGATGTGGAGCATCTTTTCATGTGCCTGTTGGCCATCTGAATTTCTTCTTTGGAGAAGTGTCTATTCATGTCCTCTGCCCATTTCTTAATTGGATTATTTGCTTTTTTGTTTGTTGAGGTGCGTGAGTTCTTTATATATTTTGGATGTCAACCCCTTATCGGATACGTCATTTATGAATATATTCTCCCATACTGTAGGATGTCTTTTTGTTCTACTGATGGTGTCCTTTGCTGTACAGAAGCTTTTCAGCTTGATATGGTCCCACTTGTTCATTTCTGCTTTTGTTTCCCTTGCCCGGGGAGATATGTTCATGAAGAAGTCACTCATGTTTATGTCCAAGAGATTTTTGCATATGTTTTTTTCTAAGAGTTTTATGGTTTCATGACTTACATTCAGGTCTTTCATCCATTTTGAGTTTACTTTTGTGTATGGGTTAGACAGTAGTCCAATTTCATTCTCTTACATGTAGCTGTCCAGTTTTGCCAACACCAGTTGCTGAAGAGGTTGTAATCTCCCCATTGTATATCCAAGGTTTCCTTAAATATATTAATTGACCGTATATGTTTGGGTTAATGTTTGGATTTTCTATTCTGTTCCACTGGTCTATAGGTCTGTTCTTGTGCCAATACCAAATTGTCTTGATTACTGTACCTTTGTAGTACAGCTTGAAGTCTGGGAGCGTAATACCCCGTTTAATTCTTCCTTCTCAGGATTGCTTTGGCTATTCGGGGTACTTTGTGGTTCCGTATGAATTTTAGAACTATTTGTTCCAGTTCATTGAAGAATGCTATTGGTATTTTGATAGGGATTGCATTGAATCTGTAGATTGTTTTAGGTAGTATAGCCATTTTGACAATATTTATTCTTCGTAGCCAAGAGCATGGGATGAATTTCCATTTGTTAGTGTCCCCTTTAATTTGTCTTAGGAGTGTCTTGTAGTTTTCAGGGTATAGATCTTTTACTTCCTTCGTTAGGTTTATTCCTAAGTAGTATATTCTTTTTGATGCGATTGTGAAGGGAATTTTTTCCTGATTTCTCTTTCTGCTAGTTCATCTTTAGTGTATAGGAAAGCAACAGATTTCTGTGTGTTAATTTTCTATGCTGCAACTTTGCTGAATTCAAATATTAGTTCTAGTAGTTTTGGAGTAGAGTCTTTAGGGTTTTTTATGTACAGTATCATGTCATCTGCAAATAGTGACAATTTGACTTCTTCTTTACCAATCTGGATGCCTTGTATTTGTTTTGTCTGATTGTGGTTGCTAGGACCTCCAGTACTATGTTGAATAACAGTGGAGAGAGTGGGCATCCCTGTCTTGTTCCTGATCTTAGATGAAAAGCTTCAGCTTCTCGCTGTTAAATATGATATTCGCTGAGGGTTTGTCATATACGGCCTTTATTATGTTGAGGTACTTGCCCTCTATACCCATTTTGTTGAGAGTTTTAATCATGAATGGATGTTGAATTTTGTCAAATGCTTTTTCAGCATCTATGGAGATGATCATGTGGTTTTTGTTCTCCTTTTTGTTGATGTGATGGATGATGTTGATGGATTTTCGAATGTTGTACCATCCTTGCATCCCTGGGATGAATCCCACTTGATCATGGTGTATGATCTTCTTGTTGTATTTTTGAATTCGGTTTGCTAATATTTTGTTGAGTATTTTTGCATCTATGTTCATCAGAGATATTTGTCTGTAATTTTCTTTTTTGGTAAGGTCTTTGCCTGGTTTGGGTATTGGAGTGATGCTGGCTTCACAGAATGAGTTTGGAAGTATTCCCTCCTCTTCTATTTTTGGAAAACTTTAAGGAGAATGGGTATTATTTCTTCTCTTTTTGTCTGGTGAAATTCTGAGGTGAATCCATCTGCCACAGGGGTTTTGTTCTTAGGTAGTTTTTTGATTACCGATTCAGTTTCTTTGCTGGTGATTGGTGTGTTTAGGTTTTCTGTTTCTTGCTTGATCATTCATGGAAGGTTGCATTTTTCTAAGAAGTTGTCCATTTCTTCTAGGTTTTCCAGCTTGTTAGCATATAGATTTTCATTGTATTCTCTTTTAATTCTTTGTATTTCTGTGGGGTCCATCGTGATTTTTCCTCATTTCTCATTCTGTTTATGTGTGTAGATTCCCTTTTTCTCCTAATAAGTCTGGCTAGGAGTTTATCTATTTTGTTTATTTTTTCAAAAACCAACTCTTGGTTTCATTGATTTTTCACATTGTTTTATTCTTCTCAATTTTATTTATTTCTTCTCTGATACTTATTATGTCTCTCCTTCTGGTGACTTTGGGCCTCATTTGTTCTTCTTTTTCCAACTTCAATAATTGTGTCTTTAGACTACTCATTTGGGATTCTTCTTCCTTCCTTAAATAGGGCTGGATTGGAATGCACTTTCCTCTTAGAACTGTCTTTACTGCATCCCACAGAAGTTGCGGCTTTGTGTTGTTGTTGTCATTTGTCTCCATATATTGTTTGATATCTGTTTTAATTTGGTTGTTGACCCTTTGATTATTTAGGAGCATGTTATTAAGCCTCCCTGTATTTGTGAGCCTTTTTGTTTCATTGTACAATTTATTTCTAGTTTTATACCTTTGTGATCTGAGAAGTTGGTTGGTAGAATTTCAATATATTTGAATTTACTGAGGTTCTTTTTGTGGCCTAGTATGTAGTCTGTTCTGGAAAATGTTCCATGTGCACTTGAGAAGAATGTGTATCCTGTTGCTTTTGGGTGCGGAGTTCTGTAGATGTCTATCAGGTCCATGTGTTCTAGTGTGTTGTTCAGTGTCTCTGTGTCTTTACTTATTTTCTGTCTGGTTGATCTGTCCTTTGGAGTAAGTGGTGTGTTGAAGTCTCCTAAAATGACTGCATTGCTGTCTATTTCCTCCTTTAATTCTGTTAGTATTTGTTTCACATATGTCGGTGCTCCTGTGTTGGGTGCATACATATTTATAATGGTTATATCCTCTTTTTGGGATTGACCCCTTTATCATTATGTAATGTCCTCCTTTATCTCTTGCTACTTTCTTCATTTTGAAGTCTATTTTGTCCAACAGAAGTACTGCAACACCTGCTTTTTTTTCCTTGTTGTTTGCATGAAATATCTTTTTCCATCCCTTCACCTTTAGTCTGCGTATATCTTTGGGTTTGAGGTTAGTCTCTTGTAGACAGCATAGAAATGGGTCTTGCTTTTTTATCCATTCTATTACTCTGTGTCTTTTGATTGGTGCATTCAGTCCATTTACATTTAGGGTGATTATTGATAGATATGTACTTATTGCCATTGCTGGCTTTAGATTCATGGTTACCAAAGGTTCAAGGATAGCTTCTTTACTATCTAACAGTCTAACTTAACTCTCTTGTTAAGCTATTATAAACACAGTCTCATGATTCTCTATTTCTCTCTCTTCTTCTTCTTCCTCCTCTATTCTTTATATACTAGGTGTTTTATTCTGTACTCTTTTACATTTCCTTTGACTTTTTATTCTTGTAGACAGTTGATTTTACTTTTTGCCTTTAGTTAGTATTTGGATGGTCTGCTTTCTTTGCTATGATTTTGTTTTCTCTGGTGACATCTTTTTAGCCTTAGGCATGCTTCCATCTAGAGCAGTCCCTTTAAGATATCCTATAGAGGTGGTTTATGGAAGGCAAATTACCTCAGCTTTCGCTTGTCTGGGAATTGTTTAATCCCTCCCTCAAATTTAAATGATAATCGTGGTGGATACAGTATTCTTGGTTCATGCCCCTTCTGTTTCATTACGTTAAATATATATATCATGCCATTCTCTTCTGGCCTGTAAGGTTTCTGTTGAGAAGTCTGATCATAGTCTGATGGGTTTTCCTTTGTAGATGATCTTTTTTCTCTCACTAACTGCCTTTAATACTCTGTCCTTATCTTTGATCTTTGCCATTTTAATTATTATGTATCCTGGTGCTGTCTTCCTTGTGTCCCTTGTTGGGAGATCTGTGGGTTTCCGTGGACTGAGAAACTATTTCCTCCCCAGCTTGGGGAAGTTTTGTGCAATTATTTCTTCAAAGACACCTTCTATCCCTTTTTCTCTCTCTTCTTCCTCTGGTACTCCCATAATGCGAATATTGTTCCGTTTGGATTGGTCACTCAGTTCTCTTAATATTCTTTCATTCCTAGAGATCCTTTTATCTCTCTCTGCCTCTGCCTCTCTGTACTCCTGTTCTCTGATTCCTATTCCATTAACAGTCTCTTGCACCTTGTCCATTCTGCTCTTAAGCCCATCAATCGCTTGTCTGATTTCTGCATTGTCTTTCCTCACTTCCTCCCTTAGCTCTTGCATATTTCTCTATAGATATATCAGCATGGTTATGACTTTTTTTCTGAATTCTTTTTCAGGAAGATTGTGTAAGTCTATCCCATCAGGCCCTCTCTCAGGTTGTCTGGGTAATCTTTGTCTGTACCATATTCTTCTGTCTTTTCATGGTGATAGTAGTGGTTGCTGGTAGGTGCCATGTGTGTCAGCTGGGAGAACAAAGTCCCTTCCTGCTTGTCCTTCTCCTTGCCCTTCTCCGGCACCTGAACTGGTTTCTTGCCCACCAGGAGGCAGTCTCTGGGATAATCCCTGGAGCTGCCTGGGTGCGGGGTCACCCTCAGCCTAGCTTATAGCACTGTGGGGGTTTGAAGTCTAGCTGGGTTCCTTCTGGTCCCCTTGGTGCTTTCCAGCCCTTGATGTGGGTTCTGGGGTCCTTCCCGCTCAGCTGCGTGCCCACCAGAAGTAGATTCCGTGAGGATGCTGTAGGTGGGGCTGCTCCTCCACTGTTCCATAGCAGCGGCGGCTCCCAGACCATTTGCGGCACTGGCCAGGGGGTAGGGGAAATGAATGGCAGGCTGCTGATCACTATGGAAAGCCTCAGCATGGCTACTTTGCCCGGCCGACAACCAAGGGGTCCAAAATTTCCCAAGACTCCCAGCCTGCTGGGCTGAGTGTGCTGGGACTATTTTGTTCCACTGTTGGGCCCTTGTCTCTTTAAGACTTTAAAGAAACTTAAAAAAAAAAAAAAACAAGAACTAAAAAAAGCGCCCGCTTTTCTTTTGTCCCGGGGAGCCGGCTGTGGGGACCCACTTGCAGTCTCCGTCTCGGATCCTGCCCTTCTGTTTCTCTAGTCTCTGATACACCATGCAATGTGTGTCAGTGCTCCCGGCACCGATCACCAGGGCTGGTTATTTAGCAGTCCTGTGCTTCCACTCCCTCCGCACTCTGAATCTTTTCCTCCCGCCAGTGCGCTGGGGTTGGGGAGTGCTCGGGTCCCACCAGATCGCGGCTTTGTATCTTACCCGCTTCGTGAGGCACTGAGTTCTTACAGGTGTAGCTGTAGCCTGGCTGTTGTACTGTATCTTCTGGTCTCTTTTTTAGGAATCATTGTATTTGTTGTATTTTCACAAATATATATGGTTTGGGGAGGAGATTTCCACCGCCCTGCTCACGCCGCCATCTTCCCAGAATCCCCAGTATTACTTATTTTTTAAAAGTTGTGTTTGGCTGTGTTTGGGGCTGTGTATTTGATAAGAAGTCTCCAAGATGACCTTGGCTGGCCCAGATTCATTGGCTGTAACAGGGAAGAGCAGGCACATGAGGGCAGAGCTCCACAGAGGAAGGTGAGCAGGGGGGCCGCCTTAAGGAGAGTGGGCTTCAGAGCCGCAAACCCGGGATTCTGCCACCGCTGGGAGCCGGTGGCATTCCTAGATCTCTCTGCCCTTGCATGTCTCCATCCTTAAAACAGGGACAGGGATAACTACCTTTCCACTTGTCATGAGGATGAAATAAAATGCTGCTTGTACATGTACACCTTCTGCCTGGCATAGAATAGGTATTTGATAAACATCAAGGCAGTTTTCAAAACTGAGGACCAATCTGGACACTTCCTCTGCAGAAAGCAGGTGGAGATGGGCATGCCATGGGGCCTCAGGAAACTTCCCTTCCTTCCAGCCCTGCAGGGGCGAATACACAAGTTCCACAGTAGGAGCGGCTGGGCCAAGCTGGAGAATTACGTTCATGTGCTTGGTTCACACCCACTTGGGAGAGAAGAAACACAATCTCACCTTCACTCAGCAGGGGTCTGAGGAGCCCAGGAGGAACCAGTTTTGGGCTCTCTGCAATGCTGGGCAGTGACTGAGTCATGCATCTTTGAGACTGGACGTCAGCCTCACCTCCAGGTGGAAGGAAACAGACTTCTGTCAGACTCATATGTCATTCTCACCACCAATCTCCAGCACGACTTGGATGTAACCCCGGCTTCCTCGATCCCCTTGCCCTTGGGACCTGGGTCCCAGCCGCTGTGTGCTGGGTCTGCACCCTCGTGGCTGCTATCGGCCTCTGTCACTGGAGACAGGCTGCAGTTCCCCAAGGGCTCATCTGCTTGCCCTTCATCTGCTGGTTTTGTTGTCTCTATTTTGTGATGTGAGGAAAAAATAATTAATGGCTTCTCAAATTATGTTTCTTCCTGAGATGGACATGGCATTTGATAAAAGGAATCAAGACATGATGGTGAACATTTTAAGTCAGCCATAGATATCTATTTCTTGGCGCTTTGGCTATTTTTCTTCCATTACTATTTTCTGTATATAAAGCCCCAGCTCTGTTAATGATTAAAAATATGTACTGGAGGGGAAATTTCTGTCTCAATTCAACAAACTTTTGAAGTGTCTTCTATGTGCCAAACATGTAGTCATGAGTTGAACTGATTGTCTCTCCTTTAATAAGTTACAAGGTTATGAAGGAAGTTAACCTATTAACTATGATACAATGTAAAAGTGTTGCTATTAAGGTGTGTGCCTGGTACTACTGGAGAACATAGGAAGGAGGGCTTGGTTCTGTGTGCATAAGTCAAGGAAATTGAACACAGAGGGAGGATTCTGAGTTAGGCTTTAAATGATAAGCGGAAGTTGCCCCTTTGCAAATGCAAACATATGGGTCTGTGGATAAACAGTTTGCCCATGAACTACAAGTCTTTCAGCTGGACCTGTGCACAGAATCTGAGACGAGGCCCAGGGAGGAATGAGGCTGAGCAGACGCCAGGTGCCCACCCATGGAAGATCTTGCACTTTAGCTGACAAGATGTTGGTCCCATCTTGTAAGTGAAGAAGAGACAGAGGAGGTAGCAGGGCAGGGTTAGGATCACATTGCTGGCTGATGATGAAACAAAAAGTAAACACATCATACGAGCACCACAGGTGTCTTAAATTCAAATTCATCTTTTTTACTAACATCCACTAACCATTTCGGTATCTCCAAGTAGGACCAAAATGTGTAGAAAAAAACATTCAAAAATGGAACCTATTGTCTGAGGGACCATACTTGCCAAATCTTAGGGCATCTGACAAGGACCGAAGGCCAGGTTTCCCATGAACTTCTTTCACTGGCATCCAACCCCGTCACTCGCTATACAAACAGCCATGAGAAAAAGAGCTTTGCTCCTTCTTGTGAACCTACCACTTCCTGTTGGCATCCCAGATGTCATGAGTAACAACCTCCCACCTGCATCTGGGACACCGCCAGCCCTCACAGACAGCAGCCCATCCCCTGGCTCCCTGGGCTATTTCCCACAGCCTGGGTGGTGTCAAGGATACTTTGACTTGGTTCCCAGGTCACAGAGCAGAGGAATGCAGCCTGTGGCGGGTGATATCAGACCAACCAGATTCCTCCGGGGACAGTCACCAGCCTGGGATTCTTGGTCCTTGATGTCCCGTAGCACCGGCCTGCACATGTTCTCAGCACATTAAGTCTCTGAGGCTTAATGATTGTCAGAACAATCGCACCTGTGAGCCTGGGGCTGCCTGTCTCACCGCTCTGCCCTCCTCCAGGGGGCTGGTGACCTTCACATGCTGGTGATTACATCCAGTGTCTGATTAACTTCTAACCTAAATGTAATAAATGTACATTTTTAAACCAGTTGTGAACTCTGGAAAGCATCACAGAATGATAATGTCATCCCATTTACAGTCTCCCTCTTTGTCACCTCCCTGATTCCAGAACTCAGACAAATGGAGAGCGATTTGAACAGAGAGAGCATTTCTCTTGGTTTTGATCTGTGAAGAGCGCAAGTTTCAAAAATCCCTCTGATCTTTGTACAATTTATTTTCCTCTTTGTCTTTCTGTCTCTTTGGAGAAACCATGATTTGCTTAAAGAAGGATATCAGAACTGGGTAACCTCAACTACTTTTACCAGACACTAACCAAACGGCAGTGGTAAAAAGTTAGAAACGATCTCCCAGTGATAAAGAAACACTGCAGCTTCCAACAAAAGCATGAGAACACCAGGCCCTGCCCTGCTCTGCGTGCCAAGCTGTGTACATCGGGGATGAGATGTCATTTCCGGCTGCAGCCTTGGGCCCCTTCAGAGCCAAAGTGGACGGAGCACCCGCCGTGCATGGAACACTTTGTGGGGGGCTTTGAGCACAGTGCAGGCATGACTATCCCTCCTTTAAAGAACAGGGGGCAGAGGCTCAGGGAGACTTGCCCAAGATCACATTTGGGTGAGCTAGGATTTGGACTTACATCCATCTTGCCTCTGAAGTCATAATTTCCTCCTTGCCTGTTTTCCCCTGTGGCCTCAGAGATAGCAATCCACGTTTTCAAGCAAAGACATTTAGTTCTGAGGACTTGGGCAAGTCAATCACACAAACAGAGTCAATGAGACAATGATGAAAATGAAAATAAACAACGAAGAAAGAACAAGTTAGTTTAATACCTAACCTCCCCAAACATCTATGCTTTCCTTATTTAGGGGTGTCGGGAGACATGCACTGCTGGTTTCAGCTCACTGAGACACCCAACTGGATGGAGAAGACAGAAATACACATAAATAACCCAATCCAATTCATTCTTTCGTTTATGCACACATGCATCACTTATTCTTATTCCTGGGGCTGTAGCAGAAACTGAAGTAAAGACATTGAATAAGTCAGGCTGGTCCCTATACTCAAGGAGCCTGTGAGTAGTGGTGGAGATCTATGTTAAATAGATGAAAGCCAGGTATCAGCTGGGGTCACCAATGCCCTTAAGATCCAGAGGTTCTGCCCAGAGTACCGTATAAGATACTACAGAAATCCCTGGGAATGTACAGCCCTTCTAATCAGCTTTGGCTTTGATTTTTCATTTGGGAGCTATTCTTTGGTATGTCCTGAAAAGCAAACACAAACATATACCACAGGCTTGATCTTTCACAGAACAACATGCCTCGTATGGAACACTGCACAGCAGGCAGAGTCTATGCCAGCAAAAACCAAAAGATTTAGGCTGGGATTCGCCTTCCCTGTAGTTGGATCATTCCTCTTGCTCTTCTGTCTTCCCCAGCTTGGCTCCATAAATTACTCAGGGCCTTTGCTCATCTCTCTTCCTCCTTTTTCCTTTCTTTGCTCTCCCAGCTAGCTCCAAATTCCAGCTTATGATTTAAGAAAGCCTAATTTATCTGTCTCTTTCTTGTCTCTCCAGCTCATGTGCCTAGGGCCTTACCTGCTATTCCTCAGCACCTGATCAAAGTTCCTAAACAAAAAGCATCTTTCCTTAAGCATGGCTAGCTGGAGAAGTAACAGCATTTCTCACCTTGGTGTGTAAAAGCCACAGAGCTAATGGTACACCTGGTAGTGATGGAAAAGAGTAGGATGCTGTGGCAGCTCCAGCAGCTGGAGGCACTGAGCACAGACTGGTTTGCAGGGCAAACACACTGATAAACTAACCAAACTGGCTGAAAACAGCAAGTGTATTTCTCATTCGCCTCTCAAGTCCATTGCCAGTCCGCAGGGGACTGCTGGAAGCTCTGCTTCAATATGTAAGAGCTGGGATAAGGAGAGCACGGAAACACACACTGGCTCCTGTAGTCATCTCTGATCACTACCATCGACCAACACAATGCTCGCTTTCACTTGGCAGGCCCTTCGTCAATGCTGAACGAATTGTCTTCCACTCCAGAGGGACAGCAGATAGCTAGAAATGACGACATGGTCTCCCGCAGTCTGCCATTCTGGTCACAAATACTAATTTCACTCCCCTGCTTGCAAATACACTCATTCCTTCCCCAAAGAAAACAGCTCCTCTTGCTCTGGAATCTATATACTGAGAAAAACAAAAGCAAAATGAAAGAAAAATAAACCTTCCCTTCCTACCACCAATGCAACAATGATGGAAGAGGGGCTGCCTAATTTTAAAGAGCTCTCTGAAACCCCACTGACAGATGTGGCTTCCTTAACACCCTGCTCTGCTCCATGGCCCTTGATCAAATTGTTCCTTGGTTCCATCCTCCTTGGCCATATTTGAAGAGATCAGTAGACACTATCTCTCTTTAGGACTCAGCAGAAGCCTTACTATGCTTCCTCCCTGCGTAACCCTGGAGGCCTAAGTCCAACTGAAGTCCTTGAGATCACTCTGTTTTAGTTCAGACTAGTGATTCTTTGGGCAATAAAACGCTCTCAAAAATGATGTCAGTCTCCTATCGACTGTATTCAATAGCCACACCCCAAATTATTCTTTACAAATGCATTTCCCTCCGTCTGGACTTTAGTGCTTTTACCTTGAGTCTAGCAGATTTTCGTGGAGGAAACAAGGCAATTTTCTCTTTACCTGAATTGTTTTATCCAACAGGAGGAAATTCAATAAAATTTTACATAGTTTAACATAGAGTGCAAAGAACCCCTGAATTTGGTCTTGTCACTCACAGGACTGAGTTTTAATCAATTTAAGAGGTTGAAAGTTGGAAGACTAAGAATCAGTTGCATCTTCTAACCCTTTAAGTTGTTGATTAATGGACTTTCCATTCCTTTGTATTCCTGCTTGTAAATTGGGCTATTCCTACCTGATCTCATTGCTTTCTCATAGTTCTTCATCAAATGCAACCATTATGGACAAAAACTCATGCTACCAAGTCTGAATTCCCAGGTACTTGACTAAAGCTATGACCTTATTGGAAAAACATATTTGCATTCCAAGTTACTATGGATGGCAGTTTTAGTAAGTCTTTCACTACAACCAAACATGGATCACCATCTTTACAAACCTTGTTAAGAGTTCCTTTTCTTCCCTGCCCCGCTCAGAAGCAACTGCACATATCCTGCCCATCACAGTTAGCCAGGGGCCCATACTGACAGGTGTTCCATCTTTGGCACATGTTCTCAAGATCTCAGGGTATAAGAGAGAGTGAGTGTGGCGAATAGAGTGCCAGCTCTTAAAGCTTCTACTTGAAAGTGACAAGTGTCTGTTCCATTCCATCTCATTGGTCAAAGCAATTCACATGACTAAGTCATGCACTATCTGTTGGGTGAAGAAAGATATAATACTCTCCTAGGGGGACATAATAGGCATTTTATGACACAGAGTGGGTAAAGAAAACTAGTAGGAAGAGTTAGGGAAGACATATGGAAACATAATTTGGTGTTAGCATTTTGAGTAAAGGAGTCACCATGTGCTACATACCCAAGACAAGAAACATGGCCCCTCCTCAAAGAAAAGGCCACTGTGAATGAGATGACAGAAGGATTCTGGGCAGGGGCCAGAAAATGATGAAATGTTACAAGTCCTTTAATAGAAACATGCAAAACTACGATTGGTAGGGAAAGAAAGAGTTCAGGATTTTTGAAGGTTTCTTGGACAAATAGGACAAAAGATAATGATTACAATTTTTCAGATGGAAATTTATCTGGGAGCTTTTCAAGTAGGGACTGGCATTCTCTCAAAGCAGTGAGGACCCACAGTAGCAAACCCAGCCACCCCAGGGCATGAAAGAGGTGCCAGCAAAGTACTGACCCAAGAGGCACGGCAGTGGGTGTGGGGCTGAGCTGGGTCTTGTGCACATGCGGTGAGGATCACTGATCCCTGGGGTTGCTTTCCTCTTCACGATGGTTTACCATGATTTTTCATACACACCGGCAGATTAAACAATGGGTAGATTCACGTTAAATTCATACTCTCAAACTTCCATTGATACACCTGGCAATAAAATTATGTTTTCCTAGTATTGTATTTCCATATCATCTTGTTACTGAAACCATCTTCCTACAAGGGCCCTCATGTTCATTGAAAATAGAAACAATCAGGTTCATAAACCCTTATGTTTCTGCCACCAAACCAGTGACCTGTCTACACATACACCAACTTGCTTTTTCTGCCCAACAATTAAAAAGGGAGTCACGTTCATCACCTTATCAAAGGCGGATCTTACCAATCCTTGCATTCCACCCTCAATAACCTTCCCAAGGACTTCAACCTTCAGTCGTTCCTTCATCCTTCCTGTTCTTTCCCACCTCATTAATCTTCCTAATGTCCCATTCTAATCAAAGGACAGGTATTGTCCTAGAATTTCCCATCTTAAAAAAAAATCATCCTTCAACCTCACAGCTCTCCTTAGTCAATGGATTATTTGTCTACCTCTTTCATATGTTTCCACAGGATCTCTGATGCAGTCCCCATTTCCTTTATTCTCATCAATTTTCAACCCAATATTGGGGCTTCCTGTCCAGTCACTCCTTTAAATCTGCTCTTGTCAGTCAGCAGGAAACTCCATGCCTTTCTGGCCATTGTTTTACATCCCCTTTCATTCTGCCAAATCTTTGGGACTGGAGCTTCTCCAGTCTCAGAACCATTTTCTTTTGTTTCTTTACACTGTCCTTTAGATGACTACATCAACTCATATTTTTCTTAATTGGTATAAATATAGGTTCACCAATTTTGTGTCCAAAGTATATTCTGAGTCTGTTTCCTGTTCTCTACCCCAATTTCTACCTTTTTAACTTAGGTTACCATCGGCCCTCGCTTGGATCACTGCAGCAGCCTCCAGCAGAGTTCCTCTTACTCTCCTCTAACTTTTTCCCTAGATCACAAGGAAGTCATGCTCTTAAATTACAAATAAGATCATGTTACTAACCTATTTAATCCTTCCAATGTTTCCTAACTTTTCTTACAATGATCTTCCCGCTGTCCATCTTACCATGGTCTCCAATGCTGGCATGGCCTGGGTCCTGCCTATCTCAGTAACCTCATCTCTTGCCACTCTCCTGTCTGGTCACAACTGTCCAGCTATCCTGGTTTTCTTTCTGGCCCTCAAACACACTGAGTTGTTGTTTTTAATTCCCATCCTCTGGGCCTTTATGAATGTTATTACCTATGCCTTTTGTGATTTCTATCTACCTTCCATTTAAAACTTCTACTTCTCAAGTTTGGCTCTCGGTTTAAATACCATTCCCTTGAAGAGGATTTTCCTAACCACCTCATCTAAAATATACTCCTGTTATTTTTTAAAACTTAGCTACATTTTTTATTCAGTGTACTTAATGTAAAACTCACCAGTGCATTTATTAAATTCACTGTTCTTTACTCAAGTTGTAGAGGCATTGTTTGGTTTCTTAGTTTCTTCATTAAAGACATATATCCTAAAAGGGCAGAAGCCAGGTGTCTTTTTCACCATTTTATCCTCAATGATGAGGACATGGCCTGGAACACAATAAATATTTATTAAATAAATGAAATCTAGGAGTATAGCCTAAGGCCAACGGTTGTTCCAGCTTCTCCATATATGCCCATAAAATTAAACTGTTAGCACAGTTTTAAGACTTTGAAATGTATTGAATTAGGAGCTACAAAAAAGATGGTCATTTCTTTTCCATTCCTTCTGGTTTTAGAGGTTATCTGCAAGACTGAAATAAATTGCATACTGACAAAGCAGATGCTTCAAATCAATAGAAGTTTCTACCAATTCTTCATGTGACTCAACAAATTAAAAGCTTTTTAGCATGGCTGGCGATGTTTCTCCCATCTCATTAAAATATATTAAATGAAGATAAAGTGGAATCTACCAGTACAGTACATTAAAGATAAAAGTGGACAATAGACCAAAAGAAGAGGCAGTATTTCTCCTAATTACACTTTCTACAGAGTGTGGGTAGAGAGAAATACAGTCTCAGACTATTTAACTTTTTATGCTTCATGTTGGAACAAGTCAGATGGCTCCAAAACTGGTTGGGAAGAGGAGTGGGTGCTCTCATATCGCCTGCTCTTTCTGAGGGGTCCCAGGACTTCTGCTGACTGTATAATGAGCCAAGACACAATCAAGAATATAAAAACAAAACAAAACCCAAATAACGATAAGCACAGACCCCAATCCTCTTACTCAGGAGATGTCCTAGCTAAGTAACCTGGAGTCACACGCTTGCTCGGAACACAGAAAACATATTCAAAGTATTTCATTCTCCCTCACCTCCATTCCAATTCACAGATTCCCAGCCAACCAAACGGTAAAAGCAAAAGGGCATGCGTGGAGCAGCCTTATGTCTCAGGATATTGGCCCTCTAAGAAAAACTTTTTATTTTTGGCTTAAGAAACTAGGCAGTGAAGAGCGAACAGGAAGAGCTCATGAAGCTCATATTGACTTTCCTATAAAACTCAACCCCAAAGGGAATTGCAAACCGCTTTCAACTCTGTACCATGGTCAGAGAAGTGCCAACTGGAAGATTCAAATGCAAGCTAGCAAAACACCACTAGCTGACTACCTTGTACCTAAGATAAATGAAGGAAGTGCTGTGCATGCCGATCTGAGTTTAGGATCAGAGAAGACAGACAGGAGCTAACCCCCAAGCCCAGTAGCCCAAGCATAACTGCAAGCCTGGGACATGGCTCATCCAAGGATAAGACTACATCATATAGTCTGTACTATACATTCCCCATTTCAGGGTGCTTTATTTTCCAGCAGTGGATAATGAAAACAGAAAAGTGTTGTGGAAAGAGGTCACGGCTGCACCCAAGAGCTAAAACATGGAGTGTTGGCTTTGTCACAAGGTAGGGGCAGGGAGGGAAGGATAGGGAGGGACATTGTTAGTGGAGGCCGGAAGTGCAGTGGTAAAACCGACACGAAAGACTTAAAAGATGATGACCCATGTTTTATAATAATGACACAAGTGACAAAACTACTGTTTGCATTAGCCTGGAAAACCAAACCAACCCATGCAGGCAGATAAAAGTTCTAGGCAGAATATCGGAAGTGCCAACTGGCTTCTGTTAGTTGCATATGATAAGATATGGGGACATGAAGAGGACCTAAAGAGAGAACTATTCAGTATGCAAGCAGAGTTTCCAACACAGACTTTCTAGGTTGGAAAATAAAACTGTTTCAAATTTTCAGCTCTCTAGCTGGCACAAGATGCTCAAAATAAGAAATGGCCTCAGGGTAAAGAGTAAATCAAGGATGTGGAAATAAGACCCCTTTGTTAAGACCCCGGAAAGACCCTATCCCAGTAAATTCTCCCAAGTAGGAACAAGTGAGACGGGGACCATAGGCTTAGACAGAATAGGGGGAGGGCCTCTGGAAAAAGCAAGGCAGGATATTTGCAGTCAGAGCAATGTAACTACATGCAAGGAAACCCCCTACCAAAGCTCTGTTAAACATTAAGCTCTAGAGTCATTCTTCTGTAAGATCAGTTAATGTTCCCCAGACAAAGAAGAGTAGCACATGTTTATATTATGCTAATCATTTGTAATCATGTGTAAGATTCACTTTAGCATGCTAAAAGGCCCAGGCCTATGTGCTGTCTTTCCTCTTTCAGATCTGATGGAGTGGTTTTGCAAACTGGGCAACTAATTTAGCATGCAGACCCAGCTGTAAACAACATAATAAAAGGCAAGAAGGATTCCACCTTAAAGATAAGATTGCACTTAACTTACTCTTTAGCAAACAATGCCTCAGCCCACGTTGGGGTCAGGATGAGCAGGTGGCCTTGTTTCATATGCTCCTAGACCAGGACACAGGTGTCCCAAAAAAAAGTTGGGCAGGAAATTCCTTGTGTTAAGTTAATTCTAGATATTCAGACACCACTTAGCAGGTCCACACCCCTAAGCTTTTTTCATGTTCTTGAAAAATCCTCATCTGCCTATAAAACCCTTAGACAATGCACCACACCAGACTCTCTTGTCCCCTTCTGGCATGAGCCGGAAGCTCTGTCCGTTCACTTTATTTCTAAATAAAAGCCTGTACCTTGCTCTCCTACCTTGGGTGTTTGCTAAGCTCATTCTTCAGCTTCGTGAACAAGAACCCCGGCATCAAAAGGACTTCTAAGAATCTTGAAAGTGGTTGTTTCTGCAGCTGTACATTTGGCCCAAAGTAGAGTTTACTCAAAAAGAATCATGGACATGGCTTTTGGGACATGGAGTGAATCACAAGCAGATTCACAGAAAGCCCAGAAAAAATTTAAAGGTGTTGGTTGTATAGTTTGGACAAAAGGGGCAGAATCATTCAAAGGAAAGATACTTCTGGGGTTCTCAACTTTCCACAGGCAAGAAGGAGGCTGAGAAACTGCTCAGGTGGAAACATGGGCTATTTCTTATGGGAAAGAAAATATGTTTCAGAGGGAAGAATCCCAGAGGGTGGACCAAAACCCACGGAAATCCATGAATTAGAGAGCTACTTCTGAGGAACAGAACCAGCCCTAATCAAGGAAGATTCTCTACCACCAGACAGGGCCCAGATGGGCTCAGCTGGATTCCAGGACTGCTGTGGATCAGTGGCCTCCATGTGCCTACCCTGCCTATTCTAAGTGTCTGTAGCAGTTATCTTGACCCCATTTCACTACTGTGTGTAGGTGTGTGGGAGGCAGATCGCATGTGTTTTTGATCCAAACCTCTGGATCAAAGAAAGAAGCAGCTGCAGGGCCTACGCCACATCTAGGCCTGATGTGGATCCTGAGATCATGGACCTCAAACCCACTGTTGGGATGATGAGTTTGGGGTGGGGGTCTCGTAAGGGCATGAGTTTTGCAGATGGCGAGTTGTGAAGTGTTGGGGCCGGGGGGTGGACCACCGTAGGTTGTTACATCAATGGTTCCCAGTAAATGAAACCTCTCAGCACCCACATCCTTGTATAATCAGCTCTCAGACACTCTGAGCTTGGCCACAGAACTTGTTCTGGCCAGTGCACATCAGCAAATACGTCGTGAGCAAATGCTTAATGAGCTGCAATTGTGTTGGGATCTCTTGGAATACTGTCGCCCCTGTATCCATACTGCGGCCTCGGTGTGGGTACTGGGGAAGCCCAGTCTAGACCAGCCCTCTTAAGGATGTGCCCTGCAAGAGAAAGCCCCAGCCGAGCCCCGTCCCAGCTGGATGCTGTCATAGGAGAGAGAGATCCATCAAGAGAATCACCGGCCAACACAGAGAGTCATGATAAATGATAAAGTGTTGTTTTGAAGCACTAAGATCTGGGACAGTTTCCTACTCAGCAAGAGTTAACTGAAATAGGGCGTTTCATCACAATAGAAGAAGCTACAAGAAAATGAGCCACATCTTCAAAATAATTGTTGGAAAAATTGTTTTTCACCTGGCATCTTACTTGTGTTTAAACTATCAACCAAGCAATAGTGTAGAACAATGCCTTCAGATAAACAAGTTCTCAAAATTTTACTTCCTGTGTACTCTTTGTTGAAAGATGAACTCCAGGAAATGAGGAATTAAGCCATCAAAGAGGAAGAGATGGGTTCTAAGAAAGAAATATTTAACCTAAAAGAAATAAAAACTGAACAGGCAAATTCCCAGGATGATTATAAAGGGAATTCCCATGGGAACAGCTATACACAGGCCTAAGCTCATTAGAAGAGGAAAACAGAAGACTTGTAATGTATGTCTTCCAGGAAAAAAAAAAATTCAATATGTTAAAAGGAGATTTGCCCTTCGGGTAGGGGGATGTATAATGCATTAATTCTGACTGCTTAGAAATCGAAATGGATAAAAAAATAAAGTATTAAAAGAAAACAAAACAATGTACAAGAAGGAAAATCATCATTGTAATGCACAGAAATCACCACAATTTGGGGAAGAGTCTGTGCATTTGTCTACGTGCATGAGCATGTATGCACAAACATCAGTCTGCATTGGGGGTGGGGATTGTCAGTGAGCTGGGTTCTTATCTTACACATGAAGAGGTAAATAAATAACATCTAAAATGGAATACTTAAGACATAGAAGCATATGGAGGCTTTATAGAAATATGTGGGTCATACAGCAGGAAAATCAGCTGTATGGGTGGGTATGGCCACTTCTTGAGGTGGCAGAGAGGTGAGAGGGGGACCCCAGTCTGCTGCTTTTGTTATGAGTGCTATAGAGGGACTTGACTCTAAAACAATGTGCTTGAACATCTCTGATGATGAGGAAAATGTTATTATCTGAGCATCTGTGTTTGTTATTGAAATTCACAACCACTACAGAAGTCGACAGTTCCTATTTTTCTGGATTGGCTGAGAGTCCAAGGATGCTCTGGGGAGATTGCTTAAGAATAACGAACGGGAGGGTAGCACGTGGCCCCGAAAATGGAAAATCTGGAAAGGGTGGAGAGAATTACCTTTAATTTAATGACTCATTAGTGCCTGTTCAGCCAGAGGAGAGCAGGCCACAGGGTGGGACATTTCAGAATGAGTGTCCTGACCTAGGGCCGAGAATGGAGGGGAGCATGGCAGAGGCCCACTCTGACGCCTGGGTGCAGGCTGCCCTTGTGCATGGCCTTTCGCAGGATGACTGACATCAGAGCTGCAAACAGAATGTATGTGAGTTGAGCAAATGGACTACTGTGAGATCATGAAGCAGGGGATAACTACATTTTAACTGCTAGAGGAGGAAGACAAGCTTACTTGAAGGCACGAGGGGAAAGGCCAGGGAAATGGAAGAGAGGTTCACAAAGATGGCCCATGAAGCCCAGAGTGCAGGTGAAGCACCACGGAGGGTCACGGCGGCTGCCACTGAGCGCTCTCCCCGTTTACAACCTCTACTACAAATGAGGTCACTTCAGTTAAATACTCATGTGCTGCCTCCTGTCTCCAGGACAGAGGTCAGAGAACAGAAACAACATCTGTGTAAAATAAATACGTGGCACCCTGGCTCGCAGCTCCCTGGCCGCCCCAGTGTGCCCTGGGTTCTGAGATTTGCCCTCAGCAAGAATGGCCACCTGGTCCCCGAAGATCTGCCAGCTCCTCAGGTATTTCCAGGTCATGCACTGGCTTACCCCCACATTCAGCGAGTATGATGGATCACCTCCTGTAATAACGGGCACAGCTTCTGCACTCATGGAGATACTATTCAATGTGGTGGCCACAGACAGTGAACAAGCAAACCTCAAGCAGCGCATCTGATAGGAACGGCTGTTCCATGGGGAATTAAAGTGGCAGAGCTGCTCCAGAGACAACATCGCCTCCAACGATCCCTAGCTCCTGGTACCCCCACCCTTGTATGGTCCTCAGTCCTTGAATTTGGACTAGCAGTTAGTTCATTGCTGGAAATAAAATATAGCAGAAGGGATAGCATACCACTTGTGTGATCGGGTTATAAAAGAGCATGACTTCTGCCTTGCTCACACCCTCTGTCTGGCTCTTTCCTCCTGTTTGCTCTAATGAAGCAAGCTGCCACATACGAGTTTCCTCCTGGAGGGGCAAGATGCTGAGGGTGGCCATCGGTGAACAGAGGCCATCAGTTCAGTGTCCCTGAAGGGACTCACTATCAGCAATAAGCACATGAGTGAGCCTGCACCAGACGCTTCTGCAGTCAGCCTTCAGAAGGAACACTTTGGCCCCATTGACACCTGGCCTGCAGCTCACGAGAGGTCCCGACAGACCATGCCTGGAACCACAGGAACTAAGAGGTAACACGTGTGTTGTTTTAAGTCGCTGAGCCTTGGGGTACTTTTTACACAGTAGTAAATAACTAATGCACTTATATGTAAGATATGTTCCTTTCTTTTTCCTTTTTAATCCATTCAGTCTTTGTCTTGTTATTGATGCAGCTGGTACTTTTTACTGTAATATAACTACTTTTATAGTTTGGCTTAAATCAACCATTTCATTTTGTTCTTTCTATGTAATGCAATTGTTCTCTGCATCTTTTATCTTCTTTCTGGCCTTGTTTGTTTTGATGGACAGCTTTTACCATTTTGGTCTCTTTAACAATTTGGACATTTGGAAATTACATGATGCTCTCTGATTTATCAAAGTGTCATGTTATCTTTGCTCTTAGACAAGGACTTTTAGTACGCAAACTACTTTAGATTTTGTGTGTGTTTCCCCTTCCTGTGTAACTGTGTTTCTGTTTGTTGTTTTCTCTGATTCTCGTTTCTCATGCTTTTTTTAAAATTGTGGGACTGTCTACTTTTGTGTAATGATCATAGCATTTAAGATTATTTGTAGGAATAATCTGAGGTATATGAAAGGGAATACTTCTTAACAGAAGATATTCCTTTTCTTTTCTATGACTATGGGAGAAACATTCTAGGAATATAATTCCAAGTGCAAGTTTTGATGTTCTCTGTGAGATCCAGGAGATGAAACAGGTGGGAACACACATGAGAACCAATTAACTTCAGTTTTATATTTAACTTGCTGTTGAAGCCACTTTGAATACCATCTTAAAGCGTGGTTGGGCATCAGGGACACACTTCAGCTTCTCCTGCCCATAATCGCAGTATTGCAGATGTTTCTTCTTGATTAGCAAATTCCTTGAGGGAAAAGCATATTTGAATGTATGCCTTACCTCTTCAAGGTATCTTCTTAAATTTTAGCCCAGTCCTTGTTTATTAAGTCACTAGATCTTTAATGTTTTTAGAGTTTTCTTACACCTAACATGGTACTTTTGCTATTTGTTTTATGAGAGGATTTGTTTTAATTACCATTTCTAGAACCAAAAGTCTCTATACCAATAATTTCCATAAGAAAATCAATTAGATTAATTGCCCTGTATCTTATGGTTTTGTGTATTGTTATTTTACATCTTATTTGCTTTTGATGGCCAAAAAATTATATTGGTTTTTACATGATACTAGCATATCTAGTAACTTTGCTAAGCTATCACTAATTCTTACAGTCTGTCTTTAGGTATTTTGTGAGTCCTGTATTTAGACAACTATATCTGTGCAAAGACTTTGTTATGACATTGCCAACTCTTATATACTTATTTCAATGTTATTATAGTGCATTTTCTGGTACCTGGAGAAAATGTTGAAGAATCAGGATTGGTGATAATGAGAATTTTTATCTTTTCCTAAATTTAATGTAAATATTCCATAATTCATGATTAAGCATAATGCTACTGCAGAGTTTTGGCAGGCGCCTATTTGTAGTAAAGAAATTTGCATCTTACTTCTAATTTCTAAAGGATTTAAAAATCCAGTATGCTTCCTGAATTTCCTGAATCATTTCTACATCTGTTAAAATGATGTTTTGCCTTCAAATCATTAATGTCATATCACGCTAATAGATATTGTGATATCGAGCCATTAATGCATTACTCAGATACACCCTACCTGATAATCTTAATGCCATATTGAATTTAATGAAGTTTGATTTTGAATTTTCATGCCACTCTTCATAGATGGAATTAGTTACTTTCTTGCTTATGAAAACATACAAAAATAAAACCCTAACCTAATCTAATCAAAGACAGTGCAAGACCTCCTCCGTCCTGCTCTTCTAGTCAAGTGCTGACTGAAAGCAGGCTCTCTGTCTTTGTTAGGGAATTCCTCTGTCACCAGACAGCTGCAACGGAGAAAGTAAAACAGGAGTCCCTTTTTAAACTAGAATCACCTCCCTTCAAGAAAAAGAAGAGTGGGATTTATATTACACATAAAAGTTATTCTTGGGAATTTTAATATCTTTACAATGATGAGCCTTCTTATTAAAAAATATGATATGCATTTCCACTTGCCATACTCCTGTACTTTCTGTCCCTTAAGAATATTTTTACATTCTCTTGCTGTAAGTCACATATATACTAAGTTTACTCTTAAGCATTTCGTTTTTGTTCTTGTGTTTGATTTCTTCCACTATATAGATATATATTTTTTACATATGAAAGCTATAGATTTCATTATTTTAATAAACCCACTTTTTTATTATATATTTCATTCATTTGTTATGTCTTTTATATGTGCCCTTTATTAACTGAATTTTCTTCCTGTTTGTAGTATTTTTCACAGATAGTTTTATGGCCTCGTTCAAAGTTTTACTCTCACCTAGTCGCACCGGCACAAACCTCAGGAAGTGATCATCAGCGAATACCATGCAAGACTCAGGAGACAGAGAAATAAATTCGACACTCCGGTCCCTGTCCTCACAGGGCTAGATTCAGGACTGGATTCAAAGAGAAAGAGCCCAAATCAGGGCTAACACGGTCACTTGCCCGCTTTGCCTTTCTTACAGCACATCTCACTGACTGTCATTTATTACATAATTACTTAGGAGTTTTGGTCTCTCTCCCCTATAAAATATAAACTCTCTGGGGTCATTCTGCTTTTGAGGTCATCCATGTGTCTTCAGGGACTAGATCACGTAGGCATTCACTCAACATTTGGTGACAGAGCAAATGTGGGCCGGTTATAGCCACAGGCCAGATCATGCTGGGGGTCACTGACAGCTGCGGGCTTGCTGGCCGCCAGCATCTCCCAGGGGTCTGCACGGTGCCTGCGGCCACCTTCTCACTGCCCGGCCACGCTGAATGATTGCAACAGCAAGCGCATGGCTCCCAAAACCAGAAATTGTTACTAGCTCACCATTTACAGAAGTCTGGTGACTTTGATTGAAGGACACATATGTGAAGTCAGGTTCTTCTTTTATAACAGGCCGTTGTTGTCAAGTTTAGTTTTCATTTGGAAGAACTGTTTAACTCCTGGTCTAACCAAAGCTAGTAAAACTTGCTTTCTTCCTCGCCAAAGATTGTGCACCCTCCTGCTCAACCCAAGGGCCAGCACACTTGCGTAGGGAAAATGTTGCCTCTCGCACAGCGCAGGGTCTCAGTGTGCGCACCAAGGGGTGACCAGGGGTGGCGGAAGGGCAGGGCTGGGGCGTCACACTGCCCAGGAGCCCTGCTGGGGGGACATCCCGGATTCCCAGCACGGGGAGGCAGCCCCCGCCATCACCCTGCAGGCTGCACCTCCTCCCGGCCCGCATGGCTGTGTGCTCTGTGTTAGCTCCGCCAGAAGGGCCAGCGAATGTCACTCCACGATGCTCCCCATTACCAAATTAGTCCTCGCCCCTGTCAGCTGCTGTCTGGCAGCCGTCACTTCCAAGCGGCGGCTACACAGCCGGAGAGCTGTTTACTGGGAGACAGCCCAGGCCTTGCGCCTGTGAGGAAGCCCAGACCCCGAGGCAGAATCCAGGAGACGACGGCCAAACGCAGCCAGGCCTGGCTTTGCTACCAAATAAGGCCGCTTGGGCCCCCGCGGCCCGTCCACAGGCAGCTTGGGAGCTGGGCTCCGGGCCCACAGCGGGGCTTGCCCCGCAGGTGCGCCAGTGAGGGGCTAGCTGGTGCTCTGGGGGAGCCCCGCAGCCAGGCCAAAGGCCTGCAGCATAAACCATCAGGTCTCACTCTCTGGACGCCTGGACGCCTGAACGGGGCCACTCGCGTGCGCAGACCCCGGTGCCGGCCCCACGGGCAGCTCTCGTGACCACGGCGGCCCCGAAGCCAGGCTCAGCCGCCGCTTGATCTGGGCTTTGGCTTCCCTCGGCTCCTCGGAGCAGGCTCACCGATTATTCCAACTGATAACATTTATTTAATAAATGTATTCCACTCGCAGTGATTACAAAAATCTGCCAAAAGTAATAAAATCTATTATATGAGCACCTCTCCCACCACCCGCCACACATACATACATACACACCACACACACACACACACACACACACACACACACACACACACACACAGGCCCGGACAGGCACATCTTTGCAAACCATTCCACCATATAGGCCTGGAGGACAGCGCTGAGAACGCTGGACTAGGAAGCCTGTGGCATTCAAAGCCGGAAGAGCACACCTCCTCTGTACTCAGTCAATTGGAGCTCAAGCTCATGGGGAGGTGAGGCCGCAAGAGAGGTCAGAGTTCATTCTAAACACAGGCCGCCCTTCAGAGCACCTGTGCAAAGCACAGCATCCCATCGCACTTGGTACTAACTGCGTCCCCATGTCGCTCAGCAGGGCGCCCGGACGCAGCAAGTGCTTGGTGTTTTGGTTAACGGAGGCGTTAGTTGGAGACTGGATGAGCAAAGGACTGAATGAATACTTGACCGGGAGGAGAGCTGAGGAGAAGACATGGTTTCATCTCAGCTGGCATGTCACTGTTTTAATTGGCTCAGACAGAGAGCTACATAACTCAACCAAATATCCTCGGCAAGAAACATCAAGATTTGAAATTAATTCCCCGAAAAGCAAAACATTAATGATGTGTCAACATTCAAAGCCAAAGCTAAGACACTCGGGCAGAAACAGATGAAAAGTCGACCAGGCAAAGGCCTAGGGAGCTGCAGTCCCACATCTGCCGATCGGTTTTGTTTGCTCAAAGGTGGAAAGTAGACAGAAGGCCCATTGTGGAGTTGTGAGAAAAATTAACTAGATGACAAAACGTTAAAACCTCAAATTATGTAATACTTTCCCTTAAATATCGGTGACTCTGCCAGTAAATGGGACTGCACGTAAACATTTTGCATTTAGACACTGCTCAGGTTTAGCTTTTGTAGAAAAATTAAATTGTGTCAGTGACATTTTTAAATGGAAAAACAGAAGAGTTGTGGAAAAGGCTGTGAAAAACTATGATTACTGACCTAAGGACCTATACTTTTTCTCCTCAATAGTATATCAAAAACAATAGCGTGACCCTGAAAGGTAGGAGAACACTCACATTCCCTGTGCAAATACCCGGGTGGAGGGCATGGACATTATTCCAGAGCATTCCCAGTACCCCACGCATTTGCCACCGAAGCAAAGGTAAATGGGCTGCCACAGGAAGCCAGCCTTCCTCAGAGATGTGTCCTGATGTCAGGAGAACTACACACTGCCCTACATTCACACGAATGCAGGTGCCACAAGCCCAGCTCACCTCCCCTAAGTCCAAGTCCTGTGCTCTTTGCAATTCCTACCACCATCCCTGGAAAGCAGAAAGCGGGTCAAGCATAGCTCGTCTCTATTAGAAGGAGTAAAGACTGGTCCTCACCACACAACCCCTCCACAGCTTCCACACTCTAACTCCTGCTAATTATTCCAGTTTACTTTGCCTTGTAATTTATATTGACATTTAACTAAGTAAAAACTTATGGAGAGAAAATAATAAAATTGTCATCTCTGTCTGGTGCCAAGTCTTGGGTTGGAAACCACGAGTTAGGGCCTCACTGGGCACACCTATTCTGCTGGATGGTGCTAAATGTCCCCATTCACTGTCAGTGAAGGTGAGGTGCAGAGGATGGTGAAATAGGCTTAAATTTCAAAGTCCTAGCTTTCTCTGTCTGGTGGCTCCATTTAATGTGTCCTTTTGAGATATATTTGTTAGACATGATTTTGTCATATCCTGATTTTCCTCTTTGTCTAAATATTTTGAGTTGTTAAATTACCCCTCAGTGTAAGCTTTCTGGAAATTCGAGAGGATGCTTGAACAGGGGAAAGATAATATGGCCAGGAGCTGGCTGCCCAGGGCCACACCTTATGGTGATAAGTAATATGGGTAGAAAACCAAGGAGGCGGTAGGGGAAGATTGGTGTGGCCTGCACCTAAGAAAGCAGAGTGAGAATACAGCTCACAGCAACATGATCCAGGCTCGGACAAAACCCTTCAGGATATCAGTGTTGATTTTAACAGATTTGGGGTTAGAAAGGGCCTCACACTTGGTGTTTTACAGGTGGAAACCTGGGCCTCAGAAAAGGAAAGCAACTCACCCATATGCAGTTAATAACAGAGATGGGGCAAGAGCTGGGGTGTCTTGGTGGCTTCTCATGACCCTTTACCTGCACCTGCTTTCATGGAATAACACTAAAACCTGTCAGAAGGCTGCCAGGCAGGTGGCCAGCACGTGAGGAGGGAGCGAGGCAGGGCAGTGTGGCCCAGGTCACAGCCAGCCCTTGGCCCGGGCCCTTTCACTTGGGTTTCATCGGAGTGTGTCACTGCACCATGCTCTCCCTGCCACACAGGAATGCGTGAGCCCATGCCTATAGAGGGCCTGGTGAATGTCTCGACTTCTGTGAAGTGCTTCGACTATAGCGTGGACATCTCTTTCACAGAGGAAGAGACCAAAGTCCAGAGAGATTGATGGTCTTGACCCATCATCTAATTGGAACTGACAAGCCAGGCTTTGGACCTAAATTTGCTGGAATCTGAGACCCATGTTTTCTCCACTTCCAGGATGCCTCTTCCTAAGACTTGAACAGACAGGACATCTCATTCCCCCACCAGTATGAGATGAGGAACTTCCACAGAATGAGAAGTCTCCCCATAACTGAATTTTGAAAGTATAACACATTAAAATTTTATTTCAATGATTTACTAATAAACAATACTAAGTGTTTTATTAACTACTAGGGTGTTTACTTAACAGTGTATTACACTGTGTGCTATTCTAAGCACTTTCCATACATTAAAACCTTTTATCTTCTTAAGAGTCATGTAATACAGGTACTATCATTATTCCAATTTTACTGATGAGGACACTGAGGCCCAGAGACATCAGGTAAATTATCTAAATTGCACAGCTAACAAGTGGAAGAGTATTCAAAACCAGTCTAGAGTCTGGGCTTTAACCACTAGGCCATACTTCCTCCATTATTCCATAGAAATCTTAGTAACAGAGAGTATAGTATCTTTGCTTCCCTCCATTGAGAATAGTGAAGCCAGCTGAGCCTTCTCCTTGTAATTCCAGGCCACCTAGGTGAACTCAGAACATTACCCCTGCGAGGCACGCACAAGTCAATTTCCCCTAGACTGGCCCCAGATCAATATTCTGGATTTCTAATTTTTACAGCTCTTCTATTTATTTCTTCTGCTATGTTCTGCCACTTCCTATGGCTAGTAATACAGTATTCTTGACCTTGTTTTATGAATAATGACCAGGCTATATGTCTCTGCAGGGTTCTCATATACTCTAACACAGTAATCTGCATGAGCTTTGGGACAGGCGGTTTATTGATGGATTCAGTGGCACGTTCCGGCCAGACCTGGCTGTGTGAGGGCACCCCACTATTTAAGATCCTGCTATTAGGGACCCTGGTTCAAGTCTTGGGAGGGAAATATCAGCTGGCTGGGGGTGGGGTGGGGAGACTCTGTGGAGCTTTTCTGATGGAGGAAGTCACACATACACAGACACACCATCCAGTCCGCTAGGGCACAGTCCATCTCCTCACTGAAACGTCCCTCCCCGCCAGGCCTGACACTACAGCAGGTGGAACTTTCACACGCAAAGAAGCGGAGACCCCCACAGAAAGGAAAGGAGGCAGAGCCTGGCCTTGAGGCAGGCTCTTGACACACGATGGGCAAAGTTTTCGGTTTCAGCAATGCTGCTAAAAACTGTTTCTCACGGTCACCCTGAACTTTGACTCAAAGCCTAAATAGCTGGCAGAAGTGTGGCTGGTTCTGAGGTTTCACTTGGCAGAAGCTCCCTTCCAACCACTGGGTCTTCAGCCTGCATCCTCGGAGGTGGGGGGTTTTGGGCCCCGGGTCAGAATCCCCCAGGGTCACCTCTCCTCCACTCTGGGTCTCAGCGCACCTGCAGTACAGGAAGTGGAGTCTCCTAACCAACTGCAGAAGCATCGCCCAGGTACCTGTTAGAAATGCAAATTCCCAGGCTCCACCCCAGACCCACTGAGCCAGAACCCGGGTGGGCCCAGCGAGCTGTGCTTTAACAGATGCTGTGGCGACTCAGCAGCACCCTTGCGTTTGAGAACCACCGGGGTAGCAAAAGGGAGACTGGACAAGGGAGCCAGACAAAAGGAAGCAGCGCTGCTCATGGGCAGTCCGGGCAGGCCGAGGTGGGGGAAAGGCACCACGTCCTGTGGTGTCACTGCCCCAGCCTCCCCGCTTCCAGGCGCCGCAGCTGCAGGCTGGCGCCCACTGGCCCAAGGCTCACGCACCACACTCCCGTGTGGGGGCGCGGCGGGAAGGGCTCTGGAGGCCTTCACCTTCCAGCTGCCATCCTCCCGGGCCGAGGATGTAAGGAAACCCGTGACAGCTGGAGACAGCCTTTGGCTGAGCGTGCTGCAGGCCACGAGGAAGCCGAGCGGATGAGGGTGTCATCCCTAGAGAGGCCATCTGCTGCCTCTTCCTTTGCCCTTGGAGAGGGCATGAGAGATGCTTCTTGCTGGTGCTTGGGAAATAATCATCAGCTCAGCAAGGGCACGAGGTGAGTGGCTGCAGGCCCCTGGAGGATGTGCTTCCATCCACTGGGGTGGAGCCAAACAAAGGCATATCAGTCTGCATGGGTTGCCATATAAAACACAGACTGCGTGGCTTAAGTAAGTAATTTACTGCTCACAGTTCTGGAGGCTGGATGTCCAAGATGAAGGGTCAGCAGGTTGGCTTCTCCTAAGGCCTCTCTGTGTCCTCACGTGACCTTTAGTCTGTGTGTGCACCCCTGGTGTCTCCTTCTCTTCTTATATGAAACCCAGCCTTATTGGACCACGGCCCACCCTTGCGGCTTTATTTAACTTTAATTTCCTCCTTAAAGGCCCCATATACAAATACAGTCACACTGGGGATTGGGGATTCATCATGCGAATTCTGGGTGGAACGCTAATGCAAAAATGGCAGGCATTCTGAAACCCAATGATAACAAAGTACTGACTCCACGAGGATTTATCATGTGGGCCATCCCCCAGCCAGCACTCTCCATGGTCTCTGTGACACATAACCAGTACTCAGTAAACATACACTAGAGAAATTAAATAACTGATGAGCATTTTGGTTTATTTTTTTGTGTCAACCTGACTGGGCCACAGGGTGCCCAGGTATTTGGTTGAACACTCCAGGTGTTTCATGAGGATGTTTTTGGATGAGATTAACATTTGAATTGGTAGAATGAGTAAAGCAGATTGTTCTCCCTAGTGTGGGTGGGCCTTGTCCAACCAGTTGAAGGCCTGCACAGAATAAAAACGCTGATTTCCCTGGAGTAAGACAGAATTTCTCCCGCCTGACTACCTTCCGACCAGGACGTTAGCTTTTTTCATGCCTCTGACTTGAACTGAAACACCAGCTTCTCCTGGGTGTCGGGCCTGCCATTCTTTAGATGGTGATCTTTCAGACTGGAACTGATACTACCTGCTTCCCTGGGCCTCCAGGTTGCTGACTCACCCTGCAGATTTTGTGACTTGCCTTCATAATCACATAAGCAAACTCCTTATGGTAAATCTCTTTTTACATGTGTATATACATATACATCCTATGTGTCTCTGGGGAATCCTGACTAATACAGTGAGTTAATTCGCTTTTTAGCACTGAAGTTTGGGGGAAATTTCTCTTGTGAGTCTCAAAGAACAGAGTAACATAATGAAAGGCATGCCAGCAGTATTGTTATACTAGATTAGAAAGTATTAACGAATGAGTTTCTCCATGTCTAATGTGCATATGAATCAGGCCCAGCTAGGAAGATTGATTCCGGCCATGTGGGGTGGGGCGCGAGAGTCTCCTCCCGGTGCTGGCGCTTTGTCCTCGCCCTGTGTGAACAGTGAGCTCTGAGTATTTCTCACTGCCACTCCTGGAGACAAGGACGAAGGACTTGCAGCGTCGCTTGCCTGCTGGAGCCACCTTCCCTCCTGCCCTTTCTGTACTTGGTATAGAGGCCAGAATAGTTGAAATTCTGCTGTATTGTGTGTGCTTCAACTAGACCAGCAGTTTTGAATACAGCTCCCCACTCTTCGATCTATCACCCCAAAGACTGCCCAGGGGTCACTGCTCAGCTCTCTGTATTCCATGGCTATAAATCTGAGGCTCCTCTGGGGTCCCCTTAGACTGTGTCCACACCTTATTCCTGTGGTGTGGATGCAGTCTCTGCTGCTTTCTTCTCTTCTGTCCATCCAGTTCAATCTGTATTCTATTTCCCAAGATATCTCAAAATATCTGGACCACTGCTGGCTTCCCTCCTTATTTTTAAGCAAAGTTACATGTGTTTTGCCAATTCAAAGGGTACTTGGGGAACAAGAAGTAGTTATAAAGTTCAGTCCAATTTCTTGATCCAGAAACCTGGGCCACTTTCAAAGGCTCTGCATGTGGTTCTTAAATATTGTGCTGAATCAACAAAGAACATGTTGCCAGACTGAAAATCTTGTGCAGTTGGCTGCTTCTCCACCATAGCTCTGAGCTAGGGTGTGCAATAAAATGATAAGGCATATAGAGTGCTTTAAATCGTTTTTATCAAAGCAACATGCACTTAGAAAAGCCGCACACCAGCAGGGCTCAGCCTAATGAATTCCACAAGCTGAGCACACCCATGTCACCAGCATCCAGATGAAGAAATTGACCATTACCAGTGGTCAGAGGCACACCCAGTCCTGCATCCTCTCCACTCACTCCCACCTCCCAAAGATAACCCCTATCTCTATTTCTGTTACACAGTTTGGGGCATTTATATAAAATGGAATCAAACTGCATAGAATTGGTACTGTTTAGTTTCTTTGGCTAAACATTATCTTTGTAAGCTATACCCATGTTTCAGTGTATAAATGCATTCACTCTCATATCTGTATCATACTCAATGTACAAAGGAACGACAACTTATCTGTTCTAGTCTTTTTCAAATGGCTTTGTTGAGAAATAATTTACATATGATTCACCCATTTATAGTGTACAGTTCAATGATTTTCTGTATACTAACAGGGTTGTGCAACCATCACCACAATCTAATAATCTAATTTTATAGTATTTTTGTTCTCAGTAAAAGAATCCCAGAAACCATTAGCAGTCAGTCTCCACTTTTCCTACACACTCCTCCTTAGCTCAGCCCTAGGCAATCACTACCCTGCTTTCCAGCTCTGTAAACCTGCCTATTCTGGATTACATGTGAATCATACGATACATGGAGTTTAGTGACTGGCTTTGTTCACTTCATATAATGATTTTGAAGTTTGTTGTAACAAGTATCAGTACTTCATTTCTCTTTCATCGTTAAATGATATTTGTACAGATACACTGGTTTTTATTTATTCATTCATCAGTTGATGAACATTTGGGTTGTTTCTACATTTTTGGCTATTACGAATAATGCTGTAATGAACATGTGCATGTAAGATTTGTGTGCATGTATGCTTTCATTTTTCTTATGTATATATACCTAGAAATAGATTTAATGGGACTTATGACAGACTCTTTGAGGACCTATCAAACTGTTTTCCAGAGTAGCTGAGCCATTTTACATTCACACCAGCAATATATGGAGTTTTTTTTATTTCTCCACAACCTCACCAACACTTGTTATTGTCTGTCTTTGATTACAGCCATTCTAGTAGGTGTGAAGTGGCCTGGTCTCTTGTTACACATTTGATTTTGCCTTTCCCTAATAACTAATGACATTGAGCATCTTTTCATGTGTTCATTGGCCATTTATATATCTTCTTTGGAGAAATGTCTATTCAAAACCTTTGCCCATTGTTTTTAATATTGAGTAGGGGTTCTTTACATATTTTGCATACAAGTTCCTTGGCAGCTATATGATTTTCAAATATTTTCTTCCATTCTATGGGTTGTTTTATCACTTTCTTGATAGTATTATTTGTATCACAAATTTTTTTTCATGTAGTAGTTTGTTTTCTTTTTTGTCACTCACGATTTCATGTCATATTTAAGAAACTTATGTAACCCAAGGTTAGTAAGATTTAGTCCTTTTGTTTTTACAAGAATTATATGGTAGCTTTTACCCTTATGACCCATCCCAAGCTAATCTTTTTTTGTTGTTTTTGGTAAGGTATAAAGTAAGCGTCATTCTTTTGCCTGTAGATATCCATTTTTCCCAATACTATTTGTTGAAGAGACTATTTTTCGCAAATGAATGGTCTTCACACATTTGTCTAAAATCAGTTGAGCATAGGTGTATGGGTTAATGCATGTCTTCTCAGTTTCTACTCCACTAATTGTATGTCTGTCTTTAGTCTAGTACAATACTGTCTTGATTACCGTATCTCTGTCACATGTTTTGAAATCGGTAATAGTGAGTCTTCCAATTTTGTTCTTTTTTCAAGTTGTTTTGGCTGTTCTGGGTCCTGTGCATCTCCATAAGAATTTTAAGAAAATCTTGTCAATTTTTGCAAAAATGGGATTTTGAAAAGTTGAGTTGAATCAAATATGTAGATCTAGTTTGGAAGTCTTGCCATATTGACAATATTAAGTTTTCTATTGCCTAAACTTAGATGTTTTCCATTTACTAAATAACTTACTTCATCAACGTTTGTAGTGCTGTGATACAGGCATGCACTTCCTTTGTTTAGTCTGTTTCATTTTCTTCTCTTGATGTTACCATAAATGGCATTGCTTTCTTAATTTCATTTCAGGGTGTTCATTGCTAATGTATAGAAATGCAATTGAGTTGTACATATTGATCTTAGGTCCTGAAAAATGCTGAATTTTTATTAGCTTATTAACAGATTTTTTTAGTGGATTCCTTAGGATTTTCTATTTATAATATTATGTCAACTGAGAAAAGAAATAATTTGATGTGTTTACCAATCTGGATGTCTTTTTTTTTTTTGCATAATTGCCCTGTGTAGAGCCTCCAAGCCAATGTGAAAGATGAATGACATCCTTGTCTTATTCCTGATCCTTAGTGAATTTTTTATTTAGGCTATTATATTTTTCAACTCTTGGTCTTTCTGTAACTTTCTATCTCTTTATTGGTGTTCTCTGTATGGAACAGTGTCACCCTCCTTCCTTTATATTTTTAAAGCATAGATTTCTTTAGCTCTTTGCAGGTATTTATCATAGCTGCTTTGAAGTCTTTCTCTGCCAAGCTCACCTTCAAGGGCAGTTTCTAATGCTGTTTTTTTTTTTCACCCTGTATACAGGTCATCCATTCTTGTTTATTTGCACATCTTATAATTTTTTGTTTGAAACTGGTCATTTTGGATAATATATTGCGGTAACTCTATATACTAATCCCCTTCCAGGGGTGGTTGCTGTTTGCCTAGTCATTTCTTTCTGCCTTTAGTGACATGGCTGAAGCTAAATCTATTACATCTATTTCCTTTGCAATGTGCAGTTTCTCTTATTCCTGCTCAGACTTTCTACCACATTTTCCATTGTTTAGCCTTGCTGTATAAGGGTCACCCTAGGATCAGCATAAGCTCCTTATTGGTCAAAGGCTGTGCTTCAGTCTGCTTAGCCAATTATATTTTTACACTTCATCCTCGGATGGGTGCTGCTGTCATAGTTTCAGGAGTTTAAGTTTTCTGCCCCATGGGTAGCAGGGGCTGGCAGCTCGGACACTCCCTCTGTGATAATCCCTGAGAGAGAGCAGCCTTGGGTTTACACACAGGCTTCTAGGCTGCTGGGGCTGAGTGTGATTTTAATCTTAAGCTTGGCTTTCTAATAGCCCCTGGGTCGTAGTCTGGCTCTGTCGGTGTTTGCACAGAGACTGTGTTAAACCCTTTGGTACCAAGGAGGCTTCTCCCCTGCCTGGATAGTCTGTGTAGTCTCTGGAGGGTGCTTACACCACACTGTGTCCTGCTCTGACTGCTCCTGAGAGGCTGCAGTCTACACACACTCTCAGCTTCCCTGGCCCCAGAGCTGACTGCGATCCTGGGAGGGCTCTGCTTGGCCATCTCTTTTCCTGGTTCTTTTTATTAAACTTCTGGCTGTTCTTCCATTTACATGTATCTCGGAGCCCCCTCTTCATTACTCTCCACCAAGAACTCCACTTTATCGACACCCTTAAGAATGGATTTCCCCCATCCTGCTCCAAAGAGCCAGTTTCCTTCGCCGGAGCTGTGGAGCTCTTCGTCCTGACAGCCTGCCTTTCCTCTTGGGCAGAGCCCCTGCCCAGCGGAACCAGCACTGTGGCTGGGGATCCACTGTCCGCAGACAGATCCTTCTCTCTACAGTGGGCACTCGGGAAGGGGCAGCCTGGTTTTCTCGGCTTGCCCTTCCAGATGTGGAACCTCTGCCTACAAGCCCGCCGGAGCGGGGGCCATAGAAGCCCCAGTAGTCTCAAATGCTCAGCTGGTGCAGGGATCCCCCATGAGCAGTGGGGGCTGATGGGGGGAGAGGACAGCTCTGCCCCGCCTCCTAGAGCAGGTTCTGTACTTGCGGCTGGGGTGATGAGAGGGGGGATTGCTGCCCACCCCTCCTGGCATGAGGCCACAGCCCCACCTGGGCAGCCGGGGCACAGGGAACCCCTTCTTGCTGCACCCACCCAGAGGAGAGCTCCTGCAGCATGGTGCTGGGAGAGGGGAGGCTGGTGGCGCCCACAGTGGCTCAAATGCCACAGAAGCTCGCTGATTATAATGGAGGTTTAGTAGATTTTCCTGAATTAGTGTTTTTCCATTTGCTCTGCAGAGACTTAAAGTGATTGTTATCTTGCATGATGTTCACCAGGTCATTGTTACTCTACTGGGAAGAAGTTGTGCCAAGCTCCTTGTCTCATCATTCTGGAAGTTTCATCTCTTATGGGTTCTACTCTTGATTGGTACTTGGGCTGCTTCCAGTTTGGTACTATTATAAAATAATGCTTCTCTGGCCAGCCTTGCACATATCACCTGATGGACAGACATATACCTTTCTGCTGAGTACACACCTAGGAGGAACTTACTTGGTGACAGGGAGGCAAATTTTCACCTTTAACTGTTGATATTATCAAAATGCTTTTCAATGTAACACTCCCAATGTAGCCAAAGTTATCAATATTTGCATTGATGGTATCCTAGTGGATTAAAAATGTTTGAAAATTATAAGTATTCAGTTGTGAACCCAAATTTTGAAAGTGATTAAAAGAAGAGAATCAAAAAATATTTGTTCTATTTTTTTCTAGCATATTCTATTTGTGGAAGAGTGAAAAGATAACACTTATAGTTTCTACATCCAAATACTGGTGTCCCACACATCCAACACAGACCGTCTAGCCAAAAAAATCCTCCTCCCCCTCAAATCTCAGTTGATGATAAAGCCTGACGGTTTACTGAAAACCATGTCCAGGGGTTTGCCTTTCCTCACCTCTTCGCACCCTCAAGGGTCCATGAAAATGAGATGCAGCATGTCTGCCCCACGTGCTCATATCAGCATGCTGGGCTCTCGGGCTTCTCCCAGGTCTCACTCTCCACTTTCTTCAATATTATTTCCTCTATCCAGATTCTGAAAATTCCAGATTCATGTCTGGACTATTTTTCTTTCAGAGATGACAAAAATTCACTTCCCTGGTTCTGACTATTGGTCCACCCGGGACTTGGGTGAACATTCCGCACCCCCCCACCCCCGGCCTTGCTGTCGTCCATCGTGGGTCGGTGGCTGTCTCCCCAGCATCGTTTCTAGATTTTCCCTGAGGCAATGTTGGAGAACTGAGCTCAGATCAAGTTGTGGGAATCATTAGTCTAAGAGCAAGTCCCTCTCCTTGGCCAAAGGACTGTCATAATGAACCTGTCATAAAATTTGGGCTAATGAATTGTGAGGAAAAGGCTGCTAGACACTTCTTAAGAAAGGCTACAGTCCATCTCCTTCTTCTCTGTCCAGGGCCCGTGGATATGAACAAGGCAGCAGGGCCCCTGGGTCTGTTGCTGTCAGACGTGTGTGAAATGGGACAGGCTGGGGGCAAGGGGGACGAAGTGAAAAGCACGAATGGCAGAGCAGAACCTGGAAAGAACTGGAGCTTATTTGTAATCGCCGAACACACCAGCAAGGAACACTGAAGTTTCCCCTCTGACATGAGTTACTGGAGGTAAAAAAAAAGCCTCATTGTCTAATCCAGTGTGAGCCAGTTTTCTTTTGCCTGCAGTCAAAAGAATCCTAGTAGAATAATCAACTTTGAGTTTCAGTCTTTGCTAGTGGATGAGAAATAATGGCTGCCTCATAGAATTTTTGTAAAAAAAATTCATTAAATTGCACATGGGATCCCACATTAAAACCCCAGGCACATGGTAAGGGCATGTTAGTTTCTGTTACAGGAATGAATGAATGAGGTAATGCATGAAGAAATGGCTCTCTTTTTGACAGCAGGAGAGGTAGGAGTCAGCAATTTCTAATTCTGCTGGCACGTGAGCTCCAAAGGTCAGGGTTCCTAGACATTTTCTGCCCGGTATCTAGGTGCCCAGAATAGCACATGGCATGCATGTTAGCCCAAAAAGTCCTCCTCCCCCTCAAAATTCAGTTGATCGTACAACCTGGTGGTTTACTGAAAACCCTCTCCAGTAGTCTGCTTTGCCTCACTGCTTTGCACACTCGGGGGTCCTACATACTGCAGTTTCTAAGCGCTTGAGCAAGAACAGAGCTAAGTCGACGGATTCAGCAAGCACTAGCGAGCACCCCGTGGGCCCAGCGTGGTGAGGGCATGGGGCTGCAGCCATGAATGAGCTTGTTTCCAGGGACACAACCGATGACAATTCAATGGAAGAGGAGGTCCAGCGAGTGGCACACACGGTGTCCTGAGGGCCCAAAGGACAATCCGCAGCAGCCTGAGGGGCTGGGGAAGGTCCACAGAGATTGGATCCGAGGGAGGAGCAGGAAGATGTCACGAGAAGGAGAAGGAGGAGAGGCAGGTTGTGCGTTTCAGCAGATGAGTGGTGGCGTGTACAAAGTATCTGCTGGTGAAGGTTAATGGCTGAGTTGCAAAGCTGAGTCACACACGTCTGAGGAGTGGCAAGAGGTGGGGTATGACAGGGAGGTAACAGGTTAGGCTGTGAGTTCCAAGGCAGTGACTTTGTTTCCTTCCCTTAGAAAAGCAGGAGCTTTTGAATAATGCCACAGATGCCATAATGAGATCTGCAGAGGTGCACCCTTCTGGAGCTGCAGGCTCTGCGTGGGTGCAGGACCTGCACAGTCTTGGAGGGTGGCTAGGGTATGACCAGAACTGGGGGCAACAGCAAAGCAAGCTTTGACCCTCAACTTTGTCCTCAAAAAACTGAAGAAGAACTGAATTTTCCTCAGGTGAAGTAAGTCAGAGGCGTGCCTTCCCTTTGGTTTCTCTTGAAGGGACAGACTGAGCAGTGCTGGCCACACAACTGAGAGGCTGGCCTCCTGGCCAGAAACGCAAGAGTCCCCGCCACGGCCTGCCTGTGGGCGCATACAGGTGAGTTTTTGCTCGCTATACACCGAGTCCCTCAATAAATCTACCAGAACTGGCCCACTTTTACAGACCCTCCTGTAATAGAAATAAGTTAGAGATTTTTAAAGTTAAAAAAGCAGCTTTTGTACAACCAGGAAGACACGATACTTAAAACGGAGATAGGGAAGAGGAAATTTACCTATTAATACCTTAAAAAAATCACTAAAATTTATGTTTCAGTTGCCATGTGAGCACTTAGACACCAGAGCCCCTTAATTCCATAATAGTCCCTGGAGGCAGCTTTTATGAACTCTGTCTCACGACTGAGAGACTGAGGTCCAGAGGTCATGCTTAACACAGCTGGGTGATACCGAGCCAGCCTTCCTCAGGCTTCAGTGGACAGAATCCTTTACTTGTGGTCAGAAGATACAAAGGCCATTTTCCAGCCACCAGATTGTGCAGGACTAATATATCCCCACCTCCCTTTCTCCATCCCTTAAAAACCATCCGTAGCCTAGGTCCCAAGGTGTCTTTGAGGACCACAGGAGGGACGATGCGCATCAGAAGCTTTGAAAATGACTGAACACAAGATGTTCCCTGGTGCTTTATTCCAGCTGGTCCTCAAACACTCCCTGACGGTGGTGATCTGGATTGGTGCTGGCTTCCGTGAACAGGTATCTTCAGGAAATAATTGATCTCTCCTGTAACATAAGAATAGGGAAGGTGTGGGGTATGTGCAAAGGCAGAAGATTAGGCCCACAAGTTTTTATGTGCTCGGAAATGACAAAGATGGTATTGTTCATCTTTTTGATATTTGAGATATCTTAAATCTTTTTCTTTTTAACCAACATGCATGCAGTGCTTTCATGAGGTACGTTTACTTTTAGTGTCATTAGTGAAACTGAAATTTTCCAACGTAGATTATAAATAATTGCCATAAACCACCCAACCTCAATTATGCTACCAAGGCCCCATACTTCATACCTGTTACTTGCTATGAAACATTTTAGTGTGTGATTGTAATAGAAAAAATTAGCCTAAGATATGAAAAGAACAGACCTTTGAGATTTTTCTTTTTTCCTGAAATGAGGAAATACAAAGAAAGAAGCTACTTTAAGGGCAGTGGCCTGGGGCCTGAGAGGGGAGGCCAGCAGTATTGCCATCCATCCAATCCTATCAACACTACAGAAGCACATGGCCCAGGCCGGGGTCTGTGAAGGCAGCTAATGGAGAAGCCGTCAGGTCCGGTCCCCATGTGGGGCTCTAGCAGAGGCTTTGTGTTCACTTCTCCACCCTTCTGGGATGACTGTCAGTTTACGCTGCCTCCGCTCCCTCATGGTGTCATCTTGGGAAAGTCACTTTACTTTCAGAGATTCACACGACACAACTCTAATAAGAAGTTTGAATGATTTCCCAGGCCTACAGGACAGAAGCCAGTAGAAGCCAAATCAGGGTGTGGCCTCCGCCTATCTTCCAGGCCCCGCTCTGTGCCTAAGTGGGGCCACACCAGAGCGTCTCATAATCCTCACAAACTGATTCTCATCACATCCTTGCCAACATGCTTGAACAAGAAGCTTTGATTCGCCCTTGAAATCTGGCTCCGGTGACCTACCCTGCAAAGCTTCCTTTGAGGCCTATGAGCTGGCTAAGGCAGGCCAATGTTCCTCTCCTACTAATGTTATGCTATTTTCTGTTATTACAATTGTTCATTAAGCCACGTGCCTGTCACTCTACTAAACCTTAAGCTTGCCTTAAGAGAGGATGGTACTTTATTGATATTAATACCCACCTCTCTTAGCATAGAGCCACACCGTCCTTGAACGACAGTGCTCATTAAATTACCAATGAATTAGCAAATGAGAAATTGTAAAGATGGTGCATTACCTCCAGAACCATCACCACCATATTTGGTGTGGCTACTCAAATTCATTTAGCACCAAGTCTTAGCAGGAAGTACCAAAGTATGGAGTCAGCTGTATGAAATGCCACTGATAGACAGTTATGCTGAAATTAGGTACTATCATACACTAATAAAAGGGGCTGAAATGTGCCATACGCTCATCTGAGTACTTTGCAAATATCAACCCATGGGATTTTCATCCAGCCTCATGTGGTTAAGGGCTGTTACTAACCTCAGTGTTCAGCAGAGGAAACAGATGTAGACAGTTAGTAACTAGTTCAAGGTCAAAGGGCTGATAAGAGTCTGGATTCAAGTTCAGGTGATCTGTGCTCAGCCCCGTGCTCTCCACAGCCAGGCTTGGGATTTGTAGGGGTCCTTCTCCTTGACCTCTTCGACCTGACTCACACCTCCTTTGGAACCACTATCTGACTGTATCAACATTGTCCATTTGAATTGTACAGGTTTTGCTAATAGACTATGGGTTCTTTGAGAATGAAGATCAGATTTCTTAGTACCTTTCAGGGTGCCTGGCGTGTAAGACGTGCTGACTTTTTGTAAATATTAGAGCTTTAAAGCCTAAATGGTCAAACCAGCGTTTCCCAGCCATGAAGATCCCTGGTGGCCGGGGAGATGGTGAAAGTTGTTTAACAAAAAAAGGCCATCTTGTTTAATATTAAAATGTGATATTTATGGCCCTTTCACATTAGATACATAATGAAGTTATGATATGGTCCCTCCACCAGTGAACATTTATGTCTTGGTCCTCTGACTACAAATTAATTCTCAGCAAAATCCTCACCCAATCCTCCTCATGACGTGACCTTGTGAGATATCAAGGGATTTGCATCTGCCTCGAAGCTCGTAATTTAACAGTCATTCTAGGGGTAAGAAAAAGAGGAGAGAAGAGGGGGAAGACAGCCAAGTCGCTATTTGAGTAAGGGTCAGTTTCCTGGGTCTGGAGAAGGTACAACAAAGGACTATCCTGTGACAGATGAACACAGCACGCAGCCATAATGATGCAGAGCTTCAGCCTCTAGGGGAGGAAGAGAGCATCCCACCGGATGAGAAGACCAGACTCCAAAGTCTAGAACACGTTGAAGTCTTCAGAGTCTAGCTCTGCCTGAGCCCTTGATTCCCTTATAAACTCAGACTTCAGTAAACTTAGGTGCACGTGGGCCACTTAGGCCAGGGCCACACCTAGTTATCATACGTGAAGCCTTTTGCATATACATTAATTTATCTAAAGTGTGGATGCACAGACTTTCAAGAGATCTCAGTGGTTCTATCTCATCCAGTTAGGTCCACAATAGCCAAGGAGCCTGTGTAATTCAGTCTCTTTTCTCTGTTCAGTTTGGATCACAAACCAACAGATTAGCTTCAAAAGTCAGTTGGCACTGAAAGAGAATTCAATGCTGTGTCCTGGGACCTCATCTGCTTTCTCTCAGCATACCAAGGTCACCTCAACTCCTGGTGGCCAGGGGCTCTCCAGAACACACAAAACTAATGTGCTGCTTTGAGGGGCCAAGGAGAGTCAGAGATCTGTCTTGAAGGCAGGAGGATTACGGATGGTTAAGATTTCAAAACTCAGAGATCTGAGAGGCACCCTTTGAAGAAGGTGCAGCAGGGCAGTGGCACTGGGAACAGCCTTGGGGAGCAGGATGGAAAACAATCCTCTTTGGAATGAGCATGGGGCACGTGAGGACACGCCACAGGCAATCAGCTGAGACCTGAACTCTTGTCTTCTGCCCTGTTTAAGGCAAAGAAATCCATACTCCTGTTAATTTTTGTTAAGCCTCTTATCTCATGAGGATATTTCATTTCTTTTTCACTTGGTTTCCTTCCTAACGTGATATAGTAACAACAACTTAAGCTTCTTTTTCTTTTTTTAATTAAACTAACCTGTATTTAAATTCTGGCCCCATCATGTAGCTCCTTGACCCTGTGCTAATTCACCTATCACCTCTGAGCCCGTTTGTGCACCAGCAAAGCAGTCATGATAACAAGCTGTGGTCAGGGTTTAGCAGGAGCGCACAGAAGGGACACGGTGCTGAGCAGCGCTCCGCGAAAGGACCCGTCCTCAGTGCTTTGGGCCCCCAGGACTCTGCGGAGCTAGCTCGCTCTTTCTTGACTTCTCCTTGGATTTAATAACTCACCCTCTGATTCTGATCTTTAGAGTCAACTGTCTACCTGGCATATTTATGATCCCACTGAATTTCAACTTGTGAAGCTCTTTCAAGGCACGTCAGCCTGGGACAGCATCGAGGCCTTGTGTTAGGATGGCCTAGCGCCAAGGCAAATGTTTAGACTTGGCTGAGGGCTTGGTGTTCAGTCAGTGCTCAGTGCTTGAGAGAAAATGCAAACCCAGGAGCTTTTTTGGGAACAGAGGGACTGGCTTCTCAGCTGGCACATTATAACCACACAGGTGCACCACCTCCCGGTGACATGAGGCGCACATTTGACCTCAGAGCTTGACACAGCCATCCCTGGGAGGTAGGTCTGTTTGACTTGGCTGCAGGCCCCACAAACTTGGCGATGGGCACAGCCCAGGGGAAAACAGCCTTGACACTGACTCGGTCACTGCCACGCTCAAGGCCACCTGTGGGTTTCACAACCTACCTTCCCTTTCCCACAGCATCCTAGCCAGTTAGCTTTCCCATTGTCTCTGCTGCAGCTCCCAGTGTCTGCTCAGGTCGGTGCCTCAAGGCACTCACCTGTGCACACCCCGAGCACAGGCGCTGCACCAGCTGCTCCGTCAGAAGCCTTCATAATTCCAGGTCTCTCTCCTGTTTCCAAGCATCTATAAGTATCCAAGTTCTGCTGCAATGCAGACGAAACTAACCTTCATTAAGCACCTGCTTCAAGACACATGCTTTCACATACAGAACTTTGTTTAATCCTCAAAGCAACTCAGGAAGAAAGGAGTTAATACCCTTACTTACCTACTAAAGATGGTCAGGTGACATGGTAGAGGAACCAAGATTTGGGCCTGTTCCTCTGGCTCTAAGTTCATAATCTTTCCAATCACTATGCTGCCTCTTAATGTGTTCCAGAAAGAGCAGTGGGCAGGGATGAGAGACCTGGAGTCCAGCCCAAGCTCTGACAGCACCTGGCCAGGGACAAATCCCTCCTGCAATCTGATGTCTCTGACTCTCTCTTTATAAGACAAGGGACATGGACAAGTTGCTTCTAAGGTCCTTCCAGTTTTAATGTGTATCTTGGTCTTGCAAACCAACAGAGATGAAATGTGGGGTATGGGCAACCTCTGCCTCTGGTCGCCAGGCCCTAATGGCAGAGGAAGCTCCGTGTGTCCCCTGAAGGAGAGGCAGAAGTGGTCCTGGTGGAACTCCACGGTGCTCCTGCGGTTGGGTGAGGACTAAGGCATGGATGGGTCCCTTTCTATCCCACGACAGAGACAGCCTTTTCTAAAGCAGTTTGTACAACGGGACAAGGCAGCACACAGATGTGATGCAGGCATACAGACAACAGAGGTCACATGTGCCGATGCTGTCCTAGGTCGTTGTGAGCACTGACCCACTTCGCCTTCCCAGGGACCCCAGGAGAGAGAGGCGGCTCTTTTCCCCACTCTGTACTTACAGAAGAAACAGAAGCTCAGAAAGTTCACGTGCACAGCTGGCCAGGGAGGAGCTGGGATCGGAACCCACCAATCACTCTAACTGCTACATCCAGTGGCATTTTGACAGAGGTGGACGATGGGACCTACTCATTAAGGAACTTGCTCTGTATTTTGAAAGAAGAATAGACTAACGGAGGTCAAGCGGCCACTTCACTGTGTCATTTCACTTTCATGGCCACCAAGTCAGAAGGGATCAGGAATGGGCAGCAGGGATTTCTGGCTCCCTCTTGCCTCCCCTACCACATGGCCTGTGCCCCTTCTGCCATCATGCTGCTTGAAGCATGGCAGGGACTCTGGTCACCTGTCCCTCCTCCATGGGAAATGCGATGTGGATGGACAGACTGCTAGTGCAACCTTTACTTCTCATTCTTATCTGGGGAGGGTACTTCAATTACATAATGGAATAAAGAATGTTAAAAATAATCCTACAAAGCACAGCACTTACAACATGTATCTTACTGATTTCTTTACATACCCATTTCCTCTTTAATCTGCAAGGGGCTTGAATGCAGGAAACACGCCTTTCATCTCTGCTCTCCAGACCCTAATGCCGGTCACTGCACTGGGTAAGAGGGCGAGTTCTCCTTCCTTCTACACTGTGAGCAGGTGCATATGACAGCCCAGGTTGAACAGGAGAAAGCAAAACAGAAATCTTGCTCCCACTGCCAGGTGGGAGCCACAGGATTCGATTCTTATCTCTGAGACCCGTCAGAGCAGAGCTATTACGTTTGCCCAGAGGCCTCTGGGAGAACTTCAGAGCTGAAACAACAGCAAAATGGCTGTTTTGAAATGTATTGAGTTACCAGAAAAGTGGATTAAGTGACTTTCTGAACATACATTCACACAGCATTGTGGCATGGATTTTATTTATGGAGTTACCTTAATAATGAAAGAAAATTGACTTAGTAATATAATTACAACTCAACACTTCAGAGAAACAGAGATGGAGAGGGCAAGTGACAGCGTGACAGAGAGGGAAGGAGGCGGAGGAAGAGAGGTTGCTCCAGAATGTTGGCATGTTCCTCTGGGTTCCTAACCCCCTCCCCCCAGGTGCGGCAGAAATGGCACCCGTCTGCTGTTTAAACCTCTTTTTATACAGGCTTCTTAACTCATCGCCTCATCCCATGTAATCACATGTGTCTCTAACCTCTCCTTACTTACTAAAATGCATGACAATCTGTTCAAAGAAACACAACTTTATCCCGTCTGAAAATGAGGCAATTGCCAAATTATTTCAACCTGGTAAAGAGTGACAGCTTAATCTCCTGGGCTGTTCGAACCCCCTGAAATAATATACCAAATTTGATCGGAAATTATTCACCCTCTTGTTAACTCATCAAGAAACAAGCAAACAAACAAACAAACAAAGCCTGGAGAATGCCAAGCCCTGGGGTTGAAATAGACTGCAGCACGGTGCTCGTTGATCTGAGAAAGCACAACATGCTCTTGGAAATTGTTGGCACACAGGTGTACGGGAAACCGGCAGCTCTCCCTCACCTTTTGGCTCTGTTCCAGGTCCTGGGTCAACAGGGACTATGGCCACCACGCCAATGAGTAAGCTTCTGATTTGGGTGAAATGTGGCTGAGAATAATCTGGGGTGTCTGATGGTATACCAAGTGCCCTCAGGAAAGGTTAGTTTAATTAAAAATACATCATTTTCTCCCCACAAATGTGGAAATCCCAGACATCAGGAAAGAGGAAGCTTTACGGCATGTATGTGTGTGTGTGTGTGTAGTGTGTGTGTGTGTGTTCAGGAGGAGGATACCTTCCCTAGAAACAGACATGAGACTGCAGGAAAGGGGCTGGCAGTGCTGGGTCAGGCTGTAGACTCGACAGGACGCCATGCCATAAAGATTCACTGAGTTGGGAGGATGGTTACAGACTCTAGGTCAGAGGTGCCTGCATGTCGGGCAACATGCCTAGCAAACAGGCTGCCTCACACTAACCTGACTTGCTCCCTAGAGAATCATATTCTTGGGTCCTAGTTCAGACTGGTGAATTAGAATCTCCCAGGAGATATTTGAAGATCGGTGTTTCTAATAAGCTGCCCAGGTTATTCTAATGCATGTCTTGGTTTACCAACTCTTTCCTGAATCTTTTCTTTTATAGATGAAGAGAGTAAGGTCCACAGACACTGGCAAAAATTGCCCAGGGCTGCCCATCTGGTGAGCGATGGATCCCTGTTCTGGCCCAGGCGTCCCATCCCCACCAAAGCGGCCTCCCTGGCATCCCAAGGACAACACAGACCCATCACTTGCCTGAGACTCAGGTTTCACTCTGAAACTCTTTTGTTTAGAAAAGAGAACCCTTTTCTCCCTTGGCAGCCTGCCTTCTGTTCCACCACAAATAATTCTTTCTTTCAAACAAAGCTAAGCTTTTCTAAAGCTTGGAAAATGCATCCTAATCACAGTGTAGTTTCCCTCTGGTAAGTTCTGTGAAGAGCCTACGCGGTCTTCTTGTTGAGCTGTGGAGGGGGGACGTGATCTCACACCCCATCTCCATGGCTTATATAGTTTATTGGGGTAACTTTACGAGCACTTATCTCTGCTGTTGGCAGGCAGCCGTGGACAGCATGTGAACAAATGGAAAGGGCTAAATGCCAATAAAACTTTATTGACAATATCAGATAGGGGGCTGGATTTGGCCCGCAGGCCATAGTTTACTGACTTCAGTCTAGGATATCCAAAGATCAAAAACACAGAGTAACATGTCTCTAAGCAGCTCACAGTGTAGTTTAGGCGGAAGGCCTGAGTCTGACTTAAGAAGAAGCAGAGGTTGAGGAAAAAGGCCTGATTCTTGTGGGCGGTCTGAGTTTCTTGGTTCTGCCATAACCAAATGCCACAAAATTATATTCTCTCATAGTTCTGGAGGCCAGGAGTCTGAAATCAAGGTGTCCTAGGGCCAGGCTTCCTCTGAGGGCTCTGGGGGCGCTTTCCTTGCCTCTTCTACTTCCGCTGGGTGCTTAACCATCCTTAGGGCCCCATCACTCCAGGCTCTGCCTCCACCACATGGCCTTCCCCATGCCTGTGTCTTCTCTTTCCGCAGGGGGACTGCAGGAAGGGCGGTGGCTGGGCCTGGCCTACTGGGGGCGCTCACACCCACAAGACCAGAGCCCCCCACTAGCTCCCAAAATTACAGGAAGCCTCTTCTCTCCGTAAAGTCCCTCCAGCACCCTCTCCTGAGAAGGCTTAGCATTGTGCTTGCTTAAACACTTCAATTCTTTCATCGCAGAAACGCTGTCTGGATTCGAGATCCAATAGATAGATAACTGAACTGGCCCTATTTGCAGAGTCTTTGTTAATTTTCTCCATAATTATTCTGTTTAAATTTCTTTTTTCTTGAAGCAATTTTGTGATAACTAGGAAAATGATTAATTTCATATGAGCTCTAAGTGTCTTAAGTCTATCATTATTGCTTTATTAAATGTAATTTCCAATTCATAAGTTCTATTAATATAAATTTTAATAAGTCTTGAGTAGTATCATTTTATAATTAATTTTTGCACACACTATCTTCTCACCAACTATCCTCCCAGCAGGAGCCACCGGCTTACCAGTCTCCAGCCAGACTGGCCCCTGCGTGTTCCTCACACCTGCCCCGCAGTTTTGGATCTCAGGGCCACTGATGTTGCTCTCGGCTCTGCCTGGAACCCACTGCCTGCTTCTATCTGCCTGCTCTCTACTTCCTGCAGGTCTCTTCTCAAAGGCCACCTAAATAGAGAGGACGTGCCTGCCCAACATCAAAATACGCACACCATCCACACCACTTTCTCTCCCTTTATCCTGTATGATTTTAATCCTCAGAACTTCTTAAGCTCTGACATATATTCCTTTGTACTTGTTTATCTCAACTCCCCCTACTGCAAGGACATATGGTAGACAAAACAGGGGCTTCGTTCCTGTGTACCGGGGGTCCACTGTGCACAGAACAATGACCGACACATGGTAGACATGCAATCCAGGATGGGGTTGCATGAACTTTGCCTGTTCTTGGCCCTGTTGAGAGAACGCAGTCAGCAGCAGCCACTTAGCAGCATTTGATGCAGGTAATCACCTGGGGAAATTCATGAGAGATCGCTGGCATGGATGTTTTACCTGAGAGGTGGTCCTAACTGTTGCGCCCTAACTGTTGTGCTAGTAATCGCCGAGGCGCTCAGGGGGAGGCCTGGTGGTGCTGGACAATAGTCCCGTCGTGTAAACTAGGGACGTCTGCATATGCAGCTGTGCACTTTGTCCTACCCTCCTGCAATCTCCCTTCTGTGCCTGGGTGGGTGGCAAAATACTGCGGGATCCCTGGTCAATCACATGGGATCTCTGGTCAAACCTACCAGCCCTCGCGTTCCCACGTGCCCAGCATTATTTCCCTGCTGCAGGCTCTCGGGCCCGAACGCATCTCACCCGAGCAGATTCTTCCCAGGGTCTCTCACCCCTTTTAACTTAGCTCTTCTCTCCAAATACGTGCATCGCCACAAAAGAAGGAAATGAAGCCTGGGTCTGGGTGTCCTTTGTGTTAGGAAAATCTCTAAAGCTGATGTTGGTGTTGTCTCTTTCCTCCTGGTTGGAGCCCTGACCATCCCGGCCTGGAGCATGGAAGGGGAATGCACTGAGACCTCATGGTGAGTGAGGAATGTACAACATGAGTCCGATGGGCTGTGAGTGATTCAACAGCTTCAGGAGAGCAAATTTGCTGGCACACTTCTCCTGGCCTCCACTCCCCAACCACCCAAGGCTTCAACTAATGTGATTTTGGAAGATGCTCTTGCTTTACAGTCCAAAACACTTGGAAAAAAAGGCATAAAATTGACGTGGTGGCTTGTTTTTTGTTTTTTTGTTTTCCCAGGCCATTCCTCTTGAAAAACTTACATATGTTCCCTTTTATTGTTTCACTTGCAAAAAAGGGAATTTGAGCCTGTGGAGTTATTATAATTGCACATCAAGTAAACCCAACTCAGAGAACTATTTCTCTACACATATTCAACTAATTTACTCCCTGAAAGGTCCTGACCAATGGGCTTCCAGAGTGGCCCACAGAAATACGGATTGTTCCCATTTCAATTTCCCTCTCATTAGAATATTTCTGTTTCCTTGTAGCAGAAAATTCTGATGAAAATATCAAATTATTTCCCAGATCTTGTTAATCAAGCATACCTGGTTTTGCTATATTCACTTCCATCTTTTCTAGGAGCATTACCCAGATGTGAAATTTGTCAGCAGTGCAAAATTGACCATTGAATAAAATATGACCTATATTAGGCAATCACAGTGCGTCCTAAGTAAACTCCCGTGCTACTATTATAGCCTTGCGGAATTTAGAACTCAAAGATGAACGCTAAGAAGAACTTTATTTATAAAAGGTGACAACAAGATTACCTAATGCAAATGTTTCATTTTATTTAGACAAGATCAAACAAGCCTTATGGAGAAATAAAGATCACACATCTCTCACATTTCTGCTCCAGCGGGCTGGAGTTTGTTCTCCAAGCCTAGTGCGTGGCCCCAGGGCCTGAGTGGGGCGTGGTGCTGGGCAGCAGGGGAGTGCATGGAGCAGGGCTGGTTGGCCACTGAGCTGGGAGCTGACAGGATGGAATCTGGCCGCCAACTGGATGGATCCCGGTCCCTATTTGTTAAGGAACTCCATGGAGAGCTCTGCCTGGGGCTCCTGCAGGGAAGTCTGGCCAGCAGTTGTTTGGCACTGGGCTGCCAGAGAATAAGCAGGGCTCAAACCTCCACGTTAGCCCACACGGAATGCACGCACACACAGTTCCTATCTCGCACTCTCTGTTCTCCCCACCTTCCCACCCTCTCTGCAGAGGACCCTCTCTGGCCTCCTGGAAGTTGCTGGGGGGAAGAGTGGTGAGCAAGGCAGTGGAGGTTTGTTAGCCCAGATGTCAGCCGACAGAGAGCACAGTTTGGTGACTTTGGCCAGAGGCAGGGGTACTGTGGTCAACAGATTCAGAGTGAGGCAGGCAGGGGCAGGTCAGGTGGAGGCAGATGTAACAGTGGCAGGGACAGCGGGTCACCAGGTCCATCCCCAGCATGACGGTCAAGGGGGCCACCATAAGGGGGCAGAGGTCCCCGTCCTCCTTCCCCGCATGAGGGCAGCATTAAGGCCTCGGGGAGAAGCCTCTCAAACCACATCCTCAGCTCCCTGGCTCCTCTGTGAAGTGGCCTAGGAGCAGGAAGAGGCTAAGAGGCATCGCATGTTTAGTCCTGAGACTGGATCTGAGGGAAAGGCCAGAAAGTTCATGGTTGCTGCCCTTGAAGCAACTAGACTGGTCTCTGGAAATAAGGCCACCATGCTAAGGCTCCTCTGGCGTGCAGAGCAGTTTCTAAAAGGCGGGATGGCAGGGCTGGTGGTGTTGGCCTGATGCTCAGAGAGGTGAAGCCACCAGCCCAGGGACACACCGCTGACGAGTGGGAGTCTGGACCCCACAGATGTTAGATGTGATGGACAGCAATGGGCGAGGGGGGCCCACCCCTACATTCACAGGATCCAGGGCAAGAATATAGAGAGAAGACCATTGGTTGATATGTTTGGAAGTTATAAAGTGAACCACTGCTTATATGGTTAAATAAAATAGATTCTATCTGTCCATCTGGACAAATAAAACCTCATGAAATAATTTGAAAATTATATGGTTATTATACAAGTAAGATTTGGCAAACTATTAAAGATAACAATTTCATCACTATTGCACATGCCTGTATGTTTTGCTGATGAGCTGATGTTTGAATAAGTAATAAGATAAAGATGGAAAGTTCACCTACTACTGTTAAAAACATACTGTTAAAAAAAAAATAAAACACTGCTTTGCTTAGATCCTGACCCTCCTTAGTTGCAAGCAGCGACTATTCACTCCATACAGACGGAGTATTAAGAGAAATTAAAATAAGGGATCACAATAAAAGAAATAGACTTTGAGAAAAAAAAAAGAAGGTTGAGTGTTACTCTTAGGAAAAACAGCAATAATAAACAGCTCTAAAATACAAAAAAAAAAAAAAACATTTCCCTTTGTAATGGTCTCCTCAGTTTCCCTGCCACAGACGATGGTGATACTTATCTACACCCTGAGCAATGCTAGACATGTGCAGTGAGGTAGACCTCACTTAATTTGGCTGTTGTAGGTATTTAAATATTTGATCAATATACTGATTTTCTTTGCACTTGGTTTATGGTACTTTTAGCCAGGTGGGAAATTGTTGCTCATTTTTAAATGGGTGAACATGAGCTATCAAAACATGGCACAGAAATATAAATACTAAAGGAGCACTGACAGGCAGGGAAGGTGACAAATGTACCAGTGGAATGAAAGAGAGGCGTAAAGAGACATGTGTGTGTCCTTTGAGGCAGTAGACAAAGGGGTTGTGTGTCTGGTAGGTAATGTTAGGACAGAAGACCGTCAAGCCGGGGAAAATGTCATACTCCCGCCTCACCTACTCACTTTAGAACTCTGAATGAGAGATTAAAAGAGTTAATGTCTGCAAATAAAGATAATTTTGCCATTCCTTTAAATTGTTTGTATTCTTTTTACTACTTCTCTAATTGAAGCAGCTAGCGGCTGTGTTACCTGACAGGGATGGAACAGGGCTTCACTTTTCTGTTTTGAGCTGATTTTAACCGGAATGCTTCATGGAGTGTTTCTCCATGAAAAAAAAAAAATGTCCGCCTTCGGCTTGAGATACTTGCTATGACTTAAGAAACTATCTTTCTACTCCAATTCATCAGTGTACTTATAAGGAATTACAAGGTTTATGAAATTGGTTTTTTCAAATCTAGGGAATTTCACATGAATGGGATTGTCGAGGTCCTCCGGTATACTTATTTTTAAGGACTTTGAAATTTATTTCCAAATTCTCCTCCAGAATCCTTACATCAATTTGGATTTGTGTCATGTGTATATGTCTAAACGTTTGGATTTCTGAAGCATATAGAAAGGGAGTATGTTTGGTGTTTATATTCTTCTACCTGCTGGCCCATACAAGATCAAATAACCACTAAGCTTCCTGGGTATCTTCCAGAATTTCTTGAAGCACAAAAAATACAAATCTATACTTATTTCCCTCCCTCCCTTTGACCAGAAGAGTTAAATATATTTGAAATATTTTTGTATATCTATAGAGCACCATCATTTTTTTTAATAGCTGGAAACACTCTAGTGACTAGCGGCAGCACCAGTTATTTAAATACCCTATTGATGGGCATTAGCCAGTGTCTAGTCCTCTGCCATTGGCAGACTGCTTCAGTGGACTGCCCTGTCACCCGGCATTTCACATGTGTGCGAATATACCGGTAAGAGACCTCAGAGGTGGGGTGATGCTGTCCAAGGGTATGTGCACGTGTGGCTCTGAGTGCCGCTGCTGAATTGTCCTCTGGAGGAGTTTTAACGATTTACAGTCTCACCTTCAACGTGTGACTGTGGCCACCAAAACAGACTGCCAACAGTGTGCTGAAATTCTTGATTTTTACTAATCGCAGAGGTAAGATAGTACCTTAGTGTATTTTATGTTACTTTTTTCATCTAACAGAGAAGTTCAGCTCTTTTCTTGTGCTGAAGAGCCATTTGTATTTCCTTTCCTGTAAACTGTCTGTTCACCTACCCTTCATTCAGGTTTCTATTGCTTTCTTAATGATTTTATAAAAAATTATTAGAGTTCTTTATATAGGACAGATATCAGTCCTTTTGTGATAGGAAAAATAAATATTTTCTTTTTTCTTTGATTTTGTTTATGTGGTTATTTTTATGCAAAATTTCTTGTTTTTGTTTGTTTTTAGTCAAATTTATCATGGTCTTCCTGTACGACTTCTTAATTTTGAGCCATATTAGAACAATCTTCCTCAATACAAAGCTATAGGATCATGTTCCTTTGTTTCTTTTAGTGTGTTAATGGTTTCAGTTTTTATATGTAAATATTTGATAGTTTTGGAATTATACTGGTGTATGGTCTAAGTTATGGACCTATCCTTAATTTTTCCCTTGAGAAATAGGTTAAGAAAGATTTTTCAAATTTCCAAGTAGTTTTCCCTAGTTATTTCTTAAAATAACTTTCATCTTTATTGCACTGTGATTACAAAATGGTGTCTGCACTATTATTTGCTTTGAAATGCACTGAGTTTTATTTTTGACCTAATACATGATGACTTGTCATGAATACTGAAAAAGCTCAATATATGAAAGCAGAGATTGATGTAGGTAAATAAGATCTAACTCTATACATTAAGTCTTCTGCGGTTACACTGGGAACAGACCGTCCAGGTCGTCTCAATTCTAAGGACTGTCTCCTTCTTCCCTCTTTGGATCAGCACCCCACTTAGATCAGATCTCTCCATCACATCCACAGGTGTACGGAAATGCAGTGGGCAGAATGAAAGGCAGCATGCGTGATAAATGCAGTGTGCATGATGAAATGCGTATGGGAACACCTCAGGCTTTCTGGATCTAACTGGTCTACGAACATGCCCACATGGTCAGATCAGCCATGTGTGGTGGCCATCCATGACTTGGTCTTGGTCTTTACCCCGTTTTTGGCTAAGGTTAGAATCAACGCCTACCAGCCAGACACCCTTGAAAACTTGTAGCAGGTGTCTCTAGCTGCCACTGTCCATCAACCACAGTCCAAGACAGGCAGTTCCAGCCATACCTGCAAACTGAGTGGAAGGATTGAATATAAGGAGATTGTGAAAGAAAACAATAAAGCAGAGATTGAAAGGCTGTGCAGAGAGAGAAAACAGAAAAGAAAAGCTAGACCCAGGTTGCATTTGCCTTCAGAGAGCTGCATAACCACCACTGACTTCAATAGCGATGTCCAGTTGTAGCTGCCTGAGAGCACATCCAAACACAGTGCAGGAACCGGCTCACTTTCCAACTCTGCCACAGATGTGACCGGAATTCAGTGCTAAACTACAGCAATGTTACTTTCAGGGGAAGCATTAACATAGCTACTGGCCGGCAGCTTTTTGCCTGTGATTCAGCAGCACCCTGGAGGCAGTCCTGTGGAAGTGGAATTCCTCAATTGTATTAATACAACCCAACACTCCATGTGGAATTCATTCATTTGCTCATTCATTCATAAATTAGTTTGCTCTTCCTCTAAAATGTAATTTCGTTGCTGTATCGCCAGAGAGAGGATCAGGGTCTGGCACATCTTAAAGCATGCAATATATATATATATTATTGAATAAATGAGGGAATCAACAGATCTTTATAAAAACTTTGGAGTGACACACAGATGATTACAAAAGAACCTACTGCCAGCCTTCGGGTATAGATGATGACAGCATAGACCGGGTGTGCAGGTGAGTGCCCTGCCCCTGCGTGCACCGTCCCTGAGTCATGGCTTCCTTTTCCCCTCATGCTGTCAATCAAAGCGCATTTGCTGAACTCCACAGCAGGGCACGGGCCGCTCTGGAATTCTCACCAATGTACCCTACTTCCTACTGAGTTCCTGCCTCAGGGCTCCTCGGGCATGTCAGTCTCAAGTGCAAAAAACCTTACATGCCTCTCCTTCTCACCCAATAGCCTCCCATCCCTCTAACTGGTCACCAAGCTCAGCCCATTCTGTTTTGTTAAACTCTCTGAGCTCTTCCCCCTTCTCCTCACCCCTCAGTGACGACCTTCATCCGGCCACGTCATGTGCCGTGTGTGGGCCCACGAGCTTCAGGGGTTTTCTGCTCTTGAGCTACAGATGACCCCACATGGATGTTCTTTCCTGAGGACCTACTGACCGATGACCATGGAGGGCCAGCCAGGGTGACAAGTTGAGAGTTTCTCCGGGGACTCTGGTCCTCAGGACTGGACCTCCTGAGGGAAAGCGAGCAGGAGAGCTGCTCCAGGCCCGCCGAGTGTCGGGGGGGGTGGGGGGGCAATGCCACACCTGCCCCGTGAGGCCAGCCGGCTGTAGGCAGCTGGCTGCGAGTTTCATTTCTGTCTCTCTTTTCTTCACCTGGTTTCATCCTCGCACTCTCTAGCAGGCTCTGGACACGTCGGTGGGGAGTGAAATGCAGCAGTGGCTGATTTCTTCTTTCAGGGATGGCCTGGGCCTCACAGAGCCCAGTCTCTGGCTCTGGTTTCCCCCATCTCCATCTGCTAGATCCAAGAGGCGGCCAGGCCTGGGCCTCCTCAGGGCACATTTCAAGTGCTTGCAGAACGCATTCTTCTCTGCGGGGGCAGGTCCACACCACTGAGCCGCTTCCCTCAGAGGTCTGCCTGGCAGCTCAGGGGGCAACAGCCTGTGCAGAGAACACATCACCTAACGGTCCTGCTCTGTACCCACTGAGCCAATTGCTGGCAGGGCCTTTAGCCAGTTTCCTCAATGGAACATGGGAATGAACTTTAGGTCACATCTAAACATGCACCTTGTACTGGATTTAGCTAAAAAGCAGTAACTTTAAACTTGAGATCCTGCATTCCACCCTGGAGAGGCCAAGAAGATAGCACCTAGTCTTTTTGAAGTCACACCCAGCCCACATCCTCCCTGTCCTCCCACACGAGCTCCCCTTGTCCTTTCCCCACGCATGTATGCACCTGTCCCCACCCACACCTGCCTCAGCAGAGTCTGTTTCCCAGCAGCCATTTATCCTCCAAATGTATATCCTGTGTATATATACATAGTGCATACATTTTAAAGGAACAAGAGTGGAATAGGAAGGCCACTTGGATGTAAGAGATACAGATGAATCAATGTTACATTTTATACACACATCTACTCATATGTATGTATAAGCATATGTACTTCATTTTACTCTTAACAAAGTATTTTGATTATCTCATTGATAATTAGAGTACCTTTTGAAGGAGGTGATAGTATTATCTCATTTTGTAGATAAGTGAACTTATAATTTCACAGAGGTTAGAACTGGCCCAATATCAAATAGCTACTCCATGACTAAATTGAAGTAAAAATATAAAACTTCTGGCCCATGCTGTCTTTACTTCCACAACATTAGGCTGCTTTTCTGCATAACTTTTAACTCTTTAAATCCTTAAGTTGTTTTCTAAAATAAGTCATAAACTATTTTGTGGCATAGTTTTCAAATCCATTTCTATAGATGAAGCAAGACAGAGTAGAATGAGATTTACCAGAAGCCAAAGGCACCAAGTCCAGACTGTCAATGTCTGCCCTCCTCTGTAAGCCTGGATGTGGCAAGTCATTTCCAATATTGAATGGCAAAAAAATACTCATTTGCTGGATATTAAAACTCCAGAAATTTCCATGTTAAGTACTATAAGACATTCTGTCAGCAAACGATAACCACTACCTGCCACTCTAAGAGCATGTATTTTTACCAAAAGGAAATAGAGTCAATCCTCATTATTTACAGGTTCCATTTTTATGAATTCATCGACTCACTAACATATATGTGTAACCCTAAAAATCAATGCTGATGGTATTGTCATGGGCTTTCACAGACATGTGGACAGTGGTGCGATATTCAAGTCACCCCCCACACACATCCCCCTGGGAAGCTGAGCAGGGGACCCCTCCACTCAGCCTTCCTATCTTAGCTCTCACACAGTAAACAGTGCCCTTTCATGGTCTATTTGACGACACATTTTTCACATTTTTGTGCTTTTTGTTGGTGATTTTGCTGCTTAGCACAGCCCCAATCACAGCGCCAAAGTGCTCTCCATGGTTCCTCAGTGCAAGAAGGCTGTGATGTGTCTCATGGAGAAAATTCACCTCCAAGGTAAGCCTCATTCAGATATGAGTTATGGTGCCGTCCAGTTAGATTTTGTGAGTCAGTGACATATATTAGATAAGGCTTCTTACACAGAAACACATAGCAAAGTAATATATTGGCCAGGTGACAAAAATGTTGTGACCACAGGCTTTTAGGAACCTAGCCCTGTATTTCCCATAGGAGCAAAAGTCCAGTATTCACTAACCTACTGTTTTTTCATGACTCTGTAGAGCATGACTATTGCAAATAATGAGAACAGACTAGAAGTAATTTTGCCATGAGTTATTTTTGAGAGGCAGTAGGTCAAGTGTTTAGTAAAATCCAGGTAGCGTCATTTCTATTTGATGTTTTAACTTCTGAATAACTTACAGATTCCCACTAACAACCTCCCTTTCATCACAAGCAGAATGAAGGTGCATTGAGCGCCTACTAGGTTCCAAGCACTCTCCTGGTGCTAGAGATCCAATGGTGGAAATGCTGGACATCGCTGCTCTTCCCTGCAGGGTACATGCCTGTGAGAGCAGCAAACTCTAACAAGTAATCACACAAATAAATAAAAGAAATTAAGTTGTGCTGTCATAAAGAAAGAACAAAGAGCAGAGATAGAAACCAACGGAGCTAAGCTGCTTGGAACCTGATGGTCCGAGAGGGTCTCTGCAGGTGAGATCCAGCTCCTCAGGCAAGAATAACAAGGACTTTGCTGTGCCGTATGCGGGACTGGGGAGACGATTCCGGGCAGAGGGAACTGGCGAGCTCAAATCTCCTGAGGCTAGAAGGAAATGCAGCCAGTTCAAGGGAGTGAAACACTGCCGGGTGCTGTTGGGCAGTAAAGCAGAAACAGGCACAGGAAGAGACCAGGCCTGTCGAGTCCCCTGGGACACCAAAGTTCCTGCACATTCAGTCGCTGCCACAGCCCTAAATCAGAAATGTTTTATTCCCCTTTATTTGCTTACTTGCATGTGTCCCAAACAGGCGCTTTCTCTTGTTCACCCCATTAATCCTCAGTACCTAGTCCAGCACTTGGCACAGAGTAGGTAGTAAATCAAGGTTTGGCAAAATGAATTACTGAAGGTCGTTTAGCATGAACAAATAAAAATAATATTGTTATTATTAATACTTCAGCTCTCCTACAAACAAAGCTCTTTCCTGGGATCTGTCTATAGTAGCATTATGCCTATGTATGTCTGGTTCTCACTACCACCCTGAAAACCCCATTTCACAGATGAGGAACCTGAACAGCAGAGCTGCTATGTGGCTTATCCAGGGCTGCAGGGCCAGTGACAAAGAGGGAATTAGAACCCAGGTCTGTCTGGCTCAGAGGCCCCTGAGCTCTGCGTCTGCACGCCGGCTGCCTGTGACCCTGTCGGCCCTAGACCGCACAGGGCTGGATGCGTCTCCTCCGGCTGGCTTGCTCGAGTGTGTGGCAGGTCGTAAAATCTGCATTAGCTTCCTATTGCTGCTGTAACAGATGATCACAAACTTAGTGCTTAGAACAATGTAAATATATTATCTCTCAGTTCTGGAGGTCAGGAGCAGAAGTGGGTTTCACCATGCTGAAGTCAATGCTCTGGATGCCCTGGGAGAATCCACTGCCTTTCCTCCAGCTCTGGAGGCCTCTGCACTCCTGGGTTCTGACCCCTTTCTCCATCTCCAAAGCCACAGCACAGCACCCTCTGACCTCTCTCTCTCTGACCTCTGCTTCTGCTGTCACACCTTCCATTGACTCTGAGTCAAGGATCCCTGGCAGCTTGGCTGAACTCTCCTGCGAAGTACATGGCTGCCCAAAACAGTTCCACCCAACCCTCTTTCTTTCTGTCCTGCTCTCCTCTGCTCAGGGCCAGATCAACATTGTGTTCCAAGGGCTCTCCCTACCGCTCCTGGCTCGCTCTCCATTTTCTCTCAGAGGCTTTCCCCCTAATAACTTTCTTGTGCATTTAATCCATCTTGCATCTTTTTTTTAGAGGTCCAGCCCAAACATAGGGGTTGTGGGACTGCAGAAAAGGATCTCATTATTTCTGCCCTGTGACAAGAAGGGAGGCCTGAGCCTATTGCCCTGACTAGGCAACAGCCATATCTTACTTTACAGGGTCGTACATGATCTGGGTCACATTTGCTGAACTGAGTTCTTCTATAACAGATGATCACAAACTTAGTGCTTAGAACAACGTAATATTCTGAGTTAACCTAAAAAAATACCTTGCAAATTATAAAGAACAATCTTTTTTGGAAGGGATGTGTGCAAACACTCTCCAGAAATGTGCTTGATTTAATTAAATGTGTTTTCTCCATAGATAGATTTGAGATAAAGATCAAAGTCTATTGAATAATTATCAAACAAAATCATTAGAGTCTAAGCTCATGAGGCTTTGATGTGAAATGGATGTGATTTTGATGTGACAAAATCAATGGAAAGCTCCAGGAAGGCTGGGTAGTGCCAGGAGATAAGCTACACAAAGGAAGATGAGGTTTTGCCGACCCCTGTAGACCATATGATCAGTTCACTGCAAAGAGGCAGAAGACAGAGCCACACGGTGCCTGTGATTCACAGGCACTTCCCTCAGTGCTGAGGTCTGGGATTTGTCTCAAAGGAGAGGACAGAGGTGACAAAGAGCCAGCCTTCCCTGAAGCAAAGACATAGGCACCAACTTTTAGCATCTGAAATAGGATCAGGATAATTTACCAAGATGTTATTTCTTTTAAAAAGGGTAAAAAGAAAAGGCAGGATGAGCAATTACAATTTTTCCTCATTTTGATTAAAGAAACATAGAAGTGGATGCATTCTATCTTTGGGTAGTAATTAATTTTTAGGTGAATGAATGGATTAGAATCATAGGATCTGAGTTTCGTTCTGGCTTGGGTAAAGGAAGCAAGCTCTCTAAGCTGATGTTACATTTGTAAGTTATTTACTCCAATGTTACATTTGTAAATTATACTCACTTCACAAGATTTTGTGAACAATTATATGAGGTAAAGGAAAATAACTTGTATTTCCTTTATGCAAATATACTTTATGCAAATACCTTGCATAAAGTACTATGCAAGTATAAATTGATGCATGTCCCTCACTTCTTTGATCCTTAAAATTGGATACTGGCCAAATTACTAAGGTTTACAAACAGTCTATATGTTTGAAAATTTGACCTACACCGAATCCCAAAGCTGACTGGGGGGCTTACTCTTTCTTCTCTCCAACTCCATTTCCATCCTGCCCATTCTGTCCCCTGAACAACCTTTGCATATGGCTTTCCATATGCAGTAAGATTGCAAAGCAACTATTGCATATGCTGTAGACCAGAGAATCAGGAGCTGCCGAGGCTCACACAGGTGTGGGGACATGGGCACAGGTGTGCTTTCCCCATCCACTGTTCTCTCTGCATACAGAGATGCAGTCCTAAGGCAGCCTATTTCCATTAAATTCAAGCACTGAGAAAATGACTGCTGAGTCATCTAATCTGTATTTGTCACCATTGTCCTTATAGGGCTATGTGTTTCAAATCTTAAAGAAATGACCTATGTGTTAACAGCTCAGATTCAATCCTTCTGTAAATGAGAACTTCTCCATGTATGCAAAATTAATTTTTCATAAGCAGGAATAATGGATGTACAGGTGGAAGGTCATAATGGGCTCACCGATCCCAGGTCATTAAACATTAATTCAATCTCTTACATATCAGCTAGCTCTGTCAACCAAGCAAGTTTGTATTCTTGCAAATACAAACCTCAACATGACCAGGAAAAAAGTTCTGCAATTGAGACCCCATGAATCCCCTCAATTAAGAAGTGTCAGTGCATTTCAATGGGGTTCTTTTTTGTTTCACAATTTATCAAATAACTTTTTCTAAACTTCTTCAGACACTGACCCTTTCCTAAAAGCCATTAAATCTGCTAGGCACAAAGGGCAGGGGGAGGACCGAGGCATCCTTCCACTGATGGCTGGGGATGGAGGCAGCAAACAAGTCTGTCCCCAGCCCTGCTCTTCAGTCTGAGAACCAGCCTCTGTGCACAGGGCCCTCCCTCCACGGCTGCACCTCAGGGGCCCGCACCGCTGGGGATGAGATGGATTCTCAACCCATCCCTAAGCCTGTCTGACCTTGGGCAGCTGTGGAAATAAGGGGTAGGGCAAATGGGAATGGACTCTTTTCCAAAATGCTCTCACACCTGAAAACAGGACATTTGTTTAACTCTCTGGGAGAGACCTGTTTGAGAACAGGACTGAGGATGGGAGTAATGCTGCCTTTCAATCCCACTTCTGGGGCAGCATTGGGCTCCCACATAATGCAGAAGTGTGTCTGCAGGTGCCAGAGCCACAGTCTGGGTGGCAGGCCCGCAGGACTTTCACCTACTCAAAAGTGCACGTCCTGATTCATTCCTAGCAACTCTTTGTGCAGCACAAACAATGCTGAGGAAAGTACCTCTCTGATGCCCCAGGAACTCTAGAAACTCCTTTTCCTGTGTGACACCAAGTCATACACAGAGCACACGCATGGAGAGCACCTGGGTTGAGGGCACCGCCTCTATGCTGTGGGTTTTCCCAGTTTTTAAAGACAGTATTTGGGAAAATATGTTTTTATTCATAGCTGACACAAAAGGTCCTTTACTTTTATAGGAGTTTAATAGTTTTGCGATCTTATTTTTTTTATATTATTTCTCTCTGAGTCATATGAAAGAAAAAATAGACTTTGATTTAACTTTTTTGGTGGCCTAGTTGGTTCTATTTTTGTTGTAGTAAAGCCTGTCTTACTGAACTGCCTGAGGAAATGCAAAGAGGCCAGGCACCAAGCGGCAGGGCCCCAGGTCCCGTATCCATGTGTGTGCCTCTGTGTGTATGTGATGGGCACTGCCTTTCATAGGTTTAGTGTGTGTCAGGCACTGTGGTCGATTACAGATGTATAATTATGTCTAATATATATGTATACATAGGTATATATATTATGTATAAATACACATCACATACGCATATACGTCTAATAATTACTATACAAAATTTAGTTACCCGCAGTCTAGAGATGAAGAAATTGAGGTGTATTTTAATAATGAACTTTTTCAATGTCACAGGCTGTAAGTGGCTGAGAATACCGGCAACAAAATTCTGTGCTCTACCCATGTTAATAGGCGCTCACTTGCTGAACAGTTGCCCAACACTGACAGATACACTTCATCATAATAAACAAGGATCCATCTATTGATATTCCAGGGAGAGCTTTTGTTTTAATTAGTTTCCCAAAGTATAAACTTAACTGAAACCGGGTGGCCTGAAACAACAGAAATGTGTTCTCTCACTTTCTCAGGGCTGAATGGGGTTGGCAGGACTGCGCTGTGGCTGAATGCTCTGGTGGAAGTTCTCCTTTGCCTCTTTCAGAGGTTGGCGGCTCCAGGCATGGCTTGGCTTGTGGCCCCATGACTCCCATCGCTGCCTCTGGGGCCACATGGCAGTCCTGCTCTTCTGTCTGTGTCTCCTCTGTGTGGCTCTGACCAGGACACTTATCACTGGAAGTAGGGCCCACTCAGATGACCCAGGATGACTTCACCTCAAGATCCTGAACTTCATCCCATCTGCAGAGACCCTGCTTCCAAATAAGATCACCTTCCTAGGGTCCCGGGATGAGGACATGGACGTATCTTTTTGGGGACCACAATTCAAACTACTAGATTTTTAAACATTTTTCAACCTTTTAAAAATTCCTTCCATATTTATTGGTCTTTTCAGATTATTTGACTTCTTGAATCAATTTTAACCTATAATTTCCTAAGAAAGCAATCAGTTTCTAGCTTTTTGAAAATATTAACCAAGATACACACACGCACACACACATTTCCTAAAATTAGCTTATTTATTATTCGTTGAATATATTGTTATAGTCTCTTTTATCTGATTCATTTTTTTCTCCTCTTGCTCAGTAATTATTGGCCAAATACATGGATTTCACACTAGAGGTTTCTCCTGCCTTCTCTGTTCTGGATTTTATTGTTGACAATTCCTAAACTTTCTCTTATTAAAATGCTATATTTTAATGTAGTTATCTTAGTCAGTAAATCTCAGGGAATGCCATTCCCCTATCTTTTAACCCTATTTCTCTCCATTAAATTCACTTTAAAAAAACTGATACCCTTCAAATTGGAATTTGTAACAAATGAAATTTCTATTTTCCTTTTCGAACTTGCAGCTCCTTGTCCAACCGCTGTGTGGACACGGGAGCATTTACCTCTGCCTTTATCTTCTTACCTCCTTCCTCCCACTGGAGGCAGCCCCCACATCTCCATTTAATAATTTCCACTAACAATGCAAACTCGATTAGTATCATAAGCATTTCCCATCCGCACTGAGGGGGCCTCTCACTGCAGACTGAAACCAGCTACCTTCCAGGAAAGTCACTGGTCACAATCACACTGGGTGTGAGGAAGCCAGTCAACACACACTCTCTTCCTATCCATGGGGTGTAATTAGGAGGTGATGTCAGCCTGGCTTTTGCCACCTCTGCACCAGCCACATATAAGTCCGGAAAAAACAGCTTTGGATTTTTGACTGCAGATCTTCCAACAAGGGCTTTCGTGGATGGGCTGAGGAGAGGATGGCCATGTGCGGGAAGGGCCAGGCTTGGGCTGCCGGCTGCCGGCTGGGATCCAGAGGCTTTTCTGCTTGGAGCTTTTGGACCAGCAGCTAGCAAGGGAAGGAGGGACCCCAAGGAGCCTAGGCCTTCCCTGGTGGCCGCTGCCCCATGTCCAGTGTGTAAACCCTGCCCTCAGAGGGACTTGGAGCAGCGTCCATACCTAAATGCTGCACCGTTGCTCATCTGGCCTTTGCCCTGCTTGGCCCCCTGCGAGCCCAGCCTCCTCCTGTTCCGCGGCAGCCACTCCCTCTCGTCAGCTTGTGCAGGACACGGTCCACCTCGGGGCCTTCCTGTGCAGAAGTGCTTCTCCCCTGGGCCTCCCGCCGGCCGAGCACCGCCCACCAACTGCCATCCCTGTGGCCACCCAGCCCCTGACCCTTCCTTTCTCAGCACACGGAGTGTCTCAGAGGAGTCACAATCCAACTTCAAAACCAGAAATTACCTTTTCCCCCAAATCTGGTATTTTTTAGTGTTTCTAACCTCTGAATGTGGCACAGGGCAGAAATCCAGAGGTCATCTTTGACTTTTTCTTCTCCTCGATCCATAACTCCTCAGAAAGGTCTGTCATTTTCATCTCCAAAACATCTCTCAATTCCATCTCTGTGCTTCCTATACTTACAGAACCCTAGGCCAGTCTACCTCACCTTTCAGCTACTGCAACAGCCTCCCAGCGGGTCTCCGTCCTGTACCTTAACTTCCTCCGTTCAGGTCTCCACATACAGAGAGTGACCATTTTAAATGCACGTTTGATCATGTCAGATACGTCAGCGGCCTCCCATGGCTCTCTGAATAAAGTTTAGTCTTGCTGACATGGGGCCCGGGGAGATCCTCCATCATCTGGCTCCTGCCTACCCAGCCTCTGCGTTTTCTCTTGGCCTTTGTTCACAGCCACCCCAGACTTCTCTGTTTCCTGAAAGCCTGTGTCTCTTTCTGCCCTGGTCATTAGCCAGGCTACCCCTCCTGGGAATGATTCTCATAGGGTCCCTTATGCTTCACTTGCTTATCCCCTAGGAAGGTTAGTTCCCATGTGGCTTCCTCTGACCATCTTTACCTGATGGCCTGTCTGTTTCATAACCTCACGCAGCATCACAGGCATTCAATTTGTCTGTATTGTACAGCTGTTCATGTGAATATTTCATTTACATCTTTCACTCTCTAGGAGTTTCAGGAAGCTGGGGACCATATTTGTTTCTGGTCTCTACTGAACTCAAACCTGACCCACTACAAGAATCTAATATTTATTAAGTTAATGAATGTAATTTTATGTTTAGAAGAAATGTCAGGGACTTTTTGTATGTGGTGTGACTGAGCCATGTCAAATGCCAACTCCACATGTATATGTTATAAAATACTTGAAAGTAAGACTCCTGGGAGTGGGGACAGGTGGGAGGGAGATGGCAGGCATTTTGGTGTGGTTCCCAAAGTAGATTCTGGAAAAGACGTGGGATAATGAGATTTAGAGTCAGCGACCCTCCTCATCAAATCTCAGACACTGCACATTGGTGTTCCTGTCTAAGCTTCAGTTACTTCTTCATTGGATGGAGAGAACACTGCAAGAATTAAATGAGAAATGACACTGCCTGGCCCCTCATCGGTACCGAGTCAGTTGTTCACATTATAATGATGAAAATCACTATTGCTCCGAGAGGCCCTGCAAGTTCTGGGGGAAGGCTGAGCCAGAATCCGGGGCACCTCACCCCCAGGACAGGGTGCCTTCCCAAACTCCACTGCTTCTGAGTACAAGATGCAGCACTTTTCCCTCTTGTTATGGAAAGCGTCAGCTCTCTCTTCTCCCCAGGGAAGGTGAATGAGAAATCTTGTTTTTCGTATGGACACCGCACAGATCTCTCAGTTTTCTTTAAAACGGAAGCTCATGCTTCGGGCTGCTCCTTTGGCAGTAAGTGGTCGGTCACCTTACGCATGTCGGGTCTCCCCTTTGGGGCCAACTCTTAGTTTTTTATCAGTCCAAAGAGAGTCGGGATTTTGGCTGCCTCGGAAGGATGCACTCAGAATAAAACTGGTCGTAGTTAGCGAAAGCAAACGGAACTGTGAATCACTGTACAATTTTGGTTTTGTGCTTCAAAACAACGTCAACTTCTCTAAACATTTAGGTAAGCGCTTTTCATCTTTTGCCTGCAGGTCTGTCTGATTTAGAATGTCAGTGGGACACAGCCCGGCAGTACTGTTGCCTGAGACTCACACGGACTTCTCACTTTTTTTTTCTTCTTGTGGAATGGAAAGCAAAGAACTACAATTTAAAGGAAAAAGTTATTTTCAGAAGTGCATACCTTCATTTTGAAATTCAAATTACCTGCTATTAGCACTACTGAATGAGCTAAATTATTTAAGCTTAATGTGGGATAATCCATTGTGTTCAATAATTATGTACTCAAAATGTGAGAAAAATGCCCTAAACATCCACACCAAAAACTTTCCAAATACTTCAGATAAAAAGACCCTATATAACAACACCTTGTGAAATTATTCCGAGCACTGTAGTCCCTTTTAAGATTTGAGTGCCGTGTATTAAATATATGTCACCTTTTTGCTATAAAAGGATAGTGTCCCATGCTAGTATCTGGGGTTCAGGAAGCAGAAAATGATGCCTTAATGCAAATGAAATGGGGACTTGATAAATTACCTTCTCTAGAACTCCTGGACCAGATTTGTTTAGAATTCAGTATTTTTCAGGTTTTAAGAGAGCAGGCACATGTGTTAACAGTAGCAGCTCTGTCAGTATCTGGGGGTGGTGCCAGGGGATGGGTCACTCTGGTATTTCCAGCTCCACCTGGATATTTACATTAGATGAGAAATATAAAAGCTCATGTGAGATAAGGGCATACTTTGCCAGCACAAGAGTTTTAAGGAGAAAGTTTAAGAATTGTTTATCTTTGTTTCGATTTGATCTTTAGAACTATGTGGCTTTGGACACCATTGACACAGGGTTGTCGGCTGCAAGTCTGCACTGTAAGGTACAATTAAAGTCTGTGTAGGAGTTTAGTTTTTAGGGCTTTTGTTTTCCTCCCCTGAGCAGGTTGTCCTTAAGGTCACTTTGGTCATGATATGTTAGCCAGGGGTTTCGTCAAACTCCAAGATGTAGAAGAAGGGACCTCTGCAATGGTGAGCTTGAGGACGTGGTGATGGTGGTTGGGGACCAGGCTCCCAAAGGGGCAGGGGTGGGAAGGGGAGAGGAGAAACATGTTTTATCTGGAAAAGGTCCTTGAGGAAAGGTGCCAAGCAGTTATGCATAAAGCACATGAAGTTCCCTTACTGTTATTTGATATGCAGAGTACTAAAAAGTCAGTTTGAAATGTGCAAAAAAATTTACATAGATCAAGCCCTATATCCCAAATCTGGGGAATTTTACTTCCCAGAAAACACTTTTCTCTGGTTATTCTACAGTGACCTACCTTTTCTTGAACATTTGTACAGCACATATCAGGTGCTTAACGTTTAACCAGTAAGATATGGGATCCAGGTTTTCTTTGGGTCTCTATTTTAGACAGCTATCTGGGAACACAGAATGGAACTAGAATTCTTCTAGTTCTTTCTGAGAATTCCTCAACAATCCTAGCAGCTGTGAGAATATTGTGATAGTAGAGGGGAGGAAGGAAAATCCCTCTGTACCTTCCTAAACCAGAGATCAAATTAATGAAATCACAGGGCTGCAGAAAACCTCAAAACCGTCTTTTGCAACCCACTGAAAAATAACTTTGATTTCCAGCAGTAAGAATAAGAGAAGTTCAGCCAATCTGAATCCCTAACAGATATAAAAAGCACAAGGCTTCTCATGTGCCAAAACTGACGTCCCTTCCTTACATCCTTGCAACTCCATCATTCCCATTCAAGGTTTTAAGAAATTTCATAACTACATTTATATATACCATTAAGCAGCACTTAGTGTTGTTTCATAAATTTTTCAATTTTTTGATACATGACGTTCGTGCAAGTTATGGATACACTGGTGCATGCAGCTCTAGTACTCTTCTCTCACCTGCTGCTGAGTAAAGCCTCTGCAGCTCAGTTACCGACTTTCCTGCTGGTGGCATTTAGGTTACTTCTAGGGTCCCTGGCTCCAAGCACAGAGATGGGGTGTTCTGTGATCAGCCACCTGGTGCCTGGGTCTGAGTTTTCCCAGGGTGTGTAGGAGTGGGACTGCTGGACTGTAGATGATGACTAGGTCCCCGCCACACCAGCGGACTCTGTGATCTGTGCTTCCCAGGAGGCCTCCTATTACTCTTGCCCCTCTCACCAGCTCCAGGGTCTCCAGCCCCCTCCCTGTCCCTCAGATGCCCCGCGCATGCTGCTGCCTCCTCTGAGCCTCAGGCACAGGCTGCACCCTTTGGCCAGATACTCACTCAGCTCAGTCCCTCCACCCCTTCACTTCATTGCTTGCCCTTTGGGAGCTGGTATCATCTTTGGAGGAATATTTTAATTACTGATTCTCATTTTTAATGATTATAGGACGATTCTGGTTGTCTATGTCTTATGAAACCTGTCGTGACATGTTACATTATTCTAAGAATTCAATGACTTTGTCATTCCATAATGAACACTGAAATTTTGTGACTCATTTCTCCTGCAAATCTTCCTTTCTGTTCTCACATTAGCCCACTGACAAAGGAAATTGGAACAGATTCTATTACATGATACTTTGAAATATTCAAGGTGAAAACAAGTAGGTCTTTGGGCTCCTTCCCAGCTCTTTTTTAAACCACCAACTGACACTTAAAGTTGTCTTACACATTATTCTGTTTCATTTTGTTTTGTTTTCATCCTATCTGTGACAATTATGGAAGACTGTTTTCAGAAAAAAAATAAAAAAGATATCCTTTCCAAATTCAGAGTCTTAGATAGGAAATATTTAATATTGGAATCCTAGCAAAATACAAATAAAATAAGAAGATGAAATTTAGTATGGCAGAAGGACAGGCATTAAGATCTACTCTCGGTCAAAATATATCAAAAAGTAATCATCAGAAGACCCACATAAACAAAACTGAAACCACACCAGGTATTACAATTATGCTATACCCAATTAGGCACATAATTCCAGACAATACATTTCACTGTAAAGTGAATTTTCAAATTATAAATATAAAGATTATACCTAGCAAAAAGAATGGTGTGGTAAATACAGGAAAACTTGAGTGGGTTGCCATGTTGAATAAACATCTTCAACCAGATAGACTGTGAATAAGAACAAAATATTCCTAAGGGGAATTCAAATGTTTTCTAATACAAATAGAGCAAAATTGCAAATGGAAGATTCTGCTAAATTACAGTTGGGGAAGTGGTGATTTGGAACCAATTAGAAGTTTTAGGCTTTATAAAAGTTCTATAATCTCAGAGATTTCAAAGGAGAAAATATTCATCGCCAACACCTATGTCCACCCTTTCAAAGACACACACTGGCCATGTTTCCTGAAGGACAGCGGAATCATGAAACAGAATATTCTCCATTATTCCCCAAGGGCTCTTCGGCCACTCCAGGTGACCTGCACCGCGGTGCCTCTCCTCCACAGAATGTGAAATGGCTTTTGTTACTACATAATATTATTGATTATTATCAGTTTATTCATTTATTATTGGTTTATATAACTTATTATTCTTGGTGTGCTTCAAGTAGAACATGAAGGATGCAACCTGGGTCACAGCCGTTAAATTGTCCCAGGCAGGAGAGACGCTTCCCTGGGTGAGACGGTCCTGTCCTGGTTCCCGGCGCCCCGGGCATGCTGCTCCCACTTCTTGACAAGCTCCTGTGACAGCAGCTTCTTGAAAGATTCCTGCATATGACACCTCCTATTAAGGCTGGTTTCTGAAGAAGCTGACTTAAAAAGTGACCTAAAAGGCCTACTTCACAGACCAATTAGTATTTGTATTTTAAGTCAAAGAAATACATCTCTACTAGTGGGCTGCCAGCGATCACAGAGATGACAGAAGTCGTCCCAAAGACCCAGAAAGTCATCCAACATACAGTTACTACCTACAGTTAAAAGATTTGTCCGGCTAGGAAGGCACAAGTTGGAACCATGGACTACTCAAAATAACGAAAGAATCCATAAATAGCTAGTCCCATACTCCAAATATCAAAGAGAGTTCGAGAGGTGTAAATAAAACACACCTTAGGAGAAGCTGAGCTCCCGTCCCTTGGCCTGTGGCACGAGTGTGCATCCAGACGACCTGGCACCTGGCCCTGCTTGGTCTCCTTATTACTGTGGGTGTTTGCTAAGCAAAGTGGCTGTTAAATTTTTGATAGATTTGAGAGGAAATGTCCCACATGAGTGAAGAGGACCCCAGGTGTCAGTCAGGGAGCTTCCTTGGAACAGAGTGCATGGTGAAGGTCCCAGGATGGGCCGGGGCTCATAACTTGGGAGCCAGAACAAGGGCTGGGCAGGGGTCCATGTGATGCATGAGTGAAGCTGCTGTCCAGAGTCGCCCTGCCAAAGGAGGCAAAGTGGGCACGCTTTGTCCCAATAAAGAATGCTTCTGGCACCCTCAGATCCCACCCATGCAGTCAAGTGACCACTGAAGTCCCATTGACAAAAACGGAGGAGCGTGTGAGAGCAAAGGAATGCATCTCAAGCAAGAGATGCAGCACATGTGGCTGTGGGCCCAGCAGCCGAGCAATAACCATGTCTGTCCTCTCAGACCTCCTGAGAATTAGGGTGAAATGAGTGGCATACAAGTGTTGAGGTGGATATTCTGCCCAAAACAAATGCAAACAGAGCAAAAGGAAAATGTCCCACACCAGACAGACAGCAAGGCCCAGCTCGGGCCCGGGCAGAAAGCTGCCAGGGGGCTGTCAACCTGAGCGAAGCCAGGCGTCTTGCTGGAAGATGACCAAATGCAGAGAGATCAGAGGACAGCACTGCGGATGCAGGACACGGATGGCATCCCTTCGACATGAGGGGAGACGGTGGAGGCAGAGCCCACTGTCAGAGATGAGAATTGATTTAGCATGGGAGTGTCAGGAATGTTAGAGTTAATAAGAAACTAAAAGAGAAATGCAGTTTTAAACAACTGGAGAAGAAGATACTTGGAGAAATATGCATGTCACTGTAGCACTTAATCATGTTTTTTAAAAAAAGATTTTTAGATGCTGTTCAAGGGGAAATAGCTTTTATGGCTGGTAATTTGTCAGTTCCACCCTTTCTTCTTCCCATGTAGGGGATGCACAGCAGAAGATCCCTATTTTCCATTGGATAGGAGATAATTTTTTTCAGTTGGGTTGAAATTCATAGGAACATAAGTGTGTCCAGCATGGGTGAAGGATACTCCATTTTGCTGAAACAAAAAAAACATATTTCCTTTATCTCCTTCTGCAGATAATATTAACTCTCTACTATCACCTGTGGCTGCAAACAGCCTGTGAATCTAGATCATTCCTTCTCCAATATTGTCTGGAAACCATTGACTTCAGTGGGAACGAAGTTGGAACTGGAAATTCCTGATTCCCATTCCAGACATAAGGAATCAGAATCCATCTAGGTGGGTCCAGAAACCTCCATTAACCAGAATTTCCAGGTAATTTTATACACTGGGCCTTGGAAATTTCATGGCTCTCTGAAAGACGTTATTATCTAAGGAAATCCGTATTTAGATTGTAAAGTGCCCTGATAGTAACATATGAATACAGCGACACTATTTCTGCATCTTGTGGGTAAAAACTATCAACTGCTAACTCCCCCAAGAAGGCCACCAACTAACCTGCAGACAAAGTAAAGCTGAGTTTCTTGCTTTACCACCGCATGGTTCTTCCCAGCTTCCTGTGAGCCCCAGAGGAGGGATCAGGTTTTGGCTGGGCTGGGGTTTCTGTTTTAAGGTGGATCTTTAAATGACAATGGAGGGGAATTAGCTGGATTTGGGTAAGGTTAATTTGTTATAGGTTAAGATTGGTAGACATAACAAGAGGAGAATTGGAAGGGAGCTGTATAGAGTAAGTAGTTGTTTGGTAAGCAAATAGCTATTTGATGAGTTAAGCAATCTATTACCCAACAAGGGGGTAGTGAAGGCTAGTGGAGTGGTCTGTTCTTCAAATTGATTTTAGGGAAGCTGCGTGCAAGAATTCCTACCCTGAGGGCCGAGAGGGTCGCTATTTCAGCAAACCTGTATGCACCCAGCACCAGGCTGGGAAGCTCAGATCTAGAAGAGAGCTTTTCTCTGTGTTCTCTGACGCCACTGTTGGACAGTGAGCAGAAGAGGTAGAAACTTAGAAAGTTTGAAAACATTCACTGAGCCTTATTTTTAGATGAAGAGCAGTAGCATGAAGGTCTTAAAAATGTCATTCTTGGAGGAAAACCCTTTTGCTTCTTGCAAACTGTCTTGCTCTTCCCTTAAACTGGCCTTCCTCCATCATGGAGAAGTTAGAAGTCAAGTCCAACACTGGGAGTGGGCTTAGGCAAAGGACAGAGTCTGTGTTGAGCTACCTCTAATGAAGCAAGAAGAAACCTCCAAAGGCTACCATATTTCATTAGGTGTTTGGGGTTGGAGTCTCAGCCGGTCATAAAATCTGACCTTTTTTGGTGCAAAATCAAGTCTACACGTGGATGGTCCAGCAGAGCTGAAGCTAGAATCCCATGTCCTCATCCCCTCACCAAGCTGTGGCCTTGATGGGGACTCATCGAGGTTGGGGTGGGGGGTGCAGAAGAAAGCCTGACACCTACATAACCACAGCCTGACCCGGAGAGGGGACCTGACGGATTACTATTATCAGGTTCCTTCAGACTGTGAGCTTCTAGGGCACCACTGTCACTGACAATGGCCACTGGGTTTTCATGGCTTGCAGAAGAGAACTGCTGTCACTGCCCACCGAGCAGACAAATTTGCAGCCAGACGGGGAGCGGCACACAGTTCCTGGGCTTGATTATACATAGAATTATTTTTTCTTCTTAATTCCAATGGTCTTCTTTGAGCCCCAAGTGGCATTTCCGTTACTATCCTGCAGGAGGGCCCTCTGGTCACCTCTGGGACGAGCACTTCCACTGTGCACACACTTCCTGTGTGGGGAGCTCTCAGTACGTCCAGCCTCCAACTCTCTCCAGTCACCAGACAGTGAGGTTCTGTGCAAGGCTCGTGGAGCTGGTCAAACCAGGACAGTGAGGACTGAACCAGATGACAGCAAGTGCTTTCAGAAACAAGAAATAAAGGCCACACTTGGGTGTTCCAATCTATTTTTCTCAAAACAACTGCACATAGTAACATAGATCTCTCTCCCCACTATGCACACACACACACACACACACACACACACACACACACACATACACAGACAGACCACATTTAATGAGAAGCAATATTAAAATTTCTAGAAAACCTTACACTAATTTCTGCTACATGTTTTGAAGCTTCAAGTCATCACACCTGCCCTCGCCCCACAGCTAGGAGTCTTCCCTCGCAGCTGATCTCAGCAAGCACATCTTGTGTACATTCCGCAGTTACATTTTACCTCCCTCAACAATCCCCTAAGGTGGGCATTATTTTTCCCATTTTAAGGAGGCTCCAAAAGGCTTCCCAGCATCCTTAAAGTCACATACATGGCTAGTTGGGGGACAGATGTAGGAGTCAAGTCTGGTGCTCTCCTATTTCACGGCATCTGCCTGTCCCAGCAAAGCTGCACACTCCCTGCTCTAGTCTCCACATCTGTGCTCAGCAGGCCCCACGCGAAGCAGAGTCCCTAACGGTAAACATCCACAGTGCAACAAACCTGCTCTTCCCAGGCATCGCCTCTGGAAACACACAGCCCTCCTCAGCAAGAGTGACCAGTCTGCTCCCTCGGCACGCAGCTCCCGAGCCTGTGTCCAGCCTCGCGCTGAAACCCCCGCCCCTCTGGGCGTACTAACCTCACGCATGGTGAGGCCACAGGACCGTTCCGCAGACAGGCCTGGAGAGCAAAGGCACACTAGAAATCCCAGTACGAGGACAACAGGCGTAAAGGTGGCTCTCCTGGGCTGTCTGGGAAACTTGGTCATCTAACTTACTAACTTAAACTCTTCTGTTTAACACAATTTTAGCATATGTTATGGCTTTAAAGTCTTTGAAAGAGAATCAACACATTCTGATAACTGCCCCTCACATTTTCCCTTTCCCACCAAAACAGTAATGTATCACATTTCAAGTGGTGTTGATCAAAGGATATAGGCGTTTCTATTGAAGGTCAAAATCACATGTATGTGTATATGTACACACACACACAGCTCCTCAGATCGCCCTTAAGTTCCAAGAAGGGGCTCTGCCTAAGTTGGCTTGGATTGCCAGAAAATCATCAAACAAAAATGGTCAGGGAGACATTTCAGATTTTGTCCACTGAGGAAACCACATATAATTTTGTGAATCCAAGACTTCCCAAGGAATCATAAATATCGATTATGCTCCCACAACACCTTTTGAAGATGTTGGGGGCCCTGTGTCGAGACAGATTGGGAAAGATTTCCTTGTGCAACATTTGTTAACCTGCCTTTGAATATAAGAATAAACAGGGCTGAGTTCAAACATCAATCATTTCTTTCGAAGCTTTAATTTTCAAAAAATGGGCTGACTTATTAGAACTACTGGCAGTGAGGTAACAAGAGCAAAAGCTTGTTTATACACTGCATGGAGAAAATAAAATGAATACCATTATTTTTGTCAGTTCCAAACATATTTCAAAGTAATCAAGTTGAAATATTTTTTTCATAGTATTTAAAAGAATACGGTAATAGCACAGAAACGGAAAAAAGGTCAATGTCTAAGATAGAGCCAGATATACTTTACAGGTGATAGTATGTGATAATTTGTGGATGAAGCAGAAGACATTCTAAAAATTATGTTTAAAAAGAATAATTATCAATTTGGAAAAGAGTTAATTTACGTTTCTACCTCATACCATTCACAAAAGCAAAAAAATGTGAAAAATCAAATAGATAAATAAAAAGTAAAAAATATTTGACAAAGAAAAATATGTTCACTATGCTCATCTAGGAAAGGGATTCATAACTGAAACAAAAAGACGTTTATAGAACGACAGATGATCAATTCGTCTATATTAGAAGACAAAATTCTTATGTGACCAATGATATGAAATATTTGAGTAAAAGGAGAAAGTGGGAGGAGAAAATAAGAGATCTTGAAGATCAACAGGAAATACATGAAAGATTCAATAGGAAAACAAGGGGCAAAAGAGGAGAAAAAGCAATTATCTATAAAAAAGAAAGAAATGTACGTGGATAACAAATATATTTAAAAAGTATCAGTCATCCCAGAAATAAACAGAAATTTATTTATATTAAAACACAGAGACCATTTTAGATCCATAGACTGGTAATTTCAAAAAGGTTGGTAATATAGAGGGTTGGATAATGATAAAAAGCTGTTGCTCTTGGGTAATACAGGTGGGGCAGAACGTGGTTCAGCCACTTTAGAGGACAATTTGGTAGATTGAATGGACATTTTAAATGTTCATAAACTATGACCCAGGAATCCCAAATCTAAATATTCAAGAAAAACACAAAGTGAACACAACAAGCTACATGGGTTATCTTTGCAGCATATTCACGGCATGAGGAGTCACAAGGAGCCTGACATCAGCCCTGGGCCCAGTGGGCTCATGGCCTCTACTCAACAGAACCCTGTGGGTGATGCTTGAGCACAGCTCTTGTCTTGCTCAGGGGCTGTCCTAACGGTCAGTGGGGTAGTTCTTCTGCCCTCATTATTCGGCTCCTTGTACCTTATGGCTCTGCCCGTCTGTGGGGTTGCCTCCTACTCCGTATCCAGAGACTGGCAGCAAGCTTGCGTTTATGTGGCTTGGCCCAGAAGCAACTTCCAAAGCCTCCCACACCCCACTTCTAGCTATCAGGTACCTTCCACAGTGAACTGCAAAGCCGGCGGGGTAGGGTACCCATAACCAGGGGGCAGTGACTTTCAGTGAACTTTCAGCAGCCTCTGTCCCATGTCCAACAATGGAGAAATGTCTAAATAAATAATGGTGCCCTCATAGATGTAGACTGAGGTGAATGTACACATATTATTATGAAATGTCTGTAAAGATGTATTATTAAGATATTATTGTTATAAAGGTTTCATATAAGCAACACTGTGGTTATTACATTCACCTATACCATCAAGCCCCCCCCCCACACCCCATTGCAGTCACTGTCCATCAGTATAGTAAGATGCTATAGAGTTACTACTTGTCTTCTCTGTGCTATACTGCCTCCCCCATGACCCCACTACATTATGTGTGTAATCATAATGCCCCTTAGTTACCTTCTCAGTCCCTCTCCCCCCACACCCCCCCAACTTTCCCACTTCCCTTTGGTGACCGCTAGTCCATTTTTGGAGTCTGTGAGTCTGCTGCTGTTTTGTTCTTTCAGTTTTCCTTCGTTATTACACTCCACAAATGAGGGAAATCATTTGGTACTTGTCTTTCTCTGCCTGGCTTATTTCACTGAGCATAATACCCTCTAGCTCCATCCATGTTGTTGCAAATGGTACAATTTGTATCTTATGGCTGAATATATTCTATTTTGTACATATACCACCTCTTCTTTATCCATTCATCTACTGATGGACACTTAGGCTGCTTCCATTTCTTGGCTATTGTAAATAGTGTTGCAATAAACATAGGGGTGCATATGTCTTTTACAAATTGGGCTCCTGCATTCTTAGGGTAAATTCCTAGGAGTGGAATTCCTGGGTCAAATGGTATTTCTATTTTGAGTTTTTTGAGGAACCTCCATACTGCTTTCCACAATGGTTGAACTAATTTACATTCCCACCAGCAGTGTAGGAGGGTTCCCTTTTCTCCACATCCTCACCAAAATTTGTTGTTCCTAGTCTTTTCAATGTTGGCCATCCTAACTGGTGTGAGGTGGTATCTCATTGTGGTTTTAATTTGCATTTCCCTGATGATTAGTGATGTGGAGCATCTTTTCATGTGCCTGTTGGCCATCTGAATTTCTTCTTTGGAGAATTGTCTGTTGATATCCTCCACCCATTTTTTAATTGGGTTATTTGCTTTTTGGGTGTTGAGGCATGTAAGTTGTTTATATATTTTGGATGTTAACCCCTTGTCAGATATGTCAGTTACAAATATATTCTCCCATACTGTAGAATGCCTTTTTGTTCTGTTGATGGTGTCCTTTGCCATACAGAAACTTTTTTGTTTGATGTAGTCCCATGAGTTCATTTTTGTTTTGTTCCCCTTGCTTGAGGAGATGGGTTTAGAAAGAAGTTGCTCATGTTTATATTCAGGAGTTTTTTGCCTATGTTGTCTTCTAAGAATTTTATATTTTCATGACTTACATTCAGGTCTTTGATCCATTTCGAGTTTACTTTTGTGTATGGGGTTAAACAATAATCCAGTTTCATTCTCTTGCATGTACCTGTCCAGTTTTACCAACACCGCTGTTGAAGAGGCTATTTCCCCATTGTATGTCCATAGCTCCTTTATCGTATATTAATTGACCATATATGGTTGGGTTTATACCTGGGCTCTCTAGTCTGTTCCATTGGTCTATTGTTCTGTTCTTGTGCCAGCACCAAATTGTCTTGATTACTGTGGCTTTGTAGTAGAGCTTGAAGTCAGGGAGCATAATTCCCCCTGCTTTATTCTTCCTTCTCAGGACTGCTTTGGCTATTTGGGGTCTTTTGTGGTTCCATATGAATTTTAGAACTATTTGTTCTAGGTCATTGAAGAATGCTGTTGGTACTTTGATAGGAATTGCATTGAATCTGTAGATTGCTTTAGGCAGGATGGCAATTTTGACAATGTTAATTCTTCCTATCCATGAACACGTATGTGTTTCCATTTATTGGTATCTTCTTTAATTTCTCTCATTAGTGTCTTGTACTTTTCAGAGTACAGGTCTTTCAGTTCCTTGGTTAGGATTATTTTTAGGGATTTTATTCTTTTTGATGCAATTGTGAATGGAATTGTTTTCATGATTTCTCTTTCTGCTAGTTCATCATTAGCGTATAGGAATGCCACAAATTTCTGCATATTAATTTTGTATCCTGCAATGTTGCTAAAATCAGATATTAGATCTAGTAGTTTTGGAGTGGATTCTTTACGGTTATTTTTATGTACAATATCATGTCATCTGCAAACAATGACAGTTTAACTTCTTCTTTACTAATCTGGATGCCTTTTATTTCTTTGTGTTGTCTCATTGCCGTGGCAAGGAACTCCAGAACTATGTTGAATTAAAGTGGGGAGAGTGGGTATCCTTGTCTTGTTCCCTATCTTAAAGGAAAGGTTTTTAGCTTTTTGTTGTTAAGTATGATGTTGGCTGTGGGTATGTCATGTATGGCCTTTATTATGTTGGGATACTTGCCCTCCAAAACTATTTTGTTGAGAGTTTTTATCATAAATGGATGTTGAATTTTGTCAAATGCTTTTTTAGCATCTATTGAGATGATCACGTGGTTTTTGTCCTTTTTGTTGATGTGGTGGATAATGTTGATAGATTTTTGAATTTGTACTATCCTTGCATCCCTGGAATAAATCCTACTTGATCATGGTGGATGATCTTTTTGATATATTTTTGAATTCAGTTTGCTAATATTTTGTTGAGTATTTTTGCATCTATGTTGATTAGGGGTACTGGTCTGTAATTTTCTTTTTTTGTGATGTCTTTGCTGCTTTTGGCATTAGAGTGATGCTGGCCTCATAGAATGAGTTTGGGAGTATTCCCTCCTCTTCTACTTTTTGGAAAACTTTAAGAAGGATGGATATTAAGTCTTCACTAAATGTTTGATAAAATTCAGCAATGAAACCATCTCATACAGGTGTTTTGTTCTTAGGTAGGTAGTTTTTTGATTACCAATTCAATTTCATTGCTGGTAATTGGTCTATTCAGATTTTCTGTTTCTATCTGGGTCAGCCTTGAAAGGTTGTATTTTTCTAGAAAGTTGTCCATTTCTTCTAGGTTATCCAGTTTGTTAGCATATATGTTTTCCTAGTATTCTCTAATAATTCTTTGTATTTCTGTGGTGTCCATAGTGATTTTTCCTTTCTCATTTCTGATTCTATTTATGTGTGTAGACTCTCTTTTTTTCTTGATAAGTCTGGCTAGCGGTTTATCTATTTTATTTTCTCAAAGAACCAGCTCTTGCTTTCATTGATTCTTTCTATTGTTTTATTCTTTTCCGTTTTATTTATTTCTGCTCTAATTTTTATTATGTCCCTCCTTCTACTGACTTTGGGCCTCATTTGTTCTTCCTTTTCTAGTTTTGTAAATTGTGAGTTTAAACTGTTCATATGGGATTGTTCTTCTTTCCTGGGGTAGACCTGTATTGCGATATACTTCCCTCTTAGCACGGCCTTCACTGCGACCCACTGATTTAGCAGTGTTGAACTGTTGTTGTCATTTGTCTCCATATATTGATTGATCTGTGTTTTTATTTGGTCATTGACCCATTGGTTATTTAGGAGCATGTTCTGAAGCCTCCATGTGTTTGTGGGATTTTTCGTTTTCTTTGCGTAATTTATTTCTGGATTCATACCTTTGTGATCTGAGAAGTTGGTTGGTACAATTTCAATCTTTTTGAATTTACTGAGGCTCTTTTTGTGGCCTGGTATATGATCTATTCTTGAAAATGTTCCATGTGCGCTTGAGAAGAATGTGTATTGTGCTGCTTTTGGGTCTAGAGTTCTGTAGATGTCCTTTAGGTCCAACTGTTCTAATGTGTTGTTCAGTGCCTCGGTCTCCTTACTTATTTTCTGTCTGGTTCATCTGTCCTTTGAAGTGAGTGGAGTGTTGAAGTATCTTAGAATGAATGCATTGCTGTCTATTTCCCCTTTTAATTCTGTTGGTATTTGTTTCACATATGTAGGTGCTCCTATGTTGGCTGCATAGATATTTATAATGGTTATATCTTCTTGTTGAATTGATCCCTTTATCATTATGTAATGTCCTTCTTTGTCTCTTATTACTTTCGTTGTTTTAAAGTCTATTTTGTCTGATACAAGTACTGTAATTCCTGCTTTTTTCTCCCTATTAGTTGCATGAAATATCTTTTTCCATACCTTCACTTTTAGTCTGTGTATGTGTTGGGGTTTGAAGTGAGTCTCTTGTAGGCAGCATATAGATGGGTCTTGTTTTTTTATCCATTCATTGACTCTATGTCTTTTGATTGGTGCATTCAGACGATTTACATTTAGGGTGATTATCAATAGGTATGTACTTATTGACATTGTAGGGTTTAGATTCGTCGTTACCAAAGGTTCAAGGTTAACTTCCTTACTATCTAAGAGTCTAACTTAACTCGCTTAGTATGCTATTACAAACATAATCTAAAGGTTCTTTATTTTTTTTCTCCTCCTTTTTCTTCCTCCTCCATTCTTTATATATTAGGTATCATATTCTGTACTCTTTGTCTATCCCTTGACTATCTTTGGGGGTAGTTGATTTAATTTTGCATTTGCTTAGTAATTAATTGTTCTACTTTCTTTACCATGGTTTTATTATCTCTGGTGACAGCTGTTTAGCCTTAGGAGCACTTCCATCTATAGCAGTCCCTCCAAAACACACTGTAGAGATGGTTTGTGGGAGGTAAATTCTCTCAGCTTTTGCTCATCTGGAAATTGTTTAATCCCTACTTCAAATATATATGATAATCTTGCCGGATAAAGTATTCTTGGTTCAAGGCCCTTCTGTTTCACTGCATTAAATATATCATGCCAGTTCCGTCTGGCCTGTAAGGTTTCTGCTGAGAAGTCAGATGTTTGCCTGATGGGCTTTCCTTTGTATGTGATCTTATTTCTCTCTCAGGCTGCTTTTAATAGTCTGTTCTTATCCTTGATCTTTGTCATTTTAATTATTGTATGTCTTTTTGTTGTCTTCCTTTGGCTCTTGTGCTGGGAGATCTGTGCCCTTTCATGGCCTGAGAAACTATTTCTTTCCCCAGATTGGGTACGTTTGCAGCAATTACCTCCTTATAGACACTTTCTGTCCCTTTTTCTCTCTCTTCTTCTTCTAGTACCCCTATAGTGCAAATATTGTTCTGTTTGAATTGGTCGGACAGCTCTCTTAATATTCTTTCATTCCTAGAGATCCTTATTTCTTCTCTCTGTGCCTCAGCTTCTTTGAATTCATGTTCTCTAATTCCTATTTCATTTACCTTCCCTTCTATATCATCTAGTCTGCTTTTAAATCCCTCCATTGAGGTCCTAGCCACAGCAATCAGACAAAACAAAGACATACAAGGCATCCAGATTGGTAAAGAAGAAGGCAAATTGTCACTATTTGCAGATGACATGATACTGTACATAAAAAACCCTAAAGACTCCATTCCAAAACTATTAGAACTAATATCTGAATAGTTGCAGGATACAAAATTAACACACAGAAATCTGTTGCTTTCCTATACACTAACGATGAACTAACAGAAAGAGAAATCAGAAAAACAATTCCATTCACAATTGCATCCAAAAAAATAAAATACCTAGGAATAAACCTAACGAAGGAAGTGAAAGACCTGTAATCTGAAAACTACAAGACACTCCTAAGAGAAATTAAAAAGGACACTAACAAATGGAAATGCATCCCATGCTCTTGGCTAGGAAGAATAAATATTGTCAAAATGGCTATACCAACTAAAGCAAAATGGCTATACCAACTAAAGCAATCTACAGATTCAATGCAATTCCTATCAAACTACCAACAGCTTTCTTCAATGAACTGGAACAAATAATTCTAACATTCATATGGAACCACAAAAGACCCCGAATAGCCAAAGCAATCCTGAGAAGGAGGAATAAAACAGGGGGAATTATGCTCCCTGACTTCAAGCTCTACTACAAAGCCACAGTAATCAAGACAATTTGGTATTGGCACAAAAACAGACCCACAGACCAGAGGAACAGAATAGAAAATCCAAACATTAACCCAAACATATATAGTCAATTAATATTTGATAAAGGAGTCTTGGATATACAATGGGGAGATGACAGCCTCTTCAGCAGCTGGTGTTGGAAAAACTGGACAGCTACATGTAAGAGAATGAAACTGGACCACTGTCTAGCCCCATACACAAAGGTAAATTCAAGGTGGATCAAAGACCTGAATGTAAGTCATAAAACTCTTAGAAAAAAACATAGACAAAAATCTCTTGGACATAAACATGAGCGACTTCTTCATGAACATATCTCCTGGGGCAAGGGAAACAAAAGCAAAAATGAACAAGTGGGCCTATATCAAGCTAAAAAGCTTCTGTACAGCAAAGGACACCATCAGTAGAACAAAAAGATTTCCTACAGTATGGGAGAATATATTCATAAATAACGTATCTGATAAAGGGTTGACCTCCAAAATATATAAAGAACTCACGCACCTTAACAAACAAAAAGCAAATAATCCAATCAAGACATGGGCAGAGGACATGAATAGACACTTCTCTAAAGAAGAAATTCAGATGGCCAACAGGCACATGAAAAGATGCTCCACATCGCTAATCATCAGAGAAATGCAGATTAAAACCACAATGAGATATCACCTCACACCAGTGAGGATGGCCAACATCCAAAACACAAACAACAACAAATGTTGGCGAGGATGTGGAGAAAAGGGAACCCTCCTACACTGCTGGTGGGACTGCAAATTAGTTCAACCATTGTGGAAAGCAGTATGGAGGTTCCTCAAAAAACTCAAAATAGAAATACCATTTGACCCAGGAATTCCACTCCTAGGAATTTACCCTAAGAATGCAGCAGCCCAATTTGAAAAGACAGATGCACCCCTATGTTTATTGCAGCACTATTTACAATAGCCAAGAAATGGAAGCAACCTAAGTGTCCATCAGTAGATGAATGGATAAAGAAGAGGTGGTACATATACACAATGGAATATTATTCAGCCATAAGAAGAAAACAAATCCTACCATTTGCAACAACATGGATGGAGCTAGAGGGTATTATGCTCAGTGAAATAAGCCAAGCCAAAAAGACAAGTATCAAATGATTTCACTCATATGTGGAGTATAAGAACAAAGAAAAAATACTGAAGGAACAGAACAGCAGCAGACTCACAGAACCCAAGAACGGACTAATAGTTATCAAAGGGAAAGGGACTGGGGAAGAGGGGTGAGAAGGGAGGGATAAGAGGGAAAAGGGGGCATTAAAATTAGCAGATGTAATGTTTGGGGGCACGGGGAGGGCTGTACAACTCAGAGAAGACAAGTAGTGATTCTATAGCATCTCACTATGCTGATGGACAGTGACTGTAATGGGGTTGGTGGGGGGTACCTGATGAAGGGGTAGTTTAATAACCATAATATTGCACATGTAATTGTAGATTAATGATACCAAAATAAATTATATTAAAAAAATAAAAATAAATAAAAATAAATCCCTCCAATGTATGTTTCATCTCAGATACTATCAAAGTATTTTTTAACGTTTCTATCTCTTTCTTGAAGTCCTCCCTGAGTTCTTGGATATTTTTCTGTAGCTCTGTGAGCATGTTTATGATTTTTATTTTCAAATATTTATCAGGAAGTTTGTTGATGTCAGTTTCATTTAGCCCTTTTTCTGGTGTTTGAGGGATTTTTGGCTTGTACTAGGTTCTTTTGCCATTTCATATTCGTACTGATTACTATGGAATAATAACTTTGTGTCTGCAGTGCCCTCTAGTGCCAAGAAGCTCTACTCTCTGGAGCTGCCCAGCCTCTGGAGTAATGGTGGGGATTGCAGGTGGGAAGGACCAGTGCCTGCAGGGAGGAAAGAGCTCTTTCCTGCTTCCCAGCTGCAGTGCCTGCCTCCACTGCCAGGACCTGTAGGATGAGCATGCATGGAGAAGCCTCTATGCTATGCCCTTGTAGCTGCCATAGGCAAAGCCACCCTCTGCTGGCCTGTCACCATGGCGTGGGCAGCAGGTTTGCAAACCTGTGCCAGCAGGGAGTCAGGAGCATCAGGCTGAGTATCACGGTCGGAGGCCTCAGTGCTGCGTTGCCAGCCAGGGGGATGGAGCTCATGAAAGTTCCCAAGATGCTGGGCTGAGTGGGCCAGGACGATTTTGTCCACGTGTACTTTTTCCTAAGCAGCAAGCTCTGTGTAATCCTTGCCCCTTCAGAAGCCCTCTTGCAGTTGGGAAGTCTCAAAGTGCCTGCCTTTATTTTGTCCCAGAGCAGCCAGTTGTGAGTACTTGTTCTCTACAAGTGGCTAGAATCTCAGTCTCTGCAAGTATTCCACCTGTGTTAGTTTTCCATCCCCAATAATCTCCAGATCACCATGTAATGTGGGTTTGTGCTCCTGGAATAGATCTCCAGGGGTGGGTATTTAGCAGTCCAGGGCTTCGACTCCCTCCCTGCTCTGTTTCTCTTCCTCCTGCCAGTGAGGTAGGGTGGCAAGAAGGCTTGGGTCCCTCTGGATTGCCACTTTGCTACTCTACCCTTTTCCATGAGATCTTCTCTTTTCCCCAGATGTAGGCTGTCTGTTGCAGACTTCTTTCTGGTAGCTCTTTCAGGATTTAGTTGTATTTGCTGTATTCTCATGTTATATGTGGTTTGGGGAGGAGGTTTCTGCCTCACTTCTCACACCACCATCTTGTTTAATCCATAAAGATGTATTTTTAAATCAAAAATCAAGATGCAGAAAGATGTATAGAGGATGATACCATTTAGTGTAAAACATCATGTCCATCATTGTATTTATCCAAGGGCACAAAAATGCACAGAAAAGGATGAGAAAAGGTATACAGCAGACTTGTAGCAGGGGCATCTCAGTAGAGGGTGTTGGGACTCACTGTGGTCAAAGTTGATATCGATTTATAAATAATACTTGAATATTTTTAATAAAATGAATGTAAGTGTCTAGCACTAATCTAATTAAAATAATAAATGCATTTCTCACTTCAAGTTGGTAACCAAGATGCTGTCCCACAGCAATAATTCCAGAATGTTGTGGGAGCCATCGGGAAGGGAGTGGTGACTTTGCTATTTTTTTTCCTGTCTCCCAAATATAAGAGTGTTGACACAAATAATTTAAGGGTAAACTTTGTTTCTACCACACCACACTGTCTCTCTTCTGTTTCCAGGACTCATCTGTGCTTCTCAAATTTTACTGTGCCTCCAACTCATATGGGGGGCTTATTAAAACAGATTTAGGCCCTACCCCCAATATTCTTGATTCAGTAAGTCTGGGCTGCATCTGTGAATCTGCATTTCTAACAAGCTCCAAGATAGTGTTGATGCCTCAGTTTTTTCATATGTGAAATGAATATAATAGCTCTAACTCAGAGCTGTGACGATTAGGATAGCTGATGAAAATAATTCTAGTAGAGTAGCTGGCTATGCTAGAACAAGCTTCTTTTTTTTAAATATAATTTATTTTGGTATCATTAATCTACAATTACATGTGCAATATTATGGTTATGAAACTACCCCTTTCATCAGGTCCCCCCCACCAACCCCATTACAGTCACTGTCCATCAGCGTAGTGAGATGCTATAGAATCACTACTTGTCTTCTCTGAGTTGTACAGCCCTCCCTGTGCCCCCTCAACATTACATCTGCTAATCGTAAGGCCCCTTTTTCCCTCTTATCCCTCCCTTCCCACCCATTTTCCCCAGTCCCTTTCCCTTTGGTAACTATTAGTCCGTTCTTGGGTTCTGTGAGTCTGCTGCTGTTTTGTTCCTTCAGTATTTTTTCTTTTAATGGTTTAAAAAGTATATAAGAGCATCTTCTTTTGAGGGACCCAGTAGAAGACTTTTACAGGGAACAAAATTAGAAGAGCCCCTAATTACTTACCAAACCTGTATTTTGAGTTCTAACTTACTACTTAAGTAGCACTGTATTGTTCCCATACTGTCACTAACTTTCTGTTTGTAACGTTATAAAGAACTCCCTGGCCAGGACCTGGTTAATAGGTCTTTATGTCTGAATGCTGATACCTGTTACCATCAGTAGACATTTTTTGACTAGCACTATTAAAGAAGAGAATTGCTGATGAGAAATCCCTATTTCTCTTTATTTGTGAAGACACAGAATGTTTTCTAGCATCTTTCTAGTATTTGATGGTTGTGTTCCCAGCATGTGAATTACATGGTGATACACTGTTATCCTATTGAACTTCTCCCTCAATTTCCTGCTTAGATTCTACAGGTAAATCCTACTGAATAGCAGTAAAATGGGGACAGCAAGCTGCTTTGAGTGTTCTGTTGAAATGATGTTGGAGCCACTTGAAGCATTTTTCTCTAGACATCATACATTCCTGTTTTGAATCCAAGAGTCACAGTATTTTAGACCTGGTAGAGACAATAGAAATCGCTCAGCCCAACCAGACCATTATAAGGAGAAAGAAGCTGAGGACTGGGAACAGAGGGTAGGGAGTAGCAGAGCCAGCATTTTATGCCAGAAATTGCAACAGCAAGACATTACAAATTCTTGTCATCCTTGTTGAAACTTCTAGAAATGAGTACTGGGATATTTTACATGAAAACAAGCAAAAACTTAGCAAGGGTGATAAGTAAAAGCTAAGGTTCATATCAAAAACCATAAAAGTCTTTTAAGTCTTACTGATTGGTAAAACTTTGCAAGAACATACATAGTTATGGTTATTATAATAACAACAATAACAACTAATCGTGGGCCTGGGGGCCTTATGTATTTATGTGCTACACAAATATATTTTCATATGGTCTGGGTAAATGAATTCACTTAATTTTCATAATAATACATAAACTAAGTATAATCATCATTATTTTACAGAGAAAAAGATAAAGGTCTGTAGTGTTGGAAGTAATAAGCTAAACAGCAGGAGAGCCAGTACTTGAACTCAGCACCTGTTGGACCCCAGAGCCATTCTCCATCATCAGAACCAACCTTTCTGCCCCCTACCTCAGATCCACATCTCAGGTTCAGCCCTGCTTCCCGGCAGCAATCTCTCTATTCTCATTCTGCCTCCTTGCCTTCCAGACACCGTCAGCATATGCCTTATTCATAAAGCCTGGCGTTGGAAGAAGAGGCCACCTCCCTGGCCCTACGGCTGTAGGCAAGGTCTCCCTGCTTAAAGATTTCATGCTTCATCTCTTCCATTAGGCTGGGGCATCATGCAGGGGACACAATGGCTAAAGTGAGAACACTGACAAAGCCTCAGAAACCAGAGCGCTGGTTGCCAGGGCCCAGGGGGTGGAGGGAAGGGACTGACTATACAGAGGTACCAGGGCAATTTCTGTCTTGATCCAAATTTTCTCTATCTTACACTGTTGGTTACATGACTATATATACATGGGTCAAAACTCATCAGTTCTGCAGTTAAAATGGATGAATTTTCATCACATATAAATTGTGCTTCAATAACATTTGTTTAAAAAAATCCCCCAAGTTCTAATCCCTGGTCTAAAGTTCTCAACTCTGTCTGACCACCCAAAAGTAGGCTCTGCATCAGTCAAGTTCCCTTCAGGAAATAGATGGCAGCATCCAAATTGGATACAATTATCCAGTTTGTATGATTTAGTAAAGGAACTCTATGAAGAAGCAGACTAGGTATAGGGTAGTCATGAGAACAGTTCACTTTCCCAAGGCTGGTAACATCTTGGAGTGGTTAATACTTCTAGCCTGGAGAGGGGAGGGACGGTTCAGGGGCCCGAGGAGGGCTACCAGGCAGCAACTATAACCTTAGGTGAGCCAAGCAATATAGTTAGTCCCTGGGCCCCACAGAGGCAGGACAAAGGCAGTCAGAGCCTGGCCCCATTCTCCAAGCTCTCTCCGCTCTCATGCTGGGGCCCCTCAGCACCTGATTTCAACCTGAAGCCAGAGCCCCAATGTGGCCACATGGATCAGTGTGCTGGGAAAGAGTGCAGGGATCAGAAGGGCACAGATGGGGTCTGATGGCCGCCCCGCTGCATGCCTGTCCCCCGCTTCTCCTTCTGGGGCTGTGGGGCTTGGGGCACTGCTGCTTCTCGTTCCCTCTCTGCCTCTTCTGGCCCTGCCTTTAGTAAAAACGTGACACAAGCACTGCCTTCTCTGTTAATGACTTGAAAAGGTTGTCAGGACAGGTAATGGGCATGGAGTTCTTCAAAGGGACCCCCCGGCAGGTGGTTACCAGGGCACTAAGATAGTCCAGTCCTCCGCCGTGAGTGGCGCACAGCTGCTCAACAGCTGCCCACACAAAGCAGCTGGGTGGCCAGAAGGTCCCGAGTGAAGGGGATCGGGTCCTCTGCCTTGCAATTTGGAGTCATCCTTCGTTCCTGCCTTTCTATGACCCTCATAACCGATCCATCAGCAATCCTCGTGGCTCTAGGAAACACAGCTGGGAAATGACTACATCTACCCCCTCCACTGCTCCTGCTCTGACCTGAACCCCATCACCCGGCTCACGGCGATGGCCTCCAGATCAGCGTCCCACTGCTGTCCTTGCTCCCGCTCATCCCATCCTCAACAGAGCAGCCAGTGGGATCATCGGGAGTGAAAATCCATCAAGGCACTTCTGGGTGCAAGAGCTTCCCTTGGCTTCCCATCTCCATCAGGGCAGGAGATGAAACACTTAGAACGGCCTGTCAGTCTCCTTAGGACACGCCCCAGCCCGCCCTGCCAAGTTCCGTCTGACCTCGGCCCCACAGGCCTCCTCGTCATGCTGGCCCATCCACAGTGGCCTTCCTGCTGCTCCCTGCACATCTCAGGTGCACTCCTGACTCAAGGCGTTTGCACCGGCGGCTCACTCCAATCTCAGAGCAAGCACGGCTCTCATACCTCTTCCAGGACTCTTCTCCAACAAGGGAGACAGAACTTGCATCATCAGGTAAAGCCATGGTCCCCCATTCCCCCAAAAGAACACGCACAGAAGTCTTGTCAATTTCACGGATCTCAGGGAGCCCCCCAGAAACTTACTCATGTGTCTCCAGGATTTAAAACGGTTGCAGTAAAGCCCTGTAAAACCATAAAGACATCTACATTCACAGAAGCACAGGTTTCCTGCGAGGCTGCCTGCAACCTTGTCCGGCAGTACAGAGCTCTCCTCTTCAGGCTGCAAGTCAACTCGAAAAATCTGACTCATGCCCCAGAAACTTTTCATAGCAACTTTTCTGAAATACCTGATTCAATAGCAACCTCAATGGTTTGGTAATGTTTCTCAGCATAGATCTACTTGGTTTCCAAAGAAACTTCCTTTTCAGTAGCTTTCTGCAGCTGAGCAAACGCTAAGACCATGGGGGAAACCTATTACCTGGCTCTAAGGGGGCTTGGGAAAGAAGCAGGTGCTGTCACTAATACCTCACTCTGGACCCGGAGGTAAGAGCCCTTTCTGTGCCGAGCTGTGTTACGTGTAAACATCTCATCCTGGCTGCAGTAAGCTGTGCCTGACCGCTGACGGCGCTGCAGGCCTCCATCGGATGCGGTATGGATGGAGCATCTGCCTGCCAACCTCGAGAAGCTGTTTGGCACCTTTCTCCTGATGCTCGCACCCCTGCTTTTCCCTCCTCCGTCAGGGCTGAAACCCTGATGGTAAGAACGCTCCTTGGGCCCCCATAAACCCACCCTGCGGGATAGGCATTCTTCAAGGGGCTCCACGGGGGCCGCTAAGATGGGATCACCCCTTGGCCATGCCGGCGGCCCTGGGCCTCACTGCGGACTAAGAGGAAAAGTGACCGTGACCGTGAGCTACAGCGCTGAAGGGCTACAGGGCACTATGTGGCCCAGGTAACTGCACGAGCCCCGCCGGGCTTGCCCCCATCCGCACTGACTTCATGAGAACGTGTTTCCTGTTCACAGTAATGCTCCCCGTGAGAACAGATCCTGTCTTCCCTTTGACTCCTGCCTCGCCTCCAGGGGTCTCCTGGCCTGCCTCCTGCCCCCGCTCTCAGTCCTTTCCAGGGCCCCCACTACTCGGCGCCAATGTCAGTGTGACTGGCACCTCCCACCATGGGCCGTGGATAGCCAGGGGGGCTGCACCGGGCCAGGCACCATGACCGCGGCCCCCCAGTGCCCCTGCTGCCTGCCCAGGAGCACCCGTTCACGGGCCTGCGCCTCATCACAGCCCCTCTCACATCCCTCCTCTGTTCCGTCTTCGGCCCCGCTGTCCAGGGGCAGACAAACGGGTAAGCGGCGGAGTGTTCGCTGTCGCCCTCAGCTTCGCTGCTGCTATCTGCACACCTCCAGGGGAGGCCCGGGCCCCTGAACCCACAGGCTCCCCCTGCTGTGCCGCAGCCTCTGCTTCCCAGCGCAGACGCACGCCCCTCACCGTGTCCCAGTTGGGAGGACAAGCTCCCACTACTGCCTCCCAGGCATGCCCTGCCCCGTCTCTCAGGCATGAAGCTGCGGCCAGTGAGGCCTCACTCTCCCCACTGAGCGTCTGCATTAAAGTCACCCCAGTTCCTGCCCTTCAGGTGCTGGGGCTCTGTTGGAGCCCTGTGCAAATGAACAGTCCTCATGATCTACTGCGACACACAGAATGAGAGGGGTCAACACAGTGCTCTAGGGAGACCAGCAAGGGCCCCTGACCATGACTAAAATCCAGCAGGACACCGGCTGCCCTAACACTGAGCTGCTGCCCACAGGTCCGCAGTGGTCCCTTCTGCAAGCTCCCCGGTAGCCTCGCTCCCACTAGTCACACCTCCCTTTCTCCTCCACCTCCCCCGGGAACCCCAAGCCTCCCCACATCCAACACCTAAAGGCACATTCCTGGCACTGCAGAGCCCTTCAGGGCCCCACACCAGCACCCAGGCTGCAGTCTCTTCTGATATCGGTCCTGTTCTTCAGTAGCTGGAGGAGATTTTCAGCATCACTTTGTACCTAACTCTATTTTAGGAGTTAGGGAGTGTTTTAATTTTCTACTGCTGCTGAAACATGTTACCACAAATTTAGCAGCTTAAACAACACACATTCATCCTCACAGCCTGTAGGCTAGAGGTCCAGGTTCAGGGCAGCTCAGGATCCCAGAAGGCTGCACTCCTTCAAGGGGCTCTGGGGAAGAATGTGCTTCCACTTTGGCTCCAATGGCTAGCAAAATCCAGTTCCGTGTGGTTGCAGGTTCCGTTGCTGGCTGTCTCAGCTTCCAGAGGAAGTGCCCACCTTCCTCATTCGGTCTCCCCTTCCTCCAGTGGTCAGGTCACAAAAGCAGGTCTGGCCCTCACATCCCCAGTTTCTCTAACCTCTCCTCTGGCCTCATCTTCCCTGATTTCTTTGTCCACCACAGTGACTCTAGCCAGAGAAATTTCCCTGGAGCTTTTCAAGCTCCAGTTTTTTTTTTAAGCTTTTTTTTGGAAAACCTAGATGGTCCCCATCTTCAATCTGTAACCTGGATGACACCTAAAGACCCTTTACAGTGCACCGAGATGAGCGTCTGAGGAAAGGACCAGGGCAGAGAGATCCGGGTGGAAAGGGGTTTGGGAGAATTCTGCCTGCAGCAGGGAGCACTTTCCAGAGGAGAGAGGGTCCAAATGGAGGTCTGAGGACAAGGAAGCGGGAGGGTGAGGTGGGAGAAAGTGCCTCCGATCAAGCTGGGGCTCAGCACGCTGGGCTCTGAACAGTCGGTGTGGCCACAGCAGAGGGAGCGAGGGGAAGGGGCCAGCCAGCGAGCGCCGTGAGCAGAGGCCACCTCGGGAAGGGCGGGTCTTCATCCTCAGGGTCCCTCCACGGGCTTGCTGTACTCCTTCCCACGCGTGGGATCTTTTTCTCTAAGGGCAGGACTTCATCCCATCAAGTGCCCAGCTGGACATATCTGTTCCTCTCCTAGAGTTTGAAAGATGTCTTTTATTAGCAGAGCTGGAGCCAAGGAGTTTCTGCCTGGTTCTCAGCTGGCTGAGGAATGCCAAGCACCTGGGTAGGTGAGCTGTGGTGACCCCACCCACACCCAGGGGCACCGAGCACAATGCTTCATGCTGTTCCAATGTTGGATACTTGAGACTATTCACCTTTTTCATGGAGGCCCAGAAAGGTGAGAGGTTTGCCTGATTTTACACAGGAAGAGGAAGAATGGATTTAATACCGTGGCCCTTTGTTATTTGGAGCAGGAGGGTGGGCGATAAATACAAGTAAAATTTTCTTCTGACTTTAACATTTTACATAGCTCTGTCATAAAGTTTGGAAAGTATAAAAGAAAGAATTTACTTGTTATTAAGTGAGAGATTATTGAGCCTATTAAGAGATATGATACTATTAAAGAGCTGTGTAGTTCATTAGGATATAGATTTAAATGGATATTTGAAGAGTTTTCTTTTTGATTTTTTTCTGTGTATCAGTTGATATATCCTTGTAGTCTTATGCCTGATTGAATTTATGTTTTCTACTTGTTTTGATTTAATTAAATCTGCCAGTTTTACATACTTCATCATTCTCTTTAAAGAGACAATATTTGTATATTTCACTTTCTTTTTTCTAATGTATTAATGTCTGCTCTTGTCTTAAACCTACTCTTCCACTTCCTTTTCATAAATTCAATATTGTTCTCTTACTAATCATTTGGGTTAAATGTTTTATTTATTATCATTATGGCTTAATAAAGATACTTAGGATGATAAATCTAACTTGGAGGAGAATATGTGTGCTTCTCAACTATTCATACATAATATCCTCCAAGCTATTATTTTTTAAATAGTCTGTAATTAATTTTTTTTAATTCCCTCTCTGAGGATTTACTTAAGGGGTTCTTTCCATATTTTAAAATTTCTCAATGGTAAAGACTTTTGTTTATCCTTTTATTATTAATATTTTAATTTCCCCATTTTGGAATTTATTTCTATTCACAGGATATGCCTTCATATTACCCTTTTCAAAAATAGTTTCTAGTGATTTATTTTCTAGATGTTTTTAATTTATGCTATTGCTTTTATTCTTCCTTGTATTGTCACATAAGAAATTGCCACAAATTTGGCAGCTTAAAACAAGAGAGAGATTATCATTTCACAGATCCCGTAGATCAGGAGTTTACACACAGCTTAGCAGGGTCTTTAACTCAGAGGGTCTCATAAGGCGATGGTCAACGTGTAAGGCAGGGCTGGGTCTAATCTGAGGCTTGAGGTCCTGTCCGAGTCCACATGGCCGTTAGCAGAATGCATTTCCCTACAGCTATAGAACTCATGGTGGCCAGCTTCTTTAAGGCCATCAGAAGTAACTTTCCAGGAAGGGCCCATCCCACTTTTAAAGGTCTTCACCTGATTAAGGCAACCCTACCTAGATGCTCTCCCTTTTGATCAACTCAAAATCAACTGATTTGCAAACTCCCTTCGCCTTTGCCACACAGTGTAGCCTGATTACTGGAGTCACCTGCAGTCCTGTTCACAGCGTTGCCCACACTCACAGCAGGGGATCGGACTGGGTGGGCACACCGAGGAACAGGAATTTGGGGTCATCTTAGAATTCTGCCTACCACTTCCACTTTAATGCCTTTTTCTTTTCATCTAAGTTTTGGTGTTTTGCTTCATTTCTACAGATCCCATACGTGTCCCCAAATGTTGATGGAATCCTTAGCCCTGAGACACCATCTTCCTTCTGCCCCTGGCTGCACCCTACTATCTCTCACAGCCCTCATTCCAGCCTGCGCCCATACACTGCTCTTAGACAGGTACAGCTGATGGAGAAGAATCTTTCATGTCTTAGGCTTCATCCTATTTCCAGATCTTTGACTATTGCTGATAAACTGCTCCAAGTTCCCTTTAGCTACTATTGCAAGCTTACCAATTTGGCTATGCACAGACACGATGTCCTTTTTGGTAATAAAGGCAGACACTTGGATATTTTCCTATGCTTCCATAACCTCCTTATTAGTTATTATAACGAAAGTGTGTCACCACACCAAGTCCTGTCACACATGTGGTTGTTTATTAGCATGCAAACAAGGAGCAGCATTACTGCCCAAGCTCTGAATTTGATGGAGTCCCAGGGCTCTATTTTGCACTCCATGAGTACCTTGCATTGAGAGTTTATGAGACAAAATAATGATATTGTCACAGTAGGAATGACCTCATTACCCAGAAAAACCCCAAGTGACTAAAAGCCATTTTAACAAAAACCCGGATATAGATTCCTAAGTATCTGAGGGGCCAGTCTTAATGGTAAGGACCAGAAAGCTCCCCATTGTGTTATATAAAAAGGGAGGATGTCTCTAACACATTTTAGATAACTCATTTATCTTGAAAACCACACATTTCAACAATGAAAATACTTTTTGACTTTTCTTTCCACTAATGGCAGATTTGATCATTCAAACTGAACTTCTCACTGTGAGAAACTAGAAAAGCTGGAAATACTATTTTTTTAACCATAGCTGCTTGATATCACTGAAAAGTGTATAAGAAAGTAAACAATTGCTGGGCCAAGATTTTGGAGAAGACAGATGAATAGAGGGGTAAGCTCAACTTTAAAGCCCTTTTCCTTTGGGAGTTGGGCCCATACTGAACAAGGTGGCTGTGAGGACCGAACGCAGTGGTCTAACCGTCTCCTAAGACTGCGGGGGCCGAAGCTGGCATCCAGGACCAGCCAAGGGGAACCTGCCTGGCCATCTGGCTAGAACCCAGGTGCAGTCACCGCAGGAGAAAGGGTGTCCCTCACATGAATCCTCTGCTGAGGGAGATGCCACCATCCCGGTCTCAGTAATGTGTACAAGCAATCATTCAAATTAAGAAAATGGCACATGGTCAGAGAAGACAACATGTACAAGAACAAAAGGCAGGAGAAGACAAACTGTACAACTTCAGGGCTTCCAGAGAGCGGGACTCAGTAACACATCCCAAAATAATTGTGATTACTAATGTTCAAAGAAGCAAAAGCAATTACCACACAAAAAGTAAGACTGAGAATTTTGGAGAACTGAAATACAGCATAGATGACATGGCAATTAAAAAAAATAGAACTTTTAAAAGTTAAAACTGTAATAACCAAACTTACAAACTCAATGCGTGAGACTAACAGCTGATTGGGCATACTGAACAGAGACTTAGTGGACACGGAAAAAAGAATGAGAAACAAACTGGACAAAATGAAACTTGGATAAATCGATGAAGTTGGAATCTCAGAAGAAGAGGAAAGAGGGCAAGTGACAAAATCAGTAATGGAGGAGATAATTGGTGAGAATTTCTCAAAACTGGCCAAGACATTAAACAAAAGATTCCAGAATCCCTAAGAACCTTACACAAGATAAATATTAAGTTCACCCCAATCATTATCATAGCAAAACTGCCTAAAGAAAGTGAGCCAAGGAGAAATTTTTAAAACAGCTAGAGGAAAAAAAGGGGAATTACCTTCAAATGACCTAAAAATTATACTGACAGTTGACTTTTTAGGTTAAAAAAAATGCTAACCAGAAATGATTAGAGCGATATCTTTAAATACTGAAAGAAATAACACCTAACATAGAATTTTACAACATCTGAAAATTATCCTTCTACACTGAGGGGAAAATGAAGACATTTTCAGGCAGACTGCATTAGATAAAATCTGTCAGCAGCAAACCTGAAACAAAGTAAATATTAAAGATGTTCTTGCAGCAAATGAAAATGAGCCCAGATAAAAGGTTAAGGATTCAGACAGTCTTGAAGAGGCACACAAATTAAAAATATATAGATAAATGTTTCCATAAAGAAACAGATGATACAAAAATTCAACTCTTCTATAAATTAGAAAAATAGGAACATTCCTGACCCTTAGTTTCAAAACTTGTCAAGAACATGGCAAGGAAAATTATATTGTTGAATGAAGATGCAATAATCCTAAATAAATAATACTTTATTTAGGAAATGAATCCACTGATACACAACAGTGATACTATGTGACTACCAAGCTAGCGTCACTCAGAATGAACGATTGGTTTAATACAGGAAAGTCAATTATTATCATTCATCACATTAAGACAATCAAGGAGAAAATTTTTGATCTTCTCAAGAGATGCCGGAAAAAAATGCTAAGATTTAACAACCTCATTAAGTGAAAGACAGAAAAAAATGTGAGAAGGGGAGGGGCAGGAGGGAGGGATGAAGGGAAGAAAAAAGAATGAAAACAGAACAAAAACAGCCCTGAGTAATCCAGGAGAAACCCTGGTGACAGGCTATGAGGCAAACACAGCAGTGAACACTCTGCTTGCTGTGCCTGGCTGAAAACCTGAGCGAGGTAAGGATGGTTTCTTCTAGTCAACTTTTCACTGGAGGTCCTGGTCTATGTTAAAAAGTGAAAAAAAGGAAATTAAAGTGATACTATTTAGAAAAAAAGAAAACAATAACACCATTTTCCAGAGGTAAAATGATTACCTAATAGGATTTACAGGAGAGCATACAGATAAAATGTTAGCACAAACAAGTAAGCTCAGTGAAGTACTGGATAGCAAATGAAAACAAAATTGATTCTATTTCTCTGTATTAGCAATCAGGAAGTAAAAATAAAAATTTTCAGGAAAAGATACAATTCATAAGGAAATAAAAAAATACTTGGAAAAAAGTAACTATGTATGAGAGCATTAAAAAATTTTAAAAGCACTAAAAGAATCAAATACAGTAAATAAACATTAAACAATATTAAGAAAACAATAAATAAAGATACAGTAAATAAGTTCTAATAGGGAGACATACCATTTATAGATTGGAAAACTCAACATTTTATAGACAACAAGTTTCCCCCAAAGATCTGAAAGTTCAACACAATCCCAATCAAAATTCAATGATTTCTTTTGTGGAACTTACAGAGATGATTCTAAAACATTTCTGACAATGGAATAGGCTGAGAATAGCCAAGGTATTTTTGAAGAAAAACAAGGTGGAAGGATTTACTCTAATGGGTATAACAATTACTATATATCTACAATAATTCAGCCAGGGTGGTATGGGCACAAGGATGGACAAATCACGGACGCACAAGCTCACCGAGAAACAAGTGCACACACACACACCTGCTTTATATCAGAGTGGCAACTGCAGAGCAGAGGGAGAAAGACCGTGCCAGCAAACTGTGTTGGGACCGCTTATAAAAACAAATAAAACGTGATTCTACCTTATATCATACATAAAACAGATTCATCAGTAAAAGGCAAAACAAGCTTGTAGAAGATAACAGAGGATAATATCTTCCTGTCTTTGGAGCAGTGAATGCTTTCCGAACTAGAACACAAAAGGCACTAACCTTAAAAGAAAAGGAGGATGAAACTGGTTTACGTTAAAATTGAAATGTTCAGCTAACCAAAAGAAACGATTAAAAGAATTAAAAAGCAAGCCACAAATCAAGAGAAGATTATCAGCAAGTGCATCTAGTCACCAAAGAACCCAGATCCATCATGCAGACAGGCCTCTTACAGACCCATGGGACAGGGAAGCAAGGCCGCAGAGAGGCGGACAGGGCTGGAGGTACGGCAGGCTCCACCCGCTCTTGCTCACACCGGACATGCACCTCAGGCGCTGATGGACACCTTCCTTTGCTTCTGCTCACATGCCGGCCACACTCTGTACCTCCTTTCTTAGGCCCTTCCCTTAGCCCTGTCTTCTTGGCGCACTGGGTCCCTAGGGCAGCACTAACTCCTGCCAGCTTCTCCTCCTAACTCTGTCCCCTCCAGCCCTGCAGGTCACTCTGTGGTATGCATTCCCAGCTTGGATTCCTGATCAGTAAAATTCCAGCTTTGAGAGTTCCTAGCAAAACCCTTTCCTTTCTTGAAATACTATTGTCTTGCTAGAGAATTTAAAAGTCTAGTATAAAATTTGTAGCTGAACAAAGGCTCCAGGTCCTGGGTGGTCTGCGTTATCTGGGGCAGCAAGCCAAGACTTTTGTCTTAGCCCTTGTGACAAAATGGCTGAGGGAAATTAGATGAAGTGAGATTTCAAATTACCAAAGTGCTGCATTTGTTTCCTGAAATAAATTCTACAAAATGCCACGAGCCTGCTTTCCTCCCAGGTTGAAGATGGCAGAGTTTGCCCTCATTTTCCTGACTTCTGTCTTCTATAAAGTCCATGGGAAAAAAGTTACACTTGCTAGAGATGTCAGCAGAACTGGTCTGAGTCCTGGCCTGGTACATGCCGTATGTATAGCAAGTTATTTCACCTTCCTGTATCTCAGTTACGTCACCTCTAACATGGTGATAATGCAATCCACCTCTGAGGACCCTCACCAGGACGGAGGAGCTCCTGTAACGGAAAAGGGCTAGCAGCACCAGTGGGGAGGACAGGGAGCATGGATGCCTCCCCCAGGCAGTCGCCAGCTGGCCTGGTGTGCCCCACCTGGAGGACTGTACAAAACATTAGCAAGCCATTAAACTTGTTGAAGATTTCAAAGACATATTTTTGTAAAAGAAGCTTAATATCACATGCAGCAAAACCTGCAAATCCCCCCCATACGATCCACCCTAAATCCATTTCCCAAGGCCACAGCTTCCCCGCTCGGCCCACCACCCCTGCCCCACCCAGTGCTGGCAGCACACCCCATGGGTGGTCCAGAGGCGATCCAAACCCGGACCCAAGGCAAAGAGGCAGGTGGCGTGGCCTGTCAATGTCATATGGAGGCAGAGGCTAGCCAAAAACCAACTAGGAGCATGCGCTGAGTTTAAGCGTTACCTATCAGTTAAAGGCCTCTTTGTGAAGTTGCCAGGTAACTTGTAAATGTTTGCCTGTCAGAGATGTTAGTAATTTCTATTTTCTGGAACATATAACCCCAAAGGCTTGAGGCCCTATTGGACATTGACCAGTTCTGTGCTCTGGACATGCTTTTTGAATCTGTTGTAACATCGGATTTGTTCACCCATTAATTAATAGATCATTGAAATCTTGACCTGTGATTATTATACATTTACTTAAGAATAATGACTTTAACTTTCTGAAAATTATATTTAAATATCCCTTAATATAAACATCTTTAAAACCTTGAAATTAATCTTTCCACTCCCATTCCTGAAAAGCAGTTCTTCTATCACTGTTGTTTTAAAAATGGCCTTTACCGATTCCAGCTCTCTTTTGGGGGAGCTGCAGGACTTCCACAGCTAAGGGGATAAAAGGTCTCTCTCATCATGCTCTCTCTATTGTCCTTGTCACACGCTCTATGCTGTGACACGGGAAGGCCTTCCTGGTCCAGATTCCCGTGTCCCCCGTACTTACTCCTGTTTACGGCCCCCTCCTCTCTAAACTGAGATGGCACACCTCCACTCCTCTTTCTCATTTCATGCCCTCCTGTCTTGCTTTTTGACGCTACACGTTGCCAGGTGGCATTGGTAGCTCAGAGGGTCACTCATTTTGTGTTCAAGGCATATATGCCACACACTTGCTCTGTGAAAGCTCCTCAAGGTAACCCAAGCCCTTGACCTTCAGCTGACACCAATCCAACTCCTGGGAAACAATGCAAAGCATCACAGCGATAGGACATTGCCAAACTGCAGTCTGGGGTCACAGCAGAGAGGACGCACATCCAAGAAATGACTGTGTATCTGTGGGAGTTGTCTCTACCCCACACTGCACGTATGTGTGTGCGTGGGCATGTGTGTTTCAACACTGAGACCTGGGGCTGCAGTGGGGGTAAAAAGAGTTTTGTGTGTGTGGTTCAGTCTATTTCTTCAAACATTCTGAATGATAATTAGCTGTGATTTTTACATCTATTCATAATGATAGCAGAGGGCAAGGCCCAACAGAGAGGGGGTTGCAAGCTTTCCACTTAGCAATTAATTCTATTATTAAATGCTAAGAAAAAAATAAGTGCCTGCCAGCTGTAGCTTTATTATGTTTTCCCAGAAATAATAATAGAAGGCTGTGAAAGTATATTATTTATCTCTCTTTTTCTCCCCCACCCTTGTAGGAGAAGAAAAAATGGAACCGCGGGTGGTTGTTCCTTCCATGTGAAAATAAAATTATTCTGCCAGGAGAAGGTGGCCTGGACAGAGCACAAAGAAGGAGACTGACAGCCAGGGGAAAGGTTCTGTTTTATTTTGACTTATTTATTTTTAAAATGGAACAGATACTCTGGGCCAGAATCTGCACTAAAGCACGACGCAGACTAAAAATTATGGAATACTTGGAGCTTCCTCTATGGGAGGTCACAGCCATCTACATCCTTCATTAAAAGAAAATAAGGCAAATGCCAGAGAGTGAAATAATCAGTGCCCTGGAGCACAAGAGGGAGGGCAGCTGTTTGGTGATGATCTAGAATGCTGGTGGAGGTGTCGATCACCAGTCAAAAAGTAGCCGTTGAGCAACTTCGCTGGCAACACACCAGGCAAGGAGTAGCTTCTCAGTAACTATTAGTTGACTCTGAGTCTGAAGTACACTCTTGCTGCAAACCTCAATACACGATGAGATGCAAAGGACACCATCAACAGAACAAAAGGGCATCCTACAGTATGGGAGAATATATTTGTAAATGACATATCCGACAAGGGGTTAACATCCAAAACATAAAGAACTTACCTGCCTCTACACCCAAAAAGCAAATAACCCAATTAAAAAATGGGCAGAGGACATGAATAGACACTTCTCCAAAGAAGAAATTCAGATGGCCAACAGGCACATGAAAAGATGCTCCACATCGCTAATCATCAGAGAAATGCAGATTAAAACCACAATGAGATATCACCTCACACCAGTGAGGATGGCCAACATCAAAAACACAAACAACAACAAATGTTGGCAAGGATGTGGAGAAAAGGGAACCCTCCTACACTGCTGGTGGGACTGCAAATTAGTTCAACCATTGTGGAAAGCAGTATGGAGGTTCCTCAAAAAACTAAAAATAGAAATACCATTTGACCCGGGAATCCCACTCCTTGGAATTTACCCAAAGAATACAACTTCTCAGATGTATGCACCCCCTATGTTTACTGCAGCACTTTTTACAACAGCCAATATATGGAAGCAACCTAAGTGTCCATCAGTAGATGAATGGATAAAGAAGAGGTGGTACATATACACAATGGAATACTATTCAGCCATAAGAAGGAAACAAATCCTGCCATTTGCAACAACATGGATGTAGCTGGAGGATATTATGCTCAGTGAAATAAGCCAGGCAGAGAAAGACAAGTGCCAAATGATTTCCCTCATTTGTGGAGTATAACAACAAAGCAAAACTGAAGGAACAAAGTAGTAGCACACTCAGAGACTCGAAGAAGGAACTACTGGTTACCAAAGGGGAGGGGTGTGGGAGGGGGGGTGGGGAGGGGGGGAGAAGGGGATTCAGGTGTATTATGATTAGTACACATGGTGTGGGGGGTCACAGGGAAAACAGTGTAGCACACAGAAGGCAAACAGTGAATCTGTGTCATCTTACTACACTGATGGACAGCGACTGAATTGGGTATGAGTGGGGACTTGATAATATGGGTAAACATAAATAGGTTTCATGTGAAACCTTCATAAGAGTGTATATCAATAATACCTTAATAAAAAAAGAAAAAAATACACGATGAGATGGAAAACGAAGCTGCACCATGCTTCTCGATTCACCCATCGAGTCACTGGCCAGGGAGCAGCACACAGAGGTCTGCACTAGCTGAGGTTCTCTTTGCAAAAGAGAAGCAAATTCAAGCTCAGAACTCTTTAAGATTAACATCTAACTCCAAAGGACTGAGATGAACACTGTTTTAATTGTTTGGGACATAAATGGAAAACTGACACACTGGGAATAACGTGGGACATGGCTATACTGAAAATCTGACATCTTGTGCCCACTGGCTGTGTGACCTTGGGTATACTGCACACCCTTCTAAGTCTCAGTATTATTATTAAATGGGTGTAATAACACCTCCTTTACAGGGGTATTATGAAAATTTAATAATATGTGGAAGAATGTCTGGCATATTATACATTTTCAAAAATGATCTGAAAGTCTTGTATTACAATTGTCGCTTAAAGATCAGGTTTGTGTTGAACAAAATGGGGCTTTTCCACTCACCTTCTTCCTTCTCTCCATGAGACAAGCTATGTGGGCTGCCGAATAATCGTCATCAAGTGAAGAAACCCCCTGACTGAGAGTATTTCCACCTCCCGCTGGCCCAATCCGATGCCAGTCAGGAGAGCTTGTACATGAATCAAGACTGTCTAATTCTGATTCCAATTCAACATATAGGGATGGAAACCTCCAAGTCCTCACATGATGTGTGTCACTGTGTCTATTTGAACAGGTTTCTCTGAACCACAGCTGGAAAGCTGGTAATCCTTGGACAAAATTTGTCCTGAAGATTTTTTGGCAGATGCAATATTTTATATATTTTTTTCTAAATTATACTTTGCATCTCCTTGGTGTGTGTGGGTGGGGAGGGAGGTGTCTTCACTCTTTATTTGCCATTGCGTGCTTAGTGCCTGTGCCTCAGATCAGTTTTGATTCACATAGGATGTCACTGCTGCTGCCCACAGGCCATCTGAAACTGACCGCGAGTGTGAACCACGCCTGCATCTGGCTGAGTAATACGGGAACCTGCCCATTTGGGTTTGGGAGCAAAGACAATAGTCTCCAAATTAATCTCCCTGCCCCAGGTCCTCCTTTAGCGCGTCCTCCCCTCACACCAGCGGTGATCCATCCCTCAAAATGTATTTGCTGGTTGTATTTCTTCTCTACCTCAAGTCCCTCAGTGGTTCTGTATTGGCCACAGTTCCAGTCTCTGTTCAGACTCATGCTCCGCTCTTCTAGGCTTCAGCTGCACTAAACGGTTCCTCATTTCCAAACACGCCCTCCGCATTCATAACTGCATACTTTTACCAATGCCCTTTCTTCTGCTAGGAATGCCATCTCAGACTATTCCAATAAACAAGCCTCCCTCAAGATACAATCAGAAGCAATGCAAAATGTTTCCTCACTGACAAACCAGGAAGCCAATGGCTCTGCCTGCTGAGCTCGCAGAAGAGTGGTTTCCTTGTGATGGCTGCCTTTACTTTCCACCCTCTCATTATTATACATTCCTTGAGGGAAGAGATCACCCAGCACCTTACAGCAAAGGGCCTGGCACCCACCGTGCTTGGGGCAGACACAGCTAATTGCCCACCAGCTCTCTGTTCTCTCTTCCCTCCCCCCAACAGAGCCCAATTCTGTTCAGAGCAGAAGTGAGCTCAGCTACCAAAGTGGCCAGCTAGGGTTCTGGCTGAAGAACTGTAGACGTCAAAGCAGCGTCAAGTGAACAGGCAAAGCTGTCGTAGGAGACAGCTCTTTGCCCTGTAGCCTAGGATGTGAGCGCGCCGCCCGGCAATGTGGCAAGCAGCCTGCTGTCACAGGACAAAGGCTACAGCGGGGACGGCAGTGCAGGAAGACCAGGAGGGGCGTCTTGGCCATACTCTTGACAAGTTACCCTAGGCTTGGCCTCGGACTCTCAAATTTCTTCTATTTGATAAAATATTCTGCCATATGCCAAAACAGCAGTATTTGAGGTTTCAGTTATTCGCAGCCAGATACTTTCACAACTGATACATGGTTAGTGCCTTTTGTTGAAGGTAAACAGATATTTATTCAGCACCTTCCATTCCAGGGCCAGCAAGCAATAACAAGTTCCTACCTTGTGGAAATCATGCTCTAGTCAGGGGGACAGACAATGAGCCAGCATGGGGGTAAAAGTGTAACACAGCCGAGCCCGATGTCAGGGGACGATGCACTCTGTGGAGAGGAAGCAGGGTGAGGCTACAGAGAGCAACAGGAGGTGGGTTTACCTGGGAACACACGGAAACAGGAAGCACATTCTGAAGAAGTGACGTGTGAAGCTAGAGAGGGAGCTCTGTCTTCAGCCACAGCATGCACAAGTGGCTTGAAGCAGGAATTTATTTTGGGAAGAGTAAGAGGGCCACTGAGGCTGGAGAGCAAAGCCCAAGATGGAGAGGCAGAAGTACAGCGAGGGTCCAGCAGCCAGTGGGCCTGGAGCCCATGGGGCATGTGTTCTACGAGGGTCCAGCGGCCAGGGGGCCTGGAGCCCATGGGGCATGTGTTCTACTTACGTGTAAACAGAAGGCAGGGGAGGGTTTTGATGGGCAGCGGGTTCATGACTTGATGTATACTTTCCAGTGACTATTCTGCCATCTGGAAAACCGTTCATGAGGAAGGCGAGAGTGAGAGCAGGGGACGGGGGGCGGGGAGGATGCCCCACCTATCCCCGCAGAGGTGAGAACCAGCTGGAAAGCGGGCCCGGCAGAGCTGTAGTGTGGAGGTGGAACACGTGAGGCTTACGAACTTGGGGTTCAAGTAAGAGAAAGACATCATGGCCTAATCTCTTTGAATGAATGTTGGTGACATTTTGTGAGATGAGAAGGAAATAAAGGATTCAAAAGCTATTTTAGACATGCTTAATTTTGAGATATCAATTAAATATTCAATAGAGACATCAGGTAGGAAGTTAGAAGTCAGGGGACAATTCAAGGCTGGAGATGGAATTTGGGGATTCATAAGCCCATAAAGACGTGGGACTGCGTGAGGTCGCCTAAGAAGCTGGTATAATTAGATAAGAAGGATGAGGTGACTACTCTTTCTAACCTTCCAGTGTCCAGGAGAAGCAGCAGTCAATAAAAGAAACTAAAAAGGGAATATTTGCAAGGTAAAAGAGGGGAGTCTGGGAAGACAAACATAGAAAGTGCTTCAGGAATAGGGACCAAATCTTTTGTCCAGCAGAACAGGAAAGCATAGAGAACTGATTGCTGATTCCTTCAGTTGCGGCATGCAGACCAAAGCCTAACAGGAACCGGTTCAGATGAACAGGAAAGTCAAGGCAGTGGGGAAGCAAGTGTGGACGATGTTCTCAAGGAATGACGCCCTCAAGCTGAGAAGAGAAACAAAGTGATACTCAGAGAGTATGTGGGGTCTAAATGTTTTTGTGGTTAATTTAAAAAGTTTAAAGTGTTTTCTACTCACAGGAAGGATCCAGTAGAAAAAGGCCATAATGATGAAGGAGAAGAGAGGGCATGCTTTCAGGAGCACCATCGATGGTTCAACAGAGAAGCTGAGAGCTAATGTAGCGGGGCAGGATCTGCTCATTCATCATTATAGCAGGGTGCCCAAACGTGGACGCAAGTAGACTTGTGCATTTGATGTTGGGATGGCATGATAAATACGGCATGGTGATGGGTGGGCGGACAGATGGATGGATGGATGAATGGATAATGCTACATATTCTAACTCTTAAGAAAAAAGTACATCTCAAATTTGTCTCAGTGAAGCAAATGACTTCACCAAGTTACAAGCCCCCAAATCACCACACCACATTTTCAAACAAAGAAGTTTTGAATAAAGAATGTTCTGACTTACATCTTTTAAAGGATTTCTAAAACACACAAATGTTCTGTTTCCTGAGGTCTCAACTTCATTTCTTCTGACGGGGTATAAAGATACAGGTGCGAAGGAGAGGAAGGGTGACTGTGGTGGAATTATAAGCAAAATAAAACTCAAAGAGAGAAGAAAAGAAAAATGTGTTGAGACTTCAGGGCTAGGTGATATTTTTTTATTGCTGTTCTCAGTGGAATATTGTACAATTAGATGTAGTGCCAATTCATTTCCCAAATAGGACTTTGAAAAAATTATAGAGTAAAATTGACCAAATTAGCATTTTTATGATTATTTCCAAGAGTGAAAAAAAGTTGTATGGTTTTGCGGAATAAATTTTAAAAAGTGTTTACTCAGTTTAAGGAGATTTGTGTTTCAAAATAACTGAGTTCATGGAAGAGTTGGGAAATATAAAATTTTGTGCAGGAAAATTCCTTTCAGCTAATCAAAAGCAAGAGTAAGCTAAAGAGAATTTCTCAAACTTTTAATGAAGTTTTGGAGAAAAAGAATTCATATAAACTCAACATAATGCACTTGAAACAACAGGTTGACTAGTGGGAATCTGGTTATAATTACCCAATCATAAATTCAAATCCCAATTCTATCACTTACTGAGTTATCTTTCATAACTCTGAACTTTTAGTTACTAATTTGCAAAATGAGATTAATATTGACATAATAGACTTTTATGAAGATCTAAAGAATTAATCTATGCAAAACACTCAGCAGAAAGTGATATACTGTAGGAACTGAAAAACTGCTTCTTTATCTCTTTTTTATATATCTTTCTTTTCTTGTTCTTTATTTTTTGATATATTTCTTATTGAATTATAGTTGATATACAGTATTACACTGGTTTCAAGTATACAACATAGTGATTCGACAGTCATATACATTTTTAATGCTCACCCAAACTAATGTAGTTACCATCTGTCAACATAGAAAGACGTTACAAAATTGCAGCCATACCACCCTGAATGCACCCAATTTTGTCTGTTTATTCTTTATTAATCCCTCTATAATTCCATGCCTTGCAGGGTACCACAAGTGTTGATGTAAAGAATGTTTTCATTGGTCTTCTTCTGTACTAATCAATTTAATTTTCATATACTTCCTACACAGCAAAAGACCCTCACATCCCCCACTCCCTGAGGTACTCATGAGCTTTTCCTTCCATTTCAGATAATAATTTTGGCAACAAGAAAAACATTTTTGTTGTTGTTGTTTTGACAATGTAACTTTCACTTCTGGAAGCATTCTACCTTTGCTGATAACTTACTGGTGTTTTAATGTGTGGCACTGAAATTATGAAAAATCCCTCTGGGGTAACGTCACCTCTATAAGAAAGAAAAGGACTTTTTGGTGACTACTGAGAGCTTTCTGGTCTCCCCGCACCCCTTTCCTCTTTGCTCCACACTAGGCATCCTGATAAGAACCTGAGCTTGTACCCATCATCACTTGGCCAATGGAGATTTCAAACAATATAAGCACCTGCCTGAGAGGGCACCCCTACCCTGGCTCCAATCCCCAGGAAAACCCCAAAGCCTGCTACTCACTCCCTTGCTCTTGTTTCATTCCTGACCTTCTGGGGGAAAACTTTCTTTGTTTAGTATGTGAGCAGTAAACTTTATTTCACATCTTTTGCTACTGGTTGATTTGGAATGTATTTGGTACCTAGGTATCATTTATCTCAATATTCATAAAATCACAGGACAGGGCTGCTTGGTAAACAGCACACAATGGTGGGTACACACTTCCTCCACTGTCGATGCCCTGTCAATGAAAAATCTGGTGCCATGTTTCCAGGTGTGAAATTAACCAAACATCCATTCATTCTGCCTGTCACAGGGCTTTTGTACATGTTGTTTCCTCTGTCTTCAATATTCCACTACCTGTAACAACATATCTTCCCTGATTCTTCTTCAGATGAACTCCACTCTCCCTCTTTCACTTGACTTCTTGAGTCCAGGTCTGATTTCTGTGTCATGGTTCTCATAGATCTCTCTATACTGAGATTATAATAAAGTAAGTGATAATTACATATGTGTTAGTGCAAGCATTTGATTAATTTTTCCCTCCCACTGGATTATCAGGTCCTTATAGTAGAGGACACCTCTGATCATGCTCTCCATAGTTTACCCGCACCTGACACGGCACTTGGCAGTTGGACAAAAGCAGGTACTTTTGCATTAGGGCACCAGTGCCTTGAATAGACATTGTCCCCATATTCCGTGTGTGTGTGTGTCTATGCACTTATATACACAAACACATACATATATACATAATAAAGCACAGTGAATTTGGCATTCCTCACTTCCCTGCACGTAGCTCATACACTTTCCACAGATGAATCTCAGGTTGGCCCCAGGAGCTTAGTCAAGAGATGCAGCAGGAAAATTTATTTTTAATGTGTTTTAGAGGCAGATCATTGATGTGGTTCCTCATTTAGCCATTTACAGGTTGTGTGATTTGGGGCATGTTGCTTAATCTTGGTGAGAAGAAGCTTCTCATCTATAAAATAGAAATTTCAAAATTATCTTACAGTGTAGTAGGGAGTTGAAATTAGCTGTCTAAAGCACTGTCCTATAAAGCATGTGTTTAATAAATTGTGCCTATTTTAATTAAAGTGCCCTTTGCTGGGTTAATTTGTACAGCAACCTTGAGCCATAAGTGAAGAGCAGACATTAACAGGCTCTAAGGGATTGGACTGAATCAAAATATTCACTTTGTTTGAAGTCAGGCTTTCCTTCATAATTCTTTTTTACTTATATGTAAAAACTTCTTAAAACCCTGTCCCCTTTTATAAATATAAAAATGTCATCTTTTTGTTAATGGAAATTTAAGTCAAATCGAACTTTCAAACCACATACACTGCATAAATTCAGGTGAGTTTGCCCCTGTGATTTGCACACTCTTCCCTTTCACGCTCTCTGAGTCTCTGCTCTGAACTGGAAATGCTTTTCAACAATCGTCTCCAGGTACAAATCACTGTAGAGAAGAAACGGGACAGAGCTAATGAAATTCCCAAAAGGGGAGGGATGTGCTGGTGCCTCTGCACAGATCTCTGCACGGCATCATCCAGCCTCGCCTCCCGCCCTCAGCCCTGTCCCCCTGGTACGGGTTGGTGGGTCTGCATGAATCTCACCGCCTGGAGGCTGGGAGCAGGGTAGCGCATGCCTTTGCCCTCCGTGGGGTTAGCAGAGCAGGAGCTGCTGTCCCAGAAGAGCCTTCTCTGAATATTCAAGCTCTGCTTCAAAAGGAATCTGCATGTGACTTGGAAGGGCGCGACCACCCCTCCACCCGAGGGGCTCATGGGAGGCCAGGTGCTGCTGCGGGTCCCGCCCTTTGCTGCTCATCAGAGGATTCACCCCGAGCGCGCAGGGCAGCAGCCGGGCTGCAGCTTCCCCGGGTCCTGCTTGTCATGCCTTCCAGCCTCTCTGATCCCTGAGCCAAGCACACATGTGCTTCGGGGTAAAGGGCACCGGACCAGCACACCCCCGTCACGGAGACCCGAGGGCTGAGAGACCGACCAGGTCCAGCTGGTCCATGCTCTGTGCCCAGGCGCCTCTCCCCACCCTGCGCCCCTGCTGCCTTCAAACCCAGCACCAGACACAGAAGCAACTCTCTGGAGTAGACTGCTTCATCAGTTTGCATGAGGCCAATATCAAACCCTGTAATTATAAGATAAAAAAAATCATTTATTTGTATCAGCCATTGGGTTCTGCTTCTCTGGTCCAAATGCAAATGATCAAGAAATGGTACGTTTCTGGAGAATTCTACCATACATATGGGATGCGAGTGTTTGAGAAAGGTGGTTAAGGGGAGAGACTGCCACACAAGCATGATCAGCCATGTGTACTCTGATAAGACAGTCTTTTGCTGTGACCCCAAACATCATTCATGAAGATATGCAGATCTTTCTGTGAATGCATTTATGGTAGAATCAACCAAGAGGCAAACGAAGGCGTCAAGGTCAGCAGGGGGATCAGAAGCCCAAAGAGCTGAAGCTGACAGGAAGGTGGCAGAGGGAGGGCCACATGGAAGTAAGACAGATGTTGAGGGTGTGAAACATAGCTAGGCTTTGAAACTTGAACTATAAGGTCCAGATGACCTATATCTTTATAAAATAAACAGGTCCCATGGGTCCTGTGAGTCACATTTATTTCTCAGTATCTTACAACCAGCGTGTCACAATGCTGTCTAGTTTTGTGCAGCACCTTGACTTGGGCCCTTATTCCTATCTCTGTGGGAACCTCACCGACTCTCACCTCAGCTACTGTAAGAGCATCTAAACCAATCTCCTCCCACAACCTCCCTGCCTCCTCTCCCATCCCATTCCTCAAAGAGGGCCGCACTGCTCTTCTTTAAATGCAGCCTGGGTCATGCCAATCAAATTCAGGAACCTTTGGAATTCCCTAGTATCCACTCAGCACGCCTCAGTTCTTGGGTGGCAAACTCTATTTCCAGCCTCTGCTCTAGCCACGCTTTGTGGCAAGCTTGCAGTAGGTCAATTGAACTCAGTGTGAACTGTGCCCAGAACACCTGGATAGCAGCATTTTTCCATGACCAAAACTTCACTGTTGTTCAAGGGCAAATACAGAGGGCTCCTCTAAGAAAACATTCCTAATACACAAGGCCAGAAGCCATTTCTCTGAAAATCCATGGTATTTGATCACTTCTACATTATACTATAGTTATGTGTCCATCGGGTTCACTAGACGATGAGCCCCTTAAACTCAGGGTTTGCGGCACTTGGCTCAGTCTTCGGCTTATAACTGGAAGGCTGCCGCTAGCTGTGAGACGGGGAAAGAAAACCATGTGGCACCGTGTCTCCCACGTTACAAGTGCATCTGTTACCTTAGGGAGGACACAGCCACTTTCACCTCATTACACTTGGATATTTTAAAAAGTATGCCAATGTCCTCTCTGACCAATAGAACCCGACATCATCTGTACACTTTAACCCAGCGCTCTCTGTGTAAGGGAATCTAAATGACCTTAACCCATAAGCAACTTCATGTCCACAGTAAAAGCAGACCAATTTAAACATAAGCTATTATTCTTCGAGCCAGTCATTTGTTGAACTATATAAACCAGACTTCGGTAGACCAAAGGCAAGGGCCTGCATGCGTGAGCTCTCATGGTGACCTCAGCATGGCATGACTTCTGGAAAGCCCTTTCCTCTTGCTTACTCTCTTCCATCCTTTGATCCCTAGTCAATGTCCACCGTCCTGATGAACACAGACGCAGGGAGCTCAAGTTCTCCTTAAATGCCAAAGCACTTGATCTATGTTTGTCAGTTTTTACTTGGGACTATTTTGTAGCAAATTATATCTGTCAGTTAGTCATCCAGTAATCATTATAGAGAAATAATTATGTGCCAGGGACTTCCAGACTAGTGAAGGAAGCACAGAATCAACAATATTTACAGAGCGCTGTGCCAAATGTTATGAAAGGATGCGCTCAGGGAAGTGCAGGGGTGGGGAAGTAGCTGCTTGATCCCGGCTCGCAGGGAGAGAGCACAGATGAATTTATTAGGTTTACCAAAATTAGCTGAATAAGTGCCTTAAGGTCAGAATAATAATAATCAGAGACACCATTTTTTTGCACTTTAAAGCCTATATGATGAATACATTTTAGTTTCTTTTAGGCATAACTTAGTTATTGATATATTCTTTGCCCTTCCAGTACCTAACACAGTGCATGGGAAGCAATATCTCATAAGGATCTGTTGAATGAAAAACTAACATTATGAAATTATATGAAGATACCACATATATATATATATATATATATATTCATGTTATCCTCAGAAACACAGCTGAAGAGAGGAAAAACTTGGTGAAATTCATCCTGAACCTTCTCTTACTAAACCCATTTGTCTTTCATTCAATGTACTTCTTTCGAGCCTGTCCTTATTCTTTGTACATCAACCATTCTTTATTCTTTGTTTTGCCTCTTCTACTTTGTTTTGCCTGAACCATGTTCAAAAAATATTTTAGTACATGTCATATCTCAGAAGAGTGGAGGTACTTTATATGTAGATGACCTCAGAAAAGTGGCTGAGAAGAAATCTAACAGAGAGATGGGAAAGTATATGGAGGAATCAACAGACCTTTGGTTTCCTTTAAGATGGGCCCCAGGAGTATAATTCTGAAGTATAATCAATCCTGGAAGAACATTCTTGTGGGTTGAAATGTATCTCTGAAAAGATACTTCAAGTCCCAGCCACTGGTCCCCGTGAATGTGACCTTATGTGGAAATTGGGTCCTTGAAGATGTAATTAATGAAGATGAGGTCATCCTGGCTCAGGGTGGCCCTAAAGCACGCATGGCTGGTGCCTCTATAAGAAGAGAAGGAGAAACACAGGGCAACACAGGGAGAGCCCCATTTGAAAAGGAAGGCAGAGATCGAGCAACACATCTAGAAACGAAGGAAGGCTGATATTTGTAGGAAACCACCATAACCTGGAAGAGTTCAGGAAGGACTCATCTCTAGAGGCTTCAGAGAGAGCACGGCCCTGCTGACACCTTGACCTTACACTTCCAGCCTCCAAAACTGTGAGAAAATTAATTTCTGTTGTTTTGAGTCTCCCAGTCATGGTCATTTGTGACAGCAGCTCTAAGAAACATATGCAAGCATCAATTATCAAATGTAAAATGCACTCTTAGTATGCTCAGACCCCAGATGCCATTGTGCCTCTGTGTAGTGCCACAGTTGGGGTCACGAAGGAAGAGCATGTGGCTGGAGAGTTAGTTTCATGCCTCCGTACTCCAACCTTTTGAATCTTCTTTCTGTTAAAGAAAAATGCTTTAAAAAGGCTTGACTCATTCATTCAACACATTTTACTGAGTGCATAATTTCAACCGGCACTGCTCTGAGCACTGGAAGTGTCTCAGTGAGCAGAGGAAAAGGAGGTCCCTGAACTCAGGCCATTGAGACTCTAATGAGAAGTGGTGAGAAACTCATTTTAGGAATCATCAAATGGACCCAACTGCCTTGTCCAATTTATTTTCTGTTCAGTTACAATGTAGAACTCTAATCAAATCATTTAACACAATTTATGATGACTTCTGGAAAGGTCTGATCTAGCTCTGTAGGGTGGAATAGGTATCTACTGGTTCTGGAGGGACAGAGAGGGAGAAGATGTCTAAAAAGTGCTGAAGGCATTTTAGCACCAAAGAAACGTGTTCAGAACTGTCCTCTGAATGCTTTCTGTGGATTTTTCCCTTCTCTTTCCCTAAAGGTTGAACATTTAAAATGCTCCTTCTGGCCCAACACCTGTCAAAGTACTATTTTTACTTGATTTTAATTAGGAGCAAGAACTAATACTCAATTAATTGCACATATCTCCTCAATTCTTCTTGCTGCCCGGGATAGCCCTGAGAAGAATTCGTGTGGTGTTGAGGAATCTATCAGTCTGAAACCAGGAGGATAATAAATAGAGAGAGCCTCACAAACACTTTGGCATTAAAATTTATTTGCATGACCTTAATTTGTAATAATTCTAATTTAGTTTGAGTTGGGGATCATGGAAACATGCAGTTTGTTCAGCAAGTCCCATCACTCCCTCCTGTAGTTTTCTTGTCCCACGTGAATCATTGAGACAAAAGGAGAAGCCATCTCTCCCTCGTATTTTTCTCCTGCCACTGGGTGATGAACACACCGCGCGCACGGAGCAGTCTTCTCCTGCCTGGTCTTCTGAATGACCCAGCCTCCGGCCGCTGATAACCACTGCGTGGGGCTGCCTGCTCCTTGGTTGTGCACACCAAAGTTATCTTTGCTTCCCGGTTTCCATAACTCTGTCCTCCCTGTGATCACAAAATTGGGCCCTCATCTTTAATTCTTTTACCTTCTAAACACCTCTCAAATCCTCCTCTCAGGTTTTCAGGACTTCCCAAACCATCTGTGGAACGCTGCACCCAGAGATCCTCCCAAGACGCAGATCTGCTCAGGCTTCCGGTTTGGTTGTTTCCTTCACACCTCTGAATGGCTCCGGGGGTTCCCGGGATGGGCCCGGCCCTCTGGGAAGGACTAAGGCATTCCTCCCCCACACGCCGGGCATGTCGGTGACTGACAGGTCTCTGCCAAATCCCTTTCCAAGAGCTGTCGCCAGCCAGAGAGGGCACCCTTGCTCGAAGTGCCACTCCTTGGGGGCCTGAGCAGTGAGCTCCACGCCTGCTCCCTGGGGGAGTTCAGAGCCCAGCTCCTGGCCAAAGCAGGAGGGCTGCCCCAGACTCGCAGCTTGTTCAGCAGCTGCATCATGGTTCACAGGCCCCCTCGGCCAATCCTGCGTCCTCACGTCCCCACAGGTGACCCTGGGGAGACCTCCAGAAATGCACTCAGTGCGTGTCTCCGTTTGGAAGACCTGTTTCCTGGGACACTGCCTGGACTCGCCGACCACTGCTGTCTCGCTCACTTTCTCGCTCCTGGGTCTGGAGACGTATTCCTCCGGAATGCCCTTGGCCACGCCTCCTCTTTAGGAGTCTTCCCAATTCTTTCTTTCCATTCCTAGAAAGGGCTCATCACATCTGCTTGCACATCACTGCAGGGAATTGTTTGATGTCTGTTTTTTATTCCTTCCCTAGATTCCTTCAGAACAAAGATGACTTATTTTCCGGTTTGTATCCCTCAGGCTTAGGCTACTGTCTATCACAGAGTAACTGATGAATAAATATTTGTCACATGACTAAATCAATGAATGATTGTCCAGCTGGAAGACTTCAGGCCTAATGGGAAGTGGAACTACTCAGCTCAGGGTGACAGAGTAGAAATCCAATGTCTCTTTGGGCAAATCATTCCACTGACTATACAGTTGGCCCTGAAGGATACCTAAATACTCAATGAGAAAGTCATTTACATCGAGATTTAGCTTTGGTTGAGTGGGAGCATAAGTTATTAGTTTGTCTTAGAGGCCAGAAAGGTTGATGGTATGATCGCGTTTATTTGAATGAATTTATTGATCCAGTTATTGATTTTAGACCAGGTACCATGTTAAGTAAGGTGCAAACTAAATCTAATGAAGGCCCTGGGAGCATGAACTAAATAAACTTCAAAGCAAGGTAAGGGAATAACTGCCACAGGAGAGGGACATGTAAGTCTACAGAATTGATAGATCTCATCAAGCAAGTCCTAAATCCTGCCCATGCCATGAAATAAGAACCAACTTAGCTCTGTTCTGACAGTTCAGGGCTCTGCTTGAGCACCTCTCGTAGTGAGGACTGAACTACGCCCTGTGTGCAAGGTTGTCAGGTCTGCACAGTAACAGTAAGGAAGCAAGGGAGGTGGAGACAGGGGTAGGGAGAATTCATTTTCAATACAGGGCTGGAGGAGGGGGCAAGAGTCAGATCAGCGGGGGGGGGAGGGTGACAACTGAAGACCTAAAGCACTTGACCAAGACCTCGAAAGGTGAGCTAATAAAAGGACTGCTCGCTGCTGCAAAGGAAGGCCCTGCGGAAAGCTTGCCTGAAGGCAGGGTGGCCTTAGGCATTGGCCGCATTGAATTTATTGGTGTAGAATGGTGTTTGTCAAAGCACAGCCTGTGGGCCATCTGTAAAACCATCACTGGCACTGGAACATTGGCAGAAACCAAGGTTTAAAGGGCACCTTCCCGTGTCAGAGCTAAATCAAAGTTTCATGGAGGTGTGAGCCCCAAATCTGCATTTTGTAATACACTTGAGTATTTTACACACACAGAATTTAAGAATCCAGAATCACTGGGGCATTGGGGAACAGAGGCAGTTTCTTTCTTTTCCTGTGTGTGTGTGTTTATGTGTGTGCATATCTAGGAACAGTAATAGAAGCTTTGAAAAAGATGGAAGAAACTCATTCAAAGGAGTGTGTAGGCTGTTCGAACAATATGTAATTGGTATGAAATATTATTCTGTTAAATACCAATAAGACAGACTGTAGGCTTCTGCTTAAGATTAGTGTTTGGTCTCCCTTCAGTCATTAATACTACACTAAAACTCTCTGAGAGGGTAAATGTATAACAATATACTCCTTCACAAGTGCAGAATTTGAAAACACCATTCCCAAATAGAATACAAATGCATCTTGTGGCTTTTATTCTCTAATATTCCCTACTTTGAAAAGCAGATAAGGAAGTAGTGTGTTTGAGTAGCATGTGGTTAAATATGGAATGTAGGCTCTAAAATACTCCTTTTCTTCTGAAAGTCTGCATGGGCACCTGGCCCTTTGTTCTTGGTCCCTTCTAGCCTCACACAAAGACCAAACAACAATACAACTTGATAAAATCTTGCCCACAGACCAGCTTAAGTTAGACTGGTCACATGGTAGTGAATCCACATCTCAGTATCAAGCTGATTAAACAAATAATTTCTGAATTCGGCATCTTTTTCCAGGGCTCTGTTGTCTATCCTCTCATGAGACTGTGAGGTGGGAAAGCTCCATCCTGTGGGTGCATCGGTCCCCGAGAGAGGAGAGTCAGAATCAGGGTGCTGCCCCCGAATCACAGATTTCCTGGAGTTCTTTATTCTGAAGTCTTGGGTTCCAATGTGCTGCAGTCTCTGAAAGGTCCCTTTCCTGTCAGCTCACTTGCATGGCTGAAATGTCCCTTGTGCAAACAGCCCAAAGGATCTGGCTGCTTTAGGGGGCTGACATCAGAACACAGGAAGTCAGCAAGCGGGCGTCTGCCTGCTGGCTGAGTGTCCGGGCAGAGGCCGGCTGCGGTCCTGAGGGATGTTTAGGCCTGAGTCACTCAGCGTGCGGTCAGTGAGGCTGCAAGACAGCAGGCCCAACCAGGTTCCTAGCGCTCTCAGGTACAATGGGACACCAGGCTGGCTTCTGGGCTGAGACAGAAGGGTAGTTCACAAAATAAGGCCAGTGGTGGCTCTAAATTCATTCTTGACGACCTCTCTCCAAGACTCATGCCGGGTTCAGGAGCCCCCTGTTCCACGGGACATCTGGTGCCTTCAGTGATGGGACTTTCTCCTCCCCACTGGCATGGCCACAGGGCAGGCAGGCGGCCCAGCATGGAACAGGGACCCGACCCTTGTGGGAGCCGGTTCCCCATGGGGCTGCAGCCCTTCCTCCATGTGAGTCAGACATGAGGCTGTGTCTGCTGGGGCAGATCTCGGGAAGTCCAGGGTGTTGGACCTGGGAAGGCAGGTGAGGGCTAATGCCCCTGAGTGACACAGACAAGTGCCAGAGGCATCTAGGAAAGGGGAGGAACACACCCAATCCCAGGCCAGAAAAAGGGCAAAAGCTGGGGGCTGGAGGGTGGGCCTGGAGTCCAGGGGTGAGGGCGTCAGTCCCAGAGATCAGTGCGTCTCTGCACCAGACAGGAAGCAGCCTGAGGGATGGCACCTGCCTGACCAGCTGTACCAAGAACCAGTGCTGGGAGGGACTGGTTGCCAGGGGTCCAGCCAGTGTCCCCTGCATGAATAAAGGAGAAACAGGAAGAGGCTGGTGGACAGGCTAGGACACCCCTGGCGGGGAGGGCTCACCCACCACCCAGCTTGGGGTGGGGAGGGACAGGTGGAGCCAGACACAAGCCCAGGAGGCAGGAACAGATTCTCCCTCATTTCCCCGGAAGGAACCATCCCTGCCAACATCGTGATCTTGACTTCCAGCCTCCAGTCATTGAGACTACACCCTTCGAATGTTTAAACCCCCTGCTTCATGGTGCTTTGTTACTGTAGCCCTAGCAAACTCACACAGTACGACCAGCCCCCATTTTACAGATGAGTACACTGAGACACCAAAGGGTTAAGTAATTCATCTTAAACCACAGTCCCTCAATGGCAGAATCCAGATTCAAGCTTAATTTTGCTGACTGTAGAGTCCATGGCACATGAGAGCCCCTTCATTATTAGAAGGAATTGAAAAGACATGACAACTAAGGTGAATTTGTACAAAGTCTAAAGAAGAGACCCAACAAAAAGCCTCACAAGGAGATCAAGTATAAGGGATGAACTCAGCCAGTGTGGGTGGTCAAACGTCAGCATTAAGGGAGCCAGAGGATTACTGTGCTTTGAAATAAAAGTGACAAAATGAGAAAATATGACCAACAAACAAAACACAGCACAGACCCAGGTCCACAAGTCTACAGCAGGCTTTTCCAGCTCCCTCCTGGGCTCTGGCCCACAGCTGCCATGTCCTAAGCCAAGATGGGCTTTGCCAGGCCAGGACTGAAAGGTCCCCATTGGAGGCAATTCATCCTATTCTCGTTGTGCAAGATGGGACCTGAGGTAAGGACCTAAAGTCATACACACGATGTGAGACCTGGGTATGTCTCCCTGCCTTGCAAAGATGGTAGGAAAATGGAAAGAGGTAGACTGGTGTGTATGTAACGGAGAGAGCTAGGCAAGGCTGGGCGTCATCAGGGTTGCCATGCTGGGGCTGATGCTAGCAAAATGGATACTAGACAGAGGAAAAATCATGCTGATGTGGATATGCTCTCCCACCAAGCAAAGTATGTGTTTTTCTTTTCTCTCCTGCTCCTCCATGTCCAGTAAAAAAATAGAGGGGGTGAGTGTCAAAGACAGTCTGGAAAGATTAGAAACAGAGCAAAGGCGGTGGGTTGAATGTGCTTGAGTTTAAAGCTTGACTTTACTACTTACAAGCTGGGTGAGACTGAGCAGGTTTCTCATTCTCTTTGCCTCCAGTCTTCTCATCCATGAATTCTGGGTAAGAAAAGCACCGGTATCATAAGTTTGCGGGCAGGATAAAGTTAAACAGTTCATATGAAGCTCTGAGCAGTGTAACTTCTCCACAGCATACTCTCCTGAGCACAGGGTCCACACGGGGCAGGCAGCCCCTTCTTTGAGCACGCATTCTGCACCACATGGCATGTTAGATGCTCAGTTGTTAAAGATGAAAAGGCTGAAGCAGAATGTCTAAGAGAAGATAAATATCTTGCCTAAAGGCACACAGCAAGCATGACGGAGATAAGGTTTAAATCCAGGGTTACTGGCCGCAAGTCCTGGGCTTCCAACATTAAAACACAAAAGATATGTGAACCAATCTCTGGAACAACAAGAGGAATGTCCTTCTCCATAGTCAGACTTTGGAGAGAAAAATCCCCAAAACATAGAGGAGAAAAGGGACGCACAGCCGAGAAGGTGCCGCAGGGAACCATCAGGGTTTGAGAGCAATCACCAGATGTTTGTCAGCAGAGGACTTGCAATTCTTTTTGAGCTCATAGCTTTGATGGCTACAAACATACAGAAAATGTCACAGGCTGTGGTGGTAGTTCCATGTTTTATTTCTCCTAAACACTGTACTAACTGCAAGCCTCTATGATTTGGTTGGAAAAGCAAGCCTGTACTTAATGAAAGGACAGGTCAAACTTGTACACTCATTTTCAGTCATTTGGGCATAACTGAAAACAATGAATAGAATTTCTAACAATAAAATCTGTCAGAGCTGCGCACATATTTGTTCTGGGCTGAGTCACAGCCTAGGAGAGCAGCGCTTTGAGACCGGAAACTGCTTCTGCTGGGGCAGTTTCCAGACATCACGTTCAAGTTAAACTTGAGCAGTTAAGGACAAAGACTGCCTCCCCTGGCCTCTGTGTTCTCAGTGCCTTCCTTGGCACCCAGAGGGGGCCCAGCAGATCTGTGTGGAATGAAAGAGTGTTTACTCATCACTTCTGATTCTTTATCCAGCAGTAATAGGTCACCGGGGTTAGTAATATCCCAAAGGAGCCCCAAAAGAATGAGGTTGGGGGTAAGTCTTCAGCACTATCATATTCTTGATTGTATTTGTCATAGTTGTTATTCATAAGAATCACTGGGGACACAAATGAGAGTAAAATTTTTGTATGCCTGCTGCTTAATCATTTCTTCTTAGAGATTATGATCACTCCAAAAAGGCTGTGAACTAATATACCCACTTGCCATTCCTCCTTCAGATCCCTCACGGGCTGACCCAAACACCAACCCACTGTGACCAGTAAATTAAAAACTTCCCTCCCTACTCTCTCCAGATACTGGAGAACTTGTTGCCCGAGGGAGGGAGAAACAGCTGATAACGGTGGAATCCGGAGGCTCAGTGGCTTCTCTGCAAAAACATTCAGTCATAAACGAGACAATGGCAGCCATGCGACATTGGTCGCTTGGTCTCCTCCATAGCTTCCCGGGGTCACTAAGAGGAGTGGTTGGGCCACTTTGTTCCATTTTGCATGGCACTGGTCTGATTTACATGAGGCCATTTGATACTGCGTACTAGCCATCTGCAGGGATTTTCAAAATCGGAGGGAGAAAAGTGCAGAGGAGAAGGTAGTTGAGGAAATGAGATGAACGGTTTTAAATCCATACACTGGTTAAATTAAAAGAGACAAAACACACATGAAACTGACAAAAGTTAACCCATTTCAAAGGTAGTCTTAGGATGGCAGGAACATCATAGCTTTCCTTTAGTTCCATAGGTAATGAGATATTGTCATTATGATAATATATTATCTGAAGAAACTGTGAGCCCAGAACAGCTCAGATTTATCAGAAGGATGATATATGATCAAAATTCTGTATGTGCAGAGGCCATATTAATTTAATTTGATGCAAATGGAGAACAACCATTTGTTAATCAAAAGTAGAAATAGAAATTTTAACATTAATAAAAGTGAAATAAACTTATTTTATTTGTGCAAATGAAATTTTAGCCCGCCTTTTAGTTGCTTTGTCATTTTTGAGCAAATGAAAAAGTTAAATAATATTTGCCATTCCAATATTTTTAAAAAATTTAGCTGCGTTTGGTAAGACTATACTAAAATAATGACTCAAATAGTCATTCATTAATTCCTTTAGACACATTCACTGAACACCCTCTAAGGTCCAGGCACTATTCTGGGGGAAGTGGAGGACATAAAATATAAAAGTGACTATTACACAATCCCTGCCCACAAGGAGTTTCTGGTCAGGGACCCCTTAATAGAGCCATGTGTGGATATTTTTCTCTTTATTAAGAGTAGAGGAAATAAACTGACAGTTTCCTATTGTTCCTCCACAAGACAAAATATAACAATGTCTTGGTGTCCCTTTTAGAGTTAGGGTGCTTAGGACCAGCTAGCTGCTGAAACAACCTACCTCCAAATCTGTGCGGATCAGCCCAAAAGAGGTGCATTTGTTCCCAAAGTCAAGCGACTTTCCCCCACCTGATAGCTATGCTACCTGGGGAACCTGAAATCCAAGGTAAGGAAATGGAAGAGCAGAGGCCATCAGGAGGCATTGAAGGGCTGGGCCCAGACTGGGAGACATAGCTTCCCCCAGGGCCTACTGGCCAGAACTTAGTCCCATGGCCCCATCCAACTGCCAGGGAGGCTAGAAATGAATTTCTTCTGGGATCTCAGGAAAAGGCACAATGTGGGGACATAAGTTTGCCCCTGCCACGGTCTGTTCCAAAGGGTGCATCAAAGACCTGCAGAATTAGACCGGAAGATGCCATGCTTACAAACTTGCTACTTAACAGATTGTTTGTTTGGAAATTATGGTTATTTTCTTTTATTTTTTGATAAAAGACTTGAATCTGGTTTTCCTTGTATGTAAAATACGGAATTGCTTCTGTATTCCTGACCAAATCTTGGCTAATAAAACAATGTGACATAATGGTTATAAGCAGGGATGTGGAGTTTAAGAGAGAAGAGTTACACACCAGCTCTGGGCCAGGCTCAGCCTTCTTACTATGAAGTAGGGGTAATGGTTCCACCTACCTCAGGGGGCTGGGGAGAGAAACACTCCCTGCAGACCCTGTACAATCAGGGGAAAAGAAATATTCTACCCAGTGGGGACACTGCCATTCCCAAGAGTTAATTCTTTTCCACAGCCTAATAAACTGGCCCTCTGTAAACCCCTTTCCTGCAGAGTCAATACATCTGAGACTTCATCTTTCAACAGAGGTCTTCAGACTTTCCCTCCAGCTCTTTCTTTGTTCTGTCACAGCCTCCTGAAGGACAGACACAGGGGCCTGATGCAGCAGGAGCTGGCCAGACCAACCCCCAACACAACTTTGTGAGCCCAAGAAGGGGAGAAAATCTGAGTATGGTGGGACCCAATTCGAACCTTTTTCCTTGTAGGTTTAATGTAAATGTGATTTCCTGAATTTAAAGTCTTTAACTTGAGTTTATGCAGCTGAGACTTCCTGTGAGCTTCTGAGGTGAGTCTGGGTTCCGGATACATGCTACCAACACTAACAAAGGATCCACAGGTCACTCTGGGAAGGTCCCCATGATGTCCCGTGACACTGCTTTGCCCTGGTTTATCCAAGGAAGCATGGGTGGCCCTTACATAATTGGGGGCTACTGACTGCAGGGAGCTGGGGTCCCAGGAAATTCCTGATTTCTCACCTGAGCTCCAAGACCCAGATCCCCTATGTTGTTATTAACTATTTCTTGCCCCTTCCTCTTCCCCAGTCCCCAGGCACTGCTTTTACTCTGCAGCTACAACCTCTGTCATTGCATATCTCAGGGTGGAGGTGGGCTTGGGCCCCACTGAGCCAGGGCTGGCCAGCTGGGCTGCACTGCAGCTATGGACACTACCTTCCACCTCTGGCTGACAGCGGCCTGGCCAATACTATCTTACTCTGTTGACATGAGTAGACTGACAGCCTTCCATTCAGGCAAGCCTGAAATAGAGTTTAAAAAAAAAAATCAAATCCCAGTGAGTCCATCTGTCCCCTTGTCTGCAGGAAATGATTCTCGTATGTTCCAGGCTGCCACATACCCTCTCTTTTCTGACTTCTGCTACCATGGGGCCTCAACACCCATGTAATATTTCATTCCCAAGTATCTAGGAGTTGATAAGGATTTCATGTGTGCGTATCCTGTCCAGTCATCCAACAAGTACTTTTGCAGCACTGTCCTTGTGCCAGTTAGAGCTCTAAGCATTAGTGGAACAAAAAATATGAAATTATATATATATATATATATATATATATATATATATCCTTGTGGAGATTACTGTCTACTGCAATTTTGAAATGAAATACTAAGATCTCAGTAGGAGATAAATGGGAAGATATGAAAGGTTCCTTGACAAATGGAAGAAAATTCAATAAATAGAAAATGAAAAAAAATATTTCCTCGGCCAATAATCAAAGAGATTCAGATTGACAACTACCTTGAGATACTAGTTCCAGATGGGAGTGTTATACACACACACACACACAACATACACTCACACAGTCAACTGCTCCAATATTGATGAGTCTGTGTTGAACTTGGCATCCCCACACTCCTGAGGACACTTTCTGGTCCAAAAGAGTAACAAGAAACCAGAGCATCCTTGATGGCTGCCCCTTTCCTGTGCCCAGATGAGCCCATCATTTAGAATCTTCCCTAAGGAATAATCTACAGAAGCAAAAATCTACTCAAATGCATTCTCTACAGTGTTGCCTAAAATACTACAAAATAAACCATCAATAACTGGTTAATTATTGTATGTGAAAAATACGATATTTTTTCCATGTAGAAATAGGAAATATTTCCAAGTGTTTCAAATTTTCAAAAAGGCAAAAAACAAATAACACTTTTCCTACGATTGCAGCTACATAAAAGAAGTCTTTGCATAGACCAAGATCAGGATAAAATAGGAAACGAATGATATTATCTGTTGCATGTGTGTATTGAAAACATTTAACTCTTAAGAACATTACTTAATATTGCTGCATCACCCTTTTGATACATGAAATAAATAGATGTAAGAATAGATAAGTGGAATAGAATTTACCATAGGCTGAGCAAGGGATTAAAAAGAAAAACATTGACCAGTGATGGGTGGAGATAAATGGAATAAGTCATTAAGCTTAAAATATAATACAGATGGTTTCCTGGTGGAAAATAGGAGTCCTCTGAAATTACCATTAGTCCACCTGGTGGGATCCGGAAGAGCGAGCATCCTGCGTGTTTGTCAGAGCAACCCAACTCTCAGCATGGAGACAGAAAAATCTCTAATCATACATGTTTCTATTGCATACTCCATGCTCCTAAAAGTTGCCCAACCACTGTACAACATATGGATTCTAAAAAAGCATAATGTAGAAGAGAGTCCCTGTGATATCAAACATACCTGAAGGTTAATTTCCCCTTTGGAAGGAGGCGATTTGCATGTGACAGCCCAAAGAAAAAACAGGAAGCGATGGCCACCACACACTCCTTCCTTCCTTCTGCCCCTGCCCTCCCATCCTTCTTCTTTCACCACCAGTCCCCCTCCCAATAAAATCTAAGCCATGTGACTTTTTTCAACATCTGCTTCCTTTCTTTCCTTTCATAGAAAGCACGCGCGTGAATAATCAGACCGCACTGCTGCTGTTAATTGTAAAAATCATTAGTAAACTTCCAGGTGCTGTTTACTACGTAAGCATTGTAATTTTCCATCCTAAAATCAGCAACTCCCCCACATCACTGTCTGCCCTGGGCACGAGCACTGCGCAGCTTCGAGGCTGTCAACGGCAGTCGCAGCCCCATTTACTGGGCCTGAAAGAGATCGATCCACACCTGCAGCGTTTGAGGCACTAATTCCTAATATTAATCAGACCTCATGAGGGGCAGGCCCTTTGGCCAGCCTCCTAGTGATTCAACACTTTGCAATCCGTGTGAAATCGCTGAAGTACGCTGTGATTGACTGACAGCCACCCCGAGTTCATGCTTCCCCTCTCTGCCACCATGCCACCCCATTTCCCAAGGATTCTGGAGTGAGACCTATAAAGAACCTAAAGCCAGTGCAGACGCCACTGAAACCTACGTACCAAGCAAAGTGGTACATTTTTATAATGGCAAATGTGTGCAGAGGAAGAGAAAACGCAAGAACCCTAGACAGCCTGAATGAGGACAGGAGGGAAGAATCCTGAAGCCTCTACAGAGCTCACCGCACAGAGAGGAAGTAGCTTCCCAAGGCCACACAGACACTGCCTAATGCTTTTTTACACAAAACAGATTACAGCTGCCATCTGTTTCCTTAAAGACACCTGTGGTTTTGCTCAAAAAATGCAAGATAAAAGGAAACAAAGCTTGAGTTTACATTTCTTGCAGGTAATATAATGGCACCCCTGGATGTACCTGCTGTCCTTGGGGCTCACAGTCCCTACACTGCTCCTGGAGGCAGGATCCCACACAGCCTTCCAGGGTCACTGCAGGAGCAGCCCCACAGGCCGATCTCGTTGCTCCTTTGCTGATATTCTGCAGCACTTCATATATTTACAGCCATGGCCATTATTTTTCTGTGCTGCATCATCTGTGGGCATGCCCCTATTTCAATGGTATTCAAACTGCCTCTGATGAAAGCAGCTTCCCTTTTTCTTATTTTTTATATTCTTGGCCTAATACAATACCTGAATAAATGAATAAAAGCTACTGAGTGAGTTTTTTTCATACCCAATGCTTTCAATAAATGTTAGAGCTAGGAACTCCTTACAGACCCTCAAATTTAATTTCCTCATCTGAGACACAAAAACAATGACTATGCTGAATTGTGCTTTCAGTTTGGCCCCGTCACCACTGCTCCTCTAGTTTTTTCTATATCCCAGAGAAGACTCTGAGAACTGCATTTCCCAGAATCCCTTTTCCATAGGTTTCAGGTGAGTGTGACAGTGAATGGGAAAGAGAGGTCGGTGTTCTCAAGCAGCATCATGGGTAGAAGCATAGTTGGACTCCCAGGTAAAAAAAACTATGGGTAGAAAGTAAGTGTGTTTTCAAGCAGCTACCAGGCAGACTCCTGCACACCGCCTGCTTTAGTGTGGCAAGTTGAGAACTTCGGTGATGGTTTCACTGACATTTGTTCCCCTAACCCTTCCAAATGTTTGGTTAGGTTTTAATTCCTTGTATGAAAACCTTCCTTTGAGAAAAGAGCCATCTTTTCAATAAACGGTGCTGGGTCAATTGAATATCCACTGCGGGTGGGGGAACAAACCTTGACCCCCTACCTCACACCATACATAAAATTCACATCCAGATGATATGTATCTAAATAGGAAAAGTAAAACAATGAAGATTTACAAGAAAACATACAAGAACTTCTTGGTAACCTTGGGGTTAAGTAAACCTTAAAAGAAGACAAAAAATTGCTAACCATAAGAGCCAAAATTGAGAAATAAGACTCCATTAAAATTAAGATCTTCTGAATATCAAAAGACACCATTAAGAGAACTGGAAGGCAGGGCACAGAATAGGAAAATATATCTATAAGACATATATCTGACAAAAGGCTATCCAAAACATATAAATAACTCTTATAAAGCAATAAAAAAGGCATTCATGCCACAACAGGAAAGAGACTAGAACAGGCACATGGAAAACGAGTATCTAAACAGCAAAAAATCTGATAAAGGGTGCTCAGCTTTATTAATCATCAGATACACACAAATAAAAACCACTATACACAGAAGAAAAGTCTATAATTTAAAAGACAGACAAAATCAAGTGTTGTGTTTGGAGCAATTAGGATCTACGTATTTACAGGAGAGTAAATTGGAACAACCATGCTTGTGTGTGGTTGGAAAACACTGGAAAGCTGAATCATCTACTAAAACTGAACATGCATATATACTATATCCTAGCAATTCCACCCCTACATATATTTCAGTAGAAATGTCCACATGTATTCGCACACAAAAAAACCATACTTAAGCATATTCATAATGGCAATATTAACACAGGCTCATATTGGAAAATAAAAATGAATATCTCAATGAATAGTAGAACAGATAAACTATAGTGTATTCCCTAATGGATACTATGAAGCAATGAGAATGAAATAACTAGTTTCCTCCAACAAATGGATGAACCACAATCAAAAGAACCCAGATCCAAAGAATACATGCTGGACAATTCCATTTATATAAAATTTGAAAATCAGAAAAAAATAATCTGTGGCTTTAGAAGTCTGGATGCTGGTTACTCTTGACGCGGTTACTCTAGAAGGAGACACAGGGGACATTTTTGTGAATGTCAGACTTTTTAATCTGGATTCTTGTTACATGGCATGTTTAGGCTTTGAATTTTGAGTTCCACTATTAATTTGTCTATTTTTTCCTGTGAGCAATAGACTTCAGTCAGATGTTTAAATTAAAAAACCCTCTGACTGGGGATACATAGAGTGGTGTCTAGTTTCCTGACGCAGTAAATTAAGTCCATTAATAGTAAGTTTCAGGGCCATGATTATTAGGATGGCAATAATGGTGATGATGAAAACACAGTGATAAGTATTTTCAACTACAATGAATACAGTATCTACTATTCATCAGGTGATAGACATGAGTTGCAGACCTCATCCCAAACTTGCCACCTTGATATTTACCTCATTTTAATCTTACACTATCCTAGGAGGTAGGAATTATTATCCCCATTTCACAGATTGGGAAATCGAAGTTAGCCAACTTGTTCAGAGTCTGCCACCGCATGTCAGAGTCAGAACTCTTTGACAGTCTGTTTGATTCTATACACTGGGGATTTCCTACTCCCCAGCATGGTTAGCTTTATAAAACAGTGGTATTATTTTCCATTTATATTTCAGAAACCTTTCTGAGTTTATAAATACTAATTCACCCAAATGGTTACCAGGACTGATAGTGACTTGCAAGTGTTGGGAACTCTAGGTCTCTGTTGGAAGATGGCAACAGCTGCAGGATTTGTGCCCCAATGTGCAGGATTCATGAGCTGTTGTTCTGTGTTCCTTGTAAGAACCCCCATCAAAGTGTATAACCCAAGAGATCCAAGTCTTGCCCATCCTATGCAAGTCAGCAAATTTCCTTTCTTAGGAAGAGCATAACATTCTTAAGAACAACCTTTGGGGCTGATGGCTGCCAATAAGAGCCTTATTATACAGAAATGTCTTTTCTTCTGATCATCCAGCAAAACTGGAAATTGTGACACACTGGAGCCAAATGAAACGTTGTTTTTTCACTTGAAAAAAAGAAGAACTGCTAATACTCAACCTTCCAAGGCTGCAGGAGAGCATTTGATAAAATGAGCCTCCTAAACCCCAGCAGCAAGGAGCACATGGAATACAAAATAGAGGAGTTCCTGCTCCAAACCTCTGTCCCTCCCAGGTAACAGAGGGAAGCCGAGCCCAGTGAGGTCAGGAAGGAGCCGCTCTTTCAGAGCAGCGGCTCGGCTTCTCTCTGTCCCTGGTGCACTCCCCCTCTGTCCCCTCTATGACATCTCTGAGGACCACCACGAGCCTGATGACTTGCTTAGCCCCTTCACCACAATCTGACATTTAATCGTAAGCTCCTACTTCAGAGGAGTTTGAGGCTGATGGGCAGCCTCAGCCCTCTGCTTACATGCCTAGGGAGGCCTCACCGTCCTCCTCCTCCGAGCCCCTTCTCCTGCCTCAGCCTGGCAGCGGCCTTGTCCCCTCGGAGGATGAGCCCTCCCCTGCCCCTGAGCCTCCCCTTCCTCCAATGGTTCTTTCAAGCGGCTATACAAAAACCTGTCTCTTCAACCCAAAAGTCTCTGCCACTCCCCCATGTATCAGCCTTGAAACCGAATTACTCTGTAATCAGACGCCTCTGAAATCTGTTTCTTCCTCCAACCCCCACCCCCCCCACCCCATTTTCTCAGCCAGATTTCTCTGCTGACCATTTGCACTGGTTTGGGATCGTCGAGCCAAAGTGAAGCTTGCACCCTCCACTTTGCTCTGGCTGCTTACACCAAGCCTGTATAACTTCAGAATCTACCGAGAACTTGTCCCTTTCTTTATTGGCTAGAAGCCTCCATTCCAAGAACACTGTGGATGGAGTCTCTCTGTCAGTTAGAGTCTGTGACAGCCCTCTGAGTACTCTTCTGACCTGCTGGCTGGTCCTCCTTTCCAGCTGGGCTCTGCTGCTTCCTGATCCTGAACGTTCACAATCCTTGAACAGCTCCCCTCGCTCTCCTGTTCATGCCTCGTGGATAACCTATACTCTTTATTTTGACCACAGATTTCCCCAGAGCTCAAATATCCTCTCCAGCTCTTTGCTGGATATTTTCATCTGAATATCCGGACCCCATAGGTTAATGAAGACCAATACCTGAGAGAGGAAAAGAGACAAGACTGATGGCATCCAGAGTGCATGTCTCTCCCCCATGCCAGCACAGAGTAGCTGGTCATTATGTTGTTTGTTGAATGAATGAATGGGCGATCCGTGAAGAGGCCTTCAAGATACTAAGATATCTTTTTCTGATCCATACAATTTCTCACAGTGCCTTCATCCAGCCACATGTAGGGCGAGTGCCACGTATGTGCTACTCAGTTTCAAAGAAGAGGATTAAATTGGCCAGAAAGCATAAGACCACCATTTATATATACATACTTTTTCAAGTTTTCATCAGTTGGATGGCTTTTTTTTTTCTTTTAATCTAGCTTCTGGCTTTCAAGAAAGTATCATTCAGAGAATGTTCCTGAAGAGACCAGGGCTGCTCACAAAAGGCCATCTCAAGCCGAGCGCCGGGGTCTGGGGGGCCCGGCTGGCCAGCTCTCACAAGCTGCTTCCTCACTTAACATCTCCACTGAACAGTTGCTGTGAACCATTAGGCGGCTGCTCAGGACGAAAACGAAGGATTTGCTGTATAATGTATTTTTTTTACAGAGATTATTTAAGGCACGATTTCTGTTTATGGTCCCAGGATAAATTATAATCACCTTTGTTTATCTCCTATTCCTTTCTTAATTAACTGACAACCTATTAGCATACTTTTTTTTTATCCCAGGAGTATTAATTATACATAATTTATATCATAAGCATTTATTTCGTATCAGTGGGATGAATAAAACATTTACCTGCTTATAGCTACTTGAGGTTAACATTTTTATACAAAAAACTCACCTGGGACTTCCAAACAAATTATCAGATTTTTAATTTTCTGTTACATAATGATACTGTACTAGTCAGTGTAATGCTTTGTCCCACTCTAGGCTAAACAGTCATTTAGCGAGTGCAGTACCACAGCACCGATTAGCCAGTAATACATGCTTTGCTGCACACTGAGATGAAAACAATGAAAATGGGAAATTTGCTAATATAAGAGCTGGATCCGTACTGGGATTAGACACCAATACTGGTGCCGGCGAAGTTACAATCTCCAGGCCTTCAGCTTCTCAGGTCGTCAAAACCAGAGGGCATCCTGGAGATCGAAGGGCAGGCAAGTCCCTTTGTCACTTGAAAGGTGAGGACTTGAGGCCCAGAGAAGGCGAGTATCTGGCACAACCCAGCGCAGCAGCATGCACGTGCTGGAGTGTGGGACACGGTGTGAACCTACGGACACCATGCCAAGACCTTTCCCGCCCACACAGGGGTGCTCTGCTCTCTCCAAGCAGGGCAAAATCCGAATGCTTGAATCAGGTGGAGTCTTATGCCTCAATGTTTTGAAATGGGATGTGCATGAATCAGACTTTGGAGGAGAAATGTCACCAGCTTTCCTCTAAGGGGCAGCTTAGGTGATGTCACAGAGGAAAGGGGTGGTCCTCGCACGTGATCGCGTGCAGTGAGGGGCCCCGGTGCAGCCACCAGGCTTCCGTGCAGGCATTATTTCCCTAGCTCTCGCCCCCTTTCTGCCGGTTGTCTTCTTGCTCTGCATACAGGATGTTCACGACCACACGGGTCCCCATCCCTCTCAGCTCTGGATATTTACCTGCCAGCTACAGATACACAGTAATCCATGGCAGTGGTAATCAGAATACAGATGGGCTGTTTGACCTGACAAAACTTCTGTTGCTTAGAGGGAAATACAAAGGACTTCGGTGGTTTACTGAAAGAAGGAAAGAAGAAACCTATGTGCATGAGACCGAGCCATCTTCCTTAAGGTCCAGAGCCTCGGTGATGGAGAGAAACAGAGAGGAGCTGGGGGCAGCTGACGCCCCCATGGGCGAGAAGCCCTCTGCCAGCTTCCTTACGCAGCCCTGCTCTCAGTCCTCAGGCTCAGCCTGGGAAATCAGTCTGATTATCCTCATCTTATAGATGAGAAAACTGAGGTTTAAAAAGGGTTGAGCGACTTGTCTTGAGTCACAGCTGTAGCAAGAGATAGTGCTGTGGTCTGAACCAAGGTCTAGATATTTTTAACATCCAGGCTGTTGCCATGACACCATGCTGACAGCACAAAACAAGGCAACAGGTGTTTATGTGGAAATGCTGAAAAACTCTTTTCCCTGTGTTATTCACACCCGTTTGCAAGTATAAATGCTGTGTCTTTAATTTATTCTACCATCTTGCTTGGGAAGAACAAAGCATATTTCTCTTGAATAAGTCTTTTTGCATCACTAACAAGTCAGGGTGGCAAGAAAACATGGGATATCAATGTTAGGGAAGAGTGAGAGGAATCTGGTTTTTGAATTGACTGCCAAAATGTGGAAAGGGTAAAAAAAAAAAAACAGAAAGAAAAACGCACAAATCATGGGATGTCCCCAAGTTCCTTGCAGACCAATGTGCCGAGCCCAGCGGGTACCCAATGTGGCCCTGCCAGAGCCCTGCCTGGTGTCCAGCCCAGCCGATAGGGTGGCGCCTCCCACTCAGGGCCCACCCCATCTCCTGCTCCTTGTGCACATGTAGCATGGAGGGCCGGTGAGCATCCCAGGCTGCAGAAGGACCATCCTCCGGCTCCCACCATGAAATGTTGGAGCTCTTCAGGCTCCCATCTCTTTACTCTATGTTGTCTTCATCAGCAACCTCATCCATGACCAAGACGTCCAATACCACCGATGCCTCAGGGCTCACCTCCGGCCAGAGCCCCGCCCCTGGGAACCTGTCTGAGACACGTATTCAATAATCCCCTTAGGAAGACCACCTGAAGCTAATGGTATTAGACCACACTCATGATGTCCTCCCCACCCCCCTGCACCAAAAAAAAAAAAAAAAGAAAGAAAAGGAAAAAACAAAAACTGGTCCTTTTCTCTGGGGCTCCTTACTCAGTGAATGTTATCCTCCACCCATTAGTTCATACCCCAAACCTGTCTCCTTCCTCATATCCAGTGTACTGCCTGTTGATGGTGCCTCCTGAATGCTTCTTGCACATGCGTCCATGTTTTCCATTCCTGCTGCTATTAGTATCACTCACATGGACTTCTGTGATCACCTTCTAATTGCTATCCTCAATTTCAGGACTGCCCTCCACCATGTGTGCTCTGAATTGCAGCTAGAGTGATCTTTTCAAGATTCAGATCTGAAGATGTCAACATCCACTAAAAAAAACAAATGGGAAAGACCTTTTAAAATTTGGAACAAAAGCCAAAACCATAAAGAAAAGATGGATAAAGTAGAATGTATAAAAATAAAATTTTTCTGATGACAAAACCATGCTAAACAAATTTAAAGATAAAAGGCACATTTGGAAATTTAGAAGCACTGATTTTCTTAAACTGTAAAAATATCCTAAAATAAACTTTAAAACTTGACAAACAATCCAACAGAAAAATGGGCAAAGAGTAAGATATACACACAGACATCACAGACACACACAAATGGCTCTTAAATATTTTAAAAGATACTCAACCTCATTTACAGTAAGAGTAAGGCACATTAACTGCAAGATACCATTTTTTGCTTATCGGATTAGCAAAGTTCAAAAAGTTTTATAATTCATTTTGCTAGTAATGGTATAGAGAAAAAACCCTTTCCTTATTGTGATTATGGTAGAAACTGGTAATTTAATAATATATATCAACTTTAAATACACATATTTTTTGATCTAGCAATTTACTTTGGGGAGTTTATCTTTCAAATATAATTTCACATTTTTGAAATTATATATGAAAATATATGCATGAAATTTTATATATATACACATATATACACATACATATATGTATACACACACATTATTGTAATAACTGAAGACTGGAAATAAATGAAATGTCCCCCAGTGCTTAACTGGTGAAATACATCCTGGTTCATTCCTACAATGTAATGCTATGCAATCACGAAAAAGAATGGGGAATCTACCTGTACAAATATGACGCACTCTCTCAGACCTATCTTTCAATGAAAACAGAAATGTGTAAACCAGTGTGAATAAGGGAAATGTGTGTGTGTGTGGGTGTGTATAGAAAGAAAGGAGTACAGCAGCCATTCAGAGGCTAGTGTGGAGGGAAAGTGAGTACAAGGGCAGGAACTAGATAGGGTAAGGGGCTCAACAAGGGTTTTTATAAGGTACCAGACATGTTTCCCGTGGTGAGGTTCCGTGGAGGATTAGACGGGAAGCGGGAGCCGTGGCAGACACAGGGAAGGACAGCCCCTCAGTCACACATCCCAGGGGGAGGGAAGGTGAGGATCTGGGGCTGCATGGGGACAGAACGGGGCACCCTCTTCCCAGTGGTAGGAGGGAAAGGGAAGGCCAAGTAAATAAAACGGATGCCCTGCAGCTTTCATCTTCTAACAAAAGGCACTGCCGTGCTGATGAGTGAAACCCAGAATGAACAGAATTCCAGGGGGAAACTGGGAGGCGACAGGGTGACAGGCAGTGAGAAAGCCTGGTGCAAACTCCAGAAAACGGGCTATAGCAGGGGCATTCCTGACTGGGACAGAGTCACTGGCATCCCCTTCCGCGGGAGGCCGTCCCACGCTCGGGGCACAGTGTGTCAAGAACCAACAGGCTGACCACCTGTGCTGGGACGCACCTCGCGCAGGGAGCACCGGGCGAGGGCCCAGGCCGGCTCAGCAGGGTTGCAAAGTCTGCTTATCTGGGCACCAGGAAAGGGGAGGGGTCGTCCGGCGGCCCCTCCCGCTGAGCGTCAGACCCACGCGCACAGCAAACCCTCGTCGGAGTTCGGGAAGTGCGTCGTGGTCCCTTTTCCCAGCGTCCAGAGACCCGCATCTCATGCCACCTGCCACGTGAGCAGTGTAAGGAAAAGTGGAAGATGTTCCTCTCATTGGTCTTGAGACAGGTACCTGGCCCTCAGTGGGAACTGAGAGCCCAAGAGGGAAACGGAAGACCGAGGCCTCCCTTGCTGAAGGCCAGCTAGGGGAAGGGAGCCTCGTGGGACAAGGTGAGCCTCTGTGGCCACGGGGTCCCAGGTGCACACAGGCGTTCGTCCTTCCATAGGCCCATTCTAAATCCCCTGCACCCTGAGGCTCCCCTCAGAGGGCCTCCACAGCTTACCTGGCAGGGGAACCAGAACTTCAATAGCCAACCCATCTTGGTGTGGACTTCCTGCACGGGTCCCTCACAGTCCCCTTCCGCCCCCATTACACAGACAGCGCCACCCCACCCGGCTGCCCAGGGCCAGCTATCCCTGCTGTCTGATGCCTCCTCCTCCTGCCCACTGGCCTCCGGGGACAGGAGTCCGCAGAGCCCTGGTAGGAGTCTCAGAGGGGGGCTGAGTCACCCCTGGGCCTGCCTTTGTATCCCTCCTGTCGCACTGGCCAGGAGCAGCCCCTGGGAAGCAAATGCTACGGTGAATTCCAAGCACAGCAGGGCCCTGGGGCCACCAGGCTGTCTATAGTCGGAGGGCAGAAAGGCACGCTGTCATGGCCTCTAGCGAGAAAACAGAAAAAGAAATCTTTGGTACCAAACCAGGGGCATTTGGATCTTATTTTCTGAGCACACACCACCCAGGGAAAGACAGGCCTGATGACCACTCCACAAAGGTGGCTGTACCCCAGCGATGGGAGAAAAGCAGCAGCAGAGAGCTACCAATGGGGCCTGCCCGGCAGGGCTCTGTACCCAGCAGGGCCCACACAGGGTCAGTGCTCCACAGTCAACATCCTGAAATGCCTAATAACTTTATCTTGGAATCTGTGCTCTGGAAGTACAATCTGATGAGATGGTGGAGAATGTACATCAGCAGAGAAGGCACATGCAGTAGGCACGCCCACCGTTGCCTCCCCCTGTTCATGGTGTCCCGTCAGCAGGGAACTCTGTCGGCCCCACGAGGTGTGGGAGGGTGTGAGACTGAGCCACGCAGGGTGAGCGAGGCATGCCCACCTGTGCGTCAGCAGGCACACTGCAGGCACGGGGCCATTCTTCCCTTTCGAACCACAACGTGTCTGAATGCAGAAAAGGGCAGTGGTGTTCTGAGAAAGACAATCATCAAAACTTATCACATCGTCCTACTCATATTACCTCCCTTAGAGCCACTTTTACAGAAAATGATGGCATCCAAGGAAAGGGAAAACAGGGCAGCCCAGAGTTCCTTTTCCTTCCTTCCTTCCTTCTCATTAGAAAGCCAGAGGTAGAGAGTATCGGGGAGGGGGCTTGTGCAGGGAAGTGATATAAAAACGGCTCAGTTAGTTTTATGCAGTGTTCCCACTGTTCAGGTGAAAACAGAACACATACTCATGTACAAACTGAAAATATGAATTGGGTAAATTTGGTGATTTTGTATACTAGTTAAATGCTGCTATATTTGCATTTAAAAACTGGTATTGCACCATACAAAGATAAGCAGTAGAATTCATTCTAATAATTAAATTTTTTAATTTACTTAGAAGGGCAATTGAATAGCAAATAAAAATCACCCCAGGTTGAAAGAGAGATGCTATGTTTTGGTATCTGTAATGGAACTTTTTTTCTTTTTCAACAGGGGCCCTGCATTTTCGTTCCACGCTGGGCCCTGTGGACCATGTAGCCAGCCCTGGTCCCCAGACCTGAGGTCCCCCTGGGCACTGAGTGGGGACAGTGGTGAGTCTGCAGCTCCAAGACTGACCAGAAGAGCCAGCTCACATTGTGTTACCTCCCACGATCCGAAAAGTGTGACTACAGCAGGAAAGTGGGAATATCAGGAAAGGAGGAAACTCCTACTATAAAAAAGTCATGTTTTCTGACAGCCGGGCAGAAAGTCAAAGGCAGACTGGGTATAGAATAGAAACAATAGCAGTCAACACCTGAACTTGGAGACTGGAAACCACACGTATCACTTCTTCTCAGCCCATCTGGGGAGATGCTAATAGGACTCAGGCCTGCACCTGTCCTTCAGAGAGTTCATAATGAAATTGGTGCAGGGCATGAGTATGGAGGAGATCAAGTATTAGTGTGAGGATTCCACCAAAAAACAGTAAAACAGGAGATGACAAAAATGGGTGTAATATGCTTCCAAAGTCAAGTAAACAGAAGTCATAGAAGTTTTAGCCACCTCATGGGATAACTGGTTGATTTTAGTGTTCTTACTTAAAAATGATTTCCTGCAGCTCCATCTCCAGGACCCAGTGAGATGGCACACTGCCCAGAGGCAGCATCTGGCAACCAGTAAACTGCAGGCCCCCTCTCCCACCGAAACCTCTGAGATCCCCTGCAGTCTCTGCTAGGCATGGGCCGTGAGTTCAAGCTAAGAGAGCTCAATTTGGACATGACTTCTCGGTTAAGTTTTCTCAGATAAAACAGGACTTAAGCTAGGCTGGGAGGAAGAGAGGCAATCTAACTAGGGAGTGAGGGAACAGTGTCCTAGCGCAGAAAACACCTCAAACTGAATGAGAAAACTTGGCAAAATTTAACATCTGATGGGCTATTTCTGACTCTACAGGCCTCTAGTCCTTTGCTTCCCAAAAGGTGATCTTTGATAGAACTGCTGGGTTGACTGAGATGCCGGTCATACTGCTGGGCCTGAGAAGACTACAACCCAGGAGTTATGATGGAAGATGACACAAGTGGATTCTGCAAACATACATAAAGACATAATATGACCTGAAATCTGTTGTTTTTTTTAAAGATGACAAAAATACACATGTGTTTTAAAAAAGACTCTAAATATGAGAAGTGATACCTCTGGGTTGATGAAATTAGAGATTATTTCCATCTCTTTCCCTTTTTATTTTTTACAATTTATTCATTTCCAACGTTTCATGATGAGCATTAGTACTTGAATAACTTAACAAAATCATATACTTAAAACAGTACTCTACTTATGATAAAAATCAAAAGTGATAATGCTGTGTTTATTGTGGACTCGTTTCCCACGAACACCAGCATGGTCCTGGCACTCGGTAAAGACACAGAAGACAGCACACCTCTCCTGCTGGATGGCCTGGACACGCGGCAGTTCATTCAGCTCAGAGAAGAACACACCCAGGTTGCTCGGCCACACAGACTGGCCAACACAGTGAGGAGAACGGAGTGACCTATAAAACTGTAGTAGTAAAACACTTGATATCCTTCCCCTCATTAATGGTATACTGATCTAGTTCTTGTAAAAAACATTTCAGGAAGAATGTGGTTTACTGTGGAAGTTAGACTTCTGTCTGTCTCCTGTGAATCTTTCTGACATCTTCCCTTCCTTTGCCAAGGGCAGAGCGCTAGTTGGGCTCTTACCAGTGTCAGGGGCAGCTGACCTTCCAGGGCTGCACTCTCAGCCATGGGCTTGACAGTGCTATCGGGTGCATGGAACACTCCTTCCAGGGTCCCCGGCTCCAGCCCACCCCAGCACTGCTCACAGAGCCCGTCAGTGGCACCCTCAGTCAGCCTCTGCGTGGGGACAGTTAGTCTTGTCTTGTCTCATTAGCAGAGGGCCCCCGAGGCATTCGAGCACCTCCGCTCTCTCAAACCTCCCCAGGGAATGTTCTCTCCTTTGTTCCCTGGGTAGATTCTCACATCCAGAAAACACAGTCTTTTCAAGAACAGTACTTGCAGAAAATTTCTCCTGGATGTTCACATTTCATTTTAGAGGCTGCTGAGCTTTTAAGTAGGTTAAAATCAACTCAGTGTTTAGTGAAAATAACTCCCCAGTTGTTTCAAGCTAACATCTGCCAGCAGCTACTAGTTTCATTATTTTCACTGTTATTCCAAATTGATGTGAATTTATTGAGATGCCATGATGTGTAAAGGTCTGATGTCTGACTTCAAGGAAGTTATGATTTAATGTAATAAGAAGATATCTTAGTGTATACACACACACACACACACACACATTATCCACAAGATACAGCCACAAGAAAAAGTTTAAGAATGTCAAAATAAAAAAACCTCAAACATAAGACCATCAAGAGCATAAAAAAAGCAGTTTTCAATTTGACAAACATGAAATTTTAGAGATAGAGACAATAGCTTAACTTTGTATCAAAAGAACAGAGTCAGTATGAAAAAAAGAGAAAAAGCACCCTAGCTCACTGAGGGATCCTTTCCTGAAATGCTGCCTGTCTGTGACTCCTCTTCAGGGCAACCGTTGGGTCAGGTGTGAATCCTCCTCCAGCTCCCCAGGGGAACTGTCACCGGCCTCCCTTTCCCCAGTGTCACTGGACAACCCATGTGGCCGGCGTTCTGGGGCACCTTCTGCATACGGGTCCTGTGTCAGTCAATCGCCTCCTAATTCCCTGCAAGTACCTTGTCACCATATTTGCATTGCTTTGGGAAACTGTCGAAGTTCAGGGTTGTTTTTTTTTTAATGTTATTTGCATGTTGAATGCAGCTCAGATATGTGCCTATGGAAAGTGTCTCACATGTGGCTGGAGTTCCAGGCAGGTCCTGACTAACTGGCTGTGAGCTCCTCGAGCATATGGGAACCGTGCCACTTTCATGGTTTCCCTACAGTGCCTGGCCAGACTACATCCTCAGGAGATGTTCGTTCAGTAAGGAATGTTCCCCTGGAGCTTTCTTCCACAGGCAAAGACAGGGTGGCAGTATCTGGAGTCCCCGGGAGCCCAGCTCGGCAGGCTGACATCACAGAATGACAGCACAGCCCTCTCAAAACGGCTTCATTATTCCTGTGTGTTTAGAAGTAAAACAGAGTTGCCTCTCTTTTTACTAACTACTGTTCTTCAGGCAAGTCTGAAACCATCCTTATTCTCCTCAGACGACATACTAGACAGTTCTTCTGCCAACATTAAAGAGTCATCTCCAAGCTCATTACTGAATGAGGAATGAAGAGCTGGAGGTAAAAACAGGACGATCGCTCTGGACAGATGGCTGGTGAGGTTGCAGACTAGGCTTAGAGTCTCCTGGCCCTACATTTAAACTAAAAGCAAGTTCACTTAGGTCATTTCAGCCCCCTTTAAGGCCATTAGCACCACATTATAATTAGCATCAGCTATCCAAAATGCATTTTGAGTTATGAGTGGAGATGAAGGTGTATTAATGAAATCGCATCTAGAATTTGGCTTAGGAGCCAGACCTAAGCGGTGACTTACAACTGGCTTTAATCTAACTTCACAAGCATTTCTCCAGTCTGCAGGATATGCTCATCAAGAGAAGCCGAATACAGAAACTATTGCCATCTACATGAAAGAATTTTTAAAATAATGTTCCAGGATATTTTAATAACATTTCTACCACTTACTATTTTTCCTGCAATAAAGAAATGTATATATGTCTCATTCTAACTAGAAAAAAAAGTTTGAGGCAATATTTGGCAGTTTCCAATTTCAAATAATATTGTAGTATTAATGGTAGAAAGAGATTGAAGTCAGACTCCCAACTTTGCTGAACATTTGAGAATAGGGTATGCAATAGGTTGCTGCATATGAACGTGTAGAAGAGAAAACAAAGTGTTCTCAAGGCACACAGATAATAATATCTACACAGGAAGACAGACGTTGCAATCAGACTGCCTGTACTCAAATCTCAGACTCTCCAATTAATAAGAGTGCAAACTGGCAAGTCACTGAACCTCACTGGGTCTCATTTTCCCATTTGCAAAATGGCAGTAGTGACCCTGGCAGAGTTACAATGACAAGTGAGCGAATTCATGAATTTAGCAAACTTAGAAAGGTGCCGGCCCATGGGAAGCAGTTTGTGTGGTCCCTTCTAATCAATGAGGGATAATAGATATGGATCCATTGCCTTCCAGGTTGGTACTCATGCTGTGCGGCTGAAGCACTGAATGGGAACACCTGAGCTCTCATCCCAGGTCTGACTAAGTGGTTGAGGAAGTGCTGGTTATTCACTCCCTTATTCTGACTTTGGGGGCTCCCGCTGAAAAAATGAGCAGGCGGATTAAATAATCTCCAATTTGCTTTACAAACAGCATGTTCTATTTTCTTTTGGAAGCAAAGGGCATTAGCATTATTTTCATTCATTAGCATTAAATTTCAGAAATAATCAAAAGATATTGAGGAACCCATAAAGTCTTTAATTTCATAAGGAAAGAATCCACTTTTCATTTTCTCTTTCGCTGACATGATACAAAACAACGGAAGCCTTGAACCAGGGAAGGGGCAAGTCAGTGGTTTGCTTCCTGACTCACTGTGCAGTGTCCTTCTACCAAAGCCAAGTGAAAAATTTCTTTCATATTTAAAAGGATGGCTGCCAAGGGAGGCAGTGGTCCCCAAGTAGAGCAGTGAGACAAGTGGCAGCGTGGCAAAGTGGACGGAAAGAGAAACCAAATTCAGAGCCAGAGATAGCTTATACAGATGGGCATACTCCCTCACTGCAGTAGTTATATACACATAACAAATTACCCCAAAACTTAGTGGCTTAAGACAACATTTATCATCTCAGACAGTTTCTAAGGGTCAAAACCCTGGGGCTGGGGCTTAGCTGGGCATCTCTGGCACAAGGTCTCTCATGAGGTTGCACTCAAGCTCTTGGCCAGCTCTGCATTATCTAAAGCCTTAAAGGGGCTGGAGAAGCCTCTTCCAAACCCACTAGAAGTTGCCTGGAAGTCTCTGTTACTCGTCCTGTGGGTCCAGTCTTCACAGCGGCCATCTGAATGTCCTCAAGAAAGACAAATGGTTAGAGAATCTACACACATAAACAGAATCAGAAATGAGAAAGGAAAAACCATGACGGACCCCAAAGAAATACAAAGAATTACAGAATACTATGAGAAGCTATATGCTAGCAAGCTGAACAACCTAGAAGAAATGGACAACTTCTTAGGAAAATACAACCTTCCAAAACTGACCAATCAAGAAACAGAAAAACTAAACAGACCAATCACCAGCAACGAAATTGAACTGGTAGACAAAAAACTACCCAAGAACAAAACCCCCAGACCAGACGGATTCACCTCTGAATTCTACCAGACATATAGAGAAGAAATAACACCCATTCTCCTTAAAGGTTTCCAAAAAATAGAAGAGGAGGGAATACCTCCAAACTCATTCTATGAAGCCAGCATCACTCTAATACCAAAAGTGGGCAAAGACCTCACCAAAAAAGAAAATTACACACCAATATCCCTAATGAACGTAGATGCAAAAATACTCAACCAAATATTAGCAAACCGAATTCAAAAATACATCAAGAGGATCATATACCATGATCAAGTGGGATTCATCCCAAGGTTGCAAGGATGGTACAACATTCGAAAATCCATCAATATCATCCACCACATCAACAAAAAGAAGAACAAAAACCACATGATCATCTCCATAGATGCTGAAAAAGCGTTTGACAAAATTCAGCATCCATTCCTGATTAAAACTCTCAACAAAATGGGTATAGACGGCAAGTACCTCAACATCATAAAGGCTATATATGACAAACCCACAGCTAACATCATACTTAACAGCGAAAAGCTAAAAGCTTTTCATCTAAGATTGGGAACAAGACTGGGATGCCCACTCTCTCTACTGTTATTCAACATAGTACTGGAGGTCCTAGCCATGGCAATCAGAAAAAACAAAGACATACAAGGCATCCAGATTGGTAAAGAAGAAGTCAAGTTGTCGCTATTTGCAGAAGACATGATATTGTACATAAAAAACCCTAAAGACTCCACTCCAAAACTACTAGAACTAATATCTGAATTCAGCAAAGTTGCAGGACACAAAATTAACACACAGAAGTCTGTTGCTTTCCTATGCACTAACGATGAACTAACAGAAAGAGAAATCAGAAAAACAATTCCATTCACAATTGCACGCAAAAGAATAAAATACCTAGGAATAAACCTAACGAAGGAAGTGAAAGACCTGTACTCTGAAAACTACAAGACACTCCTAAGAGAAATTAAAGAGGACATTAACAAATGGAAATGCATCCCATGCTCTTGGCTAGGAAGAATAAATATTGTCAAAATGGCTATACTACCTAAAGCAATCTACACATTCAATGCAATCCCTATCAAACTACCAACAGCTTTCTTCAATGAACTGGAACAAATAACTCTAAAATTCATATGGAACCACAAAAGGCCCGAATAGCCAAAGTAATCCTGAGAAGGAGGAATAAAACAGGGGGAATTACGCTCCCTGACTTCAAGCTCTACTACAAAGCCACAGTAATCAAGACAATTTGGTATTGGCACAAAAACAGACCCACAGACCAGTGGAACAGAATAGAAAATCCAAACATTAACCCAAACATATACAGTCAATTAATATTTGATAAGGTGCCTTGGATATACAATGGGGAGATGACAGCCTCTTCAGCAGCTGGTGTTGGAAAAACTGGACAGCTACATGTAAGAGAATGAAACTGGACTACTGTCTAACCCCATACACAAAGGTAAACTCAAGGTGGATCAAAGACCTGAATGTAAGTCATGAAACCATAAAACTCTCAGAAAAAAATATAGGCAAAAATCTCTTGGACATAAACATGAGTGACTTCTTCATGAACATATCTTCCCGGGCAAGGGAAACAAAAGCAAAAATGAACAAGTGCGACTATATCAAGCTGAAAAGCTTCTGTACAGCAAAGGACACCATCAGTAGAACAAAAAGACATCCTACAGTATGGGAGAATATATTCATAAATGACGTATCCGATAAGGGGTTGACATCCAAAATATTTAAAGAACTCATGCACCTTAACAAACAAAAAGCAAATAATCCAATTAAGAAATGGGCAGAGGACATGAATAGACACTTCTCTAAAGAAGAAATTCAGATGGCCAACAGGCACATGGAAAGATGCTCCACATCACTAATCATCAGAGAAATGCAGATTAAAACCACAATGAGATATCACCTCACACCAGTGAGGATGGCCAACATCCAAAACACAAACAACAACAAATGTTGGCGAGGATGTGGAGAAAAGGGAACCCTCCTACACTGCTGGTGGGAATGCAAATTAGTTCAACTATTGTGGAAAGCAGTATGGAGGTTCCTCAAAAAACTCAAAATAGAAATACCATTTGACCCAGGAATTCCACTCCTAGGAATTTACCCTAAGAATGCAGCAGCCCAGTTTGAAAAAGACAGATGCACCCCTATGTTTATCGCAGCACTATTTACAATAGCCAAGAAATGGAAGCAACCTAAGTGTCCATCAGTAGATGAATGGATAAAGAAGAGGTGGTACATTTACACAATGGAATATTATTCAGCCATAAGAAGAATACAAATCCTACCATTTGCAACAACATGGATGGATCTAGAGAGTATTATGCTCAGTGAAATAAGCCAAGCCGAAAAAGACAAGTACCAAATGATTTCACTCATATGTGGAGTATAAGAACTAAGAAAAAAACTGAAGGAACAAAACAGCAGTAGACTCACAGAACCCAAGAACGTACTAATAGTTACCAAAGGGAAAGGGACTGGGGAGGATGGGTGGGAAGGGAGGGACAAGGGGGGAAAAGGGCCATTATGAATAGCAGATGTAATGTTAGGGGGGCACGGGGAGGGCTGTACAACCCAGAGAAGACAAGTAGTGACTCTATAGCATCTCACTATGCTGATGGACAGTGACTGTAATGGGGTTGGTGGAGGGGACCTGATGAAGGGGGTAGTGTAATCACCATAATATTGCTCATTTAATTGTAGATTAATGATATCAAAATAAACTTAAAAAAAAAAGAAAGACAAATGGCTTCCCCCCAGAGCACGATAAGATCCAGGGGTAGTTGATAAGTTTGGTTATCCAAGACAGAGAGCTCTAGATGGAAGCTTGGATCTTTCATGACCTGACCTTGGGAGTGACTTCCCATCAGTTCTACCATATTCTATTTCGTCATACAGACCAACCTTGGCACAGTGTGGTAAGGGACTACACAGGGACTGAACACCTAGGGCTGGGATCACTACGAGCCATGCTAGAGGCTGGCCCCCACACTTGCCTATTTATCCTCAAAGTAAATGGAAGAGGTAGTAAAACCTTCCACTCCTTCAGTCTGTTTCTGTGAGCGTCTGAAGAGAGAAAGTTATACTGTGATGGTTGTTTGAGCCACAAGGTGGATAGAGATACCATTCATTAAGAAGGAGTCATTATTAGGTAGAAACAAATTTGAGAGTTTCTGGGAAGAAATCAGAAATTCTATTTTGGGTATACTAGTTTAAAACGTCTATTAGGTCACGTGCTGGATGTGACGATAGCGGCTTCCGATGCACCTTTTTCCTTCAACATGGCTGCCAAGCACAGGTCGTTGACCTCACCAAAGAATAGCTAGAAACAGTTAAATCTCCAAAACAGGAGCAAAACCTGGCTGTGCTGGACTCAGTAAGATGTGGTTAGTCAGTCTCAAGCAAGGCATTCTCCACAGAGAATTTCAAGAGCAATTCTGATGATATTTAAGGAGTGCAGTTCATGTCTAGTAATTAATATCACCTTCCTTGTAGCTCAAAATTACATCCCACGTCTGACTTCCCTGTATTCCAGATTTGTAAACATATTTGCCTACTTGACATATACCACACATTCTTAAAACTTAACAGTTTCAAAGTACAGCTCCTAATTTGTACTCCATACCACCACCAAATCTGTTCCTCCCTGAGTCTTCCACATCGTAGTAAATGGTACCACCACTAACCCATTTGCTCAAACTTACAACTTAGGAGTCGTTGTTAATTCTTTACTATTCCCCACACCTCATACACAATCATCATCTGATTTTATTTGTTCTGTTTCCAAATATATACCACAAGTGTGTCAACCTCTGTGTTCATTAAAATCACCTCAGACCAAGCTGTGATGCTGTCTCTCACCTGGGCTGCTACTGTGCCGACTTACTGGTTTCTCGGATTCCACTTCTAGGATTCCCCTTTATTCATTCTCCATACAGCAGTCAGAATGGACCCTTTGAAAGGTCTAAGGAGGAGCTCAGCTCACATCCTTGCTTAAAGCCCTTGGTGGTTTCCAGTTACACTTACCATAAATTCCAAACGCCTCACCATCCCTGCGCAGCTCTGCCTGTGCTCTGTCCATACCTCACACACGCTCCCCTGTGCTGAGACCTGACCTCCTCCTGTCATGGCAATATGCCATGCTTGTCCCCACATCAAGGCTTTCCCACCTGCCCCGTCTGGGATCTCCTCCCCCACGCACTTGACTAACCTTACTGATCAGATTATTCAGGTCTCACATAAAATGCCACCTCCTGGAGGCCTTCCGTGAGAATCTATGAATATCTGTCCTGGTTCCTAACACTCTCCATCACAATTAGTCTGTTATGTTCTTCATGGCACTTGGCAGTACTAGAAGCTGTATGTTTCTTAATTATTATCTTGTCCCAATGGAATATCAACTCTAGGAAAGCTTGAATTCCTCCCTTACTTACAATCAGTTCTCTAGGATCTAGTACAATATATAGGAGTATTATATCTAGCATATGATTGGCGCTCAAATATTTGTTGGATAAATAAAAAAATAATTATGAACTACCTGGCTGTCGGGGTGGGGAAAATCCTTTCCTAACTTATTTGAGTGCTTGTATTGGTTTTCTTTAGGTACAACACTTGGGTGACTTTTTAGCCCTGAGACCTTGGATGAGAGGAGTATAGACGCGGAACAAGCAGTAGGAGAGAACACACCCAAGAGTGAATGGGCGTGGAGTAGTCCTTGCTTCAAAGCTAGTGGAACAGATGGTACTGAGGATTTGGAATGGTGAAGACCATATGAATAAGGATTATACGTGTTCAGCAGAACATAAAATCCTTGAGATAGGGTACCACTAGGTATTCTGGTAGAATCATTTAAAATACTGAGAGATTAAATTCATGAGTGCTGGTTTGGTTTGATCTGATTTTTGGGAAGTTCTCCTGCACCTTCTGACAAGTGTCAAAACCAGTTCCTAGTGCACAGTAACTCGATGAATATTTTTGGATTCATGCGAAATGATGAAGCAGAACACGAAAGCCACAACTGGTTGGAAGTCTGTACCTGGGTATCCATGCAAAGAGAAAAATATGCTCAGGGCCTAAGTCAGGCCAATTAACATTTTAGAATCTGGACCAAGAAAACACAAAATTAAAGAAAAGAGTAAATGGGATATCAAAATGTGACAGTGACATTACAAGAAAATTACAGCCCAATATCCCTATCCCTCATAAACACTCAAAGACCCTAAACAAAATATTGACAAATCAAACCCGGCAATACATAGATATAAAGGAGATGCATCATGACCAAGTGGTGTCTGTTCCTGAAGTGAAAAGCTGATATGATATTTCAAAGTTAATATTTTGGGATGAAGACAAGGATGTTGACTTTCACAACTTCTTTTCAACATGATACTAGAGGTCCTAGCCAATGTAGTAAGGTAAGAAAAAGAGACAAAAATAATGATTGCAAAGAAAGAAGTAAAAATCCTCCTTTTCATTAGATGACACTATTATGTATGTAGAAAGTCCTAAGGAATCTAAAAACTACTAGAACTAATAGTGATTTTTAGCAAGGTAGAAGGATGTAAGATACACTTTATGAATGATTTCAATGGAATATTTCAACATTTTATGAATTATCACTGAAAATTTTAAATCTAGTTAAATGTCAGTAAAACATGAATTGTAAATTTTAAAAAAAGTTTGCAGGATTGAAGAGTAAAAAGTACAGAGCTAATTATAGATATGTTTGCATACACAAGTTAATTCACATACACATATTTCCTAGTTGTATCCAGTGAGAGGGTCAAGAAGCGGTTGACACCTTAGTAACAATCACCACACCTAGTCCCCGGATCTTGGCTTCTAAATACCATTCTCTAATAAAAGAATCCAAAGCTCCTTAGAGAAATGGCTGAGTAAAGAAGTTAAAAACTAAGAACTAAGAGAATTTTGTAGTGACAAAAATAAGAAAGTACTGACAAAAAAAAAAAGGATGAAAGACACGTGAAAAAAAAATAGGAGTAAACCTGAAAGAGCCCCCTCCCCCACTTACCAAAGCTGGAACAACCTGAGCCCCAAAATAAATAATGACAGTATTGGATTATTCCAATCAGTAAGTATCCATGAGCTCATGGTCATATAAATAAATAAATGGATATAAATATAAAATGAGTCACAAGAAAAAAGTCTTCCTTACAGAAAAATTTTTTAAAATTTGTTGATATAACCCTCTCAAGGAGGTTAAATTTGATTTTCCTTCACTTGAGTGGAAGTTAGGCTTGATGACTTGCTTCCAAAGAATTCACTGTAGAAAAGAAAACACTACAAACTTTTTGTGAGGACGTCTGGTAAACATTTAACCATGTAATAAAGATGAAGATCACCAATAATAAGTCGTGATGACACCATGTACCCCAATAAGATGACATGAAAAAGGAACCTCATCTCTGCAGATTTCTTCCTCAAAACCTATAAATCCAATCTGAGCATGAGAAAACAGCAGACAAACCCAGATTTAGTGACATCCTACAAAATATCTGATCAAAATTCTTCAAGAGTTTCAAAACCAATGAGGTATAAGAAAAGAATGAGAAACTGTCACAGACCGGAAGAGTCTAGGAGACATGGTGACTAAATATCGTGTGGCACCCATGTTGGAACCTGACAGAGAAAGAGAATATTAGTGGAAAAATTTGGCAAAGTCAAGTCTGTAGTTTAGTTAATAGTATTGCTCTAATGTTTATTTCTTAGTTTTGACAAATGTGCAATGGTTATGTTACGTTAAGGGAAGCAAGGTAAAAATTCTATGAGTATTCATTATCATTGTAAATCTTCTGTATATTATGATTTTAAGTATTATATTTATATTTAAATAATATATTATGTAACAAAAAGGATATTACAAAGCATATAGGAGCAATCCTAATGTCATATAGCATCTAGATCCAAAAGAAACGCCAAACCTACAGTTTTATAAGGCAATTCTACCAAACATAAAAGAGATCATTTTTATATTACACAAATATTCCAAGCCATAGAGAATATGAGGCTAATTTGCAGCTCATTCTATGAAGATAGTACAATTTTGAAACCAAGAGATAAAAAGGATAGCAAGATAAAGGAATGAAGGAAAGAAGAAAAGAAGGAAGGAAGGAAAGGAAGAAGGAAGGAGAGAAAACAATGAAAATAAAAGAGTAAGTCACCGTCATGAACACAAAATCCTTAAATATTTTTTAGTAAATCGAATTAATCAGTATATTTAAAGAAGAAAATATATAAAATAAGCAAGATTGAAAACAGGACTTCAAAGAACTTTCACTATTTGGTAATTTGAATAAATAGAAAAAAGAAACGTGATTATCACAATAGTTACTGGAAAAACACTTGATAAAATTCAGCATATCTTCCTGGTAAGCAGCTTCTCTGGAAACAGAAGGGCATTTTCTAAACCTGCTAAAAGGAATCTCCCAGTTAACCACAACCAGCACCGTATGAAGGGTGAATCACTAGAGACATTCCCACCAAGGACAGAAACAAGAAAATGATACTCACTAACACTTGAGGTCGTAAGCTATAAATGAGATAAGAAAAAAATAAGTGTGGAAAAGCATAGAACAATATTTCTCAAAGTGTGGCCCCTGGACCAGCAGCGTCACCTTATCAGTGCAAGCTACCTGGCCCCCCTGGCAGACCTCCTGAATCAAAAACTCAGGGTAGAAACAGCAAGGTGTGTTTTAACAAGTCCTCAGGAGGTTCGGACATGTTCTGAAGTTTGAGAAGTTGGCTCTAAGCAGGGCTGCTGGTGTCCACCCAGGTCTCCTGTCTGGTCAGGGGACTCCGGCCCCACCCACTGTGTGTGTTGGCTTCTAGCACTTTGCAAATGTCCCACGTCCTGAGACCTGCCCTCCGTGAAAGGCAGCCAAGGTGCTCAGAAATGCCTGCAGAGTCTGCCTTCCCGGGACAGCCTGCAGCCGACGACTGACTGCCGCGGGACTGTGGAAGGCAATCCCCCCAAGAGGCCGCCCCACTCCAGAGGCCCTGTGGGATGACGGAGGCCGCCCCGCAGCTGAGCCCACACCTTGGCCCAGCTTCTTCCCTTGCCCTGGCCCGCTTCCCCCAACCTCCCACAGGTTCACCTCACGCACACTCTCTCTAGAAACCACCCACACCAGTTCCCATCAGGCTGTACTTCTAAAAAACCCAATCTGAGACAATAATTTTGAATAAATTGTTTTCCACCTAGAATTTTCAAAATAATCAACCATGAAACTATTATAATAATTTATATATATGTATATATATTCTGTACTTACATAACACTATATGTCAAATTCCTTATATACATTAACTTATTTAATGTGCACGTTTTGATATAGATACATTACTATCATCCACATTTTACAAAAATGGAAATAGTGACACAGAAATTTAATACCTTCTGTGATACTGTATATCTGAAGATCTTTATTACATGTACAATAAAAGATAATGGTTCAAATATAATTTAAGAGTCTGAAAATAAGGTAACAGTAAACTATTAGAAATTTAAAATTCAACAATTAAAATTTTTAACATGAAAATAAGACTTTACAAAAGCATGGACACACTAATGATTTTATTTACAAATCACTGAATTTGGCTTCCATTACATATATTTATTTATTGTTATATATAATGTGTCAGAAAAAGCAACACTCTAAACACAGGTCTCTCCTGCTTTCCCAACCCTTGGTTTCTAAATACGGAAATGGAATGGATTCAGATCATTTTTTTAGATAACCCCATGAATCCTCTCTACTTGTTTTTAAACTCTTCTATCAGAACTGTTCTTGGAATTCTCACTCTCCAACTTGAGAAAGAGAACAGTTTGGATCTGGAAGACCATCTTAACCAATTCATCTCCTCTCCATTCAGCAAGATTCACATGCTAGTTCTGGCCAATTTATGTGAGCGGAAGGGACCCAAGACAGCTGCTCCGAGGCTGAGCAGTGAAGAGTCCTTCAGCATCACCTGCGGTGCTGTGATCAAGAAGGACACATGTCCCCTTTGTGCAGCCACATGGCAGAGCCTCCATCAGCCTGGTTCTCCAGCAACTCCATGGAGCTGAGCACGTGCTGCCTTCCCACACATGGGTACAAGTGAGAGAAAAATAAGAAATATTTCTGTGTAGCCACTGAGATATTGGGATTACTGTGCTGCTGTACTAGAGCCTAACCTATCTGAAATAATACAACAATTCTCTATTAAAATCTCAATCAGTGAGACAGAATAAACTAGGTAAGGAAAAGAAAGTGTTAGAAAATTTAGAGAAAAGCAAAGTTAGCCTTCTCCCATATAATACAAAAACACAGTCCTGATGGAGTTATAAAAAATACGATGAGAAGAAAATAGGGGAGCCTATTTTTAAATAACATTTTGGTAAGAACAAGATTTTTAGAAAAGATTTAAAGAAATTTTAAATTCAGATTTAAAGAAAAAGAATGACAAACATACCTACATAAAATGTAATCTTTTCTTATGAAGAAAATATTAAAAATCATTTTCTCAGTTGCAAATATATTTTTATTATGCACATCTACGCATGCACACACACATACACAAATATGATGCATAGCCAAAATACTTAAAAAGAAATTATATATATCAAGTGAGAATAAGTAAACGCCAAATAAATGTAAAATAATAATGGATAAAGGATATGAATAGACACATTACAGGTGAAGAAACCCAAGTAGATAATAAGGATATTTAGAGGCCCATATTTCTTAATGATGAAAGAATAATAACAATAAAGACAGAACTGAAATATCAGACCATACAATGCTGTATTGAATTTTGTAAAAAGAAAAAGCTTTTTGAAGAAAATTCAACCGTAGCTATAAATTTTAAAAAATAAAGAACTTTGGCCCAGCAATTCTACTTCTAGGAACCCCTCACTAAAATATTTAAGCATATGTACAAATATTTTAATATGGGTAATATTTCTAAATTGGAAATCCAATGCACATGAAAAAGGAGCAATGAAATAAACTACATTTCATCGGTATTAAAGAATACTATGCAGGACACTTCCGGGAAGATGGAGGCGTGAGCAGGGGGGCAGATATCTCCTCCCAAAACTATACATATCTATGAAAATACAACAAATACAACTATTCCTAAAAGAGAGACCAGAATACACAGGAAAGCGCACAGCGTGCAGCTACACATGAGAGGACTCGGCACCTCGTGAGGCGGGTAAGATATGGAGTGGTGACCCAGCAGGACCGGAGCACTCCCCCACCCCAGCGCAGAGTCGGGAGGAGAGGATTCAGAGCAGGGAGGGAGTGGAAGTACACCCCGCGAAATAACCAGCCCCAGTGATCTGTGCGGGGAGCGCTGACACACATTGCGCAGTGCAGCGGAGATTGGAGAGACAGAGGGTGCAGGATCTGAGCAGGGAACACGCCAGGCCGCTAGCAGCCTGCTCCATGAAAGGAAGAAAAAGAAATGAAAAGCACGCACTTTGTTCAGTGGTCTTAAAGAGACAGGAGCCCAGTGGAGGAGCCAGATCGCCCCAGCACACTCAGCCCAGCAGGCTGGGAGTCCTGGGGAGTTTCAGAACCCTTAGCTGGTGACAGAGAAAGGGCGGCTGCACTTAGACTTCCCACAGGTATCAACAGCCTCCCATTCATTCCCAATCCACCCAGAGCTATAAAGGGCCCTGCGGAGTGGCGCAGCCACAGCTGCGGAATAGTGGAGGAAAAGCGCCACCTACAGCATCCCCACAAAATCTACTAACAGGGGGCATTTTTGTTTGTTTGTTTTGTTTTTTGATCTTTCGTATCTTTATTTTTTCTTTTTTTCTTTCTTTCTCTCTCTTTTTTTTTCCTTTTAAAGTCTTAAAGAAGCCAGCTGACATACGTGGCAACTACCAGCAACCACTTCTAGAGCCATGAAAAGACTGAGGAAGATGGTCCAGACTAAGATCGACAAGACAACCAAAGAGAGGGAGCCTGAAAGGATGGAAATGCACAGTCTTCCTAAAAGAGAATTCAGAATAAAAGTCATAACCATGCTGATGGATCTACAGAGAAATGTGCAAGAGCTGAGGGAGGAAGTGAGGGAAGTGAGGAAAGACAATGCAGAAATAAGACAAGCGATCGACAGGCTTAACAGCAGAATGGATGAGATGCAAGAGAGTGTTAATGGAATAGAAATCAGAGAACAGGAATACAGAGAAGCAGAGGCAGAGGAGATAAAAGGATTTCTAGGAATGAAACAATATTAAGAGAGCTGTGTGACCAATTCAAACAGAACAATATTGGCATTATAGGAGTACGAGAGGAAGAAGAGAGAGAAAAAGGGATGGAAAGTGTCTTTGAAGAAATAATTCCTGAAAACTTTCCCACGCTGGGGAAGGTAATAGTCTCACAGTCCACAAAAGCCCACAGATCTCCCAACACAAGGTACTGAAGGAACACAACACCTAGACACATAATAATTAAAATGGCAAAGACCAAAGATAAAGAAAGAGTATTAAAGGAAGCTAGAGAGAGAAAAAAGACCACATACAAAGGAAAACCCATCAGACTATCATCAGACTTCTCAAAAGAAACCTTACAGGACAGAAGAGAATGGCATGACATAGTTAACGTAATGAAACAGAAGGGCCTCGAACCAAGAATATTGTATCCAGCACGATTATCATTTAAATATGATGGAGGGATTAAACAATTTCCAGACAAAGGAAAGTTGAGAGAGTTGCCTCTCATAAGCTACCATTACAGGATATCTTAAAGGGACTGCTGTAGAGGGGAGCACGCCTAAGGCTAAAAAGATGTCACCAGAGAAAATAAAATCATAGCAAAGAAAGGAGACCATCCAAATACTAACTAAAGACAAAGAATAAAACACCTAGTATATAAAGAATGGAGAAGGAAGAATAAGAACTGAGAGATAAAAAAAATCAGACGGTGTTTACAATAACTTAACAAGAAACTTAAGTTAGATTGATAGATAGTAAAGAAGCAACCCTTGAATCTTTGGTAACCACGAATCTAAAGCCAGCAATGGCAATAAGTACATGTCTATCGATAATCACCCTAAATGTAAATGGACTGAATGCACCAATCAAAAGACACAGAGTAACAGACTGGATAAAAAAGCAAGACCCATCTATATGCTGCTTACAACACACTCACCTCAAACCCAAAGATATACACAGACTAAAAGTGAAGGGACGGAAAAAGATATTTCATGGAAAAAACAAGGAGAAAAAAGCAGGTGTTGCAGCACTTGTACCCGACAAAATAGACTTCAAAACGAAGAAAGTAGCAAGAGATAAAGTAGGACATTACATTATGATAAAGGGGTGAATCCAACAAGAAGATATAACCATTATAAATATATATGCACCCAACACAGGAGGGCCAGCATATGTGAAACAAATACTAACAGAATTAAAGGAGAAAATAGACAGCAATGCATTCATTTTAGGAGACTTCAACACACCACTCACTCCAAAGGACAGATCAACCAGACAGAGAATAAGTAAAGACACAAAGGCACTGAACAACACACTAAATAGATGGACCTAACAGACATCTACAGAACTCTGCACCCAAAAGCAGCACGATACACATTCTTCTCAAGTGCACATGGAACATTTTCCAGAATAGACCACATACTAAGCCACAAAAAGAACATCAGTAAACTCAAAAATATTGAAATTCTACCAACCAACTTCTCAGATAACAAAGGTATAAAACAAGAATTAAATTTTAAAAAGAAATCAAAAAGACTCACAAATACATGGATACTTAACAACTTTCTCCTAATTAATCAATGGGTTAATGAACAAATCAAAACAGAAATCAAAGAATATATGGACACTAATGACAACAACAACACAAAGCCACAACTTCTGTGGGATGCAGCAAACGCAGTTCTAAGAGGAAAGTATATTGCAATCCAGGCCTATTTAAAGAAGGAAGAACATTCCCATATGAATAGTGTAAAGACACAATTACTGAAATTGGAAAAAGAACAAGTGAGGCCCAAAGTCACAAGAAGGAGGGACATAATAAAGATCAGAGAAGAAATAAATAAAACTGAGAAGAATAAAACAATAGAAAAAATCAATGAAACCAAGAGCTGGTTCTTTGAAAAAATAAACAAAATAGATAAACCCCTAGACAGACTCATTAAGAGAAAAAGAGAATCTACACACATAAACACAATCAGAAATTAGAAAGGAAAAATCATGATGGACCCCAAAGAAATACAAAGAAGTATAAGAGAATATTATGAGAATCTGTATGCTAACAAGCTGGAAAACATAGACGAAATGGACAACTTCTTGGAAAATACAACCTTCCAAGACTGACCAAGCAAGAAACAGAAAAACTAAACAGACCAGTCACCAGCAACAAAATTCAATCGATAATCAAAAACCTACCCAAGATCAAAATCCCCGGACCTGATGGATTCAACTCTGAATTCTACCAGACATATAGAGAAGAAATAACATCCATTCTCCTTAAAGTTTTCCAAAAAATAGAAGAGGAGAGAATACTTCCAAACTCATTTATGAAGACAGCATCACTCTAATACCAAAACTGGGCAAAGATCTCACCAAAAAAGAAAATTACAGACCAATATCCCTGATGAATGTGCATGCAAAAATACTCAATAAAATATTAGCAAACCGAATTCAAAAATACATCAAGAGGATGATACACCATGATCAAGTGGGATTCATCCCAGGGATGCAAGGATGGTACAACAGTCGAAAATCCATCAACATCATCCACCACATCAACAAAAAGAAGAACAAAAACCACATGATCATCTCCATAGATGCTGAAAAAGCATTTGACAAAATTCAGCATCCATTCATGATTAAAACTCTCAACAAAATGGGTTTAGAGGGCAAATACCTCAACATCATAATGGCCATATATGACAAACCCACAGCTACATCATACTTAACGGCGAGAGCTGAAAGCTTTTCATCTAAGATTGGGAACAAGACTGGGATGCCCACTCTCTCCACTGTTATTAAACATAGTACTGGAGGTCCTAGGCACGGCAATCAGACAAAACAAAGACATACAAGGCATCCAGATTGGTAAAGAAGAAGTCAAATTGTCACTATTTGCAGATGACATGATACTGTACATAAAAAACCCTAAAGACTCCACTCCAAAACTACTAGAACTAATATCTGAATTCAGCAGTTAGAGGACCCAAAATTAACACACAGAAGTCTGTTGCTTTCCTATACACTAACGATGAACTAACAGAAAGAGAAATCAGAAAAACAATTCCATTCACAATTGCATCAAAAAGAATAAAATACCTAGGAATAAACCTAACGAAGGAAGTGAAAGACCTGTACTCTGAAAACTACAAGACACTCCTAAGAGAAATTAAAGAGGACACTAACAAATGGAAATGCATCCCATGCTCTTGGCTAGGAAGAATAAATATTGTCAAAATGGCTATACTACCTAAAGCAATCTACAGATTCAATGCAATCCCTATCAAACTACCAACAGCTTTCTTCAATGAACTGGAACAAATAATTCTAAAATTCATATGGAACCACATAAGACCCCGAATAGCCAAAGCAATCCTGAGAAGGAGGAATAAAACAGGGGGAATTACACTCCCTGACTTCAAGCTCTACTACAAAGCCACAGTAATCAAGACAATTTGGTATTGGCACAAAAACAGACCCACAGACCGGTGGAACAGAATAGAAAATCCAAACATTAACCCAAACATATATAGTCAATTAATATTTGATAAAGGAGCCTTGGATATACAATGGGGAAATGACAGCCTCTTCAGCAGCTGGTGTTGGAAAAACTGGACAGCTACATGTAAGAGAATGAAACTGGACTACTGTCTAGCCCCATACACAAAGGTAAACTCAAGGTGGATCAAACACCAGAATGTAAGTCATGAAACCATAAAACTCTTAGAAAAAAATATAGGCAAAAATCTCTTGGACATAAACATGAGCGACTTCTTCATGAACATATCTCCCTGGGGAAGGGAAACAAAAGCAAAAATGAACAAGTGGGACCATATCAAGATAAAAAGCTTCTGTACAGCAAAGGACACCATCAGTAGAACAAAAAGACATCCCACGGTATGTGAGAATATATTCATAAATGATGTATCTGATAAGGGGTTGACATCCAAAATATATAAAGAACTCACGCACCTTAACAAACAAAAAGCAAATAATCCAATTAAGAAATGGGCAGAAGACATGAATAGATACTTCTCTAAAGAAGAAATTCAGATGGCCAACAGGCACATGAGAAGATGCTCCACATCGCTAATCATCAGAGATATGCAGATTAAAACCACAATGAGATATCACCTCACCCCAGTGAGAATGGCCAACATCCAAAATACAAACAACAACAAATGTTGGCGAGGATGTGGAGAAAAGGGAACCCTCCTACACTGCTGGTGGGAATGCAAATTAGTTCAACCATTGTGGGAAGCAGTATGGAGGTTCCTCAAAAAACTCAAAATAGAAATACCATTTGACCCATGAATTCCACTCCTAGAAATTTACCCTAAGACTGCAGTAGCCCAGTTTGAAAAAGACATATGCACCCCTATGTTTATCGCAGCACTATTTACAATAGCCAAGAAATGGAAGCAACCTAAGTGTCCATCAGTAGATAAATGGATAAAGAAGAGGTGGTACATATACACAATGGAATATTATTCAGCCATAAGAAGAAAACAAATCCTACCATTTGCAACAACTTGGATGGAGCTAGAGGGTATTATGCTCAGTGAAATAAGGCAAGCTGAAAAAGACAAGTATCAAATGATTTCACTCATATGTGGAGTATAAGAACAAAGAAAAAATACTGAAGGAACAAAACAGCAGTAGACTCACAGAACCCAAGAATTGACTAATAGTTACCAAAGGGAAAGGGACTGGGGAAGATGGGTGGCAAGGGAGGGATAAGAGGGGAAAAGGGGCATTACAGTTAGCTGACATAATGTTGGGGGGCACGGGGAGGGCTGTACAACTCATTGAAGGCAAGTAGTGATTCTATAGCTTCTCACTACGCTGATGGACAGTGACTGTAATGGGGTTGGTGGTGGGGACCTGATGAAGGGGGTAGTTTAATAACCATAATATTGCACATGTAATTGTAGATTAATGATACCAAAATAAATTATAAATAAGAAAATTAAAAGGATACTGTGCAGGTATTTAAAAATTAAATGAATAAGACATGTTTGCTTACAGGGAAGAATGTCTCAGATTTAGTATAAATGAAAAATCCAAGTTGCAACCAATGAGTGTACTTCAATCCCTTTCTTGTAAAAATTATATAACTAGAAGCATGTGTATTAATTGTTATCCATGGAAATATAAAGACCCTGTTTAAACTATGTAACACCTATTCTTGAATTTAATAAAATGAGAATGTATGAGTTAAAAATATATTGAATAAAAAATAATATGTAGATCCTCCTCTTGCATCAATAGTATATGTATATACCCTCAGTTACTATTTCCAAACTCTACTTATTATCATATACATCTCCATTTTGCAATATTCATGCATACTTGCAATTACATATTATTTTTTCTTTAAATTATTTCACTTTTATTCTCAAATTTATTTTTAAATTTAAGCTATTGAGGATGAAGAGAAAGATGGTGGTATGAAAGATGAGAGAGAAACATCCTCCCAAAACTATATATAATATGAAAATATAGCAAATACAACTAATTCTGAAAGGGAAACAGGAAAGAAGGCTGCGCCAGGCTTCCTTCACCTGGGGAAAACAACAGACCTCAAGGAAAAGGGTAAAGTATCAAAGCCATGATCCAGAGGCACCCAGGGACTTCCACCACCCCAGCTCACTGGAGGGAGGAAGAGAAACAAAGCCGGGAGGGGGTGGAGGCCTACAACTGCTGAATACCCAGCCCTGGAAATCTGCTCTGGGAGCACGAACCTACATGACATGGTGCTCTGGAAATTAGTGGGGTTGGAAAACTAAAAGAGGTGGAATACTTGGAGAGACTGAAATTCCAGCCACTTGTGGGAAACAAGGATCCACATCTGGCTGCTCTGGGACAAAAGAAAGGCAGGCAGACTGAGAGACTTCCTAAAAGCAAGAGGGCTGCCAAAGGGGCAAGGATTGCACATATCTTGCTGCTCAAGATACAGGACAAGTGGACAAAATAGTCTGGGTACACTCTCCCCAGCATTTTGGGAACTTTCAGGAGCTTCAGGTGCTCTAACCCCCTGGTTGGCAGCACAGCTATGAGGTTTCCTACCATGATATGCAGCCTGTTGCTCCTTCTTCCCAGCCAGCACCATGGAAATCGGATGCCCCCACCATTAAGCCAGGCCAGCCAGAGGGCGACCCTGCCTAGGCCAGCTACAAGAGCATAGCATGGAGGCTTTTCCCTGCATGCCGAGCCTACTTGCCCTGGCAGTGGAGGCAAGCACTGCATCTGGGAAGTAAGAAAGAGCTCTTTCCTCCCAGCAGGCACTGGTGCTGCCTGTCTGCAATCCCCACCATCGCTCCAGACTTGGAAAGCTCCAGAGAGTAGAGCTTCTGGACATCAGAGGGTGCTGCTGACACAAACTTATTATTTCATAGTAATCAGTAGGAATATGAAAAGGCAAAAGAACCTGGTACAAGCCAAAAATCACTCAAACACCAGAAAGAGGGCTAAGTGAAACTGAAATCAACAATCTTCCTTGAAAACAAAAATCTTAAACATGCTCATGGAGCTACAGAAAAATATTCAAGAACTCAGGGAGGAATTCAATAAAGACAGAGAAAGTTTGAAAACTACAGTATCCAAAATGAAACAAACAGTGGAGGGATTTAAAAGCAGATTAGATGAAGTAGAGAAGACGGTAAATGAAATACAAATTACAGAACAGGAATACAAAGAAGCTGAGGCACAGAGAGAGAAAAGGATCTCTAGGAATGAAAGAATATTGAGAGAACTGTGTAACCAATGCAAACGGACCAATATTCACATTTACAGGGGTACCAGAAGAAGAAGAGAGAGAAAAAGGGATAGAAAGTGTCTTTGAGGAGGTAATTGCTGGGGGAATGAAAGAGTTACTCAGGCCATGGAACTGCACAAATCTCCCAACACCAGGAACCCAAGAAAGACAACACAAAGACATATAATAATTAAAATGTCAAAGATCAAGGATAAGGACAGACTATTAAAAGCAGCCAGAGAGAGAAAAATGATCACATACAAAGGAAAACCCAGCAGGCTATCATCATACTTCTCAGCAGAAACCTTACAGGCCAGAAGGGAGAGGAATGATATATTTAATGCAATGAAACAGAAGGGCCTCGACCAAGAATACTCTACCTGGCAGATTATCATTTAAATTTGAAGGAGGGATTAAACAATTTCCAGATAAGCAAAAGCTGAGAGAATTTACCTCCTACAAACCACCTCTACAATGTGTTTTGGAGGGATTGCTATAGAAGGAAGTGTTCCTAAGGTTAAACAGCTGTCACCAGAGGTAATAAAACCATGGTAAAGAAAGTAGAACAATTAATTACTAAGAAAAGGCAAAATTAAATCAACTACCCCCAAAGTTAGTCAAGGGATAGACAAACAGTACAGAATATGATACCTAATATATAAAGAATGGAGGAGGAAGAAAAAGGAGGAGAAAAAAAAAAAGAACCTTTAGATTGTGTTTGTAATAGCATACTAAGTGAGTTAAGTTAGACTCTTAGATAGTAAGGAAGTTAATCTTGAACCTTTGGTAATCATGAATCTAAAGCCTGCAATGGCAATAAGTAGATACCTATCGATAATCACCCTAAATGTAAATGGTCTGAATGCACCAATCAAAATACATAGAGTTACAGAGTGGATAATAAAACAAGACCCATGTATATACTGCCTACAAGAGACTCACCTCAAACCCAAAGACATACATAGAATAAAAGTGAAGGAATGGAAAAAGATATTTCATGCAAATAATAGGAAGAAAAAGCAGGAGTTGCAGTACTTGTATCAGACTAAACAGACTTCAAAACAAAGAAAGTCACAAGAGACAAAGAAGGATATTAAATAATTATAAGGAGTCAGTCCAACAAGAGGATAGAACCATTATAAATATCTATGCGCCCAACAAAGGAGCACCTACATATGTGAAACAAGTACTAACAGAATTAAAGGGGGAAATAGAATGTAATACATTCATTTTAGGAGACTTCAACACACCACTCACTCCAAAGGACAGATAAACCAAGCAGAAAATAAGTAAGGAGACAGAGCCACTGAGCAACACATTTGAACATATGAACCTAACAGACATCTACAGAAAACTCCACCCAAAAGCAACAGAATACATATTCTTCTCAGGTGCACATGGAACATTTTCCAGAATAGATCATATCCTAGGCCACAAAAAGAGCCTCAGTAAATTCAAAAAGATTGAAATTGTACCAACCAGCTTCTCAGACCACAAAGTATGAAACTAGAAATAAACTATGCAAAGAAAATGAAAAATCCCACAAACATATGGAGGCTTAACAATATGCTCCTAAATGATCAGTGGATCAATGACCAAATAAAAACAGAGATCAAGCAATATATGGAGACAAATGACAACAATAACTCAACACTGCAAAACCTGTGGGATGCAGTGACAGCCATGCTAAGAGGAAAGTATACTGCAGTACAGGTGTACCTCAGGAAAGAAAAACAATCCCATATGAACAGTCTAAACTCACAATTAATGAAACTAGAAAAAGAACAACAAATGAGGCCCAAAGTCAGAAGAAGGAGGGACATAATAAAGATTAGAACAGAAATAAATAAAATGGAGAAGAATAAAACAATAGAAAGAATCAATGGAAGCAGGAGCTGGTTCTTTGAGAAAATAAACAAAATAGATAAACCCCTAGCCAGACTATCAAGAAAAAAAAGAGAGTCTACACACATAAACAAAATCAGAAATGAGAAATTAAAAATCATTACGGACACCACAGAAATACAAATAATTATTAGAGAATACTATGAAAAATCATAGGGTAACAAACTGGATAACCTAGAAGAAATGGACAAGTTTCTCTAAAAATACAACCTTCCAAGGCTGACCCAGAAAAAAAGAAAATCTGAACACACCAATTACCCACAATGAAATTGAATTGGTAAACAAAAAACTACCTAAGAACAAAATCCCTGGACCTGATGGCTTCACTGCTGAACTTCATCTAACATTTAAGGAAGAGCTAATCTCCATCCTCCTTAAAGTTTTCCAAAAAGTAGAAGAGGAGGGAATACTTCAAACTCATTCTATGAGGCCAGCATCACTCTAATACCAAAACCAGACAAAGACACCACAAAAAAAAAATTATAGACCAATATCCCTGATGAACATAGATGCAAAAATACTCAACAAAATATTAGCAAACCAAATTAAAAAATACATCAAAATGATCAGCCATCATGATCAAGCAGGATTCATTCCAGGGATGCAAGAATGGTACAATATTCAAAAATCCATCAACATTATCCACCATATCAACAAAAAGAACAAAAACCACATGATCATCTCCACAGATGCTGAAAAAGCATTCAACAAAACTCAACACCCATTCATGATAAAAACTCTCAACAAAATGGGTATAGAGGGCAAGTACCTCAACATAATAAAGTCCATATGTGACAAACCCACAGCCAACATCATACTTAATAGAGAAAAGCTAAATGCTTTTCCTTTAAGATCGGAACAAGACAAGGACGCCCACTCTCCCCTTTTATTCAACATAGTACTGGAGGTCCTAGCCATTCCAATCAGACAACACAAAGAAATAAAAAGCATCCTGATTGGTAAGGAAAAAGTTAAAGTGTCTCTGTTTGCAAATGACATGATGTTGTACATAAAAAATCCTAAAGAATCCACCCGAAAACTATAAGAATAGCTGAATTCAGCAAATTTGCTGGATAAAAAATAAATACACAGAAATCTGTTGCATTCCTATATGCTAATGATGAACTAGCAAAAAGAGATATTAGGAAAATAGTTTCATTCACAATTGCATCAAAAAGAATAAAATACCTAGGAATAAACCTAACCAAGGAAGTGAAAGACCTATACTCTGAAAACTACAAGACACTCATGAGAAAAATTAAAGAAAATACCAATAAATGGAAACACATCCCATGTTCATGGATAGGAAGAATTAATATTGTCAAAATGGCCATCCTGCCTAAAGCAATCTACAGATTCAATGCAATTCCTATCAAAATACCAACAGCATTTTTCAACGAACTAGAGAAAATCGTTCTAAAATTCATATGGAATCACAAAAGACCCCGAATAGCCAAAGCAATCCTGAGAAGAAGGAATAAAGCTGGGGGGATTATGCTCCCCAACTTCAAGCTTTACTACAAAGCCACAGTACTCAAGACACTTTGGTACTGGCACAAGAACAGCCCCATAGATCAGTGGAACACAATAGAGAGCTCAGATATAAACCCAAGCATATATGGTCAATCAATATATAATAAAGAAGCCATGGATATACAATGGGGAAATGACAGCCTCTTCAACAACTGGTGTTGACAAAACTGGACAGCTACATGTAAGAGAATGAAACTGGATTATTGTCTAACCACATACACAAAAGTAAACTTGAAATGGATCAAAGACCTGAATGTAAGCCATGAAACCATAAAACTCTTAGAAGAAAATGCAGGCAAAAATCTCTTGAATATAGACATGAGCAACTTTTTCCAGAACACATCTCCTCAGGCAAGGCAAACAAAAGCGCAAATGAACAAATGGGACTACATCAAACTAAAAAGCTTCTGTACACTAAAGGACACCATCAGTAGAACAAAAAGGCATCCTACAATATGGGAGGATATATTCATAAATAACATATCTGATAATGGGTTAACATCCAAAATATATAAAGAGCTCACATGCCTCAACACCCAAAAAGTAAATACCCTGATTAAAAACTGGGCAGAGTATATGAACAGACACTTCTCCAAAGAAGAAAATTAGATGGCCAACAGGCACATGAAAAGATGCTCCACATCACTAATTCACAGGGAAATGCAAATTAAAACCACAATGAAATGTCACCTCACACCAGTTGGGATGGCCATCATCGAAAAGACAAGGAACTACAAATGTTGGCAAGGATGCGGAGAAAGAGGAACCCTCCTACACTGCTGGTGGGAATGTAAATTAGTTCAACCATTGTGGAAAGCAATATGGAGGTTCTGCAAAAAACTAAAAATAGAAATACCATTTGACCCAGGAATTCCACTCCTGGGAATTTACCCAAAGGAAACAAAATCTCAGATTCAAAAAGACATATGCACCCCTATGTTTATCAAAGCACTATTTACAATAGCCAAGATATGGAAGCAACCTAAGTGTCCATCAGTAGATGAATGGATATAGAAGAGGTAGTATATATACACAATGGAATATTATTCAGCCATAAGAAGAAAACAAATCCTTCCATTTGCAACAAAATGAATGGAACTAAAGGGTATTATGCTCAGTGAAATAAGCCAGGCAGAGAAAGACAAGTACTAAATAATTTCTCTTATTTGTGGAGTATAACAACGAAGCAAAACTGAAGGCACAAAATAGCAGCAGACTCACAGACTCCAAGAAGGGACTAGCAGTTACCAAAGGGCAGGGGTGGGGGAGAGGGAGTGGGGAGGGAGGGAGAAGGGGATTGTGGGGTATTATGACTGGTACACATGGTGTGGGGGGGATCACGGGGAAGACAGTGTAGCAGAGAAGTAGGGACTCTGTGGCATCTTACTTCACTGAGGGACAGTGACTTCAGTGGGGTATGGGGGGGACTTGATAATAAGGATGAATGTAGAAACCACAAATTTTTTCATGTGAAACCTTCGTAAAAGTGTATGTCAGCGATACCTTAATAAAAAAAGTTTAAGTTATTGCACAAATGACAGAGATAGTTACAAAGATCAATGCAAAAAGTATCAATTTAAAGGAAAACTGTGTAATTAAATAGCACATTACATAGTGCAAATACAAGAAATCTGAAATCCTTTTTCAAATGTACGCCTGGAAATCAGTTACTCAGTGAGAAAGAGGGAGATGTTTCTGACCAGCTAGATAAAAATATATGCAGCTGGACACTTAGGGAATCTATGTCAGTAAGAGAACTAATTTCTTCAGTTTTAGCTCACCAACACCAAGCTACCTTACATGTGGTTGAGGAGGGTAAAAGATCTCCTCTGACACTGTTAAATACTGAGTTCATTGTCACAACAAAAAAAGTGTGCTGTCCGATAATCTTTTCCTCGTGCAGACTCTGAGAAACTCTACAAATTTGGGGGTCTTCATCTGAGTATGGCTGTTTACATATTTACAAGGTAGTACCCAAAAGGGGCTGGGATGTCAAAGTCTAATTCAGAATCCACTGTTCTCATCTGACTTGAGAAAATAGCCACAAACACCATGTGTTAGGTCTTCCAACTGTCTTTCCATGCTGGTCAAAATAGTTCTCAGCTACTTTATGTGAGTTTATAATCAAAGTGATCAATAATGTATTAGGTGTTTGATTGGATGGGTGAATTTTTCATACGACTCACTTCCAGGGGGTATCTGATAAATAATTATAATTAAATAGCCACCACTCACTGACTCTGAGATGCCATACTAAACAGTCTGCCCATGCTGTATCATTTAATTCCTACCATGTCTCACACAACTGGTATGTCCACCACACAGTTAAGAATTTAAGGTTCCAGGAGGTAAAGTGACCTGCCTGGGGTCACAGAGCTAGGAAATTACAGTGTGAGCATCCGCATCCAAAACTGAATCTGGGAATGCTGAATTCCAGAGCTGCCCTCTTACCTCCTAAATAGGAATTAGACGCTGAAGGTACACCGGATCGCCTCAGGACAACCTGTGTCATGTCCCATCCACTGGGCCTTAACTTGGGAAGGGAGTCTTTACTCAGGCATTAGGGCCCCTAGAATGTACAGCCAAGGGCTGGTTCTAGGTGCCACAGTAACACCTTGTGTGAGCCATTGGCTGGCAAGGGTTCCTGTGAGCCCACGGTGTGTGTGTCAGTGTGTGTGGACAAATAAGCTGCTCCTCCCAGCCTCCTGGCTTCTCCCTAGTCTCTTCCTCTCCATCCCAACCTGCAAGCCTCTTACAGCCCAACCTAGCCCAACCTCTGTCTCCGCTTCCATCAAAGTTTTATCCAAAACAAAACATCTTGTGATCACCATGGTAAACACACTATGCTCTTCCAAATATTAAACTAGATTAGGAAAAAAATACTCTATTGCCCAGACTTCCTCAAAGATGTATCATTTAGATATGTTTCACAATTATATAGGTGACTTTCATGCATTTACATTGTAGTAGTCTTTAGTCTTTCAAACCTGCACTGACATAATTAATCGTAGTCAGCAATTAATGCACTCAAAGTTCCCTATGTGTGTTTGAATTAATCACCCGTATATCTCGACCCTGAATTCTGTCAGCAGTTTCAGGTACTAACACCTGCAGTCCAGGCCTACGAAGCATGTTAAGTTCACAAGTGCAGTCCTCGCTTCTTTCCTGCTGTATATTGATCACCGGCGCGTTCAGCTCAATCCCAGACTCTAAACTGAGAGGCAGCCTGATGCTCGGTTCTGCTGGTGAATCGTGCCATGTCGTCTTTAAAAGGCTTTTTCTTTTTTCTTTTTTGAACAGTCAAGATGAAATTGGCTTCTGGTCAGCAACTCGTTTTCTTTTTCCCTCCTCTGAGGCAGAGTAGCCAAAAACAAGGGGATTTTGTTTTGTTCCATTTTGCCTGCAAAGCTATGGGTAGCCAAATATGACTACAAATTATCTACATTGTTTTTATGAAGAAAAATATATTTTATTTTCCTAGCACTTGGAAACATCGCTTGCTAGGGCCAGGGAACTGATGCTGTCCCCTGATTTCTGTCCCACTCTTACGCTAATTGGAGAGCTCTGAGCACAGCAGAGGATGTTTGCGGCTAAATTGGGGTATTATGAAAATAGTTCACAAAGCAAGTGGAAAGCTATATATAAAAATGATATTTACTTCTCATTTTAAATGAAGCCTAAGACAAAAGGCATATAGGTAAACACAGCTGCAACATTTTTAGGCATATAATCAAATGCAAAAATAATATTGGAAAACTATGTTAATTATTATAATTAAATTGTGAACAGTATTGATAGAGAAATATCTTTAAAACATATAAAATCAAAATGGAGCTCATTCCATTATGGGAGTTTGTTCTATTATCCACGATGTGCCTAGGTAGGTGTACCATCTCACGATCCTCTACTGCTCCCCAGAGAAGGGCTTCATACCTGTCCACTTTTAGGACCTGATTTCAAGTTTTTGGGAAATCAGTTTGCCTGACCCAGCTCCTGGAAGATGGTAGGGAATCATGGAAAGAGCACAGACTCTGGATTTGCAGTATGGCCCAGTCACGCTACACGAGTGTGATTTCAGTCTCCAGGTCCCCATCTGCAACATGAGGCAAGGGCCTGGAGACCCTGAGAGATCCAAATGCCACTTTGGCAGAGTAGTTGAACTATACAAAAGGAAACATGCCATGTGCCCAACACAGCTTTTCCAGCATTGCTCTTATATGGACACGAAGTCCTCATCCTTGATTCTAAATGTCTTGGGGCTTGAGAAATGGCCAAGCAGCCGTGGCTCAGCCACGAAGCTCACTGCATTCCCAAAGTCCAGTAGCCTGATTCTGGCTGCCTTTCATCTGAGTAGTCACTTTCCTCCTGGATTCCCATGTCCATGAAGATGCTTCTCCTCTAACAGAGGTTTCTAAAACAGAGCTGGACTCTTGTTCTGGTCTACCATGCTTCCTTTTTAGGATCTTTCTGGGTGTGGGACAAAACTGGTCATCAAACAAGAGGTTTGTTGGTGCCATTTCTCCTATTTACTGTGTATCATTCAAGAAAAAAATGCCTCTTCAAGCTTTCCAATCAACTTTACTCCCAGCAAAGGTTGGTTAGGAGCCGCACCGGAGTCTTCCCCATCTGTTGCTTCAGGGAAATGTTTGTACAGGATCTGGGCTTCCTGCCGAGTCCCATTTTCATCCTAAGTCTCGTGTTTCCTGTGCATAGTCTCACTCTACACGTTAACCCCCTTTTCAGTTTTCGCTTTAGTCTTATCTCTCACTTGATGAGCAATTTTTTCACTGGCTGGATCATTTACAACAGTTTCACAAATGTCTTTTTCTCATTTCTGTAGGGAGAAATTGGTGAACTTGTTCATTCCTCAGATCTGAGCTATTGCTGAATTCATTTCACTCTCTGATTTACTCATTTTTATTTCCTGGCAAAGAATCCTAAGTGTCTTAGCTTGTCTCACTTTTTCTTCATTTTCATCATCTGCCCTAGCTATTGGCTTTTTGGCGGGGAGGAGTAGGGAAATGGACAACTATTCCACAAACAAAATTTTTAATAAGTGACTATAAACCACTGCATGTGACAGCAGGAAGAGACGATTCAAGCCATGCAGAATAGGGCCTGCTGGCCTATATATCAGACTGGCTCAACTCCAGAAGCCAGCTGCAGGGCACAGATAGATAACTTTACATCTAAAAACATCGTAGTGTCTGTCTAGGATCAGAAGGGCAGAGCCAGGTAGATCTGCTCAACTTCAAACTCCTCCCATTACACACGACAAGTCATATAAGCCTGCCGGCCTCAAATAACTTACCTGTCAGATGAGAACCATGATAATAATGAAGGCTGTTTCACAGTGTTGTAAGGACCAAATGAAATAATAAGGACTCTGCTATGAGAGTGTTTTCAATCCCACCACAGAAATGCTACTCCAGAATAGCCTAGCCTCCACACTGCCACCAGCCAAGAAAAACTCATGGCTTAAGGGCTGAATCTGTGTGGAGAGAATGTAATAGGGAAAATAGATGTTTTTACAACCAGTAAAACAAAATATGGTGCACTACTCTGATAGGAATGTAAATGGCTGGGCCACTGTGGAAAGCAGTACAGCGGTTTCTCAGAAAGGTAAACAGAATCACCACGTGATGCAGCAGCTCCTCGCATGGGTGTACACTCAACAGAATTAAAAGTGGGGACCTGAAAAGATATTTGTACACCATGTTCACAGCAGCATTATTCACAACAGCTGAAAGGTGAAAACAGCCCAAAACTCCATTGATAGATGAATGGATAAACACAATGTGGCATATATATACACAACGTATGATCCAATCTTAACAATGAATAAAATTTTGATACATACTACAACACGGATGAACCTTGAAGACAGTATGCTAAGTGAAATAAGCCAGGCACAAAGGGGTAAATATCATATGAATCCACTTACCTGAGGTCTCTAGAGTAGTCAGATTCACAGAGAATGAAAGAATTGCAGTTAGCAGGGCCTGGGGGAAGAACAGTGGGATGTTCGTACTTAACGGGCACAGAGTTTGTTTGAGAAGATGAACAATTCTGGAGATGGATGGTGGGCATGGCTCCACAACGACATGAATGTACTTACATGTCAGTGAACTATATACACATACAACAGTAAATTCTATGTGATGTATATTTTTCCACAGTAAAAAAAAAAATACAATATTAAAGGCACCTACTAATTGAAGTCAAAATTAATGTCATGCTAGCCATCGTAAATGAAGGATGATGTATTTTGTGAATTAATTTCCTTTTATCATCCTTCTTCTCTTCCAACAGTTTTAAAGATCTTTCTTTTTTGGGGAAGGGCAATGAGAAGCTGGTTATTTCTCTGGCGTAACTGTGTATTACAAACCGATCAGGGGTCCTTTATTTGCCTTTATGTGGTCCTCCATCAAAATGCTCAATAAAATTCTTATGTCTAAGAATTTTCTCCTCTTGCCTCCTGAGTCATGCCAGGATTTCTTATATGCTAAGTTTTGTGGATTTGTGAGATAGAAAATGATTTGTAAGTATTTTCCAGCCTCTTCCTAGTCCTCTCTAACTCTCCCCACATGGATTCCTGTCAAGGTGCCTGTCCTCAGAGCCCTGAAGGTCAGTCCCAGCCCCCCCTCTGCCCCATCACTCAGCGGCACATCGGTGGGATTCAGACCCAGAGTCTGCCTCATCACTCCTTCTTCCTCTCTCAAGACTTCTGTGTGAAAACCACCATTTTTATGTCACCCACTTTCTCTTTTTTATTGGTGATGCCACTTCCCTCTTTTTTTTACAGTCACCTCCCAAAAAATAACCTGCAACTTTAATACCTAGCAGCCAAATCCTCTGTGCTCAATAAGGCATTCAGGTAATTCTTCTCATTAAGAAAAGGGATTGTATATGGGGGGGGGGGTAAATTACTCCAACAGTAGACACTTGATAACTTCATAGTAACTGAAGCCAAACTGTTCTAAGAAGCAATGACAAGGCATCGTTCTGAGGCATCCTTAAGGTGGACTTGCCCCCAGGGTCCACCCAAATGTGGACGGTAGGGTACTTCAGTGGTTCAGAGTGTTTACTTTGGGAGCAGCTGCAGGTGAGGTAGAATCCAGCCTTTGCCACAAACTAGCTGTCCAGTCTTGGAAAAGTTATCCAACAACACTAAGTTTTAGTCTCACTCTGGGGATAATACTTGTTATGAGGACTAAATGAAATTAGGCTTGCAGAGTACAAGTTATATATTTATTCAATTTGTACACATACTAACTACTATGTGGATGGAAATTCATTGCTGGAATGGAAAATTATTGTGTTCTCTTTCCCTCTTTTATTTTGTTATCAGATATATTTTTATCCTCCCTATTACTCCTTTATAAAATGTATTGGTGAATCATTAAAAAATACATATGACCATTAGCCTTGATATATCGCTTCTGGAGCCTAAAGTTGTAGGTATGCACTTGGTGTCTCTGATCTCCTCACTCAAAAGAATTCAAGAGTTCAGGGGAGGCACATGCCATGCAGACAGGTTATAGAAAGAGTGGTCTTGTTAGTATTTCGGTCAGGTTTCTAACCCCTCTGGAATTGATCCTTTTCCCTGACATATTCTTTGCTTGCACATCCATGAGTATGATGCATACATGGTGAGGGGTAAGTGACAGAATTTCCCGAATGTCCTGCCTAGCCTCAGTTCCCTTACATATCAATAGATGTTTACCACCACAGAGCCTCCCCTTGATATGGGGCAAGGGGTGGAGAGAAAATGGCTATTCCCACCTCCCCTCTGTTCCTGGTACATAATTGGTCTGGCCCCTGCCAGTCACCAAGGACCACCCCCCCCACCATGGAGTTCCTGCTGGAAGGGGCAGCTGGGGGAAGAGAAGCGTAAGCAAGGGCCAGAAAAGCCTGGCAAGTGACTATAAGGAATAAAAGCCTTTCTCCCAACACCGCTTTCCCTTGACTTATTTCGGTTTCACTGGTTTCACTGGGCCGGGAACACCCTTGCCCCAGAGCTACACATGGGTATAGCAAAGTGTTGGAGAGAATGGATCTCTTGAACTGAAAATATCAGCAGATGCGCCCAAGCACCTTCCTAGGCATCCAAGGCTCCATGGGTAACGTGAATGGAAGAAGCAGAGAGACAGAGGTGTGTTTTTCTTTCATCCCTTGAGCAATAAGTGTCTCTAATTATGTAGCTTTGATTACTCAAGTCTCACAAGATTAATTCCAGGCTGATACGAAGGATGAGGAAAATAACCAAAAGTCTGATTCTCTCTGTGGATCTATATTAGGGTAAGTGGTTGATTATAGGTGATAGAGCCATAATGAAAAGGAATTTGGAGTATGAGTTTCCACCTCTGGTCAGGCCCATTTTCTCAGCTCCAGCAGCATCTGTGGACTGAGTCCCTCATGACCCAAAATCAGAGTTCAGTGATGGTCTCAGCAGTGCATGAGTCTTGAACTTGGGTGGGTACAGTAAGCAGAGCTTGTCTTCACTCATCACTGCTTCTCAACATTCTTTGAAGCATCAACTTCCTTCTATTTAACATGAATTTCTGGGTAGTTTCTAGCATCAGCACCTCAATGGGAAGAAGACTTTCTATAAGGTACATAAAAGTCCCTTTCATCTGATTCAAATCTCCCCATTCCCAGCTCAGGCCTGACCCCGGCTCAGAGGCCCTTAGTACAGAAGAGAATTAGGGCCACCCTCATTAGTTGGCTCTTCCTTCTGCAGAGATTGGACAGGGGAGGGAAGGCCAGAGAAAACACGCCAAAGTCTCACTTGAGTGGCTTATTGTAAGGTGGTTGCGGGGCCCTAGGAGTGGTAGATGGCAATTGCTGGGCTTTGCCTTGAATGCAGATGTGTGGCTTCCTCCCAGGCCACAGTTCTCAACTCACTTCCCTGCCCTCCCTCCTTCCACCAGCTCCTGCCCCCAGAGTCCTCCCTGCAGTCTCCTAATGCCAAGGACTCTTGTGGTCTCTTCAGAGCAGTTCAAGCCCCACTACTGTCTTCAGCCAGGATGGCCATGCCACTGGGAGGACAGGTCACCTCGTGCGGCCTCTCCTTCACCCTCCAGCTTCTCATTCCTTAGGCCACGTGGGGTGGAAGGAGGAAGGTACCCTGACAGTTTGCTGTGTGTTATTCAGCCCCGACAAGGAGGAATCTAGTACTTCCCTCTTGAATGTGGGGGATTAATTACCTCCTCTCTCTTTGAGCTCCAGTCAAGGTATCTAAACGAGTAAAGTCCTATTCAATATCCTGATACATGTTTGTCAAATAAATCAAGAGTCTTTCTGTAAATAGGTTAAATGGATAAGAAGAAGTGATCTTCATGGGTGGAAAACTTTCTTGCAAATAGTCTGTTATAAATTAGATCAAAAGCTTATTAACAGCATAAAAAACACTGCATCATTTATTTCTTTTAATCATATTAAAAGCACATTAGCAGTGATTCACGCCCTACTGTACTGTTCAAATATTCCAATGGTATATTTCCTGCCTTCCCATTTTGACTAATTATCAGTATTTTGAAGGTATTAATCCATTTAATGCATAGTTAAAGCATTGTACTGACAGGACAAATAAGGAATATGAACATGATAAAATACAATATAAAAATATGCTTAGCATTCTTGCAGGTGGCGGGAGAAAAGATCACTAATGCTTATTAATCACCTACCATGGTAATCACCTCTGAGGCATCTTCCCCATCTCCTCTAACCAACACAGCAAAGGGGCTAAATTATAGTGATGAAAACCTGGACTGTAAGAAATTAAATACATGACTATGAGCTCATGGCTAATAAGTGACACCTGGGTTCAAGTTCAGGTCTGTTTCAAGGACTCTTTTGCTCAGTCTTGAGGAGCTCAGGTGAGAGACATTCAAAGTGAACTTCAGCATGCTCTTGAGTTAAACTGCACTTAGAAGAATATACCACATAAGTTTTCTCTACTTGCCCGCAGCTCCATGACAACAGCGAGCATACCTCTGTTAAATCTCGGACCCTAGGGATTGGCTTAGTACCCTAGTGCCTACTGCTCGTACATGGTAAGTGCCCTCGTTGAATAAATTAATCAATGACACATGACAGGCAAAGTGATACCCAAGGAAAAGGAGAAAATACCTGAGTAAACACCTTGAGTTCAATAACCCAAAGACAAGTTTGAGGAAATGCCCATCTTTTCTAGGTTAAAAAAACCCTGAAATTTGACACCTTTATTCCTTTATGAAATACATTGATGCAAAAAAAGGGAGATAAAGAGTTTCAACTAAGCATAGTTTCCTTCATAAAACAGGGATGAGCAGATTGCGGCAGCTGAACAGAACTTCCTGGCAGGCGGCCTTGGGAGAATGATAACGTGAAAATCAATGTTTAAAACATTCCGCTAAAAACCAACTCTCAAAATTAAAAAAACGCACTCTCTGAGAAATGTCTGAGACGGCTGGAAGGTATGAGCAGGAATGAACAATTACCTTCACCGTGTTGAGATTCTTTGTTCCCTCATTGTTCCTGGCCTGGTTTACAAAGATCTTTGAATGAAATGAATTGCCTTTAAATACCAGAGTATCAGGCTCTATCTTTCCCAACTTTCTTTTGTAAGTCTTATGTTCCTGGAGAGCCCATAAATCTGTAATACTGATCCGGAGACTGGGAGCTGCCACAGTGGTGGAGCTGGATCCATGCTTGAAATGGTGGACTGGAAATACAAGACCAAATGACAAGGGCGGACCATTCCAGTCTCTGCTCCTGGATCTGGGCTTGTGCAAGAGTCCTTTTTACTTCCTCACACACCAATCTTGGCATGGGTTCAGGGACTGGTGGACATACTGATTTTGGTAGAGAAACACGGTTACACTCAGGATTGCACTAGGAGAATATTTCTGTCTTCCACTCCAGTGCAAGAGCCTCCCCAGTTAGGCTTAGGAGAGACTCTCCCAGCCCGATGGGACTCAAAATCTCCTATCACACCAACTCAACCTGCTGTCCACATACCTTCAGCTCCAACCTGCTCTCTGCTGATTAGGCTGCTGAGTTAACAAGTTCAAACAGAGTCCTCAAAGTTCTGGACTTAAGATTCCAACCTAGAATCTTGGAGACTGCTGAGACTGTCCCCTTCTAAATCCATTCCTTCATCAGTAATGTTCCTGCTTACCTCCAAGTCATGGTGAGGATCCACCATACCCAGCCACTCTCACCCAGGCAACCTTCTACCTCCTCTGCCTCAGTGACTTGTTCCAAAGAACCTGCATATACAATTCCTTTCCATGAGAGTCCCTGTCCATTGACACTGCAGAACGGCTTCTACCATGGCCACACCCAACTTTTTAATTTCCGTCCATTGAAAATCACACTCAACACCAGCCCTACGAACCAGTGCACTGAACACACCCTGGCACTCTGAGGTTTGCTCTTCAAATTTGATGCTCAAGCATATAATACCATCCTTTATGGCATAATTTATTTTTCATTTTTCAGGATGACATTGAATCTCTTGATCAACTTTTTAAAATATCTTATTCACTAACAAAAAAAATGTAATCCCTTCTTCCACACTATCGAAGAGACGATGCAAATTTTTACTATGTTTCTAAAGTCTCATCTGGAAGGGTTTTTACTCTCAATAGCCTTAGAAGGATAACTTTTACATGAGAAAAAATAATATTGCACACCTTAGAAGGATAACTTTTACATGAGAAAAAATAATATTGCACAAATGAAGGGAAAGGTTTCCATCATTGTGATTACTTACACCTTGGTTTGCCATAAGGTGAGGTGTTTAGCTCTTGACACTCTCTGTAACGGCAAATGGAACTATATAATTTATCACTGAAGTAGATTTTTCCTGGCACTTAAAATTTTGTTTGCAATTTTGGGATCAGGAAGTACTTCTGGTAGAGGTACATTCAAGTGTCATTTATGCTGGAATACTGATAATGACACACACACAGTGTGGAAGGCCATTAAAATGTCTGCTGTCATTACTTTGTCTTTTTCATCTAAATTTCCCTTAGACAAAAAATGTGTTACTTATCATTGTCTTTGATACTGTAAATCATACATCTCTCATGCTTATCTCAGATTTGCTGGCTTATCTCTTACTCTGCACTATTTTCAATAGCGAATGAACATTTGAGAAGGACATTTCCTTGTTTAGTGTGAACTGTTCAGAAAATTCATCATGAAATTTACACTTGTATTTTGACATTTCAGAGTTCATATGGATACAAATAAAAAATTGATTAAAGACTTCCTAACTGACTTTATGAGTCCACCACTACCTTAATAGCAAAACCAAAGACATTATCAGAAAAGAAAAACTATATAAACCAATATCTCTTATGAAATAGATGCAAAAATTTTCAACAAAATGTTAACAAATTGAACCCAACAATGTAAAAAAAAGAATTCTATACCACAACCAAGTGGGATTTCTTCCCAATATGCAAGGCTATTTCAACATTTAAAAATCAGTGTATTTCATTATACCAACAGGCTAAAAAAGAAAAATCCTGTGATCATATCAACAGGTACAGAAAAAGCATTTGGCAAGTGATTAAAATCCAACACACATTCTTGATTAAATAGTCTTGGTAAATTAGAGAATAATTTCCTGAACTTGGTAAAAAGTATTTACAAAAAAAAACCCTAGAGCTAATATCATATTTAATGGTGACACACTTGAAGCTTTCTCACTAATACCAGGTTGAGGCGAGGATGTCCCCTCTCACTACTCCTTTTCAATGTTGTACTGGAAACTCTCACCAATGCAATAAAATAAGAAAAGGGAATAAAAAGTATATAGATTAGGAAAGAAGAAATAAAGCTAATTTTTTTCACAAATGATATCATCTATGTTGAAAATCCAAAAACCAAAAATAGCCACAAAAATTCCTGGAACTAATAAGTGATTATAATTATAGCAAGGTAGCAGGAAGCAAGATTGATATGCGAAACTTAATTACTTTCCTATATACCAGCAATGAACAAGTAGAATTTGAATTAAAACAAAATACCATTTACATTAACATCCCCCAAAAGAAATACTTGGGCATAAGTCTAATGAAATATGTACAAGACCTATATGGGGAAAACTACAAAACTCTGATGAACAAAATCAAAGAATAACTAAATAATTGGAGAGAGATTTCTTATTCATGAATAGGAAGACTCAATATTGTCAAGAAGTCAGTTCTTTTCATCTTGATATATAGATTTAATGCAATTCCTATAAAAGTTCCAGCATGTTATTCTGCAGATATTGACAAAATGATATTGAAGTTTATATGGAAAGGCAGAAGACTTATAATAGCCATAACATTAAAGGAGAACAAAGTTGGAGGATTGATGCTAACTGAATTCAAGACATACTATAAAGCTACAAAAATCAAGATGATGTTTTATTGGTGAAAGAACAGACAAACAGATCAATGGAGCAGAACAGAGAGCCCAGAAATAGGCCCATATAAATACAGTCAACTGATGTTTGACAGAAGAGCAAAGGCAATAAAATGTAGCAAAGTGGTCTTTTCAAAAAATGGTGCTGAACAACTGGATATCCACATGCAGGAAAGAAAAGAAAGTATCTAGACACAGACCTAACACCCGCACAAAATTTAACTCAGAATGGATCACAGATCCAAATGTAAAATGAAAAATCATAAAACACAGAATATAGGAGTGAACCTATATGATCTAAGGTGACAGTTCCTTATATAAAATACCAAAGGTATGATCCATGAAAGAAGTCACTGATAGCTGCATTAAATTTAAATTTTTTTGTTCTGTGTAAGATAATATCGAGAGAATGAAAAGACAAGCCAAGACAGGGAGAAAATACTTGCAAAAGACACATCTGATAAAGTATTGTTATCCAAAATACACAAGAACTCTTAAAATTCAGCAACATGAAACAAACAACCCTAATTTAAAAATGTGTCAAAGACCTCAACAGACATCTCACCAAAGAAGATATACAGATGGCAAGTAAGCACATGAAAAGATGCCCACATCATATGTCATCAGGGAAATGCTAATCATGCTGATCATGAGATACTCCTGTATACTTACTGGAATGGCCCACATCTGGAACACTGACGTGCCAAATGATGACAAAAAGGTGGAGCAACAGGAACTCTTATTCATTGTTGGTGGGAATGCAAAATGGTACAGCCACTTTGGAAGACATTCCAAAGTGTCTTTGGTTTCGTACAAAACTAAACACTCTTACCATACAATCTGGCAGTCATACTCTTTGGTGTTTATGGAAAGGAATTGAAAACTTATGTCTACACAAAAATCTGCTTTATTTATAATTGCCAAAACTTGGAAGCAACCAAGATGCCCTTCAGTAGGTGAGTAGATCAATAAACTGTAGTACATCCAGACAATGGAATATTACTCATTGTTAAAAAGAAATGAGCTACCAAGCCATGAAAAGACATAGAGAAACCTTAAATGTATATTACACCATGAAAGAAGCCAATTTGACAAGGTGACATTCTGAATGATTCCAACTATATGACATTCTGGAAAAAACAAATCTATGGAGCCATGAAAAAACTCAGTGGTTGCCAGGAGTTGGTAGTGGGGTAGGAATGCATAGGTGAACACAGAGAATTTTTAGGAGAGTGAAAATAGTCTATGTGATACTACATTTGTCCCAAACCATTGCATGTACAACACCAAAAACGAATCCTAATGTAAACTATGGACTTCGGGTGATTATGATGTGCCAATTTGGTTCCTCAATTGTAATAAGCATACCCCCTGGCTGGGGATTTTGACAATGGGGGAGACTGTGCATGTGAGGAGCAGCAGATAGATGGGAAATCTCTGTACATTCCTCTCAACCTAAAACTGCTCTAAAAAATTAGTCTTAATGAAAATAAATAAATAAAAAGGATAATAACAACCACCACAGTACCTGAAAAGACTGAATTTGAGCTTATCAGTGCCACATCAGAATGTCTGCCCCTCACCAGTCTGAACTCATAACTAACTTTAAACAAGAGTTCAATGAATCATTAAAAGTGCTGCAAATCTGTGAGCCAGCAATAAATTAAACTGTGCATCTTGATGTAAAAGCAGTGAACTTCCCAGCTTGCTTGCAAGGGACAGCTGAGCACAGGCAGAGCTGGCCTTACTGGAGGTTTGGGGACCTGGCTCACACGGGTTGGTGGATTTGGGGAAGTGGACGTGTTTGGGCATGGAGTACTTCCAACTGTACCCCTGTGTGGTCACCGGAGTAAGGCTAACTTTCAAGGCAAGACCCCCGGAGTGAAGCCTTTGGGGACTGCAGTTGCATGGCTGTCTTCCATAGGTTGGGTTGTCCCTGACATGCTAATTTTCAGAAACCTGACCCACCACAGGAGTGCAGTGCATACAGACGGGCTGATTTTCAGAGAGTGCGTGGTGTTGTGAGATTCTCTCTAATTAACAGTGGTTACTTGTTCACAACTTGGGACTGAGGCCAAAGAATAATCTTTCCTTTCTTGAAAATGAAAAAGAAGTACTTTTAACTCTTCTCTGTCCCCTCTTTTAGTTTCCCCTCTGCCAAACCTGAAGGAAAGACCATAGAGATTGTCCAGGACTTTGTGTGTGTAGTATTACCATGACATGATAAGCCCGTTACTGTGGTGGGAAAATCACTGCTGATATTTGTAAATTATTAATAAAATCTGAATATGGAATATTTAGGACTTCCTGACAATATCAATATGGGACACAGGACAAATCATTAAATACAGGACATGCTCTGTATCAGCTGATGCCTGTCAACCTAACAATAAGACATCAGCTACAGTCGACACTCGGTCAATATGTTGCTTATTCCAACATGAACAATTGCAAGTGTAATTTGCTAAAAATGTTAAGTTTAAGTCTGCTTATTTAACACAGGCAATAGAGGCGGCTCTTTGTCCATATCTATCCATAATTTCAGAGTCTATTCATTAGTTGCCATATCTCTTGTCATTTGGAACTTAATGTTTTCACACTTCGTGTTTCTCCTGAAGCACATGTGTTTGAGTGGAAGACTTCCAAAGTGAAAATCTCCAAGATGACACTCAACAAGCTCACATTTGAAGTGTAGAAATACAGACGTTGGAGTATCTGCAAGTTCTCTTTCCGTGGTCTAGACATTTAAGGCTTGAGGGATGTCCAAAGATTTCATTTTATCCAAAAACATCCAAACATGGGGGAAAAGAGAAACCATTTGGTTCACCACTTCTCACCGGTTTTGCAATCTATTTGCAAGCTAATTGTTTATTTAATGACCTCCCTCTTTTTGCCTGAACTATCTTGCCTGGTAAGCTATTCCACACATTTATGATTCTCTGTGTGGGAAAAAAAAAAAAAGAAACACTTCCTGACATCTGTTCTGAATTTGTTTTTCTTTAATTTTCATTTATACCCTCTTGTTCTATCATCTGTGTTGGGCTCAAAATAGGAAACCATGTTGACATTTTCCAAACCATTTAAATTTTATGTTCTTTAATTAAAATCCCCCTCTCAACTAGATAGACATCTAACCTGGTGGGTAGATGGCACGACACTACATCTGAATCAACACAATTTTTTTAAATTTCTCCACCCTTACAGGGGAAAAAAATTAAAAATTGAAGATACAGTATTTCTGTGTTATCCAAAACTAAGAAAGATATTCACACACTTTTATTTTCTCCCCAAGTCAAGAACTAACTAAACTTGACTAAAACTAAGTTTGAAATACTAAGTAAGCTTCAAGACCCAGCAAGCTGGTGCCACTGGGCTGCTTTTTATAAGCATTTTTTTTTCCCTGCACAATAGTATTTGTGTTGGTCAGAAACCCAAGCTACACAGACTTAATTCCAAATTTCTCAGTCCATATATCCTGTTCCCAACGTTGGACTCTAATATAAGCTCTTCTACTCTGGACCACTGCATAAAGTACATAAATAAAAAGGATTTTATTATTCTGAGACATAGAGGTCATATCAAACTGAAGTAGGAAACAAGCAAAAGGCTTTCTTGGGGTGAGGTTTTTAGTAATACTGGAACCAAAGTGTTCAAGACTAAATTATTTAAGTCAGCCATGAACCACATTCTCTTTATTATTTGCATGACTCCCATAATATCTAGAAAACTGCCTTGCAAATAACTGATGTCTAGTAGCTCTAATTTTATTTTTGATGGGCACATATACCTTATAAATGACATAGAGGGGCCCTGGAATATCTCAGGAAAATAAACTAAAATTCAGAAATTTAATCAACATATATTTGTTTCTACCTACTGTGCTAAGACTTTGACATACAGTGGCAAACAGCAAATCTGGCAGCTGCTCTTGTGGAAGTATATATTCTAGTCTGGAGATGGACAACAAACAATAAAACCAATAGTTCATTCTTACAAATTGTAATAAACTCTATGAGGGAAAAATCGGGGTTTAATGGGAGAGTAATTAGGAAAGACAGGAGCTTTCTCAGGCATTTTTGAGAATCATAGCATTTTCTGGTACAGCTTTGTGAACTACCACCTTCAGTGTTTCAGGCTGAGGTCTTAACTGTCTGTTCTCATCCTCCAGTTGGGACAGTCCTGACCTTTTATCCCAGAGGTCTTCCAAGTGTTCATGTAAGCCCTAATACACATGTTTAGCTCCTTTACTCCTAGAATATTTACCATGGTTCTATTTTTCTATCTGAAGCCATTCTGGTGTGAGAATATCTTTCATCATAGTCATTGGTTCTATTTTTCTATCTGAAGCCATTCTGGTGTGAGAATATCTTAAGGACAGCCCTCATCATAGTCAAAGAAGTGAATGCCAACAAAAAGCAAAACAGTTTTGCCTTAGAAGATTACTCTGTGAAAATTCCATATTACATTTGATCTACTGATACTGGAGCAAGTTCTGTACTCCATCTGATCTGCTGGAGCCTGAGCTGGAGCTGGAACCAGAGCAAATTCCGTATTACATCCGATCTGCCTGTACAGGAGCCAATTCCGTCCCATCTACGGGCACTGGAGCAAATTCTATTACATACGATCTCCTTGAGCCGGAGCAAATTCCATATTACATCTGGTCTGCTCTCACTGGAGCAAATTCTGTCCCATCTAGTGGTGCTGGAGCAAATTCCATTACATTAGATCTACTGGTGTTGAACAAATTCTATTACATCCGACCTACTTGAACCGGAGCACTTGGAAGTTGTGTGCATACATTTTCTTTTCTCACAAGCTTTCTTGTTAGCAAGCAATAAAGATCCAACATGTCTGACAAGAACAGATATTGCTGGTCTTTCTCTACTCCAATCCTTCTAAAATAAGTGAGAAGTTACATATAAACACGCAATTGCTTTTCATTCCTCCATTGGACTGTGATGGCTCTGGAGAGCTCTGAGACAGGATGGGAAAACTATACTCTGTTAAGGAAAACTGCCCCACCATTCCTAAAGCCCTTACCCAGCACGATGTTCATTGTTTAGAAATTATAAATTAGCTTTCCATTAAAATACATGTAATTATGTGATTAAATATGGGGAAGTAAAAGTCCAGTAAAACAATTCCAGTCTATGAATAAGTGACTCAAATAGTTTGTTCAGATAAAAAATAGTTCTCCTCTTTAAGGTGGATGAGGGAGGGGCATAAATTAGAGGATTGTATTTAACCAACTACAATCTTAGTCTTTTCCAAAAAAATGAGTTTGTAAAGGTGCCCAGGCTCAGGGATATGGCACAGAACACTGACGATCCCATGCCTCGGGCACTTGACTCAGACTTTTGTTCAGTGAGGAGGCCAGTGATGGCCAGCTCTGGTCTCCTATCTCAAAAAGGGGTAATCATGAGATATTTATTTCTACTTTTATCATTAAGATATAACTTACATTACAGTAAAATTCACCCTTTCGATGTAGAATTTGCAAGTTTGGATAAATGCCGCAAACCAAGATAGACAGTAATTCATCACACCCTGCCCCACCTTTCCCACCCCAGGCTGCCACCACAAGATTTAGTTGGCTGATTTGACACATACAAATCCAAAGCCTTCTCCAGAAGGTGCAAGAAGGTGCTGAGGTGCTTGGCCCACGGCAGCCAGCCCCGTCTCTGGAGGTCCTTGGTGGAGGAAGAGAACTCAAACAGCAAGTCCTCCCAGGCCTGCAGACAGCCTGACTCTGTCAGATCACTCAGTGGATTCTTGTGAAAACCCACTAGTGTTCCTAACTCTCAGTTTTCTCTTCTGAAGAAAAGACGGGTGAAATGATGGTGAATTCACACGTAGCTGAACCTGGTCGAGACAGCGCCGTAGGCAGCACAGGGCAAGATCTCTCCGTAAACGGCACCCTGCGCCCGTAGACCACTCAGGGCTAATGGGTGCATCGAATGCTGCATCTCCCGGGGAAAGCTGGTCTGTTGTGCTCGGCCACAGAGAGAGGAGGACTAGGGAAAGAATCCCACCGCACAGACACGGACACGTGAAGAGGGAGTAGCAACCAGCAAGCCCACATGGCCCTTCACTCTTGCAACATTCATCAGGTTACTTAAGACACGGTAACGTGACTTCATTTTATTTAATCTTCTCTCTCATTTCAATCCTGGGGTTTACTCTCCTCTTGCACTTGCTTCTCTTGGTATAATCACCTACTCTCTCTGAACTGCTTGTCCTTTCAAAGCGCTTACTTTGTGCTGTTTTAGAAGTACACATTTTTGGCCAAAATGATGGAATTTGCAGCCAAATGAAACAGAATATGTGCAATTAATGAAAATGCAACAATGGACTATAATTTACAGATTATTTGGCAGAAGCAAAGCGAGTGAGACATGGTCCACTCTGTTCCCGCCCTGGTTTCCGAAAAGTCTTCTTTCAATTTTATCCAAATAATGTATCCGAGAAAGGAAAACCAGGGATCATAGGTGTGGGACCATTTCACAATGCACTTTCACTCTGAGGGACAAATATTTGATGGTCTGCAGTGAGAGCTCTGCTGCGCCTGTTTCACACCCCGGATGTGCCATATTGAACTAATCCCTCCCTAATGGCTCCATCACAAACATAATTCTCCATGTAATTAAAAAGATTTATACAGCATCTTCAAAGATGTTACACAAACTAAACAAGTAATTTGATACTAGGGTAAACTTCCAAGGAATTTGGAGTTTGGGGCCATTTCACACCCCCTGAGTGTGATAGAAGAAAGGTACCTAACCTCTTCCAGCGCCATTGAAGGTGTCTTGCCATGTACCACTGGGTGTGCTTGCTATGCTCCGGTTCCAGCAAACAGATCAGTGATGAAAAGAAACCAGCTATTCTATGAAGTGAGGAAAAAAACAAGTTTTTGTGATGGTTAATTTTATGCATCAACTGGGCTGGGTTAAGGGTTGTACAAAGAGCTGCGGAATCATTATTTCTCAGTGCGTCTCTGGGGGTGTCTGGAAAATGAGCATTTGAATCTTTGTGCTGAGTAAAGAAGATCCCCCTCACTGGTGCAGGGAACATGGACATGGTCCAATCTGCGGAGGCCTGAACAGATCAAAAGTGAGGGGAGAAAGATGCCTGGGCTGGGGCGCCCATCTCCCCTGCCCTCCAGCATCAATACTCATGGTTCTGAGGCTTTTGAACTCAGGCCAGGATTTACACCATTGGCCCCTGGTGGATTCTCAGGCCTTTGGACTGGGGCGGAATTACACAGCCAGCTTTCCTGGGTCACCGGCTTGCAGCCTTCAGACTGTGGGACTGAAGTCTCCATAACAGCAGGAACCAATTCCTGTAATATGTCTCCCCTTCCTTCCTTCCTTCCTTCCTTCCTTCCTTCCTTCCTTCCTTCCTCCCTCCCTCCCTCCCTCCCTCCCTCCCTTCCTCCCTCCCTCCCTCCCTTCCTCCTTCCCTCCCTTCCTTTCCTCCTTCCTTCCTTCCTTCTTTCATATATCTATTTAGGTCATATTGGTTCCATTTCTCTGGAGAACCCTGACTAATATAATTTTGGAAGCTGAAAGATTTAAATCCCTGCTCTGCATTGCTTAGCATTGTATAATTGTGGCAAAGTCACTGAACCCATCTGAGACTAAACTTCTGATCTATAAAATGAGCCCAGGGGTTGCTCATTAAATCTCCCACTGGGGCACAGAGTCGGCATCTGATGGTCTGGCGTAGATCACATGCCTACCCCTCGGCAAGAGGGGAGAGGCAGGGCTCCTCAGCCAACAGTTCCACTACGGCTGACGCGGTGGGGGCGGGCAGTTCTCAAAGGACAGTCAAGGTGCTATTGCCAAAAGCATGGGCTTTAGTCTCAGAGGGCAGAAAGGGTCAGCATTGTCTGCCAGCCCGTTATCAATTTGGGGATACTGCAGTGGAGAGAATTAGGTGTGGAAGAAGGACTGGCTGGAAGGTGGCTTCAGAGATCCAGGCAGGAGCTAAAGGTGACCTGGCCTATTTGGCGGAAGCAGAGGTGAGGGCATGAGGGCTAATTTGAAATAGTTTAGAAGTATCGCCAACAGGTCTTGCTGACAAGCTGCCTGGGAGGTCTTCAGAGGGCGAAGAATAAAGCATGATGCCACTGTGTCTGGTTGAAGATGGCAATGGATGGCCTCGGTTGTCTGTGATCCATTTCAATTCTATTGCCAGCATTGCCTTTAATAAAGGAAAGAATATGTGCATATGGCATATAACATTCTGAGCTTAATATATTCATATAGGGAACACAGATATGCAATATGCATATGGGCTTCAGCATCTGCAAATCTATTTTAATAAGCACTTTTATTAAGCTTAAAACAAGCTTCCCTATATTTTTTAATTTGACAAACATATTTTAAATTATTTCTTTACTCCACAGAGCACTTACTTAGCTTATAAATATTTTGAGGTTTTCTTTTCTTTCTTTTTTTTTAAAGAGAGCCCTGATCCAAGTTTCACTCAGCACCGGCCCCACATAGACTCTCCCCTGTGCAAACTAACCCACTCAACACGCTGCCGGAGGGAGCAGTGACGGAGACGGGGAGGCGAGGGCATGACTTATCTCATGATGTAAAACAGCATCTCAGATTCCAGGGTACTGGTTCATTCCTCCTTGAGACGATTAGAAGGAGTGTCTCAAAAGTTCAGAGACTATTTTGATCAGAAGCCTGAAGTTCTTCGAAATAACAGTGAGCAGCTGCTTCTCTTCGTCTCCCTCTTTCCAGCTATAAATACAGGCACTTGTAGAAATTTTTGAGTCAGCCACAGAGGGTGTGAGCATTTATTGTCTTTTTAATCTCTCCTCTGTTGTGTCATATTTCTCTATAAAGCAGAGGTGGAGAATCAATAGGCATGGTGCAAATCCAGTTTCATTTCTCCACAGAGGGAGAGCTTATTGCTTTATTGTTCTGGTTTGGAGGGCTCAGCTTCCTGTTGAAATAGAAAAGTGAGCCCTCCATACTTCATCGCTATTATTCTGAGTTACTCTCTGGGTTATTACTTGAGGTCAGTTAGAAATCAGGGTGATGTGGGGCAGAAGGAGGGGTTTGGGGTCTGTGGTACCTGAAATCTATCCCGGCTCTGGCATTCACCAGCGGGCTACTCAGATGCGATCTCGAAGTTTCTAAGATTGTGACTTTTCTGAGACAAGGAAGCTAAAGATGCGACCTCAGAGGTTTGTGGTGCAGATAAACACAGCCAGCTCCATGAGAGCATCTATCCTGCCACACAATGCCTGGTATAGGCTGGACAGGACAGGCGTCATCTCTCTTACTCCATTCTTTGTGATTGTCAAGACAAACATTTTCTGTGTGTGAGAAGTAGTGGAATATACATGCACATCTTGGTACACTTTTGCCTGAAGTCTATCAAGAAAGCTGATCATTTTCCATTCAGACCTTTTATTACAACAGGCATGCTGTAGCTGGGATGTGATGGCACCACCCCAGGGACCCACAGTGGCCCCTAGACAGCCTGGCTATGCAAAGGGAACCCCTCATGGAGAGACCCTGCCTGACCTTCACACTTGGCCCTGCTGCCGCCGTGCTGTTTGAGCTGTGGGTGTAGACATCTCCAATTCAAAGTGGACTCTTACTGGGCTGACCTTGGGTGGCATGGCCCTCACCCTGCCACAGAGCATCCTTCCAGGTCACAGGTAGAGTCTGGTGCCAAAACAACAAGGAATACCTTTTCTTGAGCTGTGTTTAGGTACCCAAGGACTTTGGTAGGATGTGTGAAATTCAGTTTAATAAGCTTCTTCTGGGGTCTGCCTTGGTGAGCCTCTAGGTCTCTCCACTATCCGAAGAGACCTAGCCACCCTCCTCTCAAGGACAGGGGAAGAAGGCCACCTGGCTCCTTCTCTCGGCCCACAGAGAGTGAACTGACTGCAGTCATGACCACTGTCCTGGAAATGACATAATGCACAGTTTTCTCGGTGACGCTGTGAGGAGAACAGACTGAGCCAGACCACCAGGTCTGAGGCGTAATCTCACCACTAGGCAGCTGGATGACCTCGAAGAAGTTGCTTGATGTCTCTGTGCCTGAGTTTCCTCATTGTAATGCAGTGATAAGAGGACCCACAGGTGTGAGGACTCAGTGAGTCCATGAATGTAACATATGCAGGACAGTGACAAACATCAATTAAATATCCGTTAGTGTATGTTTTGAAAATACTTCCGGGAAAATTATAAAGACAAATAGAAAAAGATAGACACTTTCATTTCCTATGAAGTTGATAACTGTTTTTATGAAGAAAAAGAATATGAAGAAAATTGTGATGACCTGGAATAATGCCCTAAGAAAAAAGTTTAAAGAGAAGGCAGACTTCCAGGAAGATGGCAACGTGAGCAGGGCGGCAGAAATCTCCTCCCAACACTATATTTACTACGAAAATACAGCAAATACAACTATTCCTAAAAGAGAGACCAGAATACACAGGAAAGTGCACAGCGTACAGCTACACCCGAGAGGACTCGGCACCCCAAGAGGCGGGTAAGATACGGAGCTGCGACCTGGCGGGATCCGAGCACTCCCCCACTCCAGCGCACTGGCGGGAGGAGAGGATTCAGAGCCAGGAGGGAGTGGAAGTACCCCCCGTGAAATAACCAGCCCCGGTGATCTGCGCAGGGAGGGCTGACACACATAGCGTGGTGTAGCGGAGACTGGAGAGACAGAGGGGCAGGATCTGAGCGGGGAACATGCCAGGGTGCTTGCAGCCGGGTCCTGGGAAGGAAAAAAGAAAAAAGAAAACCGTGTGCTTTCTTCAGCGGTCTTAAAGAGACAAGAGCCCAGCAGAGTAGCCGGATCGCCCTGGTACACTCAGCTCAGTGGGCTGGGAGTTATGGGGAGTTTCGGACCTCTTAGCTGTCGACAGGGAAAGGGTGGCCGCACTTAGACTTCTGACTGAGATCAACAGCCTCCCATTCGTTCCCACCCCAGCAAAAGCTATAAAGGGCCCTGTGGAGCAGTGCGGCCATGGCTGCGGAATAGTGGGGCAACAGTGCCACCTACACCATCCCCACAGAATCTACTCCTGGTGGGCCTTTGTTTTGTTTTGTTTTGTTTTGTTTTTCTTTCTTTCTTTTTTTCTTTCTTTCTTTCTTTCTTTCTTTTTTTTTTTCTCTTTTTAAAGTCTTAAAGAGGCCAGCAGACATACGTGGCAACTAGCAGCGACCACTTCTATAGCCATGAAAAGACAGAGCAATATGGTCCAGACTAAGATCAACCAGACAACCCCAGAGAGGGAGCCTGAAGGGATGGAAATGCACAGTCTTCCTGAAAAAGAATACAGAATAAAAGTCATAACCATGCTGATGGACCTACAGAGAAATGTGCAAGAGCTGAGGGAGGAAGTGAGGGAAGTGAGGAAAGACAATGCAGAAATCAGACAAGCGATCAACGGGCTTAACAGCAGACTAGCCGAGATGCAAGAGACTGTTAATGGAACAGAAATCAGAGAACAGGAATACAGAGCAGCTGAGGCAGAGAGAGATAAAAGGATTTCTAGGAATGAAAGAATATTAAGAGAACTGTGTGACCAATCCAAACGGAACAATATTCGCATTATAGGAATACCAGAGGAAGAAGAGAGAGAAAAAGGGATAGAAAGTGTCTTTGAAGAAATAATTGCTGAAAACTTTCCCTCGCTGGGGAAGGAAAAAGTCTCACAGTCCACCGAAGCCCACATATCTCCCAAGACAAGGGACCCAAGGAAGACAACACCAAGACACATAATAATTAAGATGGCAAAGATCAAAGATAAAGACAGAGTATTAAAGGCAGCTAGAGAGAGAAAAAAGATCACCTACAAAGGAAAACCCATCAGACTATCATCAGACTTCTCAACAGAAACCTTACAGGCCAGAAGAGAATGGCATGATATATTTAACGTTATGAAACAGAAGGGCCTCGAACCAAGAATATTGTATCCAGCACGATTATCATTTAAATATGATGGAGGGATTAAACAATTTCCAGACAAACGAAAGTTGAGAGAGTTTGCCTCTCATAAACCACCACTACAGGATATCTTAAATGGACTGCTCTAGATGGAAGCACTCCTAAGGCTAAAAAGATGTCACCAGAGAAAATAAAGTCATAGCAAAGAAAGCAGACCATCCAAATACTAACTAAAGGCAAAGAATAAAACACCTAGTATATAAAGAATGGAGGAGGAAGAATAAGGAGGGAGAGAAATAAAGAAACATTAGACAGTGTTTACAACAACTTAACAAGAAAGTTAAGTTAGATTGTTAGATAGTAAAGAAGCAACTCTTGAACCTTTGGTAACCACGAATCTAAAGCCAGCAATGGCAATAACTACATATCTATCAATAATCACCCTAAATGTAAATGGACTGAATGCACCAATCAATAGACACAGAGTAACAGAATAGAAAAAAAGTAAGACCCATCTATATGCTGCTTACAAGAGACTCACCTCAAACCCAAAGATATACACAGACTAAAAGTGAAGGGATGGAAAAAGATATTTCATGCAAACAACAAAGAGAAAAAAGCAGGTGTTGCAGTACTTGTATCAGACAAAATAGACTTCAAAACGAAGAAAGTAGCAAGAGATAAAAAAGGATATTACATAATGATAAAGGGGTCAGTCCAACAAGAAGATATAACCATTATACATATATATGCACCTAACACAGGAGCGCTGGCATATGTGAAACAAATACTAACAGAATTAAAGGAGAAAATAGACAGCAATGCATTCATTTTAGGAGACTTCAACACACCACTCACTCCAAAGGACAGATCAGGCAGACAGAAAATAAGTAAAGACACAGAGGCATTGAACAACACACTAGACTAGATGGAACTAACAGACATCTACAGAACTCTGCAACCAAAAGCAACAGGATACACATTCTTCTCAAGTGCACATGGAACATTTTCCAGAATAGACCACATACTAGGCCACAAAAAGAACCTCAGTAAATTCAAAAATATTGAAATCCTACCAATCAACTTCTCAGATCACAAAGGTATAAAACTAGAAATAAATTTTACAAAGAAACCAAAAAGGCTCACAAATACATGGAGACTTAACAACATTCTCCTAATTAATCAATGGGTTAACAACCAAATCAAAACAGAAATCAAAGACTATATGGAGACGTAATGACAACAACAACACAAAGCCACAACTTCTATGGGATGCAGCAAACGCAGTTCTAAGAGGAAAGTATATTGCAATTCAGGCCTATTTAAAGAAGGAAGAACATTCTCAAATGAATAGTCTAAAGACACAATTACTGAAATTGGAAAAAGAAGACCAAGTGAGGCTCAAAGTCACCAGAAGGAGGGACATAATAAAGATCAGAGAGGAAATAAACAAAATTGAGAAGAATAAAACAACAGAAAAAATCAATGAAACCAAGAGCTGGTTCTTTGAAAAAATAAACAAAATAGATAAACCCCTAGGCAGACTCATTAAGAGAAAAAGAGAGTCTACACACAAAAACAGAATCAGAAATGAGAAAGGAAAAATAATGACAGACCCCACAGAAATACAAAGAAGTATAAGAGAATATTATGAGAATCTAGATGCTAACAAGCTGAAAAACATAGAAGAAATGGACAACTTCTTACAAAAATACAACCTTCCAAGACTGACTAAGCAAGAAACAGAAAAACTAAACAGACCAATCACCAGCAACAAAATTGAATCGGTAATCAAAAAACTACCCAAGAACAAAACCCCTGGACCTGATGGATTCACCTCTGAATTCTACCAGACATATACAGAAGAAATAACACCCATTCTCCTTAAAGTTTTCCAAAAAATAGAAGAGGAGGGAATACTTCCAAACTCATTCTCTGAAGCCAGCATCACTCTAATACCAAAACTGGGCAAAGACCTCACCAAAAAAGAAAATTACACACCAATATCCCTAATGAACGTGGATGCAAAAATACTCAACAAAATATGAGCAAACTGAATTCAAAAATACATCAAGAGGATCATACACCATGATCAAGTGGGATTCATCCCAGGGATGCAAGGATGGTACAACATTCGAAAATCCATCAACATCATCCACCACATCAACAAAAAGAAGAACAAAAACATGATCATCTCCATAGATGCTGAAAAAGCATTTGACAAAATTCAGCCTCCATTCCTGATTAAAACTCCCAACAAAATGGTTATAGACGGTAAGTACCTCAACATCATAAAGGCCATATATGACAAACCCACAGCTAACATCATACTTAACGGCGAGAAGCTGAAAGCTTTTCATCTAAGATTGGGAACAAGACAGGGTTGCCCAGTCTCTCCACTGTTATTCAACATAGTACTGGAGATCCTAGCCATGGCAATCAGACAAAACAAAGACATACAAGGCATCCAGATTGGTAAAGAAGAAGTCAAATTGTCACTATTTGCAGATGACATGATACTGTACATAAAAAACCCTAAAGACTCCACTGCAAAACTACTAGAACTAATATCTGAATTCAGCAAAGTTGCAGGATACAAAATTAACACAGGGAAATCTCTTGCTTTCCTATACACTAACGATGAACTAACAGAAAGAGAAAACAGAAAAACAATTCCATTCACAATTGCATCCAAAAGAATAAAATACCTAGGAATAAACCTAACGAAGGAAGTGAAAGACCTATACTCTGAAAACTTCAAGACACTCCTAAGAGAAATTAAAGAGGACACTAACAAATGGAAATGCATCCCATGCTCTTAGCTAGGAAGAATAAATATTGTCAAAATGGCTATACTACCTAAAGCAATCTACACATTCAACGCAATCTCTATCAAACTACCAAATGCTTTCTTCAATGAACTGGAACAAGTAACTTTAGAATTCATATGGAACCACAAAAGACCCCGAATAGCCAAAGCAATCCTGAGAAAGAGGAATAAAACAGGGGGAATTATGCTCCCTGACTTCAAGCTCTACTACAAAGCCACAGTAATCAAGACAATTTGGTATTGGCACAAAAACAGACCCACAGACCAATGGAACAGAATGGAAAATCCAAACATTTACCCAAACATATAAAGTCAATTAGTATTTGATAAAGGAGCCTTGGATATACAATGGGGAGATGACAGCCTCTTCAGCAGCTGGTGTTGGAAAAACTGGACAGTTACATGTAAAAGAATGAAACTGGACTACTGTCTAGCCCCATACACAAAGGTAAACTGAAGATGGATCAAAGACCTGAATGTAAGTCATGAAACCATAAAACTCTTAGAAAAAAATATAGGCAAAAATCTCTTGGACATAAACATGAGCGACTTCTTCATGAACATATCTCCCCGGGGAAGGGAAACAAAAGCAAAAATGAACAAGTGGGACCATATCAAGATAAAAAGCTTCTGTACAGCAAAGGACACCATCAGTAGAACAAAAAGGCATCCTACAGTATCGGAGAATATATTCATTAATGACGTATCCGATAAGGGGTTGACATCCAAAATATATAAAGAACTCATGCACCTTAACAAACAAAAAGCAAATAATCCAATTAAGAAATGGGCAGAGGACATGAATAGACACTTCTCTAAGAAGAAATTCAGGTGGCCAACAGGCACATGAAAAGATGCTCCACATCGCTAATCATCAGAGAAATGCAAATTGAAACCACAATGAAATATCACCTCACACCAGTGAGGATGGCCAACATCCAAAACACAAACAACAACAAATGTTGGCGAGGATGTGGAGAAAAGGGAACCCTCCTACACTGCTGGTGGGAATGCAAATTAGTTCAACCATTGTGGAAAGCAGTATGGAGGTTCCTCAAAAAACTCAAAATAGAAATACCATTTGACCCAGGAATTCCACTCCTAGGAATTTACCCTAAGAATGCAGCAGCCCAGTTTGAAAAAGACAGATGCACCCCTATGTTTATCGCAGCACTATTTACAATAGCCAAGAAATGGAAGCAACCTAAGTGTCCATCAGTAGATGAATGGATAAAGAAAAGGTGGTACATATACACAATGGAATATTATTCAGTCATAAGAAGAAAACAAATCCTACCATTTGCAACATGGATGGAGCTAGAGGGTATTATGCTCAGTGAAATAAGGCAAGCTGAAAAAGACAAGTATCAAATGATTTCACTCATATGTGGAGTATAAGAACAAAGAAAAAATACTGAAGGAGCAAGACAGCAGCAGACTCACAGAACCCAAGAATGGACTAACAGTTACCAAAGGGAAAGGGACTGGGGAAGATGGGTGAGAAGGGAGGGGTAAGAGGGAAAAAGGGGCATTACAATTAGCAGACGTAATCTTGGGCGGGCATGGGGAGGGCTGTACAACTCAGAGAAGACAAGTAGTGATTCTATAGCATCTCACTACGCTGATGGACAGTGACTGTAATGGGGTTGGTGGGGGGGACCTGATGAAGGGGGTAGTTTAATAACCATAATATTGCACATGTAATTGTAGATTAATGATACCGAAATAAATTATATATTAAAAAAAGGCATATATAGAAGATACACAAAGCAATGTTTCTCTAGTGCCTGAAAACAAGAAGCAATCTAATAATCTGGCAGTAGATACCTGCTTGACAAACTATGATTTATAAACATAGTAGAATATTTATAACACTAAATAAATTTCAATTCTAAAAATGATATTGAGATATAAGAAAAATATTATATTTTAACTGTATATTACAGAATACATCATTTTCTGGATATTATTCATACCTATATAACAACATACAGTCACACAAGAAGGTAAATGTCAAAAGTAAAAGCAGTTGTTTGATGGTTAAAAAAATAATAATAAAGAGAAGGCAACCCAGATTCTTTAATGTTTCCCAATACCATAGAAACAGTGGAAACCATCAGTTCTCTTACAAGTTACATCTTGAAGAAACGACTGTGTAAGTGACCTTCGGGCAGCTGGCTGTGCAGTTTCCTGAGCGGGAGACAAAGCCACTGGAACTCCCAACCCCATCCTCCGTGAGGACCGAGGAGCGCCCGCTGTGTTTGCACGGCCTCCCCTGGCGGCCCCAGGGGGCACAGGCTTCACCGGAAACCCTGCCCCCGTGCTGAGCGCTGTGTGACCCTCAGAGCCTGCAGGGTGCCCAGTCTGAGGCCGGCAAGCTATCTAGCCATACTTCTCAGAGCAAACCAAGAACAGAAGGAAACAGAAAAAGAAAACATGAGCTCAAGAATACAGTTGTTCAAGGTCCTTGAGGCTGTCATGCTAATGGGATCCTGTGACCCTAGCTCCCTCTTTGGCCCTTTGGGCTCCTAATAAACTTCCACCTAAGCCAAACCACTTGAAGAGCCCAGCACTCATCCACACCCGCATCTCCGTGACTGTCCGTTCTCTGATGCGTTTATTCATTTGTCCTCAGGCCATTCTGTATCAAGGCTGGGCAATGCAGAGACCAACAACACAAGGGCGGCCCCTGTGTTCCCGCAGTTAAGGGGACATTACAGGGACAGTGTGACCTGTACTTCCACATACATCAACAAAAAAATAGTATTATACACAGCAGTAATCATAGTGTAACTCCATTTGGGTTCCCAGACCTGATTTCAATGCGTGTAAGTGTGTGGAGGGGGTCTTCCCACACACACACCACCAAGCAATTACCAAACACCAGCAGGGTGTCTGAGAACTCAACTCAATTCTGGCACTATCTGCCTGGAGACAGCACCAGGTTGCCCAGGTGAAGGGCTCCGCCCTACAAGGCTGCCCTCCACCCCCCACTCTAGACGCAGGTTGCAGGCCCCAGACTCTTGCCTGTGCTTCTGACCCGGGAGCTACAGATTGGAGGTTCCCACGACCTCCCCCTTAGGTTCGATTAATTTGCTAGAGCAGCTCACAGAACTCGGGAAAACACGTTTACCAGTTTAATAAAAGATACCATAAAGGATACAAGTTAACAATCAGACGAAGACGGACATAGGGCAAGATCCCAAATAAATGAGCCTCCGTCCTCCTGGAGCTCGGGGCCTGGCTAGGTGGCACATGGAGGCGTTCTGGTTCCCTGAGCACAGAAGCTCTCTCCCACAGAGAAGCAGGACTCAAGAAAGCGAGAAGCTCTTCTGAGGGGTTTTGCATGGGCTTCACTGCACAGTCACGACTGACTAACTCACTGGCCATTGGCTGATTCAGCCTCCAGCCCCTGCCCTTGGGTGGGGTCCAACAGACTCTCATTAACTTGACACCCATTTCACTTTTAAGACTCTGTAGTGTTTTCAGGAGCTGTGGATGAAGATGCAATATTCCTAGGAAATATGTATTTCTTGTGACTCCCTGTATAGCAGGCAATGACAATAGATGTGAGAGGTGGCGTCCCAGGGGATGCAGACTCATGCAGGGACCTAGCCACTTCCTCGCCCCAGCATGCACAGGGCAGGAAGGCCAGCCAAAGCGCCCCTGTGGTGCCATGCGGCAGGCACCAGGTAGCCAGGCCATGAGGAGACAGGAGGTTCTAGACGCAAGAGCAAAGCGGCGCTAAGAAAACCAGTGTGACTAAACCACAGGGTACGATAGAAGGACAGGGAGAAGGGGCTGGAGAGAGAGGTGGGGGTAAGGACTTAAGGGAGGCAGACACGTGTGTGTGTGTGTGTGTGTGTGTGTGTAAAGGCTTATATGTCAAGGGATGCAATATATGTAGGTATACACATATATATGTATATACCACTTTTGAAGTGTTTTCTGAGAGTCAGATTCTCCCCCAGACCAGGCCTCCAGGACCCATGAGGTCTGAATTGGAAAGGAAGACATGATGTAGAGGACAAACTCTAATCTGCCACTGCAAGGAGCGTGTGGGGAGAAGGAAGGAAGCAAATACAACGAGGTTGGCAATCCAGTAGCCCAGGCAGGGCTGCATCTTGGAAGAGAGGGTTGGCTTTAGAAATATCTAGATAAACAAAGAGAAGCATACCATCACCTGGCCAGTGGCCCACCAGTCAGACCGCGAGGACGGGGGAGATGGGCTGCACACCCTTAGGGGAACCCTTGCCTCTGCCTTGGCACCGTGCCCAGCAGAAGAAATGATGCCGAGGACCTGGCTGGGGGCACAAATGGGCGACCCAGTGTGGAGAACCCTGCCCTCCATGGCGGTAGACAGCATGGACAGCATCTTGAGGTCCCAACATAGAAACGCAAAGATGCTGGAAAGTTGGTCTACAGAAGGGGCCTCTGGTCAGAGCTAGGAGGATGAAGTATGTGGAGCTTCTAAACCAGCCAAGGTCTAGGAGGCCAAACAGGCCTGTGGTCCTCCACCCAGCGAGCAAACTAGAAAAGCCTTGAAGCAGAGAAGAGCAGAGATGCAAATGTGGCTCCAGGGACCTACAGCCTTCTCCTTCCCAGTGCCCATGAGACCAAACAGGTGCCCTCATTCACCAGAGTGCCAGCTGGCGGAGGATAGAAGTTGCCTCTTGAAAACTCTGAAGCATTTACAAGACACTATGATATCCAAACGCTGCAACTCTAAGACGCAGTGAGAATTACATTTTTGTTAGTAGCCAGTGTTTCAACTAAAATTTTGTGTTCAGACTAGAAGAGCCTGCAAACTCATCAAGTGGGATTTCTTGTAAGTTTTTCTGCTGCCCAGCAGGATGAGGGCTCCCAAGGAAGACTGTAACTATAGAAAATCAAGACGCTACATTTTATTTACAAATGTAGCTCTAGAATGTGCGAAATTTTCCATCCTGAAACTAAAGCAGTGTTAACAAGTTGAAATCTATTCTGGCACCCCCAGTTGGGGAGCCGTGGATGGGTAACATAATCAATGCACATTTTAGCAGAATTACTATGGCTTTCATTACATTATAAAATGCCATTAATGAGATACCAAGAAAGCACAACACATTGTCAGCTTAGTATCAATATGAGTGAAGCCAAAAATTCCCTTTAATGTTGTCTCTTTATGAGAGTTTACTGTGAGCATCTTTCCTGCCCTGTAGGAGCTGTGAGCCAGCAGCAGTAGGCGGGGGTTTTCAGCAGCCATCAAACATGACATTTCTGGACAGGCTGTCTCACCCTCCGCAGGGGACATCTGGAGAAGAGCCTCTCATCTGTTGGCCTCTGCACGCCTGGCTACCTGCAAGGGGCGAGAGCCCAGGGAGGGTGTGCGGCTGGAGCCTGACTCTTGTGCCCAGCTGGGCTCCAGGAGTGCTAGGCAGAGAGCAAGCTTTCCTTGCTTCCAGCAGCAACATCTGTTCTGGGAAGCCTTTGTGCATTCCTCTCTGAGATCACTTATGGCTCCAGCCAGCCTGGGGGGAGGGTCTGATCAATGACAACCACTACAAACTGCAGGTGCCAGTCCCCCAATGGATCACCTCCCCTGGCTGGAGACCAAAGCATCCCTGGAGAAAAGGCTGCCTGTCGTGAGCTTGCCACCTAGCTAAGTCTGTGGCATGAGGAGGAAACAATTGCTTTATTTATTAATTCCACTAGATCAGACTTCTGCACAGTGGGTGTCTTTTGCTCGCAGATGTATGCTCTGGATTACTGACCTTGCGGCATGGAGCAACAGTGTGTTTCACCTTCACGAACATGGCCAGACCCTCAGGTTTCTATAGTCTCCTGCTCTTTTGCTTGAGGATACCTTTGCCAAAGAGGGTAAAATATAAAAATGATTTGATCAAATGGAAAAGTTAAGTTGGCAAAACAAATGGGGAGAGATACCACATAAGATGATATGGGGGAATGTGTGTATATGTGGGCATATTCATACATGTTCTGTAAATGCAGAAAAACGATCTAGAAGAGTGCCTCATGTCGGCAGAGGTCAACCCTAGGTGGCTGGTGACAGTGGTTCTCCATATTCAGTGTTCAACATTGTGTATTGAGAAATGATTGAATAGGATACTTCATGGATTCTGGACTCATTATGAATGGCAATAAAACAAAAAAACATGGAACCCTAATTAGGGGCAACTTCGTATTAATTTCCAGCCCCATCCCCCCATCACTCAGGAGGTACAGCGAGCAAGAGCCGCCTGGGCTTGGAGTTTCATGACAGCTCCACCCCCAGTAGACGGTGCGTACTTACAGCTCACCTCTCTCCTCTGCAGAATGAAGAGGGGTTTGTTATAATGAGTGAAATAATAGAGCTCTAGCCTCTGGTGCCAGAGAGAGTCCCAGTCAACCTTTCCACAAAGCACCATGGCCCCATGAGTCCCCACGGTGGCACGTGTGCCTCCATTACAGCTCCAAACACAACTTACCACATCTTGTTCCCTTGACGGTTTGCCCACTAATCTCTGAACTCCACAAAGGCAGGAGCAGGGTTCTTTCTTACCTCTGCATCCGCACAGGCTAGCTTAGTGCTGGGCGCAGTTTTTTTTTGACAAATGAGGACTTAGACCAGTGAATATGACCTTGGGTGAATAAAAGAATGAGCAAATAAATTCACAAGTGAATCAATAAAGCATGCAGGTCTATACGTTCAAAACATTACTGGCCTTGAAAAACATGCCTTCTACTTATAGAAGGTTAATACTGAACAGAGATCACCAGTTTTTAAAATAAAAAAACAAACTGATGACGATTATGATAATGACAGCTGCTGACATTTATTCAACACATGGGCCAATGTTCTGGCTTTGCATGACTCATGTTAAGAACATGTTAAGACATGGTCTTTACATGACTTAAGCCATTCAATCTTTCCCACCATTCCATGAAGAAAGTATCCTAATTGTCTTTACTTCACAGATGAGGAAACTGAGACGTGAGAGATTAGGTACGTTGCTCAAGGTTTCTCAAGGGACAGAGCCAGGCAGTTTGGCTTCCACACCCCAGCCTGTGCTACGACCTTGTGGTGCCCCTGAATGCGTCTCATCCTTCTCTCTGCAGCGCCGCTGGGAAAGACTAGGCGAGCGGGCATCCGGCCCAAGTAGATTAGTTAGCCCCGTCACCCTGCCAGCAGCTCCCAAGCTGGAGTTGACCGGGGATGGGTTTCCACCTAGCCAAAGTCACTGAGTCCCATCTTGAAACACGTGGCTCAGTTTTAATACAGGCCCCACATGGTTGGGCTGCCCGGGCTCCTTCCCTGAGGTGTGGCACAAATGCCCGTCCCCGGGCAGCAGCCGTGGACAACACTCCCAGGCACCCCCGTTGGCCTCTGTGATCTCTGCATAGAGAAGAGAGTTTAGCTGAGCACAGCAGTTCTGTCCCACATCTTGCTAATTCAAACTGGGTAGGGCATTAGTCATTAAGCACTGGTAAATGACCAATTTGCCATCACAGCTGCTTTGCAGCTCTATTTGAATGCAGAACATGGGCTTTCAGGCCCACGTAGCAATAAAATGTGCAGTTTCCCGTGGTAATATTCACTTTGCCATCAGACCCCTTAATGACCAATTTGGACAAGAGATCATTGGCAACTTCTGGTTCCTCCCTGGACAAGTTAGGAGCAGCAAATGCCATTTAATTTCAGGGAATGACTTTTCCCATTCATGTAAACGTCAACCCTCCTCTGTGCTAACTTGGAAGCCAGAGTAGGCATTTTCACAAGCTGCCTTTTTCCCCTTAGCGCCAGGTATGAAACGACTGGGAAAACATCAAGGCAGCTCCTGAAAAGAAAAAAAGGCAGGATTCTGGAGAATGAAGACAGAAATGGATAAAATTATCAGTCATTCACAATGTTAATAAAAAGATTCCTGCTTTGACCGGCATGTTACTTGAGCAGAGAGGGGGGAAAAGGTGCATTTTCTAAGGACTGGAATGAAATTTCCACACAAAAAAGGAAAACCTGCTTTGTAGTTGGAGATCTAGAAGACAGGAAAAATGTGACTACACATTCTGCTGTTCTCCCCTTTGCCCAAGACACACAAGAGAGGTCGCCATCTGTAACTTAGATCCATCTTGGAATGTGAGTTTTGTACCGCGCTGAATTCATTAGGTCATATGTGTTTTCCCATGAGATGCAACGCTGCACAGTGATTAAAGCTGGGATGATGAAACTGGACCAGTGCTTCTCCAGGCAGGGCTTTTTTGTCCCCATGGGACATTCGACAGAGGCGTGTCTGGTCATCATATCTGAGGAGGGTGGTGAGAAGTCACTGACGTCTGGTGAGTAGGGATCAGGAATACTGTCAAACAAATGCAAAGGACAGCCCATCGCAACCCGCTCCTTCCCACCCAGAAAGGAAGACCCAGAACAAAATAGCCATGGTGCTAAACAAAGAAGATCTGAATTAGATTAACCTGGTTCATAAGCAGCCTTACCACTCGTAAGCACTATGATTTGGGAACATATTCCTTATCTCGCTAAGCCTCAGTTTCTTACTCCTAAAGGAAGGAGTGTCAGTGAAATTCCCTCGTTAGAATTGTGAAGTGTGCAGAAGATAATGAAAGTCAAGGATTCAGTGTAATTCCTGGCAGCATGTACGTGCCTTGCACATGGTAGGTTCTTTAAAAATATTTGTTGAATGAGATCATCAGACTTATCTCACTAAGCTAATGAAATTCTAGCACACAGCAAAAACATTTCAAGTAATCAAATTCTATAGCCTTCCCAAGGATGAGTGCGTCCTGCCCAAAAGGCTCTGAATTATGGACAAGAGCTTTCAGGTGACGCTATTCCCTTTATTCCCCTAGAGGATCGGAAACGACCCTTTTATCTAACTGGAATCTAAGGCCAGAAGGAACTCATTTTCTAAACAATAATCCTTGCCCATTTGATATTCTGACAGAGACTGGTGACTGCTCATATGCCAAGGGCTCACCGACACCATCGCACCCGTCGGCTTCAGAGCCGCATGTTCAGCCTGCAGCCAGTCTGCATGTGCATTCAGCGGGGCTCCAACTGTTTGATTCGGGGTCGGGGGCGTCCACATGCTCCCCTTGTGTTAAACAGAAAAGCTGTCTTCCAAACGACCTGTGAAGATGCCTGATTCTCTGAGGAAGCTGAAGAGTATGGGGAAAGGCTGTTCACTGTAATGGGATTTATTACAGAAGAAAAAATTGGCAACATCAAAAATGGCCAACAATAGGGAACTGATTAAATCATGTTGTATAGCAATTAAAATCTCATTTCTGATCACTATTTATTACACAGGTAAATATTCCTTATACATTTATGAATGAAAATTATATTCATTATAATCTGCATTTCCTAAAGGTTGTATTCAGAGAGATCTAGAAACACAAGTAAAATGTAGATATAAGTACGTAACAGGGCACCTGAAGATAGAAAAAAATATGAAAGAGAAATACAGATAAGCAGAGAGCTAAATATTACTAGTAGTTATTTTGGTATGATGGGATAATAGAATATGTTGCTTCATTCTTTAGACGTTTGGTAACTTTCAAATATCCTACAAAATAAGCACTCATTACCTTTAAAAATCAGGAAAAAAATTAAGGCATCCCAATTAGTTATTCAAAGATTGAGGCAAACCTCATTTAATTGTACTTCCTTTTATTGTGCTTCACAGACACTGCATTTGTTACAAACTGAAGGTTCGTGGCAACCCTGCACAGAGCAACTTTATTGGCATCATTGTCCAATAGAATTTGCTCACTTCGTGTCTCTGTGCCACATTTTGGTAATTCTCTCAATATTTCAAACTGTTTCATTGTTAATATTATATTTGTTATAATGAGCTGTGATCACTGATTATGGTTCACTGAAAGCTCAGGTCATGGTTAACCTTTTTTAGCATTAAGCTGTTTTTAATTAAGGTATGTAGGTTGTTTTTTTAGACACAATGTTATTTCACACTTAATAGTTACAGTATGATAGAAACATAACTTTTCTGTGCAGTGGAAAAGCAAGAAGATCATTTGACTTGCTTTATTGCAATAATTTGCTTCCTTGTGGAGGTCTCGAAGAGAATCCACGGTATGTCTAAAGTATGCCTGTAGTCACACATGAACATGGTGTTATGGAATATCTATATATCTATATATCTATATATCTATATATCTATATATCACTTCCTTTCTGTTTACAAGCAGTTGGGATAAGGTATGTAAAGTCATTTCCGAGAAAGGAAGGAAGTGAGGAGGAAAGACAGAGAGTGGTGACACAATACCAAAACCAAAGTGCTTACAGCCAGAACACACAATGGTCCTGGCTGTCCCAGTTACCACTGTGTCACCCTTAGCAAATGCTTCAGCCTCATAAAAAACAAGAATGGCACTTTTCCCCTTTACGGTTAAGAGAGAAGGAGAATCTGACAAATGCTAAGTGAGCTGGGAAGTCTTGCACACCAGTTAAATAATCAATTTTTTGTGGCAGAAGTGCTGCTTCCTGAAAACAGTCTCGGGAGACTTCCGGGAAGACGGCGGCATGAGCAGGACGGCAAAATCTCCTCCCAACACTATATTTATCTATGAAAACACAGCAAATACATCTATTCCTAAAAGAGAGACTGGAATACACAGGAAAGTGCACAGCGTGCAGCTACACCCAAGAGAACTCGGCACCCCAAGAGGCGGGTAAGATATGGACCCGGTGGGACCCGTGCACTCCCCCACCCCAGCGCACCGGTGGGAGGAGAGGATTCAGAGCCGGGAGGGAGTGGAAGTACATCCCGCAAAGTAGGCAGCCCCGGTGATCTGCACGGGGAGCGCTGACCCACATCGCGCAGTGCAGCGGAGATTGGAGAGACAGAGGGGCAGGATCTGAGCGGGAACGCACCCGGGTGCTTGCAGCCGGCTCCCGGGAAGGAAAAAAAAAAGCGCGCGCTTTCTTCAGTGGTCTTAAAGAGACAGGAGCCCAGCGGAGGAGCCGGATCGCCCCAGCACACTCAGCCCAGCAGGCTGGGAGTCCTGAGGAGTTTCAGACGCCTTAGCTGGCGACTGAGGAAGCGTAGCCATACTTAACACTTCTCACTGAGATCAACAGCCTCCTACTCGTTCCCACCCCTGCCAGAGCGATAAAGGGCCCTGTGGAGCGGCACAGTCACAGCTGTGGAATAGTGGGGCAATAGCACCACCTAGAGCATTCCCACAGAATCTACATCCGGTGGGCATTTTTTTTTGTTTTTTTTGTTTTGTTTTGTTTGTTGTTTTGTTTTTGTTTTTTTGTTTTTCTGTTTTTCTTTTTTTCTTTCTTTCTTTTTTTTCTTTTTTTCTCTTTTTTTTTCTTCTCTTTTTAAAGTCTTAAAGAGCCCAGCTGACATACGTGGCAACTACTAGTGACGAATTCTATAGCCATGAAAAGACAGAGGAATATAGTTCAGACCAAAATCAGCCAGACAACCCCAGAGAGGGAGCCTGAAGGGATGGAAATGCACAGTCTTCCTGAAAAAGAATTCAGAATAAAAGTCATAAGCATGCTGATGGACCTACAGAGAAATGGGCAAGAGCTGAGGGAGGAAGTGAGGGAACTGAGGAAAGATAATGCAGAAATCAGAAAAGCAACTGACGGGCTTAACAGCAGACTAGCCGAGATGCAAGAGACTGTTAATGGAATAGAAATCAGAGAACAGGAACACAGAGCAGCTGAGGCAGAGAGAGATAAAAGGATTTCTAGGAATGAAAGAATATTAAGAGAACTGTGTGACCAATCCAAACGGAACAATATTCGCATTATAGGAATACCAGAGGAAGAAGAGAGAGAAAAAGGGATAGAAAGTGTCTTGGAAGAAATAGTTGCTGAAAACTTTCCCTCTCTGGGGAAGGAAATAGTCTCGCAGTCCACGGAAGCCCACAGATGTCCCAACACAAGGGACCCAAGGAAGACAACATCAACACACATAATAATTAAGATGGCAAAGATCAAAGATAAAACAGGGTATTAAAGGCAGCTAGGGAGAGAAAAAAGATCACCTACAAAGGAAAACCCATCAGACTATCATCAGACTTCTCAACAGAAACCTTACAGGCCAGAAGAGAATGGCATGATATATTTAACGTTATGAAACAGAAGGGCCTCGAACCAAGAATATTGTATCCAGCACGATTATCATTTAAATATGATGGAGGGATTAAACAATTTCCAGACAAACGAAAGTTGAGAGAGTTTGCCTCTCATAAACCACCACTACAGGATATCTTAAATGGACTGCTCTAGATGGAAGCACCACTAAGGCTAAAAAGATGTCACCAGAGAAAATAAAATCATAGCAAAGAAAGCAGACCATCCAAATACTAACTAAAGGCAAAGAATAAAACACCTAGTATATAAAGAATTGAGGAGGAGGAATAAGAAGGGAGAGAAATAAAGAAACATCAGACAGTGTTTACAACAACTTAACAAGAAAGTTAAGTTAGATTGTTAGAGAGTAAAGAAGCAAACCTCGAACCTTTGGTAACCACGAATCTAAAGCCAGCAATGGCAATATGTACATATCTATCAATAATCACCCTAAATGTAAATGGACTGAATACACCAATCAAAAGACATAGAGTAACAGAATGGATAAAAAAGTAAGACCCATCTATATGCTGCCTACAAGACACTCACCTCAAATCCAAAGATATACACAGACTAAAAGTGAAGGGATAGAAAAAGATATTTCATGCAAACAACAAAGAGAAAAAAGCAGATGTTGCACTACTTGTATCAGACAAAATAGACTTCAAAACGAAGAAAGTAGCAAGAGATAAAGAAGGACATTACATAATGATAAAGGGGTCAGTCCAACAAGAAGATATAACCATTATAAATATATATGCACCCAACACTGGAGCGCCAGCATATTTGAGACAAACACTAACTGAATTAAAGGAGGAAATAGACAGCAATGCATTCATTTTAGGAGACTTCAACACACCACTCACTCCAGAGGACAGATCAACTAGACAGGAAATAAGTAAAGACACAGAGGCACTGAACAACACAGTAGAAGAGATGGACCTAACAGACATCTACAGAACTCTACACCCAAAAGCAACAGGATACATATTCTTCTCAAGTGCACATGGAACATTTTCCAGAATAGACCACATACTAGGCCACAAAAAGAACCTCAGTAATTTCAAAAATATTGAAATCTTACCAACCAACTTCTCAGATCACAAAGGTATAAAACTAGAAATAAATTTTAGAAAGAAATCAAAAAGGCTCACAAATACATGGAGACTTAACAACACCCTCCTAATTAATCAATGGGTTAACGACCAAATCAAAACAGAAATCAAAGAATATATGGAGACTAATGACAACAACAACACAAAACCACAACTTCTGTGGGACGCAGCAACGTCAGTTCTAAGAGGAAAGTATATTGCAATTCAGGCCTCTTTAAAGAAGGAAGAACATTCTCAAATGAATAGTCTAAAGACACAATTACTGAAATTGGAAAAAGAAGAACAAATGAGGCCCAAAGTTACCAGAAGGAGGGACATAATAAAGATTAGAGAAGAAATAAATGAAATTGAGAAGAATAAAACAATAGAAAAAATCAATGAAACCAAGAGCTGGTTCTTTGAAAAAATAAACAAAATAGATGAACCCCTAGCCAGACTCATTAAGAGAAAAAGAGAATCTACACACATAAACACAATCAAAAATGAGAAAGGAAAAATCACGACAGACCCCACACAAATACAAAGAAACATAAGAGAATATTATGAGAATCTATATGCTAACAAGCTGGGAAACATAGAAGAAATGGACACAACTTCTTAGAAAAATACAACCTTCCAAGACTGACCAAGCAAGAAACAGAAAAACTAAACAGACCAATCACCAGCAACAAAATTCAATCGATAATCAAAAAACTACCCAAGATCAAAACCCCCGGGCCTGATGGATTCACCTATGAATTCTACCAGACATATAGAGAAGAAATAACACCGATTCTCCTTAAAGTTTTCCAAAAAATAGAAGAGGAGAGAATACTTCCAAACTCATTCTATGAAGCCAGCATCACTCTAATACCAAATCATGGCAAAAACCTCACCAAAAAAGAAAACTACAGACCAATATCCCTGATGAACGTAGATGCAAAAATACTCAACAAAATATTAGCAAACCGAATTCAAAAATACATCAAGAGGATCATACACCATGATAAAGTGGGATTCATCCCAGGGATGCAAGGATGGTACAACATTCGAAAATCCATCAACATCATCCACCACATCAACGAAAAGAAGAACAAAAACCACATCATCATCTCCATAGATGCTGAAAAAGCATTTGACAAAATTCAGCATCCATTCCTGATTAAAACTCTCAACAAAATGGGTATAGACAGCAAGTACCTTAACATCATAAAGGCTATATATGACAAACCCACAGCTAACATCATACTTAATGGTGAGACACTGAAAGCTTTTCTTCTAAGATCAGGAACAAGACAGGGATGCCCACTCTCTCCACTGTTATTCAACATACTACTGGAGGTCCTAGCCACAGCAATCAGACAAAACAAAGACATACAGGGCATCCAGATTGGTAAAGAATAAGTCAAATTGTCATTATTTGCAGATGACATGATACTGTACATAAAAAACCCTAAAGACTCCACTCCAAAACTACTAGAACTAATATCTGAATTCAACAAAGTTACAGGATACAAAATTAACACACAGAAATCTGTTGCTTTCCTATACACTAATGATGAACTAACAGAAAGAGAAATCAGAAAAACAATTCCATTCACAATTGCATCAAAAGAATAAAATACCTAGGAATAAACCTAATGAAGGAAGTGAAAGACCTGTACTCTGAAAACTACAAGACACTCCTAAGAGAAATTAAAGAGGACACTAACAAATGGAAATGCATCCCATGCTCTTGGCTAGGAAGAGTAAATATTGTCAAAATGGCTATACTACCTAAAGCAATCTACACATTCAACGCAATCCCTATCAAACTACCAACAGCTTTCTTCAATAAACTGGAACAAATAATTCTAAAATTCATATGGAACCACAAAAGACCCCGAATAGCCAAAGCAATCCTGAGAAGAGGAATAAAACAGGGGGAATTACGCTCCCTGACTTCAAGCTCTACTACAAAGCCACAGTAATCAAGACAATTTGGTATTGGCACAAAAACAGACCCACAGACCAGTGGAACTGAATAGAAAATCCAAACATTAACCCAAACATATACAGTCAATTAATATTTGATAAAAGTGCCTTGGATATACAATGGGGAGATGACAGCCTCTTCAGCAGCTGGTGTTGGAAAAACTGGACAGCTACATGTAAGAGAATGAAACTGGACTACTGTCTAGCCCCATACACAAAGGTAAACTCAAGGTGGATCAAAGACTTGAATGTAAGTCATGAAACCATAAAACTCTTAGAAAAAAACATAGGCAAAAATCTCTTGGACATACACATGAGCAACTTCTTCATGAACATATCTCCCCGGGCAAGGGAAACAAAAGCAAAAATGAACAAGTGGGACTATATCAAGCTGAAAAGCTTCTGTACAGCAAAGGACACCATCAGTAGAACAAAAAGACATCCTACAGTATGGGAGAATATATTTATAAAAAACGTAAACGTATCTGATAAAGGGTTGACATCCAAAATATATAAAGAACTCATGCACCTTAACAAACAGAAAGCAAATAATCCAATTAAGAAATGGGCAGAGGACATGAATAGACACTTCTCTAAAGAAGAAATTCAGATGGCCAACAGGCACATGAAAAGATGCTCCACATCGCTAATCATCAGAGAAATGCAGATTAAAACCACAATGAGATATCACTCACACCAGTGAGGATGGCCAACATCCAAAACACAAACAACAACAAATGTTGGCGAGGATGTGGAGAAAAGGGAACCCTCCTACACTGCTGGTGGGACTGCAAATTAGTTCAACCATTGTGGAAAGCAGTATGGAGGTTCCTCAAAAAACTCAAAATAGAAATACCATTTGACCCAGGAATTCCACTCCTAGGAATTTACCCTAAGAATGCAGCAGCCCAATTTGAAAAGACAGATGCACCCCTATGTTTATTGCAGCACTATTTACAATAGCCAAGAAATGGAAGCAACCTAAGTGTCCATCAGTAGATGAATGGATAAAGAAGAGGTGGTACATATACACAATGGAATATTATTCAGTCATAAGAAGAAAACAAATCCTACCATTTGCAACAACATGGATGTAGCTAGAGGGTATTATGCTCAGTGAAATAAGCCAAGCCAAAAAAGACAAGTATCAAATGATTTCACTCATATGTGGAGTATAAGAACTAAGAAAAAATACTGAAGGAACAAAACAGCAGCAGACTCACAGAACCCAAGAACGGACTAATAGTTACCAAAGGGAAAGGGACTGGGGAAAATGGGTGGGAAGGGAGGGGTAAGAGGGGAAAAGGGGCATTACAGTTAGCAGATGTAATGTTGGGGGGGCACGGGGAGGGCTGTACAACTCAGAGAAGACAAGTAGTGACTCTATAGCATCTCACTATGCTGATGGACAGTGACTGTAATGGGGTTGGTGGGGGGGACCTGATGAAGGGGTAGTTCAATAACCATAATATTGCACATGTAATTGTAGATTAATGGTAATAAAATAAATTATATTAAGAAAAAAAGAAAACAGTCTTGTGGCAAAACCTTGAGTTCACACGAGACCTGGGTTCAAATTTTGACTCTGTTTTTTTTATGGTGGGAACTTGGTCTGGTCATTTAGTTGCTGTAGTTTTCAGTTTCCTTATTCAAAATATTTGGTCTTTATCATCATCTTATTAAGTGTCATGGGTTCAATGGCACAGTATATACAAAGAACTATGTACTTTAAAACACACATACCTTATATTTTTTCTTTTAGGCTAGAGATGCTATTTTTGAAATGAGGATGTATGATAACTATGGTTAACATGCATATTGCCAATCCTCAGAATAAAAACATACAATATGTCATATATATGTGAATATATGTATAGTGTTATGTAATATAAATAACCTCTTGATCAAATAACAAGTCTAAATATAATTTAGCACAAAGCTCTTGAGGTACTGTCATTATATTTTCTGTATAGAAAATTGCTGTTTAAAAAATTAAGATTAGGTAAGATTTTCTAAGACTTACACAAATGATTGTGTGAGCAGCTATATGATATACTTGAAATCCAGATAGGCTCTGAAAGTCTAAGGCAAGGTATGGACGACACAAGATGGGCTTTGTCCAAACACTTGAGAGGGGTATCAGAAAAACTTAGGAAGGAGAAATACAACAGGCAGAAGTTTATGGGGAAACCAAAATAAAACCTGAATTTGTGATAATCATATAAACTCTTGAATATAGAGGTAGGAAAATAATCATAATTTCTGGCCTCCCAGGCAGAAAATACAGCTCCTCCCTATCATGATTGAGAAACTGGGCTGTACCCACAGATATTTTAAAAGCTCAGTAACAATGTTAAGTATAAACTGGTGTCCTACTTGCCTGAGGCCAGGGTGTAAAATAGGTTACTGTTATTTCAAATGTTCCTATTAAATGTCATGAGACTCCAGGTCATAAGGCATTCCTTTTTTAGGAAAATCTCCAGAATTGCCTGGGTATTTTTAGTGCTCTAAGGCTACCCTGGAGGCTTTCAACTCATGTTGGGGCAAAAAATCAGAAATGCCCTTGGTGCTGGAAGAATCTACCCCCTGCCAAGCGGGTGCTTCCAAGCTGGTGCCCCACTTGATGCATCTGACTCCGAGATGCTTGCTCTGGGCCACACGTAAGAAGCTGGCGTGGTTCACAGGAGCAGACACGGCAGTTCTTCAAGCTGAGAAGTCAAACAGTCTTTCCCACATAAGCCGCTTCTGCATGAACACACCACACTGCCACCCCGTAAACCGTGAGCCACATTTCCCTTTTAATGGCACCGTCTCCGCAAGGCCTGGACTGCTGGTTGTCCCTCCTGCGGTCCCATGGCACTTCTATATCAGGAGCCTCCTCACCTTCTCTTCCAGGAAGCCTCAGAGCCTCCCCAGACTGACTTAGGTTGTACCAAGTCCCCACTAAGTCCACCAATCAAGTTTTAATCACTGAATCTTGTGATGAAGGGGTTGGGATTCCTTTTTTCTCAAGGATGCTTGGGTTAGTTCTGTTATTTCAATTCGTTCACGCACCTCCATCTCCTTCCCCCACTGATAGCCACCAAGTTCCACACATCAGCTGTTTCTCTTACAGAAGCAGCATGGGCCTCACTGGACATTTTCTCCCACTGGAATCATAAAAGCTATGTGTTCAGTGATCACAAAACAAGGAGCAGGAAGGGCAGAGTGGGAGCACGGCCTGTGCTGAAGGGATGAGGTGGATTTCCTAAGGAGAACCAGGCCAAACAGAGCATGAAATGCAGGCAGGGCTGGGAGGGGCCGCAGGAGACACTGTTAGGATACGTAGCATGGGCCTTATCCTTAGGCGTGTTTTCAGAACCAGAAAAAAATTCACTGCAAGGAGGATCCAGTGAGGTAAGTAGGTCAAGAGAGACTAGAAATGCAATTGTTTCCAGGCAGGACCAACCACCTTCCTGGGATAGTCACAGAATCATTCTAGATTACAGAATCCTTTCTGGATTACAGAAATCCCAGTTCCATCTTCCCCCTTGGAACTAAGTTTTTCTGATACCCCTCCCAAGAGAGTGGGAACCTGAGTTCTAGTCCAGGACCAGATGGCCAGTCGGGACCAATCCTGGACCGCGTGGGAAGTGCTGAGGGAGGAAGGCCAGAGCAGGAACTCCTGGAAACCCTGAGAAGAGCTTCCAGCTCTCCATCAGCCTCCAGGGGGAAGGTGGGAAGAAGACAGCCAGGTAAGAGGCAGCACGACAGAAAGCAGACAAATGTGGGAGCAGTTCAAAACAGGGGTAGATGCAAAGCCTGGAGAGGCACGGCTGAGAGCTGAGGGGAATCTGCACATTACCAGAGCCAGCTGCCTAGGTCCCTGGAGGAAGGGATGGAGGGACCTGGAGCTTTCTGCGGAGTCACCTTGAAGTATCCCTCCAACTGTGCCTTGGTTGACCTTCCCATCACCTGGCTTTCCTTTTCAAGGGGTGGGAGAGCAAACAGTAACAGAGGACGACCCCTTGTTCACCACCAGGCATACGTCTGCTAGACCCTCCCCAAGGCATCTCAGGGAAGTGACTTTACAGAACAACTGCCCCCAGACTCCCATCTTCTCACAGCCAGCCGCATCCTGTGGATCAATCACCCGAGACCAGAGAAGTAGAAGCCTTGTCTAAGAAATCTACTAACCCAGGTCTGCCAGAGCAATTTTCTTCACACTATACCACGTGCAAGTTTTCTTTCCACTAAGTATATTTTTTTCTTTCTGCTGCAGGAGATGAACTTGACCAACAATTAAACTTTGTCAAGAACTTCCTGAACCCCCTGCTCTCTGCTCCTATTTGTCACTGAGTCCATTTAGAGGCTGAATCTGTGAATTCAATTTATTCCTCCTAGTGCCACAGGAAGGGCAAGGAGACATTAATCTAAAAACATGTCAAGTAGTACAAATATGCTGGTATGTACAGAAGGCGGTCTGTATGGACCGCAGCCGGAGTGAACGACAGGTGTTGACAAAGTGACAAGAAGTTACGCTGTGTAGCAGACTGGGACTTTGTGACCATCTTAGGGCATTGACTTCACCCTATGTACCATGCCATTGTGGGTTTTGTTGCTTGCTTTTGGTTTTGTTATCGTGCTTTTAATTTGAACAATTTTTGTTTTTTATTTCAAGAGATGCAATTTGGTTTGTTTTTATAATTCACCTTTTGTTATGGTATCCAGGTACTTTCATTAAGGTTTTTATTTTTTTATATCTTTAATCACTTTTAACATTTATTTTATGGTTTCTTTCAGATTGTTCTGTATTCATTCCTAAGTTGCAAATTTTGTTTTTATTGTTTTGGCTGACCGTCCATTATAGTGGTCCGTCTTCTCAATGGTGTGTAATTTTATCACATAAGCTCTCTTCAACCAGTGTTTGGTATTTCTGTGGGTGTCCCATACACCATGGGTAGTTAAAGTATTCCTACAGAAGACTTTCACATTTGTGTTTACCGTTGGCCCAGGGCTTGGAATTTTCTTGTACTAGATTTTATGATAACTTTCCTGTGCCTTTATCAACTGTGTGCATGAGACACCAGGCCTGATTTCTTAGTAGGGCCTCATACCCCCATCCAGGGCCTTGGGAAGATGGGAAGCTTCCTTTTGGCATCTGCAGGCCCATGCATGTAGTTTTTCTAGTATGTTCCACTGAAACACTGATCTTTTCTGGATCCTGTCTTTTTACAGAGATTCTAGCTTCTCATCTCCATTTGGCCCAAATCAAAATCTACAGTGTCTGTGTGAGCCACTGGCTTCCAGGGCCCATACCTGATCACTATTTCCTGGGTTTTCATGGTGCTGACAGAATCTGCAATTTAGGCTTTGCATTGCCTCCTGGCTTCTGGTGTTAAAATAACCTTTTCTCCCTTTGGAGCATACCTCAGTGTTTCTAACAATTGTCTCGTGGCTTTGCACCCAAGCCCTTCCATGGGTTCTGAGGGGCCGCATCATCGCATCTGCAGGGTTACCTTGCTCCACTTGCTTTTCCCACCACCTGTCCTGGTGACGCTCTTCTCAAAGAATGCTCTGTTCCAAGCTGACCACCTTGTCGCTCACCCAAATATGCCTCATTCATATTTTCCTCCACTCCTGCAACTTTCCTGTATGTCCTCCTTTTCACATATTGTCCATTTCCCATGCAGAAATATGGCTTTTACTTCCATGATCTACCTTCATATACACCTTGGGCTCACATTCCAACCTATCCCAGAAAACTAAACCTCACCAATTTGAAGAAAATTCAGTCACTTCCCATTTCTTTTCTCAGTTTGCCAGTAAATTCAGATTTTTTCCCCTTTCCTGTCTTCTCCCCTTCAGTCTGACCCAGGAGCCCTCCTGGTAGGCTTGTTTCCCGTGAGATGTGGAAGAAGGTCTTCTTGTTCAGGTTAGACAGGCCCTCCGCTGGCAGCCCTCCAAGTGGAGCCCAATCCCTGCAAGTCTCCACTCACTGGCCTTTACACCCCCTGCAGCCATGTCCATTGTTCAGTCACAATCTTTGGGACATGGGTGCTCCATTATCACACCTAGGAAAACCATTTCATGGCTCTTCTATCCACGAGCAAGGAGTACTGGCTCAGGACATGTTGGGGAACCTGTGATGCTCTCCCTCAGGCCATGCTGGGTGCCTCTGAGTTTTCCTGCTCCAGGGCCAGTCAGGATGGGAGGCTCCACTGAGCTGCTAGGCTGGATTCTATAAAAGCAAGACATGAGCTCCTCTGCTTTTGGATCCCCCACATTGAGCACTCCTCAGTTGCTTCATTTCTGGGATAGAATTGGAACTGAGTACGGGGGCAGAAAACTTCTCACACCCAGGCTAACTCTTGCTTGCACCCAATTTTTTGGGAAAAAATCCTATTTGTGCAAACCAATCCATGAAGAATTTTAATTCCTCTTCCCTGGGATACAGGTGGAACATGGAAGAGAAAAAGGATCATTTAGAAAAAGGATGTTCTATGAAATCCTATCATTTGGAGAAATACTGATGTTAATTGCTTCAAATTTTGTCTCCTAATGATTAGAACTAAAATTTGAAACTCAAAGTTATGCTCAATGTCTTTCTGACTTTCTCTAATGAGGACCCTGCTGGTAGGGGCAGAGGGAAAGGGAAAATAGGAATTTCTAAATCACATAATTTAATTTCAGATACGACTCTCAATGCTCCTGCATATATATATACCATATTATTGTGTGTGTGTGTGTGTGTGTGTGTGTGTGTGTGTGTGTGTGTGTGTGTGTGTTGTAATGGTCTCCTCAAAGAGAAGCTCAGGAACATCCTAATCTTGAAATACTGAGTTCTGATGGAAAGATTCTGGGGGTCAGTCTAACCAAGGCTCAAGCTTCAGTTCAGTTTCGACCCTTATGAATTCAATCACTGTGGGCATGGGGACAAGTATATCTATTTTAAATCTAAAAACAAACTCGTTTTCCTTTCTAAATTAATTTCCCAGTAATGTATAACATAAGTGTAGTAACAGGTGTCCCATGAATATAGCAGCATGTATACTCATTAACTAAATGTAAATTTGGTTCCTTTCGGTTGCATACTGCCCCTTCCTTAATCCCTGGGGCATCCTTGTTCCTTCCTGAAGGCCAGTCCACACCCGGTGCTGGCGAGGCGCTGAAGGTCAAGGAGGGGGTGAGGAGTTCCATCGCATACATGACTTCATAACATCTTTTTCTTGGGATAATTCAAAGTGAATTTCATTTAAAATGGTGAAATAGGTGTGAATATTAAAATGCCCAGAGAATAAAAGCAGCCTTGTCCTCCCAAACATCCACGATGATTATTTTATTCGGTACTTTAAAACTGATTAAATGAGAGTGACTAATAGTTCTCGTTCTCCATCTAAACTGTTTTCACTGATGTTTAATTTGATGGCATTTTATGTAACCCATTAAACTGTTTCTTAAACTGTTAAATCGGTATCTTAAACTGTTTTTTTAGTTACTACAGATTAAGCATTCATATTAATATGATAAGTGAACATGTTATTGTATGGATTTTAAATTTGTAATGAACCTTATGAATAACTGGTGGCAATTTTTTTCCCTAGGAATTGAACTAATGAAGCCAATTAGTAATAATAACCACTGGCTTGTATAGGATGGGCTGGATTCGTTACAGAGACCACTGCATTGAACTCTGACCTGGACTGGGAAGGGTAGGTGTGATTACACCTTCTGTACCTAACAAGGATTGAGAATTCAGTCATCTTGAGGTGCTCACCCCAAATTCCACAGTTAATAAAGCATGGACACAAGATTTGAACCCAGATCCATTGTTCCTATGCTTTTCTCACAACTGGTTGGTCTTCCTAATGAAATCCATACATCCGAGTCGAGCAGGGAAGTTGTTTCTCGTATCATTAAGTCTGACCTGTTCCTTGCATTTTCCCCGGGTGCTTCCATCACCTTGTTAAGGAGAATATGAAGGCTTCTGCCTCCTCGTGCACCTCTCCAATGTAAAGTGGGCTCTTTGCCTCGATCCTCTCTAAAACAACAGCAGTCCAGCCAGTGTCTGCATATGGTTACACCACTGAAGAGATCATCCCAGCGCCCTAATGGTGTGAAAGCAATTTCACATAAGCCTATATCAGAGCTGCACACTCCATCTATTAGCCAGTCAGACAGAGACAGAACCCCTAACCACCCCTCGCTGTATAGACTGCTGTAATTAGGAACAAAATGGATGTGATAAATTCCAAACCTTGCGAGGAAGTCAGCTTTCCCTGGAAAACCTGTTTGCAAATGGTACCATGCTACTGCATTTTTCCACTTGGTGAGTTTTCCGCATCTGCTACTTAAATATAACAGCACATATGGTACCATCATTTTGCAAAGCGACATAAAAGAAGATGAAGAAACCATTAGTCTCCCTGCTTCCATTTCCCCACCAGCCCCAAGCCGTGTTGAGGATCTCAAGTGCAGGGGCATAGGGAAGATGACTGACCCCTGGGTGAGGGCCACACTATGCCCACCTTCCTTCACTGGGTCAGCTGCCTCGTGTTTCAAGTTCTCTCCCACCTGATCATCCAAATCCCATTCATCAGGGATTAGGGGGACGCAAGAAGCATATTTCTAACACTCTATTACCAGATGCATATTTTAATGAATGGTATTTTCATGATTGCTTTGCATTGGTCTGTTTAAGATGTGAAAAAGCTGTTCAGGTTTCACTTGGTGACAGAAGCTGGAGCAATAAAAAGCCTCTTAGGTCACCTCATCTGTTCCTCTGCCAGCACCTCCTGTATATCATCTGAGCTGACTTTTTAAATGAAACAAATGCCATCGCTGCCCAGGAAAATCATTCCGTGGCCTCATAAAATGTCACCAGTAAAAAAAAAAAAAAAAACCTCCCCTGGTGTCCAGCTGAAATGCTTTTTTCCTGATTTGATCCTGTTAGCTCTCAGCTAATCGGACTGCCCCATAAAATGACTTCTAACCGTGCACACGTATGGCACTCGCCCCATTGCGGGAAGCTCAGAGCTGGACCAGGTGGGACGTGTGGGGGAAAGTGCTATCCCAGCTGCCACCCCTTGGGCGGAGTGGCTCTGAGACCCAGACACGTGGATGGAAGCAGCATATGCTCAAGACGGAATCAGGCTGGGCATAGGCGCCCCCAAGGAAACCAGGTGGACTTCCCCAAAGTTAGTTCCGGACCAGAGGGCCTTGCGCTTCTGTGATGTCACGCTGCCGATGTGCGGGCTGGGGCTGGGTGCGGCAGCGCAGCAGGGGAGCTTGTGAGAGATGCAGACTCGCAGAGCCCACTCTGCAGCAGACGAATTCACGTCTTTACTTTAACAACACCTCAAGGTCATCTCTGGGCACAGCAACATTTGAGAAATGCTGCATAAAGCCCTCACTTTCAAACCTGACCGCAGAAGAATCACGTGTGGAGCTTAAAAAATTGTGAGTGTTCAGGTCCTGCCTCCAGAAATGTCCACTTAAATGGTCTATGGCTGCGCACAGGGTTTTTCTGCTGATGGTCAGCAAAGGGGGGAACCCCAGCCCCACAGGGCATCCTGGAAGCCCACTGCCCCAACACATGCTCATCAGCCTCCTTGCAGCTCTTGCCAGGGTGCTGTGACACCCTTGGACAGTGCAGGCCACCTTGCAGGGAAGCCTGGTGCCGGGACCGCAGGCTGGAGCCCAGCTCCACCACCTTGGCACTAAGCTTATCTTTACGACAAGGGGGATAACGGCACCGGCCCGCGGTGTGGGGACTGAACAAGAGATACAAAAGGTGGCAGCTGAACAGACCCCCTGATCCTCCTCCATCTGAAGAACCACTGAACCAACACTACACGTGTCTCCAGAGGGGGAGGGGCGGGGTCTGGCACAGAATTTCAAACAACTGCCCAAAGATGGGAAATGGCTGGAAGCCTGTTGGCATGTGAACCGGTGGGGGAAGCTACCATCCGCAGAATGCAAGTCAGGGCGCAGGAATGGGGTGCGATCTGGTCCCCCCAGAACATCTCAGAGAGCTTCTGGGCTAAGTCAACAGGACCAGGAGGTGGGTGAGAGGTGGAGATGGAACTGGGAGCATTACCCACCAGCCACTGCCCCACCCGACTCCGGTGGGGTTGCCAGGTTGGGTTCCTTGGCCTCACAGTGCCTTCTCCCACTGCTATCAGTCTGATTTCTGTGTCTCCTGTATGAACCTACTGCTGAACTCGTCCCCAGTCCTGAGGTCTATGTGTCCCTCATAGATGAGAGGCCCTGGAGAACAGGGGCCCAGCCTTTGCCATCCTGCTAAAACCATGAGCTCCATAGTCTGCTCAAACAGGGTTTCTTGAAGGAAAGTGGTTTTCCTGATTTGCTTCCATCCTGATCCACAGTCTGGAAGCCTCTCTCGTGCCCAGCAGATGACGGCTGCATCCTTAGGGCTGCTTTCTCTCAAATATCTAGCCTCCATGTCCTTCTGGCCCTACTGCCCACATACACCACCCCTTTCAGAAACCCTTTCTAGCCTTGCTAAATATGAAAGTTCAAAATAAAGGAATATTTAGCTGATCATCACCTGCAGTATGGCATCTCCTCCGTGAGGTGCCCTCTATCCTTAGTCTGCTCCTGAGCCTCGCCTGTTCAGAAACCTCAATTTATCATCATCACAACAGAGAGGTTTTATCTTTTGTGACAGTTTCACGGTAACCAAGTTAGCAAGACTAATTTATAAGCCAGGTGCCTGTCTGTGGCTGACCCAGCCTTTTTGTGCCAGCTGTCCTTGCAAATGGGCTCGTGTGGCCATCGATGCACCCACCTCATCAGAGCTCAGATTGATCGGCCTGGGGGCTACCCTCCTCCGGGAACGGGCCCCTGCCTGCTTGCTTCTCTGACGGGTGCTGAGTTCACTGGGACCACCATGTGTCCACAGTGCGGGTGGGACAGAGGTTGGAGGATAACGCCCATGGGAGTTCTACCAGGTAGAACTGTGGAGAGAGAAACACTCTGATGTAGCCCTCAAGCACCAAATTAACTAGTCTACCCTGAATGTCCCTCTGTGTCTTTTGATTCATTTTCCTGTCTGCTGGAATGCCCTTTTTACACTCACCTATTTGATACATATTTACTCTTATTTTAGGACCCAACCAAAATGATACTCTTCTCATACACTTTTCTTGAATCCCGCAGGCAGCTCCTTTGAACACCAATCACATTTTGCTCAAATTCCTAAAACAGGACTACTTTTGTGCAAGGTACATAGAGCATTAAGATCTAAGCTGTAGAGATAAATAAGGCATCATCGCTGCTTTTGGAGAACCAAAGATTAGTAAAGGAGGCAGGAATTTAAACACAGTGAGTTTATGATTTAACCCAGACTTGGTCTCTGGAAAGGGTTTTAATAAGTAGTCTTTTTTTTTTGTCCAATTATAGCCATGTAAGTCAGAGTACTAGTTTGCAAGCCAAAGAAACTGAGTCTGGCTGAGTTAAGCACAAAGGGGCTTATTTAAATGTTCTAGATAAGCTTCAGAAATCCCTGGGAGGAGTAGAACACCAGAGTTACAGGCGAATCAGCACGAGCAACAGAAGTGGTCTGCTGGAGATGGCCCCGCGGCTGGTGCCCAGCGGTGGGCTCTGCATCTCGTGCACCTGATGCGACCCACCGGCCCCAGAATGCCGCAACCAGTCCCACTTCCCAGGAAGCAGGTGGGTTGCAGCGTCTGCCACCCCATGGCTGCCTGGGGGCTCTGCCTCCCTGAGTGTTGCACCTGGGGCAAGGTTACCTGTTGGTGGATCCAAAGTCAGTCAGCACCCAGGGAGGTGGTCAGAGCAAGCACTTAGCACTAGGGGGCAGGTTCTAGGACCCATCAAGGCTCCTAGGGCCCCTATGAAAGTAATGAAGTCCTTCAAAGACAGGAGACATGCTGGGAAGCCAGAAGAAACAAGAGGTGTCCATTATGATGAATGCCTTGTTAAGGAAGCAGGCCATCCAGGGGAAGCACAAAGCCATGACGTCGTCCACCGTCTACTTGGGAGCAAGGCCTGATAATCCCTTAGGTCGGGGTTGGGGTCGGGGTGAGTAGGGGGAAATCTGAAGGTCTACCTTTCTCCTTCTTGAAAGGGATGTAGATAGAAATTCACATAAGGGAAGAATGTAGAGGAGCCCTAGAAAGTGTTGAGTTTGACTGACTTCCTTTGTACATTAAACTGGGCCTTGAAAGCAAAGGGTCACCCAAGGCATACTGCTGGTTAGGAGTCAAGCTCAAACACAACTGAAATTTCCAACTCTCTATCTAGTTATCTTTCTACTAATTGGCTTTTTGAAAATGTTTACCCTCTAAATCACATCTAAAAGACTCTTGGCACAATATAGATTTCTATTCAGGTTGGCCTATGACAAGTCAAAATGACGTTAAGTAAGTCCGGTCCCTAATAACTACATTTAACTATGGAACTCTAAAATGTGTAATTAAATATTTCCCAGGAAATGTCCCAGATCCTCCAGGCAATCATTTTTACAAGACCAAACACAGCAGTTTAGGGTAATTTCATTGCCCATAATGCAGGTTCAGAACTTATTCAGCTATTTTGCTCTGCTCTGGCCCAGTCATATCAATCTCCACACTCTCATTAGTACATTTGAGTGGTTCATTCTAGTTAAGGGTGAGATATAAAAAGCATGTTTGGAACAGTTTTCTTGCAACTAATGCTCCACACTGACAATTTGGGTGATAGATGGTGTGTCCAAAGGCAGTATTAGACATTCGGGTTTCAATCTCTCCTTATGGGATCTTTAAAACCCAAGCTGTGAAACAGTAGCTGAAGCTTTATGTCCGGCCGCTGCCGCCAAGACCACACAGAATGGAGTGGGTGTGCCTGCAGACCGTGCGGTGGGCTGCCGTGGGCTCAGGCCGGGGTTCTGTTAGTAGGTCATGCTCAGAAGTCCATAGCTCCTGTTTATTTTATAAGACCCTCAAAAGGGGCTGCCTCTTGGTAAATTGCAGCCAAATGGGAGGCACTTAGGAAGAAGAAGCAAATGGTTACCAATGACTGGAAGCCAAAACAAGTGGAAATGTCTGAGACAAAGCAGAGTCTCCATGTGAGCAAACATGAGGCAGGCCCAGAGACAGTCCTGGGCAGCCAGGCCAAAGCTCCCAGTGGGAATACGGCCCCCATGGGGCCGGCAGGTAAGAGCCACCTAGGTGAGTGTGGCGAACACAAGTCATTCTAGGCAGGTGGCTAACATACTGGATCTGACTGGGTCACGGGGCCACCACAGGCTGAGGTGACCAGCCCCTGAGGGATGGCCTATCAAGGCCATGAGTGGCACTCAGTTCTGTTCAGTGCTTCCATATCCAGATCTACCCACTGATCTTCCTCTTGGTCGTCTCTCTTCTTTGGAGTCTGAGCCTGTCCAGATGGCATTGGCATGTGCAGATAGAACTGAACATTTTCCTGGGAAAAGTGGAAGTTATTGAATCCTTCTCAGAAAAGCTCCATGGGTAACAGAATAGGGATAGAAATGGAATGCTATTCAGAGAATTGTGTGTACATTTTTAAGAGAAGTCCCCAGGTCCCTGGACCATGTGATTTCCTAGAGCTATACTCTGATTTTCAAAAGGTTACAGAAAACACAACTCCCATACAAATATAAACACATGCCAAAGATTTATTCATCTCATTAATTAATGAGGAAGCCACTAAGATGTTCACACTGGTTCAAATGAGAATTTGAGGAGCTAGATATTTATGGCAATTTATTAAGGAATGTTAAAAGAAAATTGGCAGGCTAGATACATAATTGATTAATATTCTATAGGGCCATACAGCATAACCTTTGAGGCTATTTTTTCCCACTGGATGGAAATTACCTGCATCTCTTGGACCAGATAAAAAAATTTACACATTAATCTCTGCCCCAAGAGCTGTCACACAGCCCATTTGATGGAAACCAATCAAAGGTGCAAACCCAGTGCCACGTGGAGAAGACACCTGGTAATTATTTGTGCTTAATACCAAATTTCAGATAATTTTTTAACTATAAATGTCACAAAATACTTAAAGTAAGAATAGATGTGGAAACAAATGGAGCTCCAAGAAGAGCCTAGACGGCATTTGGCCAAGTTAAAAGAACTGATTGCTCAGTGGCACACGTATGAAAGGATATTTCTTCCCTCTCAATGCAGATGCAAAGATTTCCTGGGGCACAAACTCCATAGGAATGCATTCTTTCACTAATCTTCTGGCAAATGAAGGGTTAAGTCAACCTTTTCTCCACATAGGATGCACACACTCATTTCAATATCTAAGGGAAATTGCCCCATTCATGTTTGTTTGTTAGTTTTCTGAGCTTTCCCAAAGGAATTGGGTCATCTGTCATCGAGAAGAAAGAAGTTATTGGGCTCCAAAATGCTGGCCTCTGTTCTTTTCTAAGTGCCTGTAATACCTTACCCTTCAGAAGAGAAGTGTTTTCTCAGACACAGGTCTCAGCATAATCTTTCATTTCAGAAGGCAACCTTAGAAGTTACATTTTTAGTTAGTCTTGCACTGAAAGCTTGAGGAGACCCACTGATGTTTGCAGGGAATGGTGACACAGGAGGAATGCTTCTGTATGATAACAGGTGTCCCCTGGCGTGCTAAATGGCTCCTGCCCAGCCCAGGGGAAGTTCACCAGCCCCAGCTCAGGTGACCCACAGCAGCTACGCCCTGCACTGCCATGCTGAGGGCCACCAGGCCCAAGTCTCACCTCGGTGGGAAACAACAGACTCCCTGGGCCACATGTACCCACTGGGGTCCATGGTTTTTCACACCTCTGCTGGATCTGCAGTAATGGGCATGAAAGGAACCTCCCCTGAGTCACTGTCCCCCCAGCCCAGACCCATAGCCAACTCTGTGGTCACACTCATCAAACAATCTGAAATTTTTATACTCTAGGATTTTCTTTCTCTAGGAATGGGAAGAACTGACTGCATCAGCCAAATATGTTTATAGCCAGAATTTTCAGTAGAACAAAAAGATTTCCAAGTCCTAGTCACATTTAGATCAAAGCACATTAGCATAAAAGATTTCTAGGTCTAACTCAAGAACTTGGATGATCTCTTACAGTCTGTCATCATGGGACGTGGCCTTTACTTTAATTGAGGGCAAGAAACACAAAACTGGAGCTTTAAGTCCGAGGCTGCTGTGCAGAGGAACTGCTCTTCCATCATTTCATACAAAGCACTGACGGCTGGAAATAGCGCACGCGCTCCATGTGTTTCGAGATTTCAGTTTTCTAAGTGCCATAAGCCTACCTAATTTTACCATGGGGCATCTGCGGGTATATTTCTAACATGAAACAAAAATGTCAATAAATCTATCCAGTTAGCTGTGGAGGCTCTAATTTATAGCTTCAGTTTTGTTTTGTTTTTTTCTTTTTCTTAGCAAGTTAATACCATCCGAACTGTTTAAATGACCCTCTTCCTGTTTCCAAGCAGAAATTCAGACCTTATTTGTGTAGAATGTTGAAATGCTGGCAATTAATGCCTTGGTCTGGCATCCCAAAATCCCCCACTGCCTCCCGGCTCAGGCACCCCCTGCCGGGGGCCGGTGTCAGCAGCCTCCAAAGCCCTCGTGATGCCTGCTCAGAAGGCGGCACCCTGGTCAGCACAGGGAAACTTGGAAAGTCAGATCAGCATGGTCTCCAGAGTAAAATATAAAGCATACTGAAGACAAGTGCACGCTCCTCCAGCCAGGATAACAAGAGAAGTTTGTGACCATTCAGAACATTTCTCACAGACATTTAGCTTTGTGGAAACACATCCCTTCTCTTTTATATCCACATCTGTTTCCCATGTTAGAATACAAGTATCTTCAAGGAACATACAGAAATCTTTTTCTATACTTGCATTTATTTAAGATATGCATGCACTGGAGCTGCATAAACTAACAGTACTTTAGAAAGGCACTGTTTATTCTTTTCTGGTGAGAAATGTCCACGTGAGTACTTCCTAAGGAAAATACACAAGAAGGAATGTACAAAATGAGTCTTTCTCTTGCCATGTGGGGCTCCAAGTAACACTAAATATGTTGTCTCTTTTATCCCCTAAACAGAAACACAAGAGGCAGGAGGATGCCTCTAGAAGGTGTTCTTTATCTGAAGTGTCCATTCTCTGCCCATCCCTACACAGCACACATGCACACACTCACACACACGTGAGCTGCACGTGCAAGGCTGCAATGACGGGCACAGAGCTTGGTAGAAAATCAGTGTGGTGAGTCTCAGGAATGCAGGGAGACAAAGGTTACAGGATCCCAGATATCTATGAGAGCCATGCAGGGCCCTTCCTGGGGGTGGGAGGGGGATGAGGAGCCTGACCTGCCTGAAGTGGCCAGAGGTGGGGGTAGTATCGGGATGAAGACCTGGGCGCACACCTTCCAGAGGCAGTGCTGAATGGAGAGTGCCTTTAGGACCTGAAGGTGTTCTGAGCACAAATAAGGAAAGAGGCCCTGGTCCAGAGATGCAAATCTGAGTTATGCGGTTATGGCCCAAGCAGACAGAGAAAAGCCCAAGGCCAACAAGACATTGTCACAGAGGCGGGTGGACACTGCAGAGGAGGCTTGAGATGGGGCTCATGGATGCAGGGCAAACCTCAGTCCTACCAAGAAAGACCTCGCCTGGTGTCTGTGGGCAAGGGGATATTATTCAGTAAGAGAAAGAAGGAAATCCTGCCATTTGCAGCAACATGGATGGTTCCTGAGGGCATCACACTCAGTGACATAAGCCAGACAGAGAAAGACAAATATGCCTGGAAGGGTTTACATGTGGATCTTACCCAAAGTCACGTTCAAAGAAACAGAGAGTGGAAAAGTAGTTGCCAGGGCCTGGGGGGGTGCAAAAATGGAGAGAGGTTGGTAAAAGGCCACAAACTTTCAGCTATAAGATACGTAAGATCTAAGGATGTGACGCATAACATGGTGACTACAGTTGACAACACTGTGTTGCATAATTGAAATCTGCTGAGAGAGTAGAGCTTAAATGTTCTCACGAAAAAAACACAAAGATAAGTATGTGAGGTGATGGGTATGTTCACTGACTAGATGGGCGTCCTCTCAGAAGGCCAATGGGCATCACCTCGACGCACACTGCACACACTTTACAATTCTGTTTGTCAGTTATATTTAAATGAAGCTGAGAAAAACTAATGACAATAATATTTGTTTTTAAGTGGGGAAGAAAACCGTCACCCAGATTTCAGTGGCTGCTGTGGAATGTGTCTTTTCTTACACAACTTCAGAACCAGCCTTAAGAAAAACTGAGGGGACGGGGACCTGGGCTGCTCTTGGGCTCTCCTTCAGGCACCCCGATCCCCTCCTCTCCTTTCCTTTCAGAGGGGGAAGGCCTCATCCCAATATTTATGAGGAATGAGTGTTTTCCAAAGAGTGATATGTAAAATCCATTTTCTTGATTTCCTATATCCAGTGTTCCATAATCTAAGCCTGGGCAACAGAATAAGAGTGTGTGTGTGTGTGTGTGTGTGTGTGTGTGTGTGTGTGTGTGTGTGCACGCGCGCACACATGCCCACATGGCAGGTAGGAGATGGTTTAGATAACTTACATGAAATGCATTCAAAATCTCAAAATATGACCATGGTGAAGTTGAAAATGAGTAGTTTATTCTCAAATATAGAAAAAGTCAAAGTGATTTTCCTAAAACACGGGAGACAGGAAGGGGTTCTAGGAACAAACACTGCAGGAGGACATTTATTCTGTGCATCTAAGTCAATTGTGGGCTTTGTGACTGAGAAGTCCACACATACTTCTGGGTGTGACAAATCAGCAGACGTAGTTAGACATTCTCTCACACTCCTTGTACCCTCTAGCATTCTGTGGTTATTGAAGAGAGGAACCATGATTAAAAGTAGGGCAAAACACAGCTTAAATTCCACGTGCCGTCGGCTCCCCGAGCGCTGGAGAAGGGAAGGGGAGGCACTCGATCATGCACTTCTCTTTCACGTCTTAATGACGATAATGTGACCGTGATTATGTTGATGAAACATGCTGAGAAAACCTTTTTGTGTATAGAATAAAATATTTTCTACGGCATTTTTCTTTCCCAGTGGGAATTGATGTGAATCATGATGCATTACACACAATGTCCTTATCTGTAAATTAGTCATGAGAGATTTGGACTCAGATAAAAATGAGATCTGTTGGATAGAACCCTGCCAAATCCTCAAAGGCACCCTTATCTTCACCATCTGTAAAATGAGATCAATACCTCACCACTGAGTGCTGCCTTCAGTATTATGTGGACAGCACAGAACATAGAAAGGCTGAAGGGTGGGCACACGCCATGCATTCAGAAGCTTTCTGCTAGTACTTAAATTTGCTACTGAATTCCAGCCTCTCTTGGGCACTTGGGATACAATGACAGAGAGAACAGTCATTGTTTTTGATTTCAGGGATCTCAGACCTAGTGTTACAATTATCAAATAATTAATAGCACTAATACACATAGAATTGCAAACTCTGATAAATGCACTTATCAAAGAAAACAAAAAAAATGGAGGTCAACAAAAGCACAAAAGACAAGGAGCTAATTTAGTTGGAAGAGTTGTGAAGTATCCTCAGATGAAGTTACATTTGATACAAAGAATATTTGTTTATGCAAATGGGACAGGATATGCAAAGGCCTTGAGACAGGAGGCAACCTTGGGCAGGATGGCTGATGCTAGTGAGTGCAGGGGGAGCGACAAGGGACAAGGCCAAATTGTACACAGGGCCCTTTCTCTGTTTACTTACTGGATTCCATTTAATTATTTCTTTATTATTATTTTGCATTAAGAACAAGGAGTATGCCATAGGCACCTCCTGGGAACAGGTGCCCTCTTTTGTTCCAGCACTAGTACCACCCTTGGAACAGTTAGTGCTCAGTGAGTAAATGTAAAGTTGAATATCCCCTGAATTCAACCATGTAGCCTTAGCCCAGGTCATGTGACTTCAAGGCATGGGCCCTACATTTTCTGGATTAGAAGACCCTGCCTGCCACTCCCATCCATGCTAAGGCCACCTGTCCCCGGTCTTGTCCCTTGCACTTTCCGGAGCCCCTCTCTTCCTCCACGCCCCCTGAGTACTGGTGCTGAGGTCTCTATCTGACAGAGGGAAAGGCCTTCTTTTAACAGATGCCGGCTCAGAGTCTGGGTCTTGTAGTAAAGGAGCTGTGATTTCTAGGATACAATTACTTCAGTTCTACTGCTGAGACTTCTTTCTGTGTTTGGGAGACATGGGGTACGAAGATGCGCTAATCTGAGTTCAAGGATTAACCAACCCACTCTCTCAAATCTCTACTTTCTTCTTTTTTCATACAAATGCTCTACTACTGATCATAACCCATCGTACCACTTCTGGTAGCAACACCACTTCTGGCCCCCCACATCACCTCCACCCTAACAAAGGTGCGTGTACGCACAAGGACACACACACAGATGGTATGAGAATGGCTTCTCTATCACCACCAGGGTGTGATTCAAGCCCCTTCCCACTGTGTCAAAGATACCAGGGCATGAGCTGCCTCATGTCAGTAAGCTTTCTCTGTAAAAAGTCAGACAATAAATATTTTAGGTTTTGTGGGCCATAGTCCCTATCACAACTACTTAACTCTGACATCGTAGCATGAAAGTGGACATAAATGATATGTCAACAAGTGGATGTCAGAGTTTCAACAGAACAGAAAATTGAGTTTCATGTAATTTTCACACCAAGAGTATCTTCTGATTTTTTTTCCAGTCATTTGGAAATATAAAAATCATTATTAGCTCTTGGGCTGTAGTTTGCCAACATGAGCTAGTTAACTGAATTTTCTTCCAGGCATTTCGTGTTATGCCCAGGGCACACCAAGGTCAGGAGGCGGGGTGGTGATTAGTATATACCAGTGTCAGCCCGCACTATGCCTACAGCTAAGCTCTCATCTGGCCAGAAGGTCCTACCCCAACATTTGGCTGGCTGATTGAATGAAAAGTGAATTAAATATGAAATGAATGATGAATGAATGAAAATAAATACTTTAAGGAAAGCGGGTTTGCCTGGGCACCAAGAACACATGACCTGGATCCACCTCGTGACCATTCTTGCACTTTCATACATTTCCCTGACTGTTTTCCAAAGCAAAGCCCCAATTTGCATCTCTAATTAGAAACATTTTGTGACTTGAGAGAGAAGAGAGGGAGAGACTGGTCTGAATGTTATTATGTATAGCAGTGGGACAACAAGGATCAAGAAAGAAGGCCTTGGGTCTGTGCTCAGAGAGGCGTCTTTAAGTCCCCCCAAAAGTGGGTTCAATCAGGATAGCATGTGCAAAAGATTCATGATTTTATATTTCAAATAAGAAACATGCTGGGGAAAACAAGAAGCTTCGCGGTTAAGGAAAAATAGAGAGAAAACACACAATCCCTCTTAGTCTGTCATTTCCCCCACAGAGCAGTAAATAAGAGCTTTGATACACAAAAGCAGTTATCAAACAGTAACAAATTAGTTCTTCACCATCTGTGATCGATGAGAGGGGGTGACAGTTTTAGTGCAAGATTTTAAAATATGAAATCAACTATTTATGAACTGGGTTCAGAGTCTCCATGTCTACCCAGCCTCTTAAAGCAGAGCCACAAGAAAGCGCTGAGGTTTCCAACTAACAAAAGCCAGCAGTCGTGGCTCCTCTCTTTAAAATATGTTAATTACTGCCTGACATTTGTAAACAAGATGTTTCCTTCCACACTACAGCTCACCATGCTTTCATACTTTCACAAGGCTGCAAAGAACGAGCTTCACACCACAGTCTGGTTATTACAGAGCCTGTGGGCCAAGGAAACCCACCCTCCTCTGATACCCGGGTCTGGATCCTGGCCAGATATCATCTGCCGGACTCTTTGCTACCCCAACGCCTTGCCCCTGGGCTCCCCTGAGTCACAGCTGGGACCTCCCACCTTGTTCCCAAGGCTCCCATCAGCTTCCCCGATGTTCTGTGTTGTGAGGCTCCCTGCCTAACTGTGGGCAGCCCCAGAGCACACCAGACCAAAGCCAGGATGTCAGGAGCCTCACTGCCAGCAGGGCTGAGAGCCAACCGCTCTCCCTATCACCTCCCTGTACAGAGGCAGGAGAAGTTAAAGGTTGCCAGGCACCAGTCCTCACCCAGGGCTGGCCTCCCAGGGCCACCTCCGGTCCTTAATCTCACCCTTGTCCTGCAGTGTGAGCCATTTCTGGTGGGTAAGGAGGGTCTATCCCGGGAGGAGATTTTGCAAATCCTCAAAGGAACTAGTGATTGATCCTGGGAAACTGAGTCCAGAAATAAAAGCAAATGGTTTTCCAGAAATGGAGGCGAAAAACCCACCCACCCCTGGGACGTTAGATTTCACTTCTCTCCTTGGTCAGGAGAATTTTCTTCTTCAAGGAGTCACTGTAGGTTTCTGCATATGTGTCCTTGCTTTTGTGTTTGTTCTCCTCCTCCTCCTCTGTTCTTTTTTTTTTTTTACAAGTGGGAGGCAGCATGAAAGTAAGTAAATAAATAACAACTGACACCATTTGTAATTTACTCTAATGTTATAGTAAGAAAACCACTAGGTTTGCCATCAGAAAGAGGGATATGTTCAAGTGTTGTCTTGGTAAATCATTTCACCATGCTGGGACTTCACTCTCTTGCCTATAAATTGGGAATGATTTCAAATGGATCAACTGAGGGAACATACATGAGAGTGGTTCTTCTGTATGTCACACGGGCAGGTGACCCCACCTTTGAATTCAAGGGAGATCATGTAAACAAGAACCCTTTGCAAAATTGCAGACAGCCATACAAGCGATTACCAGTAATTTCATTGGCTCTGCCAATAATCCATAGTGAAACCTGAACTATATCAATGAGGGATCCATATCTGGCAATTGCTAAGGCCCCTTCCACCTTCGTCAGCCAGTGGACCCAACTATGCACTGGGAGTATCTGCAAGACCGTGGCAGAGGCGCCATGACATTATGGCGAGGAGGCCTCTTTCTCCGACGGCTGATAGCCGGCCACTGGCCTCAGGACTCTTCCTGCCCCGCCTGGTTTCCAGGGGCGATGAGAGTCCTGTTCTTCAGAAATTCTATCTGAAATTGCCCGTGTGTTTACAAATCCAGCACAGAATATTTTCTTAGGCTTCTCAGCTCCCGAATTAAAGGATATCTCTGTTATTTATTTACAGTCCTGCCATAATTCAAAACAAATCAAACGCCAATCCCAGAAACAATAGCCTGAGGAGTTTTTAAAGAAACTTTCCAAAATAAATCTATTTTTTGGCTTGGGTTAAGTAGAAATTCCCACCCCCTAAGGAAGAGTTTTGCTTTGTGAATGCAGAAGGATCCAGTAAGTCATTATACAAGGCGTTGTACTGTCTTAAGTTGGAGATGTTACCGGCATCTAAAATGGGAGGAAAATAATCATATTAAGAGTAATTATTTTTAGGCACTGAATGGCTTGTTTATGTTGCCAAACAGAAGGTTCTATATAACTTAACAATTTCAACACTAAAGGCATTATTTCTATTATATAGCTGTAGGAATGGAGACTCAGAGAGAAGACCATGATGGAGGAAAACTCAAACAAAAACATTTTCTCTTCAAACCCCAAGCCTTTTTCACTGGACTGGATCACACAGCCACTCTTGCACACAGGTGCTTAAGTCTTTCTGTTTTCCTAGTGTGTTTTCTAATGAATATTTTCAGGAAGTCCCAGAAGACATTTTAAAGTAGTGAAGTCTCTTCCCAGGATGAGTGTCCTTTTCCCAGTAAATTCTTGTCTACCATTTTGCCTGTCTTCAGTATGTTTCTCAGATCATATGGCATTCAAATCAGCCCTCAGCATGCCATGTGCACCTGAGAAAATTCATTTAATAAGGAATACATAAACAATTACTACATGCAAAGGAATCATTTTAACAGTAATTCCAAACCAAACATTGCATGACTCTGAATAAAACATCTCTACAGAACCATTAGAAACGCATTGTGTGAAAGAGACAAGTGAAGAAATGAAAATAGGAAATATGATTCAAATATAAACCCCCTACTTCACTTAAAACCCAACAGAATCGAATTCTTACCTCAGCACTAATTCTTTGTCACTTTGCCCCTCTGGATACCAAAATATAATCTATTCAAAAAATGTGCCTCTGTGCTGCTGCCTCTGCCAGGAGAAGTCATCCCTGAAGCCTCCTTATCCCTCATTCCAACCTTTCATAAAATGTAGCCTGTCGGTCCTACTCCTGCAGGGCGTCCACTTCACGCTGGCGTCACTGCCCTGGGCTCGGTCCCCATAGTCTTGCACTTGAACCCAGGTCCAGCCAACTAACTGGTCTCTGCCTCTATTTCAGGGCAACCCGATTCCACGAGAGGCGAGAGTGAGACTGCCCAGATACATCTGACCTGCTCCCTGTGGGCGGCCCTTCAGTGGCAAAGCCATGAAGAGTCCCAGGCTCTTTCTAACGTCAGGCCCTGCCTCCTTACAGCTTCATCTTTCACTACACTGCCACCCCACCCTCTAAGTTTTAGCCACAGTGGTTTTCTTTCTAGCCTCCCTCCTGCCTGCCTGCGTCCCTCCCTGCTTCCCTCCTTCCCCTCTTTCTCCCTCCCTCCCTCCCGTCCTCCCTTCCTTCCTTCTCTTCTTTCTGAACAGAACACGCCCCTGCCTCTTCCTTGAGCCTGGACTGGTGTACCCGCTGTTGCCTACGCTGTGCTATTCACCTTCCAGGCTCCAGACTCACGGTGCCCTCCTCCAGGAAGCCTTCCTGGGCTCTCTGGACTTAGGGCAATGTCTGTGCCGCAAGCTCCCATTAGCACGCTGTTCGTGCTTCCTGTCAGAGTAATTGTTTGTTTGATTGCTTGTCTTCCCCATGATCCACAAGCTGCATAAGAGAAGGTTCCGAGTCCTTCTCCCAGTCCCAGTTCCAGTGCCTCCTCCAAGCAGCTGGCGTACAACTTGGACTATGCTGCTTGTAGGAACGAGTGAGTTTCAAATACATTGAAACGTTAATAAAGATGGGATATGCTCTCTAGCCTGAGGCCGAATCACCAGCAACCCCTGACAATGTTTAGTGGAGCTACAGTCAGAGCTCTTCTCAGACTCCGCGCTTGACACTTTCACAAAAGCAGGTCAAAGAAGTGAGCTTGTCTGCAACGGAGTTTCAAGAGCATCTGAGCCAAGTGGCCTTAATCAAAGAACAAGCTCCTTGAGCCTCAGTTTCCTCATCTTTAAATGGAAGGAACAATACCTGCCCTGCCTCTCTCTCAAGGGTATTACGGGGATCTAATAAGATAATATGGAGATTACAGACTCCAAAGGGCTCAAAAAATAAATAGGACCTTACTGGTTAAAAAGAAAGAAAGAAAAAAGAATACAGAAAACTCAACTCTATGGCATAAAAGCTGGCACCTACTGTGTGCTCACCATGCACCCGTGACTGTCCACGCCCCGCCCGTTTACTCCTGACAAGCACCCTAGGTGACTGAGTGGTCCTCCATGGCTACAGCAGCATGCAGGACAGAAACTGAGAGGAATGGCTTATGTTTTCATTCTGCCACAGCTGCTGGTGCTAACGAAGTGAGCGGCAAGGCCACTGCCCAGCAGATGCCCTCCAGGCCACTGCGTTGGACAGTGCTGCGCGCAGTGGGGACACAGTCTGTGTGAGTTTCTCAGGGCTGCTCTAACAAAGTGCCACACGCTGGATGGCTTAGAACAACAGAAATCAATTCTCTCACATTTCTGGAGGCCCTCAGTGTGCGGTCACAGCGTGGCGGGGTCGGATCCCCTTCGGGATCTCAGAGGGAGAATCTGCCCCAGGCCCCTTCCATCTTCTGCTGGCTGCCAGCACCCTGGAGCCCCTTGGCTTTGTAGGGGCATCATTTCTATCTCTGGCTCCATTTTTATGTGGCATTCTCCTCTCTCTGTGTCTTTGTTTGTTTGCATTCTTATGAGGACACCAGTCATGGAACTGCGGCCCACCCTAACTCAGGATGACCTCATCTTAACCGGTCACCTCTGCTAAGACACCACCTCCAAATAAGGGCACTGGTACAGCCTGAAGCGTGTTCTCCCAGAGTCCAGGGTGACTGGACCTGGAGGTGGGGGCTTCAGGCAGTGATTAAAGTCAAGTGAGGGCATAAGCATGCGGCCCTAATCTGATAGCACTGGTGTCCTTATAAGAAGAAAAGAAATAGCAACACTCCTTCTGTCCACCATCTGAGGACACAGCCGAGGCGGGGACCATCTGCAAGCCAGGGACAGGGCCTCACACAGCTTTTCCCTCCTGGCACCCTGATCCTGGACTCCAGCTTCCTGAACTGTGAAGAAAAAAAACCTATGTTTTAATCCACCCAGTCCTGTATTTTGCTATGACAGCCTGAGCTCACTAAAACAGTCACACTTACAGATCCTGGGTGGAACACGAATTTGGGGGACACTGTTCACTCCAGTATAGTCAATGGACTCTGTTAGCTTTTATTCTTCAGAAACTAGGATGGCAGAGAAGAGAGTAAGTTACTTAGAAAGATCCTCATTGATATTGAGAACGGAAAGTCTCATTTATTGGAAAAAGTACTTCGCAGGGACTCCCTGATTTCTAGTAATGCAAAACAAATGGGGAATGCCTGTAATAGTGAGAACAGTGGCTATTCTTACTCTAGTTTATCTGGGGGGTGGGAGGGGGAGTTACAATTTGATTCAGAAATGTTTGTCTTTAGTGTGTTTGCGGTCTTGCTGGTTTGGAAGTGTGATTTTTGTTGGGGTCCAGCGCTGCCTCTGCACACGCATTCATTATCCCATTCTTGTCTGGACATATGGCACGGAAAGTTTAGAAAATACTGCCCAGTTTGTCTAAATACCAACTCATGGCCTAATTCACCATGGTGCCCACGGTGCTCGGAGAACACAGCTGTATAACCTTATCAGCATGGGCCAAGGGAGCGCCCACCACCTCAGTGCTGACCCAAAGCTCATATTTGCCTTGGCACATGGTGGTCACACATTTGGAATGAGCGGGTTGGTGAGGGAATCGGAGAGGTTGGAGGATGGAAGGTGGGAGGAGAGTTCTGATATCTCTGACCTCCATATAAATTCAAAACATGTAGCCAATTTTCCTATGCCAGAAAATTTGAAAAGAGTATTTTTTTTCCTCTGGTATCTTTCCTTCCCACTCCAACATGGTTCCCACAGCTCTTACCTTTAAGGCACAGTATTCAGAAATTATTGAGCCAGTGTTTTCCTCCTGAGTGGAAATGGTGCCCTACCCCCCACTCATCTGGAGATCAGCAGAACCAAGGCACAAAGGCCCCAAGGCTGCAGCTAGCGACTCTCCCTCCCAGACTGGCCTGACACGGGGGCAGGGAGCATTGGAGTCATTTAATTAATGACTACTTCTGACAAAGCACAAGAGTAATATAGAAAGACTGCTTTCCATTTTAAATGCATTTATCTAATCACTGAACATTAATTGAGCACCTGTTCTGTGCCAGGTACCATGCTCTGCAAGCGAAAGGATGAATCCATAATTCCAGCTCTGCAGGAACTACTAATGGGGGCGGCGGGGGCGATCACACAGCTTCACTTCTTACTAGTCATATGGCCTGGAACAATTTACTCTTGAGACCTCAGCTTACTATTCCATACAATGGAGATATTGATAGTAATACCATTCATACAAAATTGGTATGAGAATTAAATAGGTTAAAAGTGGGGGGTCACACTTAGAATAGTTCTGTTGGGAGTGGAGGGAAATGTATCATGTGATGATATCTCCTTAAATCTATGACCTGTTTTCAGGCAAAATGCTCACAGATGAAGGAAGGAAGAGTTTCAGCAAAGAGGCGAGATGCGGTTGACCAGGACACACAGCAAGAGCCCACCCGGCTGTGCAGGCCCAGAAACCGGCCTCAGCCCCACCCCACCGGCTCACAGCCTCAGAAGACCTGTGCTTCCCCGTCTCTAAGCCTAAAACTGCTCTAAAAACACCATTAAAAAAAAAAGTCACTTTGATAATGTCTAAGGCAGCTTCAGCTATAATTTCTGGTGCTCTCATCCTCCAAATGGAGCTACTATTTCCAAAGAAGCCTACAGGGTGACCAGCACCATTCCCCCTCTTGCATTTCTTTGCAATTCTCTTCCTTGGGTTTTGACCAAAAGACTCTAATATGCAAGCACTCTCTTTTTGCATCATCCAACAGACACACTTATCTGACTGAACTCTAATTGCAACTAAGAAGAGCCATAGCAAGTAAATTATACTGCTTCTGCCTCAAAAATACATGACAGGGTTTCAAATGCAAAACTGCAAAAGGAGTTGAGACATCAGCACGGCCCGACCGCATGTCCTGCATCACCAGCTCACGTTCTGCGTATCTGCTCAGTGATCAGGTTTTCAGATATTGACTGCAGTTTTTGTGGAGCGCAGTGAAATCTGCAGATTACATAAAACGGGGATGTTTTGTATTTAATTGCTAAGGAAAGTTCTCTTTAACCGAATAAAGTAACTGTAAACAGACCTTTTGTTACTTCTCTTTCGAAGATTATTCATCTAACTATAACTACATTCAGCTCTAAGTCCTGAGCAGGAGCAACATGGTACAGAAAGTAATATTTACTTACAAAATGAACTTTCTGACATGTAACTGAGACTTTGAAGGTAACAACTGCATGGCAATCCTGAACCTGAAACTGGGAAATGCTTTAGCTTGTAAACCAAAATATCTGGGCTGTGGAAGTTGTCACGACTTGGCATGAGCAAGCGTCATCCTCCGGTCTGTATTTGGATTAATTGTTTCATTGACTCTCACGGACAAGTTGGAGGGGACCACGCCATTCTTTAACTCCCCTCACATCCAACTTACATTTCTTATACCAAATTACATTTATATCACATATATAATATACCCAACTTTTATTTCTCATATCTTTTAGAGCATGTGACATAATCATCAGGAGTAGGAAGTTGGTAAATCAAAATAATTCCTCTTCACGCTAACTAATTCCTCAGGAGGTATGGGATTCTTTCAGCTCTGGCTGCGACCCTTAGTTCTGCATCTTCTACCCCTGCCGTTGTCTTACTCAGCCCCGGAAGCCCCGCTCCACTTCTTCAGTGACACACAGAAAAGGACATGGCATCTTCTCCAAGTGCGGAAAGAGACACAGCTCCCATCAGTCACTTGGAAAGAACAGCACCACCCAGACACGGGGTCACATCCCGACCTACATGTAACTGAATGTGGGCTCTTCCGCCCAGTGCCTCTGCAAGTCCACGCTTCCCTCCCCTTGAAGGTAGTCCAGCCGTGCCCTCAATGCTCTCACTTGCACTTGAATAAGACAGACTTCTGTATTCTCCCTACTTCATTATTTTGTTTACTACCTTGAGTTTCTCCACCCTTTTTTCCAACCATATAAAACTCTGCGTTTTACCCAAACCCACTGGGAGTCATCTGCTTCAGTGTCTGAGGGTCGCCGGTGTTGGTGACTGGGCACTCATGGCCAGCGTCTGCCTCTGGACCCCCACCTGCTGGTGCAGCCACTTCCCTTTTGCAAACAGGCCCGGGCACCAGTGTTCACCATGAACCGTCTTCTTATGTGTGACCTTCCGATGCCTTCTATTTCTTTCTTTTTTCCTCTTCCTTCATGTTGTCTTCCTCAATTATCTAAGTTTTTGTTTGGTTTGGTTTTGGGGCCCCTTTGATCAGTCTATGCCCACATTTGGGGTAGACCTGGTCCTTTCACTGACCGGGTGGTCTTCGGGGTGGGGGGAGTCCTTCTTTCCTTCTATACCCCACAGTCTCATCAACTGCTCTGCATTTCAGCATCACCACGATCCACTCAAAACACATTCCTACAGCTGATGAATTACCAGTCTCTGGAGCTCATGCTCTCATGCATGTTCCGGAGTTGGCCTTATACATGGTGTTAGACCCAAAATAATTCAAACAAAAAAAAAATTGCATCAAGGGTATCTACATACTAGGTTTTGGAATATATAACAGAAACCAATAAATGTATCACAAGTCATTACTGTCCTAATTGTTATGTTTCTTTTTACACACAATCCATATTTTGAGAATTATTTGCTTAAGGAAAAGTCGTTCATTCATTCACTCAATAAACATTTATTAAGCAAGTGCACTGAATCTTCAAGTGTGCCAGGCAGCAGGGACGCACAAAGCCCTGCCCTCAAGGGAGCCTCAACAGACATGCTTGTACCTAGTGTCTGCGATGCCACGCTGTTACTCTGATCACGGAGGCACAAACCAGGGTTCCCGGGCGATGGCGACTGCACTCACAGGGGTATGAAGCGGTAGGTGGAGGACCTGGCATTTGAGGTGAGACTTCCGGACAAAACGGGACAGACTGAATGCACATGCAAGGAAAGGAACGGAAGGCGACAGAAAAGGCGTAAAAACTCTCAGATCTCATCAGTTCGGCAGCCTGACATCTTGAAACAAGATTCTCCGTGAGTATGCTCCCAGTGTTCTGCGTCTGGTGACTCGCATAACCAATTAGCTGCATTTCCAGTTGTCTTAGGTTCAGTTTATATTAATGTTGAAACTAGATCACTAGGCTCCTGGCTCTGACTTTTTTGCACAATCTTGAACATTGCATGTAATAAATTGTGGTCATTTAGTGTTCCTGTACTGCTCACTTTAATTGCATTCATTACATTAACACTTTCCTCATGAGGCATTTGTTATATTTTTCAGTACCAGATATCCCAGATCCTAGCCTGGGAGAAATAAGCAAATCCAGGTTTGTGCCATTTACTGTGGCATAAAGAGTTGGTTTTGTCCCTTCAATGTCTTTTCATATTTTCCATGTTCTTTTCTTGTTTAAATATTTCAACCTTTCCCACTGAGGATCCTATTGGTGAGCTGACAAGCACAGAAGTCAGTCTGCCCGGCTCAAAGCTAACTGCCCTCGCTGACCTTCTGACCTGGACATATCACTTCATCCCTTGGAGGCTGTGCCGCCATCTGCTAAACAGGCCCCATGGCACGCGGGCTGCGCAGTGACGTTGTGAGCGCCACAGGAGCTCATTCTTGTGAAGCTCTGAAAAGTGTGCCCAGAATCTAGAAGGTTCTCAGTCAACACTGTTGGTGATATTATGGTCTTTATTAGGATGAACAATGTAGATTTATTTTTTTCAAGATTAAAATGTCTCATGAACCTGTCCTATTTCATGGGCAGAGAGCCGTCACAAACTCAAAACCCCACAGTCAGTGCCCAGGGACACTCCAGCCCCACCCACATGCAGACGGTGGTACAAGAAGCATTTGGCATGAATTCCGATTAATGCATGCCTTCCCAACTTCACCTCGTCCCCAAGGCTCTGCCTGGATAATGCGGCAGCCAGCCTGCTGTGGGTACCTCTGTGGTTTTTCCTCCCATCATCAGCCCACTCCCTGACACCAACTGGGGGCCCCACACTGCAGTCCTTATCTGACCCCAAATACCTGAAGACAGCACAGACCTCACAGCTCCACAAGACTGCCCCAGCTAGCAGCAAGTGGGGTGCCCAGGCTGCCCACACTTCTGCCTGGCCAACTAAAATCTGACACTTCTCACAACCCCTCTTCAGGTAGCATTAATTTTCTAGAACAAGTCATAGAACTCAAGAAGGACATTGCTTAGTAAAGGATAAATTCTGGAACAACCAAATGGAAGAGACATAGGGCACAGTATGGGGGCAGGGGCATGAGACAAAGCTTCCCTGCCCTCTCAGGGCATGCACCCCCTCCAGAACCTGGATGGGTTCACCAGCCTGGGAATACCCCCAAACCCAGCCTTTAGGGAGTTTTATGATGGTTTCACTACATGGGCGTGGTTGATGAAATCACTGGCCATTGGTGATTGAATTCAACCTCCAGGCCCCCTGTCCTGCTGGGAGGCCCGGGCGGGACTGAAAGATCTAACCCTCTAATCATGTGGCTGCTGATCTGGTGACCAGACCCCCATCCCGACGCCCTCTAGCCCTCACCCCCAGCACTAGTGTCATCTCATTAGCATAAAAAGGCAGATTCCAAGGGCTTTAGGAGCTCTAGGCCAAATGTTGATTTTTATTACACCATGGCACCTCAACCCCAAGAGCATCACAGCTGGGGCAACCTGAGTGGAAGTGGGGCCAAGCACTGGGGAAGGGCCAGGATGCAGGGAGCTCTTCTGACTGCCCTGGGGGAGCGGCAACTGGGGCAGAGCCTCCCCGACACTGTGTGCTTCCTCCTGAGGTGGAGGAGGACCCCGCCTGTCCCAGAAACAGAATGAGCCAGTTCCCCTTTCCCAGCACTTTCTGTGTGCAGCCATCACACTCTCTGTTACAGGACAATTTCTAGCCCTCACAACAACTCAGCTACATGGCTACAAGTATCCTAACTTATGAGAGGAAGAAAAAGAAGTTCAGAGGGGTGAGGGGTCAGGACCATGGTCACCCTGCTAGTAAGGGGTTCAAGCTCCACCAGCAAAGACTTTCTGTTTCTACCAAATGCACAATTTGCTGACAGACCTCCCACCTCGGAAACATGGCCTTCTTCCACAGGTAGCACCAGAGGAACATTCACATCTCCTCCCAGGATCCCTCCCCGTGTTGCCTCCAATCACATTTTGTCAGAGATTATCTCTTCCTAGCTCTCTCAGAGTTTGTCTTCATTCACATTTTCTCCCAAAAGCGTGTGTTAACCACAATCAAATAAAGAACAGTAGGAATTGATTCCCCTACCTTTTCAGTAGAGCAGAAAGCGATGCTGCGGCACGCGGCCTTCCCATGGGCAAGCAGGGTCCCAGCCTGTGATGTCTCCACCCATCACGTGGCCCACTGAGGATGGGCCCTGGGGCTGCCCGGGCACTGGATTCCAGTCACAGAAGACAGTGGGTGCTTCCTGGCCAGTGCCTGTTTCATGACAGGCAGCGTTCTGTGTTGCTGACCATCTGTCTGTACCAGGCTCTGCAAACATCAACTTCATCAGCTCTTTCATCCAGCTGAGTTTTCTGAAGCATTTCCTAATTCAAAATGCAGTGAGGCCTTTTATTGCCTTCTAAATTCACCCAACCAATAGTGCTCTGGCCCCAGATGGACCCAGGGTCTGCCAGGTACCACTTGACTCAAAGGCCCCTTTCCTTAGCCTGCTTTTTGGCATCACATCCTGGACCCATTTTACAGAGGACAGTGTTTGCTGGTCTCCTAAGCTCTCAGCAAATGCTCAGATATTCTGGGATAAAAGTGATGTATTTCTTGCCGAAGGTCCAAGAAGAGCTGGTCACAGACACTGGACTCTCCTGGTGCCTCCTTGGCCATTTCTAAGCTGACCTAGGAGGGAACGGATCAGAATAAACACCAATCTGACCTAGAAGCTGGGCTATTGTAAGTGTAAATATGCCTCGTAAACAGGCATCACTCCCCAAGCATCCAGCCATCAGTAATCAATAGGAATTTCTGGCCAGGGCCGCCCCCTCAAGACAGCGTGTGACTGCTGGGATATACGATCCGCCCATACTGACATCCAGCCCGCAGGGCGCTCAGTGCCGCCTCAGCCCCTCTGCCCGGCCTGCCCAGCAAGCGCGGCCACAGTCAGCAGCAGGCGCTTTATGTTTGTCCGGATATTAGAATACATTCTTGCCTGCACTTGCTGACGTGAATCCACGTGGCTTTGCTTAGGCTTTCTATGCCACTACATTACTTTTTTCTCTGATCCTGAAAGGCTTTAGAGCTACTTTATCAAAAGGATACAGTCAAGTGAGGATAAAGTTAATGAAACAGGTAGAAAATCAGAACTGAGGAGAGGAGAGGAAGACATGCAAAAAACAGCAATGGTTTCACCTTAATATTATGTTTGTGCTTTGTTTTCACTTTAAGTCAAAGTTTGCTTGCAAGAAACAGTCATTTGAAAAAAAACAAATTTGATTAAAATTATCAAAAAGGAGCCATTATGCTATTCCATATCACCTCTATGATAATAAAGTATGACACACGGCTTTTCAAATTTATTACCAAAACAAGTTTGTCTACTCAAATTGCTTGTTCCCATCTTTCTGATGTTGCGTACCATGTGAAATCAGGTGTGTGTGTGTTTTCCTTTCCCCTGGCTGCCATAAAGCACAGAGCTAACACTAGTGCGTGTTTGCAGCAACCTGTACTAGCGTCACTCAGCATCCAGGGCACCTTGCTTCCTGGCTGGAACTGATCTGACCAAAGGACAGGTTTGCTGCACATAGAAACAGTATTAAGAATGTTTTGGGGAGCATATAACAAAATAACTGACCGACTGTGACTCAGAAAGATACTTCATTATTTCACAGGAAGTAAGACTGGACAGAGCAGGTACCAGGGCTGGTTCTGGGGCTCAACAAACTTACCAAGGACTCAGGTCCTTCCTCCTCCTGCTCCTTCATCACAGTGGGGCCCAGAATGATTCCTCCTCAGGTCACAGCCACCGTGGCTTCTGATATTTTTATCCTTACAGAGCAGCTTCTGAGAAAGAAGGTGTCAACCGGGGCCACAGAGCTGCCCCTACATAGCACCTCACTCTGGGGTCAGGGAGTGGAGTCACCAAGCAAGAAGTTCTCCTCACATCATATGGGCCAAAATCAGGTCACATCACAACTGCTGAAAAAGAGAAAGAGATGGCCAGGCAGCTTTAGTGCAGACACCGTGGATCCCCTAGGCTGAGGAATCTGCCACATATAGGAGGAAAAATGTAATAGTGATAATATAAATAATTGAAATGAGCTAGCACTGCTCATGAGCTAGAAGTAATTATAAACATCTGCATTCATCAATTCATTTAATTCTTATAACAACTCTCTGAGGTTGTAAATCCCCAGTTTTGGGATCTGGAAAGGGGCACAGAAGGGTCAGACCACCTGGCCAACATCCCAGCCAAGGACTGAACTGGAACCCAGGTGGTCTATGCTCGTGACCATTGTGCATGCAGCTTCTCTGCCCACCCTGAACTGTTCTGTGCTTGTCAGTTCTGACAGCCTGGAATTTCAGAGGTGATGTAAGATATCACTCAGGATTATAAGGACCTGAAGGGCACCCAGCGTCTGCTGCAGTTGAATGCAAGATGAGCTTTTAGAATTGACTTACTGGAGCAATTAAACAAACCCTTCCCTGTACAGATGAGAAAACATTCTAGAAGCAGAAGCAACTTGCACAGAACTAGTGAGCTGACAGGTAGGATTGGAACCCAGGTTCCTGCCCACTAACCAATGTGAATATGTTTGACTAATACTTCCCCCTTCATCTCACTCCCTCGGAGCTGCCATTGTCTCTTCTCCTTCACCCTGCAGCGGTCTGAGTGGGTAAAGCACATATTCCAAGAAACACATGGTGCACCACAGCTGGTAGCCGTGTGCATCGCACAGTGGGTGCCCGGGGAGGGGCCGCTGTGGGTCACCTGGTACCATCAGCTCAGACCCAGTCTACATACTAGAAGGAACCCATTCACTGTGAGCACATAGCAGGGCAAAAAAAAATCGACAATTAACAAAAGGCACCAGGCCTACTTTGTGCTTATCACAACGTCTCTAGGTCTCAGTTTTTAATTTGTGAAAGGGGATTAACATATCTCAAAAGAATTGTGAATAAGTGAGATTATTTGTGTAAAAGCATTTTTTCAACTACACAGAGTACATCATAAATACAGTTTGGTTATTATCTGTACTTATTATTATACAATTACAGGCTTTGGAAAACCACAAGTATGTTCTAAGTCAGCTTATAGAGTTTTGGACTTCATTAATGAAAACACATTGAAACAGCCACACGCTCTGGACTTGCAGCGGTGCACCACTGGCAGACTAAGGCCATGAAGAGGAGTCTGGGCTGGTGGCGTGCGGCCTTCGGCGGGCACTGGGCTCCCTGGCAGCAGAGGCCAATGGGACCACACAGGTGATGACATAGAAGAACCTGGGATGTGCGCCCATGCAGGACGCTGTGGCTTCTATGAAAGCTTCCCTCCAGAACACATCTAGGTCTGGTTCCAGCGGCGTTAGCTTACTGGCTTCACTGAGAACCCTCTTATATACACCACAGCAGAGCTAGCTATCAACAGGACAGCACTGCAGCAGGAAAGAAGAGTACACACCCAGTCTCTCAGCAGTGATGATATGAGCTGGAAGTCACTGAGGACTACGCGCCAGGCACAGGGCTGCATGAGAGAGCTGATTGATTTCTTCTTACAGAAGGGCATGGACAGTCCCTGCCTCTTGCTATTTTCCCTAGCCCATGGGAACTTAATTCCATCCATTCTTTCATTAATTCATTCAAACAATTATTATTGAAGGGCATTTTATGTCAGATGCTGTGCAAAGCTCCCAAAGTATGAAATGTAGCTCAAGTATGATTGGTCTCTTTAGAAGATCAGAAAGCTTGTTAGGGTAGAAAGAGCTCTTGGCAGGAGTCTGGAGATGCCATTTCTATTTCTGGCTCTACAACAGCAGTGCCCTTGTATGGGCCTTCAGTCCTCCATCTATGAAACAGTGGTCCTGGATGACATCTTCTCCAAGGTCCCCAGTACTGACTTTCTCTGCAACTAGCCCGAGAGGAGAGGTTTGTTTGGGCTCCACAAAAGAAACCCTGATGCAGGGACTGGCGTGCCTCAGGAAAGCAGCATACTGCTGCTGGTGACAATGAAGGCATTCCCACTTCACGCGCCGAACAGGCTTGTCACAGAGAAGCGTGGTGCGAGCCAGCATCTCCATGGACTCCTGGCTCCTGTCCATCAGGCTCAGAAGGAACTCAGTGACTGGGAAGAACGGTCATGACTCAAAATCAGATCCTGCTGCTAACCCAGCAAGACCTCCATCCAAAGGCAAGAGTGTAATCGGGGGACACTGGGGCTTGTCAGAATCAATAGGGACAAGATTTCTGCTTGCTTTCCAGCCCTTGAGTCAGCAAACATTTAATGGAGTCAGTGATGTCTACTCAAGTACTTTCTCATCTGACAGCATCAACATATATCATGCTTAACCTCCTGGCATGTGCATGCACACACATACACACATGTACACATGTATGCACGTGTGTTCTCACACACACACACTCACTGAACAAGGCCAGCTGTTGTTTCTGTATTGGCTGATGACAAACCAACCTTCATGATGCTAACTCTGCTTCAAAAAGAAAACCTAATCTGTACGTTTTTCTTTACTTGGGCTCAATTTTTCCCTTACATGAAAAAGAAACAAATAAAACCAAATAGTTAGCTTGGGTGCTAAGACTTTTCACTGTAGCTGTTAAAAAAAATACCCCAGAGTTAAAATATTCTGTATCTATCAGTTCAAAGAAGAATCCCAAATATTGATGGACTTACACTGAAAGCACTTGATTTTTAAAATCTATTTATACGACTAATTGTACAGACCAATGATGTTAAAACATAGTAAGGGATAAGTTAGTTGATCACTTGTCTGGAACATGAGAGGAATAGAGCTGAGTGTCATGGAATGAAGTCAGAATGTTATCTTAATATCAAGTAGGAAAGCGCTTTCCATGCAATGGGAAATAATTTATTGTAGAGTTGTTATGGACTGAATGTTTGTGTCCCCTCAAAATTCATCTGTTGAAGCCCTAGCCACAGTATGATGGTATTTGGAGGTGGGGTCTTTCGGAGGTAATTAGGTTTAGATGAGGTCATGAGGGTGGAGTCCTGTGATGGGATAAATGCCTGCTAAATGAGGAAAAGACACCAGTTTTCTTTCTCTACCACGCGAGGACACAGTGAGAAGGCGCCCCGCCACCCACAAGGCAGGCAGACCTCTCACCAGCAGCCAAACCCACTACCACCTTGACCCTGGACTTCCAGCCTCCACAACTGTGAGAAACAAATTGCTCTTTCAGGCCCCCAGTCTGTGCTATTTGTTAGAGCAGCCCAGGCTAAGATAGTGGTCAGTGAGGGCACTGGATGGTTTTTAAGGCAGGCAATACCATCTTAAGGTTATGCTGACAGACAGACAGTCCTCATTTTAAAAGAGAAAAACACACTTTTTAATTCTACTTATTTATATAATCATAGGCATCGACAAATGTTTTGTGCAAAGAGCCAGAGAGTAAATATTTCAGGCTTGGCAGGAGACAGTTTTTGCCCTGTAGCCGCAAGCTGTGGTTTGTGGACCTCAGTATAACAGAATAAATTCTCCAAAAGAAACCTATCATTTCTCAAAAACTTGCTTTTGTTTTCTGGATAGAGATCCAAATAATTATTTCTTCAGGAAATGTATTTAGGTGTCACTTTATTACAAATATAATTAATTAGGTACATAGAGCAGTAACTTCTTTGTTACTGTTTGTTATAGCATCTTTGTCAGGAAACTACACTGAAATCCACTGCTGTTAAGAAAAAAAGAAACTAGAGCGACGCACATGCATGAAGGACGCCTCCAGTGCCAAGCATGACACGGCAAGGGAGCCCCGACTTCTGAGCCTAATTCTATGTAAGTTACCTCCCCATTATCAGAGCCTAACAGTAGTTTTCATTTTATAAAAAGAAACAAGAGAAAAAAAGATCCCTCGTGGGAAATGTTACAGCCACAAGAATGTGGTTGCCTTGTTCTCTGTTACCTTACGTCTAAAATTAGGTACGGCTGTTGGACCAGCTTCAAAACCCTCTCATCTCACATGGATTTCAGCAGCCCCCACCCCCCACCCCACACAAACAACTGCCCTATATTTTCAGGAACTACTGAGGTTTTTTTCTTGGTCTGGGTCAAAGGACCACTTTCTCATCTGTGCATGTGATAGCGTGTTAGAGAGGAACCTGAGTTTTCCTTTCCCACTTTAAGGCATGTTTACCTTTTTTGGCCTTATTCCCAATGATTTTACGAGGGGGTCACTCCTCCCCCAAATTTACAGATGATGTATTTGAACTTCAGAGGCCTTTGAGGTCACACATATGGTATGACAGCTGAGTAGAAGATTTAAACTCAAATCATATAGTCCAACATCTGCCTCCTTTTCACCACATTAGATTCTTTCTCACCTGTACCTACCACCCTGTCCTCTCCATCCCAGCACAACCCATCATCTCTGACGAGGTCCTGAGGGTGGAGTCCTGTGATGGGATGAATGACCATAAGGAGGGGAATGACCGGTCATCAGGTGTCTTCTTGGCACTGACCCCTCAGTCAGAAGTTCCCTCCTTCCCACCCAGTACGGCAAAGCACCCTGAGCATGCGGAGAGTCACCAAAGGGACGCAGGTGGCCCTCCGAAGGGCACAGTCAGAGCAGGGCATGGCTGGGCAGCAGAGGCGGGAGTCAGCGGGGAGGAAAGGCAGCTGAAGCAGATGAGGCAGCCCACCGCCTGTGTCAGGAGAGCAGGGCGCCAGGCTGATGGAGCCCTGGGGTCCGCCGAGCCCTGGGGCATGAGCCTGCCCACAGAGCCGCCAAGTCTAGACTCCAGATGTGCACTCACAGTTACCAGGCCAAGTCAGATCCAGCGGGTAAATATTCCTACCAGATGACAGCCAGCTCCGTGACAGCAGTGATGACGAAGGACAAAAATAGGAACGGAGTAGTGAACCCCACTGCTCCTTGGGGGAGGTAAACACGCATGCACACACCCAGGCATGCCATACACATGAATGCTTACACACTCCCACACACATGTGTAGTGACTCACTCACACTCTCCACATACTTCTTCAAGATGCTATCATGTCAGCAGCTCGTATACATCCTTATATTTTCTGGCTATGTTGAAACAGTTCCAAGATGAAGACTATTTAAGTCAATGAGACACTTAGAATGAGCTGCAATTGGGGGCATAGGGAGGACACACAGTTTACCTTCTGATTTTTAACCTTTAGAGAGATTGAGAGCTGAGAAAAAGATAGAAAGCATTTTTTTTTAAAAAGAAGTTTTTAGAATGCAGGGCAATGAAGTATCAATTTACTTTGAGAGACAAGAGTTTTCCAATTTTTTTAGAGTGTCAGAATAGGCCTGCATAACAAAAATCTAAAAATAGGCCTGCCCTCCAGATTTCCTCAGCCCAAATGTTTTCCACTGTCTCCCACATCCACCGTGTCACCTCCATTACAGCTAGTCCCCATGACGTCATATGCCAATTTCACAAAAAAATGTGACTTTTTATGTCTACCTCAAGCCTTTGGAGGGAAAGAAGTTAAGCTTTCAATAATTCCAGAGTTGTAATATCTCTTTGCTTAAAATATATTGGCACCTGGTAGGAGGTAAGGTTTCACTTCCTTGTGAAATTACAGCCTTCCATATGTCAGTGATAGCAGCTGAAAATGAATGAAATGCTAGCATTTTTTATGAACTCCCCCACTCAATCCACAGTATTCCAGGAGGCATGTAGGTGATTTTATAGCCACTTTTACTTTCACTTTTTACTTCTTGAGAGGAAAGAATTTTATTTGGCAGGGGTGGGGGTGGGTATAGTCCTAAAAGGACTTTAAGATAAAAAGGCACACTCGGGGAAGGAAATGTCCACTTATCAATCAATTATTTCCCAGACACTTTGCTCACTTATCCTCTGCACATTCGGGGGAAGCCCTAGGGGGTGTTTTACAGGATAAATCATGTCTGTGGCGTCACAGGGATGGTCTGTCACTGAGCCGGGTTTGAACCCATCTGCCTGATTCCAGGTGGAGATCTGAAATATCCTGGAAAAAGGGTTACAGGGGAGTGAGGGCTCAGTGATACCTACCACTCCATCTCCTGCTGAGAATAGCGTTCTACTTCATTCTTAAAACTAAAACTCTCATATCATTCAGTGAATTCGTAATTAAATGTGAAGTCTTTTTCTTCACTCATCTTCAGATCAAAATTAAAATTTGCCTCCCAGATTTATCTGAATGAAAAATTCACAATACAGAGAATCTCAGCAAAAAACAAACAAAACAGACAGTATCTCGCGGATTCAGAATGGTTGTAGGTCCTTTGATCATGGCTGGCTAAAGAATGGATTTAAACTTAATGAAAGTACCTAATTTAAATATGTATTAATGAACCAGAGTCTTTATGGTCTTGGGGTCATTCTAATAGAGGCTCTTTGTAGCACATTATAGTCTCCAAAAATCAATTATTAAAATTTTACTATTTTATATTACACACATATATTATGTTATAATTTATATTATGTCATTTATTATTATTTACATTTCCCATTATTTGGGTACTTAAAGAAATGGAGTGCATGCTGCCCACTTCTTCTTTGTTTATGAAAGAGAATGTGAGAGTTCCCCCAAAACAGGTGAGAAAGAACCAGGTGGTCTGCAGGCGAGTCGTCCCAGCCTGGCCTCTCTGCTCCCTCATCCGCGGGGACCCCACTCACTCTCATCATTTCAGCCAGCCCTGCCATGGGTTAAATGTTGGTGGCAATGCCTTCGGCTCTCAGTATGGAAAAGGCCCACCTGGTGTGTCCCAGACGCTCTCCCTGGAGGGTCCAGCCAGACCCTAACCTTCCCAATGGAGCCGCAGCTCCGGCTCCTCTTCTCCACGACCTGAACACCTCGGGGGCCTTGCTGGACCCAAACCCCATCTCCTGCCTCCCTCTGCCACCTGCCCGTGCCCCTTCCTCCCTACCCAGCCACCACTCTGCCTCAGGCTCTCGTCCTCTGCAGGCTGTTCTGAGTTCTCCCCACCTGCTCTGTCCCTTCCCTGCAGCCCTTCCCTGCTGCTCCTGCTCTCTCAGCGAGGCTAGGCGGAAGACAGTGGTTCTCTCCCACAGGGCTGTGGGGGTCCTCTCGGTTACCGCAGGTGCCCTGTCACCGGCATGGTGCCCTTATGAATATCTGTCTCTCTCACCATGTCATGAGCACCACAATGGCAGGGACCTCATCTGGTTTTGCTGACCATTGTAGCTACAGCTCCCAGCACCCATTCTAATACACAATAAGTGCCCCATAAATATTTGTGGAAGGAAAGATAAAAGATCCCAGGAAGAGAAGGAAGGGTTGTTAGTTTCTAGTGTGCACAACAGATTTCTAGAGGCAGTGCCTTTAACAACATTCACATATCACAGTTTCCTTGGGAGTCTGGCGCATTTTAGCTGGTCCCCTGCTCAGGATGTCACAGGACTGAAATCAAGGGGCCAGCCAGCTTTATCTTTATGTGGAGGCTGACAAGGGAAAACTTTGCTTTCTTATTCCCTGTCAGCCTGAAGGGGAAGCTCCCAGAGGCTGAGCCATGCCCTTGCAAGGTGACCCCACCGACAGGCCCTCACAGGTTCCCATCTCTCTGACTTCAGAAAGGACCATTTTAAGAGCTTTGAAGGGATGACCTGATCAGGTCAGGCCCACCAGGATCAACTGATGAACTCAAGTCAAATGCTCAGGAACCTAATCACAGGCGTGGGAGCCCGTCACACTCACAGGTCTTGCTGGCGGGGAGGGGAGGACACTGGACGGGTGTGCAGGAGTCCTGGGGCCACCATGGAACTCTGCTGGCCACAAGAAAGCATAAGACTTGATATCACCACTCTGCTGGGCAGAAGATGGGTGGAATGTTAGCCCTCGGACCCACAGAACTCTTCTGTGTGAGGGCTGGAGAGGCTGGGCAAGTTCCTGAACTTTCCAAGTCTCAGTTTCCAAGTAGCGAAGATTGGGATAAAGTGATACCTCCTTTAAGGGCTGCCATGGAAAGTTAAATGCCTTACAGTACACAGTCCCTGGGGCCCAGGAAGTGCTCCCTGAGAAATACTTCTCACTCCTGGCATCCCCCAGGATGCTGTTCCTCTGGGAACAATGGCCCCAGCATTTGAAACCCGGATCTTTCCCAGAATACCTAGAACATATGGTCTCCAAAATTAGATATGCAGCATCCAATCAGCAATATATTTCTGGGAGAAAAATCCCCTAGGAAACAAGAAGCTAAAGGGACCACTTTTTTTTTCCAACATATAAATTAAAAATCAGTCCTGGCAGCTACCTATTTTGTTAAGGAAAGTTCCTACTTTCCTTAACAAAAGAGTTCTTTATTAAGCAAAGTCTGTACTTTCCTTAATAAAGGAGTTCCAAGCCTTGTTTTAACAGATAATTATGTAATTTTATAAGTTGAGCAATATCCACAGCAAGTACAACTAAAATAAAAGACTTTGATCTGACTCCCTATTTCTAGCTTGTTTTATACCCAGTTATCCTAAATCAAAGTTAATGCCATTTCCCATTTAAAATGCCCCCAGCATCCCCCTGCAGTTACTTCTGATGTTTCAAACTCCCGTTCTTGCTGATGAGGACTTTCTTTTCAATCTAATTTATTTGGATTCTGTTTTCTGCATGACAATGTGGGAACTTCCCACAGAGTTGATGAGATCACTTCCTGCTGACTCAGCACGTTGCCGGCGCTGAGTCAGGACACACAGGGCCCCGGGAAAGGCTGTAATTAAGACTGATTGTTGGAGATAATACAAAGCCCCGGGAAATGTCACCAGCGGCCCAGAGAACGGGAGAGGAAAACCGCGTTACAGCACGATTCACTTATACCCTATGATCCCCTAAAACTCGGGCCCCCAAAACCGCTGCTTTCCTCTCCTTTTCCATCAGCCTTGCTTACTGGTGAGTGACTAGGGCTTATCTGAGCCCCGGAGGTGAGCTCCCACAGTGTGTGCTGAGCCTGTGGATGGGGAGGAGGAGCTGATGTGGAGGAGGCGCCTTAGGTAGTCTTGCGCATCCCCACTGCCGGCTGCGAGTTGTCCCCCGCTCCCTGGGGCTTTTAGCTCACCACCTCCACGGGGCAGTGTGGGCCGCATTCACCTCCCATCACTGTCCATCTAACCAGATGCTGGGTGGGGCTTTCTCTGCATTTGAGATCTGGTTAAATCTGTCAAAACTCTGAATCTGGAGTGAGAGCTCAGTGCCCTGGTTTCTGTGACCCCAGAACCCTGTGCTCCGTCTATGTAGCCTTCATAATTCAACCCCATCGCCTTTGACATTTTAGTTTAGCAATTTTACTAAAGACCTGGGGGCTAATACTGCGTAGTCTCTGCCCTTTGGTTAACTGCACCCCTTTCCTCTTGGCCCTCCTGCAACGGCGTCTCCTCGGGTGTGGTGTCCAGTTGCCTAGGCTGGGCGTCCTCCTGGGACAGCAGGCAGCCTAAGAGAGATACTCTTTTTCTTAGGATGGTCAGATCTAGTGAGTTAATAAGGACTTTGGAAGCACTTTGATAACTATGAAGCAATTAATAAATGTCAGGTATAATTAGTATTATTTTAGGTATCATGGGGCCTGAAAACTTTTGCAAGGACAACTTAATGGAATCAGCAAAAAATCTCTTTGATCACTTGCCTCAAGGAAGAAATAAAACCTTTACATTAAGTGTGCATCTTTTGACTGAAGACACCACACTTTGCAGGTTTGTTCCTTCAAAAAGCAAACCCTACAGCCCTGACCCCAGTGACCTCATAAAAGGGATCAGGGCAAAAAGCATGGCTGGGTTAATGGCAACACAACTTCACTGAAAAATAAAACCAACATTAAAATAAAAAGCTGCTGCACAGCTTAAGAAGTAATCACCTAAATGAAAAGACAACATACAGAATGGGGGAAAATTATCCTCAAGCCATCTACCAGATAAAGACATACTATCCAAAAAATATAAGGAACTCATTCAACTCAAAAGCAAAAAAACGATCAGTTTGAAAATGAACAAAGGACTTGAGTAGATATTTTTTCCAAAGAAGACATACAAATGGACAACAGTACATGAAAAGGTGCCCAACATCATGAATCATCAGGGAAATGCAAATCAAAACCACAATGATGTATCACCTCACACCTGTCAGCATGACTGTCATTAAAAAGTCAAGATGACAACAAGGGTTGGCGAGGATGTGGGGCAAAGGAAGCCTGTGCACTGCTGGTGGGGATGTAAGCTGGGGCAGCCACTGAGGAGGACAGCATGGAGGGTCCACAAAACGTCAAAAACAGAACTACCCTCTGACTCAGCAATTGCATTTCTGAGCAAATGTCTGAAGGAAATAAAATCACTGTCTCAAAGAGATGTCTGCTCGCCCATGTTCATTGCAGCATTATTTACAATAGCCAAGATATGAAACGACTTAAATGTCCATCAATAGATGAATGAATAAGGAAAATGTTATAGAGGAAAACCATGCAGCCATAAAAAAAGGAGGAAAGCCTTTTGCAAATGCATAGATGGAACTTGGGGACATTATGCACAGTGAAAAAGACACACATATGTGCAATTTAAAAAGGCAAAACTCATAGAATAGAGCACAGATGTGGACAGGGGAATGGGGAGATGATAGTCAAAGAGAATAAACTTCCAGCTACAAGATAGGTAAGTTCTGAGGATCAAATGTACAGCATGGTGACTATAATTAACAATACTATACTGTATACTGGAAAGTCATTAAAAGTATAGATATTAAATGCTATCACCGCACTCAAAGAAATGATAATTATGTGAGGGGATGGGGGTGCTAACTAGTCGTATTGTGGTAATCATTTCACAATATATCCATGTATCAAAACATCACATTACACTCCTTAAACTTACAAATGTTATATGTAAGTAATATATCAATAAAATTGGGGGGAAAAGAAAACCAGGCATACATTTGATTACTTCTTCCCCTCTACTACTCTTAGAATAAAAAAAAGGATACAATAAATATCTATTGACTTAATCAGTTAACTATTTGAAATATTTACAATTCTCTTTCTAATATTTTAAGAAATATTTCAGATATACAGAGTGAAATAAAGACATAGAAGAAATATAAACAAAGGAGATACACTTGCCAACAAGCTGAAAGAATTAAATATTACAAATGCAGCTGGAGCCTGCCTTATACCAATTCGTCCCCCACCTCCCTTTCCACCTTCTTCAGAGGTAACCACTTAAAGGTAACCACAATAATGAATTGGATTTTTATCATTTCAATGCTTTTGTTTGTTTTACTTTTCATTCATATGCATATATTCCTAAGCAATGTTTCCACACTGGAGAGGTTTTTAACCAGAGTTCTGAGACACAAAGGTGTGCCTGGAATGAGGTATAAATACCATGTGTCTTAGTCTGCTCAGGCTACCATAACAAAATACCATAGATTGTGTGGCTTAGACAACAGAAATCTCCTTTCTCACAGTTCCAGAGGCCAGATAGTCAAGATGAAGGTGCTGGCAGGACTGGGGGGTGGGGAGCCTCGCTGTGGGTGCACGGCCCTTGGGTCTCCTCCGCTTCCTAGGAGGGCTCCAGTCCTGCTAGATTAGGGCCCGCCCTGATGGCTTCATGGAACTATAAATTTCTTTCCTTTCTTTTAATGTATTTTTACTGAAGTATAGTTGATATACAATATTGGTTTTAAGTGTACAACACAGTGATTTGATAATTACCCACATTATTAAATGACCCCCCCAGTAAGTGTAGTTACTGTCAGCATAGAAAGATACTATAGTATTATTGACTATATTCTTTATGATTTACCTTCATCCTTGTGACTAATGTATATTACAACTGACATTTTGTGCCTCTTTATCTACCTTCTTAAAGGCCCTATTTCTACAAAGAGTCACATTGGGGGTTAGAGCTTCAACATATGGATTTTGGGAGGACAATTTTGTCCATTACCACCAAGTTATTGATTCTTTCTGCCCTCTGTAATTTTAATGGTGCATAAACAAGCAAACATGAGTCCAAGACAGAAATCCCCCCCCTGGGGGCGATAAGATTACTGCTCAGAATGCTCACCCATTCTCTGTTGCCCGTTTTTGCCCATTTCTTTCAAAACCCAAGACTCAGAATTTCTTTGAGGAGCTTCTCCAACTCTTCACACCCCACCTTGGACCTTATACTTGGAAAATGACCTTGGGTTATAAGCTTGCTTCCTCACAATTAGAACTTCCTGCTTTTTTCTTCCCCATAATCATTGACAAGAATAGAGTGAATACACAGGGCAAAAGAGATGGGCACTTTTCTTATTTAAAGTCTCAATCTGTTTAGCACACAGATTGTTCAGCATATAGCATAGCAGACCCCTACAACAGGAAACTTTCTGATTCATGTGCACACATCCACAGCTCTTACTGATTAGAAAAGCCAGCCCCACTGAACTTGCTCCCAAATTAGCGCACATTAACTATTCTGAACTTGGCATTAAATAGTCCAAGCTCTTCAAAATAAGACCATTCACATGTACCACCTGTTCCAGGCAACTGCCCCACAGTCCTCCCTGGAGAAATCCACCAGCTGCTGACAGCTCCCAGCTAAATCATCCTCCAAGAATGGCCCCCGACTGCCTGCAAGTCAACACAGCCCAAGGTTATTTCCCCTTCCCTAGAGACAGCCTGCACCTGGTGACTGGTCCATGCAGAGGGTGTGAAGGCCCAGGCCCTGCCTTCAGGCAGGACAACAGAGCCAATTAAGTCTGGCAGGAGGTCTTAGAGACGCCATTTGTTGAAGCAAGGGGGAACGCCCTGGTGAATGGAGCTCAGGGTCATGCTCTCTGTAGGTCATGGCTAACTGTATTTACATGCTGATACAGAACTGTGCTCCCTGATACCAAAAGGACAGCAGGACCCCAAAATATCAAAAGCTAGGTGGCAATGTTTAACCATCAGAGGGAAGGGAGGTGTAATTATTGCAATGGATGGCAAAGTCAGAGTGCATGAGGGACCCTGATCCGTGGAGATGATTCAGAGAATGCGTCACACCCAAGGGCAGGCGAGGAAGCAGCCAGCGGGTCAGGAGGGGGATAAATGGAGTCAGTGTTCTATGGCACTGTCTTGTCCAAGCATGTTAATACAGATAAATTAGTTAGAGTTACTAAGGTCGGCGCCAACTGAAAGCAGGAAATAAATGGAAAAGAAACATAAAGAGAAAGTGCAAAATAACATGAAGGACAGAAAACCAAGTATGTCAGTAATTTCACTTAATGTAAATGAAATAAATGGTCCAGCTAAGACAAAAATCACCACACTCTGTGGAAAAAAAATCCAAATATATTCATTTCATATAAAACATATCTAAAACAAAATGTATAGAACTGTCAAAAGTAAAAAGAACATACACTGTGTGAACATTAACCCAACGAAACCTGATGTAGCTACATTATATATTTTTTAAGGCAAAACTCATTAATAAAGAGGGTCAGTTCATAATAACATAATGCTCGATTCACCCAAAAGATAAAAAGAATTCTCATTTGTGTGCAACTAATAAGTCTCAAACTGTCTATGGATATATATGTGTGTGTGTGTGTGTGTGTATGCACACATAAGACAAAATGTGTGTGTGTGTGTATATATATATATATATATGACAAAAATTGCTAAAAGTACCAGGTGAAAGAAAAATCCACCAGTTTCAGAAATTCTGACACAGCTCCCATTAATTAGTGGTTCAGAGACAAAAACCAGTGGAGACAGAGATCTCAACGACTTGATGATACATTTGACTTGTACAGATGTAGAACGCCATCCCCCAAATTGCAGAATGTAGAATTCTTTAAAGTACATCAGAGACAGTTAAAAGAAATTAACTATATATTGGGTCATAAAATAATGACTCATATTTAAAGGAATTAATTTATTTAGTGTATGCCCTCTGATGGTGATGCTATTATGCTAGAAGTAAAAAATAAACCAAGAAAAGATAATTAGGAAATACATATCTGCTTGGAAATTAAGAATTATATTTCTAAATAGTCCATGAGCCTAAGGGGAAATCATAATTCATAATGAAAATTAGGAACATGTTCAAATAAAAAAATACAAAAATAGTACATATCAAAACTTGGGGGATGTCTTTAAATGCACATATCGGAAAAGAAAAAAATCCTGAAGATCAATGAGCTAAGCATCCATGCCAACAGCCTAGAATAATATCCCAAGCACAATGGAAAGAAAAGATTTTTAATGCAAGAACCAATACGATTTTTTTTTAAAGGCACACACTAGGGAAGGTCAAAAAAACCGAAAGTCGATTCTCAGAAAAAATGAAAAGTCAATTGCCCAATAAAAACCCACTCTCACCACCGGCATTCAACATGCCCATGGGGATTTGGACAGCAGGATATCAATATGGGGAAAAAAAAAGTACTGGATCTCTACCCTGCACAAAAATCAACTCCATGTGTACTATAAACATAAGGGTAGAAGAAGAAAAAATTTTAAGAGTTTTAGAAGATGATGCAAAATGATATCTTCATCCCTTGAAAACATCTTCGTAATTTTAGGGTGGGGAAAGATTTCTTTCCCTGGACAAGAAAAATAACCCTAATCATAGGGAAGAAAAAAAAAGATTATATTAAATTTAGCCATGCGTGCCTTTGTCCCAGCTCTAACACAGCGTCTCCTAGAAGCTTTCTCTGGCTCCTTCAGGCATCATGATGCTCGCTCTTCTGGTCCAAGATCCTAGAAAAACGCTTATAATGTTGCAACCCTGTATTATAGTTTCCAACTCTCCGTTACTACAGACTTAGAGTTCTCTCCCAGCAGCAAACCTGTCGTGTTGATTTCGATGCTTGGAAGCTTAGCAAAGTCTCTGGCTCACAGAAGACGCCTAGTGAATAAATGGTGAATTAATGTAAACAGGCGAGTCCACCTACTAAAGGTGCCGCATCTTTCTGGTCATCCGCAGAGGACCAAGAGGAGCTTCAGGGAGCCCTGGAGCAGCTGAGAGAGAGGGCCTCGGAGACGCCGAAGGCACAGTACGGGTGCAAGCCCAGGGCACACACAGCGAGCGGGGCTCACCGCTTGTTCACCATGTCTCTGAGCTGGAATGCTTCTAACGAAAATACAAGCATAGCTTATGGAAAAATGTGTTTTCATGTTCAAATGCTCTGAGTTTTCACGGAAGTGCTTTGGCTGGGCATGCCGTGTGAGTGTTCCCCTGCTGTGGGAGCCCTGCTCATTGCTGCATTTAATTGGACAACAGCTGGCGATAATTTTCTGTGCATGGAGTCAGGGATTTAGTGACTGATTCGCTCTTTGCCTTGTGTTTCATTATCTTAGTTTTTTTGCCCTTTCAGCTTTTGTACCGGACTGAAAAGGAGCACGAGGCTGAGGAACTGAGAAGCAAGTATCAGACAGAATCCTGAGATTTGCACGTTGGGCAAAATGTGTTTCTTCAGGAAAGGTTTTTGTCAAAAAGTATGTAGATTCCCAAATGCTCAGCTTTTAGAGGTCCATCAGAGATCACCTGATTCAATGTCATCCTCTTACAGCTAATGACAGAGGAACAGAGAGGTGGCATGCCCTCCCAAGATCACCCAGCATGCTAGTAGTTGAGCAGGTACTAAAGTCTCTCCCTCCACCCCCAGCTTTCTTTCTCAAATACCAAGTCTACCTTTCCATCCTGGGCCAAGCTACGGAGAATTAGACAACAGGAAGAGCTATGAGGCGGTGATGTTCAAACTGTCCCATCCTCTGGCTCTGCCCAGGGACTTCGGGGACCACAGCGGAGGTTTGGAAACAAAACATAACAGAAAAAAATCCTGCACACAGAAGTAATCCTTCCCCCTGAGAGTCAATTAGTCAGTGTTGTAAAGCATTACACAAATGCTGTGCATCACTGGATGATCGGATGGCATGTGCCAGCTGAGTGTGTTAATGGGAACACTTGTAGTCCAGAGACTGCTTGTCAATCTACAAGATGCCCTGGAGAAAAAGAAGTTCAAAGTTGAAGTTGTTAGAGGAGGCACAGTAGCATCTCCTCATTAGAAGGTGATGGAACTCAATTGACCCCAAAGACTCCATCCATTCCAGTAGCCAGACCTCTGGTGCCAGGCAAGTCAGCTTGGCCCCGGCTCCCTTCAGCATTTGCTTTATCCTTTAGAGTCGCCTGAAATTTTATGTCACTGCCCATAACTTACAGGAATGGGAGAGGGCTGCACAGATGGAGGGTAAATAGGCAGAAACAGAAAGGCAATAAAAATAGATGGTATATCAAAATTTTAGAGAAACAACTCTTCACTGGTTTCTGCTGTGGACAGGATGCCTTCTGCCTTATGGCCCCTGAACTGCCATTTCTACCTGTGCCCCAGAGCATTCCATGGCTCCTGGCGACAGGTAGGGGACAAGGCTTCGCAGCAGCGGTTGTCTGCAGACAGCAGACGGCAACAGGAGGCGATGTGACAGGAGACCCCAATTCCCTGCCTTGTCTTCCTCTGCAGCTGCCAGTGAGCAGGAGAACAGCATAGCCACACAGACGAGGTGTCAGGCTGCTCTGCTCAGGCCACAGGCGAATGTGCATGAACCACAGCAAACATCTCAAGCAGTAGCAGTGGATCCAAGGAAGGAAGACAGCCCTGGGCTGAGAGGCAAGGAGGAAAGAGCATGGAAAGCTCAGGAGGCCTAGTTATCAAAAAAGAGCTGCAAGCCATTGATCAAAGAAGGACACTGGCCTTTGGTAGGAAGGAAGCCAAGGGATGGTACAGCAACTGGGAATGGGTAGCAGGAAAATAAACTTATGCCTCATTTAATGAGGAACATGACTTTTATATCCTCAGACAAAAGAAATAAATCCAGAATGTCAGGCAAAATATGGCTAGGAAAAGTTTACTTCTGAGCAATTGGTATTTTCTTTTTGGGGACAGTGTGAATCTTTACCTGCACACTTTACCTTTTTGCTGTGGTTGCCAGGGAGCCCATGCTCTGACCTGCAATCCCAGGTCACTGAGTGAGTAGGACATTATGATACAAATCCCCATGACTAACCTTCCCTCTGGTTTCATCATACCATTTTACTTCTCTTTTCTCTTTATATTGATGTATTGCTATTTCACTGTATTGCTGCCTTACAAGCCACATTAAAATTTTTGTGTAACAAAGTAGGGCAGAAATACATACATGAAGGCTAGTGGAATTTGAAAATAAAAGAGCAACAGTTAGTGATACAAATGAGACTGGAACTGAGACATGGGGCAAGGGAAAGACCACAGCTTGGGGTGCCAACCACCTCTGTCCTAGTCCTGACTGAGAGCCCAGCCGACTGACTAACTGACTGTGTGGTGGACAGTGGGCTGATCTCGCCTCTCCTGAACCCAGCTTCAAGAAAAAAATGGAAGCGCTTATTTCGATCATTGATAAGATCCCTTCCAAATGTAACTGCTGATTTAATGTATGTACAGCTTGTGTGCACATCCGGGAAGAGGGCTGGGGGTAGTAGGACTGGAGTTCATGGCCAGAGTGCCACCCTGCCATTGAGATACTGCTTGAGAAATGAAGTACACATGGCTGACTGAGAGGAAGTAGAGGTTACAAGGACTTTATTACTCAAATGAGGGAAGAGCTGGCTGGGGAGTTGGCAACTGGAAAGAGGAGAGAGAGGAATTTGCCTTTCCAATTTATTGCAGTCAGAAGATCTGTAGAAGCAGCAGGACTCGACCGGGTGGGACAAAAAGGTGGCTAAAGGCATGCTGCTCAGACCCCAGGGTCTGGGAGAAGCGTGCTGGGGTGAGCAGACACCTCCCTCCCTGCTGGCTCCTCGCACACGACGACTGCCCTCTGAGAAATCCCAAGCAGGTGTCCTGATAGCCACAACACGATCACAGCTCGGAGAACACAATTCAGCACCGTGTCGGGGTGGGAGGAGCCTGCCTCGGGGGAGCACAGACGAGCCATTACGTCCCACCCGGGCAAACCGGAAAGTGTGCTGCACGAGTGACACTCGCCCACAGTGACGGGGAACAGCGATGGGTTCAGTATTTCTGAAAACACAGTCAGACCACAAAGCTGCCTTGTTCCTGTGGGGCCAGGAAGAGCCAGGCAGAGGGCTAATGTCTTACCCATGATTCTTTCTTGACACATCAGAGATCCATTCTAGTTCACAATAAGTCAAACCAAACAAAAGTTTGTTTAAACCTGATCTTACTGCCAGTGGAGGCCAGGAAATCTGGGATTTCTGCAAATAGGTTGATAAGTTCAAATAAAATCAGAATTTCTAACCTCAGAATCAACAGCCGCTTTTCCAATAAACAGTGTGTCAGTGTGTGCATGAGTGTGCCTGAGTGTGCACACATGCTCTAACGCTCAGAGCAACATCTTCTTGTACGTAAGATCGCCTTGTCCTGTAAGTGGGCTGGCACAGTCAGCTTCCTGCACGGCCTACAGAGGAATCTGAGACAAGAAAGGCAGGTGTCTGTGTTTGGGGACAATTAGAATTTCAGAAAGACACTGTCACATAAGATGTTTGAAGTAGTGGGAAGATCAGGGTCACGGGGCAAGAGAGGGAGGTGTCCAGGTCCCCCTGTTCACGACGGCATGGCCCTACAGGGGCACAGGACACCTGGGCCTCTGTGTCCTCATGCGTGTGATGGTGGTCAAGTCACCGTCCTGGCTTGTCATCCCCTCAGGGTGTGTTGTAGGGGAGGGGATGTGTGGGCCCAGGATCCCGGCTGTGGGGGGGGGGGGGCACAGCCAGAAGAGGTCAGGGGCAGGGTTCCCTAAAACTCAGGCTGCAGAAAAGTTCCCCAGGAGGCTCTTCTCCCCCGGGACGAGGCAGCTGTGGAGAACAAGAACACAGACGAGAAAGTAAAACAGCGACAGAGGAGTGAGAGCAGTGGGCAGGGCAGCGGAAGCTGGAGGAACTCTACGGTCCCTACAGAGACCACTGCTGTTCCCATGAGGGTCTCACCGACCTCATCAGGCCTCCGGAGTGCAGCGCAGCAGCCGTCTGGCACTCAGCTGGGTGGCAAATGAGGAGATGAGGCTGACCAGCGCTGAGCTGCCCCCGGGAACCCTGGTCCATTTGAAAGACTCGGGACAGAATTCCTGGACGTTATGACAGGGCTGCCCAAGACAAAACCATTCAAACCCCATGAGGTCACCGCTCTTTGAAAACAGTGAGTTCCGAGGTAGGTGATTTAAACAAGCACCATCAAATGTAGTAGAAAAACCTTGTTTTTCCTTTACAGCTGGGACATTCCTGCATTTCTTCTATGTCTGCCTGTGATTTTAAAGTGTGGGGACCAGTTTCAGGTCCAGCATAGAATTGAGTATTAGAAACACGTGTGACCCAGGGCACCTCCAGCCGCTCACCCTGCAACCAACTCAAAGAGCATCTCCTCTGAGTACCTCAGCCAGGAGAGCCGAGGTGCCGTCCCACTCTGGTTTGGAAGTGTGTGCGTCATGAGTGTGTTCTCAGCTCCCAAATGGCCCCAGAATGGCCAGTAAAGGGAGATGCATGTTTGGTGGCAAAGATTGTACTTTCAGAAGTTTTGGAAACTTAAGTATTTCCTGCTCCGTTAGAGACACACTGAACCCAATGAAGTGTGGGGTGACAGGGTGTAAGTGACCTGGTAAAATAGTTTAACAAGTTCCCAATACCCAACAAAGATAAAACACTCTCAAATAATTGCCTGAGATCTGTTGGAATCAATTTTGACAGTCACAAGCTATACATCAAAACTGGCGAGTTATCTCTTCTTTGGCCACATCTTACTTTCTATTCCCTACAGTGGTGCTCAGAGACTGATTCAGATAGATGGTCCACACACATAACCCTGGGTTTTTAAGGTTTTTGGCAAATGTCAGACCAAAGAATAACATGAACAATTCTGTAAGATATTTCTCACTATTATTATTCTGATATGCTTCCAGTTATTTAAAAAAAAACAAAAACTATTGGCCTTCTTGAGTTACCCTAGTTTTGAACTTACATAATTTTCTAATCGTGTTAAGAAATATTTTTAAATTGAAGTATGTCGATATACATATCCATCTGAATGCAGGACTCTATGTGAATTAGATTATCCATTCAATAAACGGATCCTCACAGTTCCCCTGGGTCAGGCACCAAGCCGAGGGCTGAAACAGCTCCCCTCACCAGACATGAGAGGGCACAGCTTCAAAGGATCAAAACGGACTTGGGACCAAACAGTTTGTAGGGCCTGAGTACATCATTCAGTGCTTCTGAACTTCAGTTTTCTGGATGCAAGGACACCACTGCTTTCATGGAGTGTTGCTGGGAGAAAGGCAGTATTAATCACAGACTGTCTCACGAAGAGAGTGGTTAGCATAGCCGTGGCTGTTCCTTCTGCCCTTTCAGAGATTCTCATGTAGCTGCCTTCTCCTGTTATGGTTATGAAATTTAAATAGCAGTTTTGGGGATCATAGTGTCATAAGTTTTGCTAGTCTATCATCTTTTTTTTTTTCATTAAAAGCTGAGATTTATCCGTGGGACTTTATAATCTTGAGAAACAAAAACATCACATTACCCTTTCCCTCAAGACATCTAAAGTACATATTTTTTATCTGAAAGGTCATATTTTTGTTTCAACCTAAAACAAAACAAAATTAAAATTTTATAATGAACTGTGAAGGAGCAGAGGTAACAGCAAATATGAAGCTGAAATAATCCCTGGGTAAGGCTCTAAAGCCTGAACTAAGGCAGCGCTCCGGGAGGGACACCCACGGGGGGTCCGGAACTACTGCAGATGAAGAATCGTTAGGATCTGCCATTCATGAGCAGCAAAGAGGAAGGGTGTCAAAGGGACTCCAAGGTGGGAGATGGGTTCACGGCAGGAGGGAACCGTAGAGGCCGTGGGGAGTGCTCTCTCAGACAGGAAAATGATGTTATTGTTTTGAAATTAATTTTCAAGGTGAAGTGCCCTATACATCATTCTGCTGAAATACCCCTCCAACCCCCTGAAGTACTTCCAGTGGCTCAGCTGTAAAGGTCCAGCCACAGGGGTCTGGATGCACAGCCAAGACCAGAAATGGCAAGCATGACAGTTCTTCCAATATGTGTTACTTTGCAGAACTGCCTGCACCTAATATATTATATATTTGTGGGGGTGTGTATATCATCTAAAATTTATGTCATTGTATTTCCCCCAAATGAAAGTAAACTGTCACTCAAGGTGCCTCCCAGGGATCACGTGGGCTGCTGCCTTGTGAGGAGCAGAGCACGGGCACCTGGAGAGGCGATGCAGCGGCAGAGAGAGATGCCAGCTCATGGGGAAGAGCAGGAAGAAGAGAGATGCTGATTCACGTATGAAAGGAAAGCCCAAAATGCCGGCGGACATAGAACGTGGAGACCAGCCAGGCCAGCACGGTGAGGCGGGCTGGCCAAGGGTGGCCGAGCGGGTGGGAAGAGGGGCGGCATGGCAGAAGGGTCTGACAGGGTCCCAGAGAACGAGGACAGGCACTACCGGCTGCATCCCCCCCAAATCCCTGTCAAAGCCTAACCCCGATGTGACGGTATTGGGAGGTGATCAGGTAGCGAGGGTGGAGCCCCCATGGTGGGACTAGGACCCTCATAAAGAAAGACACCAGAGAGCTTGCTTCCTCTCTCCCCACCACGAGAGGACACAGGAGAAGGGCATCTGCAAACCAGGAAGAGGGTCTCAGCACAAGTCAGGTCCGTCAGCACCTTGATCTTGGACGTCCAGCCTCCAGAACTACGAGAAGTAAACGTCTGCTGTGTGAGCCCCTGGTCTGCGGCGTTGTTAGAGCAGCCGGAGCCAACTAAGAGAACGCATTTGGCACTGTGGGTCCCCATCGGCAGATAGCCTGAGGGCTGGTGGGGGGTAGGGGGGTGATAATGGGGCAAATCCACAGGATTCATTTGAGACATTCAGTTTAAGAAGGTCACGAAGTGATCATAAAGTACAGGAGGCAAGTGGAGTTACCTACAGTGTCGAGCAGAGAGGCCTGCAGCCTGGAGCTGAGGTGACGGGGGAAGGCAGGCCTCTCCAGGAGCCGTGGAGGCAGGAGGCACCGCATGAACATGAGGAAGCTCAGCTCCGGACATCTGGAAAGGAAGAAGTCCTGTTTGTAAAGCAGGCACCTGAGGGCCCAGGAAGCCTCTGTGGGCTACTGATTCACTCGTCAAACACCATGAGAGACCCTTGAAAAATGTGATGACTGTGGGGCGGAAACTGTCATCTGGAAGAGAAAGTAGCGAAGGTGGGGGCTCAGAGAACCCAGAGAAAGAAAACCTGGGCAATAAGGAAGGAAGTTTGAGCATCTAAAGAATGTTTGAAGCCCTCTGGTTTAAACATGAACCCCTCTCTGGGCCCTTCCATCAGCTCCCATGTCATAGTGGGGGCCCCTCACATCACCTGGGAGCACAGAAGGAAGGACCCCGGGAGAAGCACCCCCTCGTTAAGCACTGAGCATGCCCCAAATCTCTGGTTTGCACGCTCCCAGCCAGTCCACGGGGAGGCACTGATGTCATTGCTTCTTTCCAGATGAGGGAGCAGAGGATAAGCAAGATTTAGAAATTTGACTGGGGTCCTGGTCAACAGAGGCAAAGTAATGAAGCCCAACTTTCACCTCTAGTTAACACTGTCTATGCTATTAGCTTAGTTCTTCTGCCCCTGGAAGGACCCCACTGCTGGCCTCATCCTATAGTGTTAACCTGGAGCCACAGAGCAGGCCGTATAGTTGTGCCCTGGAGTCCAGGCTCATTTACTGAGACCTGCGTCTGGGGGTCTGCAGAGGCATCCTTTCATCTGGTAGATCCGTGTCACTCCAAACAGCAGTGCTACAACACAAGAAACAGCCTTACCCATGCAGTGTGTCCACCTTGGGGCTTACAGGCTAGAAGGGCTCTGGCTTGCAGACAGGCTCTGGCCAGTACTGTATTTTATTTAAATATTAAACATGAATGTTTCTAGGCAGGACATATGCTCGCATGTTCTGTTCCCACCAGCTCAACCCAGCAGCCCCATATGCCCGCTGTGCACAAAGGAATCCAAGTTGACCATCCCTGATTAAGTTTATATTAACCTATTCATGATCATTTTATTACATACCTAATACACTTCAAAAGAAGATCTTCTGGATCAAAAGATCTCTTGTTCAGGTAAAGGAGGACAGTGATTACTTGCAAAAGACCCGATTTCCCAAGAACTTCTAGCAAAAATTAGATCAGACAACAAACAAATTCTTCCACATCTTTTCTCTGTAACATATATAAGCCACAAGCAGGAAATCTGCATTTCAGCCGATGCGAAAATAAAGTATATTCCCCACCAATGAATTAGGTTAAATGCAATCTTAGAATTTCACTGAAGATGTGATTCACCACAGGTGGAAACACAATGGCCTCTGAGAGAAGTTCACTGTTAAGACTAGTTTTTTTTAACTTCACAAATCTGGAGACAAAAGGTTTGTTTATCCCCTACAACTGGCTTCTGGTGCAATGAGAAAATCACACACATCTGGGATTCCTGGAAAATGTGGGGAAGTGAAATGATAAAACGCTTAGGACCCCACTTCTGGTTGTGTTCTGATACCTGGGAGGAATTAGGAAGCAAAAGCACAGAATTAAAAGCCTTTTCTAAAACCAGGTCTTACCTTCTGGGAACAAGGGATGACGTTAAATTGGCTCCGGCCGGCATGCCCTGTCCTGCTGTGCCGAGGCGCACACACACCTGGGGAAGGAGGGTGGAGCATACACCCAGGCCAGCCAGTGGTAGAGGGGCGCTGAGGGCCGCAGCGGCCTCTGGGAAACCGCAGTCCATGCTCTCACCATCTATGGCCCCAAGTCTATCCTGATTGCTGCAATTTAGCACAGATTTCAACTACCCCCAGCAAAGCCTCGCTGGAGATCTGCCCCGGCGCAGATGAGCAGACGGGTCTCTGAGTGAAGGAGGTTCACACGTGCCGGACACATCCGCCAAGCGCCCTTCCCCGAGTACCGACATACACAGCTCTGTGGGCAGGGAACCATGGACGTGACCCCGCTGGAACACAGTTGCTAGGACACCAGGACTTCAAGCTGGGCTCTCAGCCAAGTGCAGACTGGGCAGTTTACTCGCACTTTGGAGCTGGTGCTCTTGGGGTAGCTGCCGATGGTGGGGCCAGGGCCCCTAGAGCTGCTCCCCACTGTGGGACAGCCTGTGGCCGTGAGGAGCTGGGCTACAGTGGGTGGGGCAGAGATCCAAGTCAGAGACAGCTTCATTCCAGAGATGCCTTGCAGCATTAGCCCCGGGCTCCCAGTCCAGAGCTTTCCAGGCGGAGCCCGGCACAAGGGCAGCTACAGCCGGTTGGTTATTCAGGCGGTAGCGGTTGGCTGGTTCCTGGCGCCCGGATTGGAGTCGCATGGTCCCCAGGTCTCCTCTCCGGGGCTGCTTTCTCCCTGAACTGTCTTCAGAAATGCACACCCTTCCCGGGGTGCAGTCACTGCCTCTCATGGGGGAGCCCCCATGATGCCCCCTCCTGGTACTCACACATGTGTAGTCCCCTCCCTGTGTCTGGGCAGGACGTACTGATGTGCTTCTGGGGAATCTAACATGTAGAAGTGAGGGGATGTCACGTCAAGGATAAGTTTGTAAAAGGACTGGCTTTCACCTCACCACCCCACCTCCTGCTCTGAGACACCCTCGTAGCAAGGGATGGTGAGTGCCCTGTGCCTTGAGGCGATGGTAACCTCGTTAGGGACCCTGAGCCAGAAACGCCTGACTCAGTCTTTCCCAGATGCCTGACTACAGGAACTGTCAGACACTAAATGTCTGATGCTTTCAGACATCAGGTTTTGGGGTGATTTGTTACATAGCAATAGATCACTGATACAGATTTATAAATCAATAACGTGGATATAACTGGGTTGTCTCACTTTAGGTCTAGAAATACGTGCCAAATTGTGACACTCAAATCCCCACTCGCTCCGAGGAGCGGGAGTCCAGTGTTCCTCCTGCCACGCAGCTGGGCCAGCACGCTGCCCTCTGCACGAGTGTGCTTGTCACAGGTGCCTGCTGGGGCCGAAGCTGGGCAGCTTCACCAGGGCTGCAGAGCTGGCAGTCTGGGAAGTGCCGCCACACACACCAGAGGGACAGGAGGTGAGACTGGGCAGCACTGACGCCCTCGGTCAGGCTGCTGCCTCCGGGCTATGGACACTCCCAGGTAAGCCCCATGCCCCATATCCAGTGCCACCCTGAGATCCGGGGCTCAGACACCTCATCAGCATGGACTCCATGTGACTTGGTCACCACACAGAGCAACAGTCCACCCCAACCAGAGGAGCTGGATGGAGAGTCTCAGCTCTCACTGCCCCTGAGCCAGACCCAGACCCAGGGATGTGGCCTCAGATGCCCCCTTGATGTTGCAGAGCTCACACGGGTCTTTTGATGTGAAAAAGGACAATCTCCCCAGTCAGCAACCTCACTCAGCCAAGGAGCTCCCAGCAAAAGTGGCAAACAGCTTTGTGAGATCCAATCGCCATGACTAACCCGAGGGGGCAACTTTGTCCCAGAGTGGTCATGACAGCTGCCTCACAGACCCGGAGGCACTCTTCCTCCGAGCGCACTGAAGGAGGCACAGAGCCAGCCCATGGCCCCATCTGCTCTCAGCAGCTCAGCCTCAGGACACATTGCCCTTTCTCTGCCTCCCTGGCCAGGGTCAACCCAGTGGCCCAAACACTTCCCACTGATTTGTCGTGGGGAGAAGTGGGCATGTGTCTCTCTGCCCTCCTAGAGATCCTGGTCTCTTTCTGCTCAGTCCCCAGACTTCCCAGGAAGCCTTCTGCTCCTTGTTACTGTTCTTATCTTGCACAGAAAATCTCAGAAAGTGCCAGCTTGCCAGTTGCACACAACACAGAGTTGAATGAGACGCATAGCCTGGCCTTAAAGGGTCATGGAAAAGCTCAAGAAGGTAGTGATGGGTGTCGGCAGATAAAAGGGAAGCACTAGGTAAGGGACAGGCTTAGCCTTAGCTCTGAAGGTCAGGAGAAAAATCTCCCAATAGAGAACCTCAAAGCAAGGACAGTAAAAGCAGAGCAGCTACGCAGAGCTAAGGTGCAGAAGGCGCGGCAGGGGCTGGAGAGCTCCTCTGCATACGGCTGACGTTAGGATAAGCAGCCCAAAGAACCTTCAGGGAGGCTGGAAGTGGAAATGTGAGCTACGGCTGCTCTGCAAGGACCCTAGATTCCCCTGTAAGGGATCTGGGGGATCGTGTGGAAAACCAGTCATCCCAGGAGGTGCTGAGAGTGGGCATCACTCGGGTTTTGTGTGTGGTTTAGGATAATAACTTTTAAATAATGTCTGGCCAGTGCTTGTGTCTTAAGAGCCCACTATACTCCCAACCTATTACCAGAAAACTAGGCACATAAGTAAGCTTAGTTCTGCTGTGAGTTAACCTGGTAGACTTTTCAGCAGTCCACACACCTGCAGAAGCTCCTTTTCACGTGCAAGTGAGACCCTGAGACTCAGACATTGTTCTGTTGTTTGGTCATTAGGCTCCCAGCAACTTAGAACATTTAATTCTTTGTAGCAAATTCTCTTTATTCTATCTATGTGCCTAAAAGCTGGAAAACTATTTGCTCAACTAGAAGTGTTTTATGCCTACAACCTCTGACTAGTGCAGCCTGGTACCCCCTCCCTAATCTTCGCATCCCAACCCCCAACCCCCGGATACTGTGAATGAGGTTTAAATACCTTAAAATCACTTCCTCTACATTGAAAGGATGGGCTCTGTATACAGGTGACAGGGCTTATTCCTGGAACCTTGGGTTTAGAGCACGATATATTTAGGTCTCCAGCCCCTTGCTAATAACTGTATGAACTCAGACCTTTTGCTTAACTTACTGGAATCTGCATCCTCATTCAAACCAGGAAAAATTCTCTCTCCCCAGGGGAGCCTGGGGTTGCACGGCGAAGTCTGGTGAGAAGGCCCGTGCCCTTAGAGATGCCCCAGTCTGTCTCCAGCAGAGGGAGGGCCATGCTCGGGTGCAGAGCTCCATCAAGTGCAAAGGGCAGTGGTTTTATCGGTCTGTAGCTTGGCCGTGAATAAATATCTGATTCCCATGAGATTTCCAAGCTGTGAAGATTTCTTTATAAACCACTTCTGTTCTGTGTGTCCCTACACCTGAGGACCCTGTATTGGGAACTTGTTGGTAACATTAGCCCAAATTCCTTCTGGTCCTGTCACAGAAAATGTGTGATCTTATTCTCTGCCAGGAAGTGCACACTGGAACTAATGAATGGGACACAGTCCTCGATGTTCTTGGGGAAATAATGAGTGAGGCTTGTCAAATCCATTGAAAAAGTGATTGTGTGTATGTATATATGGAGCTTCTTTAAGTCCCTGCTCAGACGGAGCAGCAGAATATCACCCATATTGGATATCACAGAACACTGAAGGGGACAGACAGCTGCCAAGTCACACAGAGAATGAAGAATAAAGTGCACATTTCATTCAAAGGACAGATACCTTAGAGTGATAGAGAAACCCATGTATTTACTGCCAAAGCGTCAGAATTTTCACCACTGAAAATTTGTTTATTTGCTCATTGTTTATTTATATTTTCTTCCCCAAATCCATTTGCTCTTTCATTTAATAACTGGTCCAAGTATTTCCAGCCGGTGAGCGTCTCCTGTGGGCCAGGCAACGTGTTCTGCCTGCAGTCCCGGCCATGGGATGGCCTTCGTGCTCAGGACAGCGGGCAGGCAATGCCGGCCACCGCCACCCCTCAGGGAGGGAGGTCCCCTCACTAACGCCCACAGCAGGCAAGCCTGCTCTTGCTCTATGCACCATCCACTCGGAGCACAGCTGTGGCATCTTCCTCACTGCAAACATTACATTTGAAGGCTCCCGCTGTCTTTATGCCTGCAAGCATTGCTCCTTTAAATAACGCTCCAACAGCCTTGGGGGCTTGTTAGTCCCAAGCAGAGCAGCACCTGGCCAGCTTGCCAGGTGCCCCTCACACGTAGCCCGCCGCTGCAGCAGGCTCAGGCCACTCTGGGCCAAGATGGGGCTTGGGCCGGCAGGTTGAAGCATGGCATGAGACGTTCTCGTGACACCCTCAACAAAAACCAGGCGCACTGAATCACTTTCTCTGTCAAGCTGCCCTGAGATTCACATCTATCCTGAGATATGAGCACACCTGAGAAGGTTTCAGTACCACAGGGGTGAAAATGGCATTCCCTCGTAAAATCTGCACGTAAATAAGAGAACTCTTTGATCCTCCAGTAAACTCCAACGGCAGTGACAGTAACACAACAACAAAAGCAAGAGAAGTACCCATGCTATTGCTGCAGCCACGTCGGCTTTACTCGCCTCAGAGCCAACCTGAGACAAGGGACTGCGCTGGGAGGGGACGAACACTGCTGGGGTGGGGAGAGAGGCAGAGGGAAAGGCCCCTGCAAGGGTGCCGGCCAGTGTCCTGGGGCCGCCTGAGCACCTAAGCGCACGGTGCGTGGCAGGAAACACCAGAAACCACCCCCCCCCCACCGCGCTGGAGGCCAGAGGTCTGACATTAAGGTGAGGGCTGGGCTGCACGCCCCCCAGAACCTCTAGGACAGCTCCTTCCTGCCTCTTCCAGCTTCTGCGGGGGCTCAGGGCTTCTTGGTTGTGGCCGCATTCCTCCCACTTCCACAGTCACACGGCAACTGCCCTCCAAAATGAAGTTCAGAAAAGTCCCCGAACAAGCCGGAGCAAGTTATTTTCCTCGGAACTTAACCTTCGAACCAACAGCCCAGGCGCCCTCTACGCCAAAGCAGCGCCCATGTGCCCTTGGGGACACTACTCACCCCACCAGCCCCAGCTGAGCCGTACCGCCTGTCCCGGGCAGAGCGAAGGCACTCAGCGCCCCCGCCCCGCCTTCTCTTGGTCGAGATGGGCCCCCAGCGCCGTGACGGCGGCCCGGGCGACGAAAGGCAGAGGGGCCGCTCTACCCGGAGGCCTGCCCGCCTCCCCCGCCGCGTCGGTGCCGGCCTCTGCGGGCGTCCACGGGCAGCTCGCGGACCTGCGGTCCCTCTTGACGGGGGGAAGCTGATGAGAAACCCGCGTCACATTCGAAGACTCTCGGTCACTGGGAAAATTCTTATTAGAAAATGTGGCTTCCTATTCGGGAAAAAATAAATAAACCCTTATACTCTTCTCATCCTTTATATCACAATACATTCCATATGGATCAAAACAATAATGTAAAAAACTTGGATCAAAATCACTACTAAGAGGTTTGGATGAATATATTCATAATTTGGCGATAAGAAAAATCACTTTAAGTATGTCAACATAGCTATAGAAACCTATTTTAAAGAAAGATTAATATGTTTTAATACATATATTTTTTAATCTCTATGGCAAACAAAACACACAAACAAAACTTAAAGAAAACTGATTATCACGAATAAATATTCATAATCATGAAGTAATATTCTTGATATACCATGAGTGCTTTAACAATACGTAATCATTTTCAAAAAATATGGATAATTCATGAAAGAAAAGAAAATTTAAATAAACATATATAAAGACCTTCAACACCTCTCAAAATTAAAGAAATATAATTCAAATAATATATTTGTATATATATTCAGAGAAATTAAAAGTATTGGCAATGTCAGACAAAAATTCAAAACACTGACACATCCCTGAATGTCAGCACAAGTCTGAGGCTCTTCTTGGTAATATGATCAGCATTTCCAACATGCATACCATGACCCACTCACTTCAGTGTGTGCATTTATCCTAAAGAGACAATTGCTTTTCAAATATTTAAGTTTAAGGACAGCCACGGCAGTGCTGTTACAGCAGAAGAAAATAATAGAAACAGAAAACAGGAACATAAATATATAACTGTTGTCCATCAATAATTGTTTGGTTGGAAAAAATTCTGATTATATTCATAAATGGAATAGAACACAGCAACCACTAAAAATAATGGCATAAATCTATATTTATAAATATGGAACAATGCTCATACGTGTCAATTAGGTTAATACACACAGTTTTGGTGACTTCACAAAACAGAAATGTATGTTTCACTCCCACAGTCTAACAGGTAGCAGGGGTCGGAGAGGTGTGCCCCACTCTGCACAGCCCTGTAAGGCCCCAGATTTTCAGAGGTCCCTGATGAATGGACTAGCTAGCTGCAATGAGAGGTGGAGAAAAGTGACTCAACAGTAGACATTAGGAGGTAGAAATGGCACAAACTGTTCACTGACCGGTACCTCAGGAGAGAAGCTAGAGAGCCGAGAATGACCATGGCAGCGCCATGCCGGCCGACCGGAACTGGGAGGGGACAAAGGGTATGATTGGTCTGGGGATCCAAGCCCTTCAGGGACACCCGGGAGGACAGATGAGAAGGCAGCTGGACAGGTGCTTCTGGAGCTCAAGGAAGCATCCAAGCTGAAGAAGGGGCTGGAAGCACCAGCATCTGGGTAGATACAGAGCTAAGAGAGAGGAATGAGCCCTCCCGGCAAGCATGGATATAGCCGTGAGGAAATAATACCAACACGGAGGGAAGGGAAAAGGAAAAGCCTCCTCGAAGAGGACCCGAGGGAGACAGGGGGATGGGACCTGGAGAAGGGCCACCATGGAGGCCGAGGGAATGGGGTTTTCTCAAGAAGGAGGAAAGTTCAATAAAGCCAAATGCTGTAGAAAAATCAAGTAAAATAAATACAAATAAATTTTGTTAGGTTTGCCAGCAAGAAGCAGGAGGAGAGAGGATGGTAAAGCTCTGAGTAAGTGTGGTTTCAAGGCAGGAGGTAAGAGGGCACAGAGAATCCACGCTGCTGAAGGTTCAGAAGTTAATGGGGTTGAGAAATAGAGAGCATAGGTATGTTTCAGAAGTCAAACTGTGAAGAGGAGGAGAGTTGTAGGGCAGCAACACATGGGGGACAGTATCCACAGAAGGGTTTTGTTTTGTCTCATTTTTTTTAAGACCATGAGGATTTGAAAATGCTTCAGTGCAGATGGAAAGAGAGGCTAAAGAGAAAATATACTTCCTAGGTAAGTGGGAGAAAATGGTCCTATGCCCGAAGAATAACTCCTAAATATAATGGGAAGGAAGAAAAACTATGGGTGAACATCAAAGGAGGTTTTAGGGTTTCTTGTCCGTTCATTCAGGTGGGGTCTCGGGAACTCTCTTGGATTTGCTGAATCCAATCAGCCTACAGGAGAAGACAAAGGAAACTAAGATCAGGTTCCAGGAAGATTTAAAAGTCAGACTTGAAAATGTCATTCATCACTTCTACCTACAATTGCACTGGCCAAAATCTAGTTATTTGCCCAAAAAGCTGCAAAGGGAGTAGAAATGTTATCTACCTGCCCAGCGGGAGGAGAGATGTACATGTCGGTGAGCACTTGAGATCCGCCGAATAGAACAACAACAAAAAAAACGATGCTGTTGTTCTTGCACTGGTTTTGTTAATATTTGTATCCATAAGAGTTTATTCCATGACTTGAACATGGTGGGCCCTCAAGAAACCTCTGAGGAGAAAAACGGAAAGGAGGAGGAGGAAAGAAGGACTGAGAGAGAGCCAGGGGTGTTTTTCTAGAACCAAGGCTGATTTTTCATACATTAGCTATAGAAGGTAGCTGCTTAGCTGGTGTGATTTGACTAGGAGTTGTCCTACAAAACTCCTATAATAAACAAATGAAAACCCAGTTACAGCAGTTAAAAGCTCTGCCCTGAAAATGAAGACACATGATCCAAACTTGAAGCCTGTCAACAAAGTGCCCAAGTTATGAAAAAGTAAGGTGCCAGAGGCCAGAAAGTTATCTGGTCTAATTTCACAGATATGCACATGCTACAGTCTAGCCAAGGGCACCATAGAATTGATAGTTCCATTGGTAGAACTGATGTTGATAACCATACTCTTTATACCCTTTGGAGTCTCATCTAGCTTTTTGCTTTACTTCTGATTCATTTATTTAACAAGCAAGCACCATTCTGAGTTGTAACCGTAGTGTTCGTTAGGTTCACAGAGACAATTAAGACTGTCCACAGTCTACAGGGAGACAAACACAAACATGGAGACCAACAGATCAAATGTCCAAAGATGAGGCAGTGTGCACCAGAGGATCTAAGGGAGAAGGGAACATGGGGCAGGAAGGAAAGGAACTCTAAGCATAAGAACCAGACCTGACAAAAGCATGGCGTGGGAACGTGCCCCAAACGACATGGCCCGGTTGTGGGACTGCACGCCGTTCTGCATGGCTGGCTATCTGGGCAAGGGGCATGTTGACCCTCCACTTGTGAACTTATGCATGGTACTCATTTCTCACATTAGAAAAGCAGCCACACTTCCCAGGAATTAATGGAAAAAAGGTGTCCATATTGTTGCTACAAAACTGAACTCTTCACACTTTTGATGATTGTGTTCATTTCTTCATTTCAGTGTAACACACTGCACAAAATAACTACAATTCAATTATTTTATCCCTCTCTAATGTTTATTTGGAGTTTTTCTCGTTCTCTCTATATGTTCAGTCTTTTTTGTTGTTGTTGTTTTTGTTTCCCATTAGAGAGGGAATAAATCACATCTTGCTCAAAACACTGTCTTTATTATTTCTGTATGTATCTTCCAGTTGTCTGTAGTGATTTTAATGTAGCATTTTAAAATGCCAGTATGTTTTAATAACATGGTATACCTTTTGCTCTTGCAAAAACATCACATTATTCAATGTACGTAACTGCAAAAGGATATGACTCTTATGTAATTTATGTGTCCTTGTGGTGTATTATTAATGTGTGCACTTTATAAGGGTATAATTTTGGAAGCAATTTTCCATAAAATTGTTATACGTGTTATCTTATAAATTTGAGATAATTTGGCACAATATTCATTTAACCAAATTACCCCAGTAATAACATCTCTTCATTTGTAAATACCAGTTTAGACTGACATTACACATTTTTGGTAAGACACTGAGCCTTGTAGATGCACCCAGATACTGCTGCATAATTTAGGGTGACAAGTAACTTACTCTACTCCCATGTGAAGGCCAGTACTGCTCCCTCCAGTTGAAATGCACACCTAGACACTCTTTAGCAAAACCAACACTTTTTCACAAAATGCCAAGACTCTAATAACATTTGATTCTAAGAAGCCATTGAGGCCGGTGTACATATCAAAGTGAAAAGTGGACTTGCATTAGGAGAACTTAGAATCATGGGCTGGTTCAGCCTTTTTGGCAGTGGTTTTGTGGCTTGGGACAAGATCTGAAATGTCAGATCATCTTCAGTCTCTTTACTTGATTACATAAAGATAATGAGATTGGACTGGATCACAAACATTTCTTGGAGAATTAAATCAACTGTCGTTGATCTACTTCAGTACTTAATTGTGTATTAATCTATCTTGTCTCTTTTTAAGGTCTGCCTATCCCATCTCTACCAAAGTACTGCAAAGTCATCTACCCTATGGCATGGATCATCCCATTCAACCACTTTTGTAAAGCGCTTAAACTGCCTTCCACGTTAAAGGCTAGGACTGAGGAGTCCTGAGGCCTGTGCTCAGGTCCTGTCTCCATCACTTGCTGATTCTTTGTCCTTGAGAAATTTATTTCTCCTCTACACAGGGTGCTTTGGGTATGCTATATGACCTCCCTGAGCCTGAATTCCAGTTTGTTCATCAGTAAAGCGGAATGATAATGCCTTTCCCAAGGATGTGGTGAAGAGGCTCATGGAAAGAATACCAGTAAGGGCGTTAGCATAGTGCCTGAATCACGGGATACTTCAAGAAATGCAGCTAATAACCAAGGATGAGAGTACTGGGAAAGAGTAGGTCTTAAGGAAATCCACTCTCTCTTCTCAAACCCAGCCTGGCACAGAGGGAAGGAGAAGCTAATGATCAGCAATGAAGCATCTCCCTTTATCTCCATCACAGCACACTAGAAGCATTAGACAAATATTGCTTAAATTAAATTGAAAGCACACTCTGATTTTATTTTAAAATATATGGCAAAAAATGGAACAGGGAGACGAAAGCCATCATTATACCCAATGATGCCCTGTGTTCATGGAAGGCAGAATCACACTATGGATTTCTGCACAAGCACAAAGCTACCTGCAAGCAGCAGATGCAAGACACCGTTGAGTAGGAGTCTTAGAACAAAGTGGTGGGCCGGCAGTAGGCTGGAGAGCTTCCAAAGGCCTTGAAACCAGGCGGGGGACAGATCGAATGCCCTCGGTGGTTAGGAACAAAGGCATTAATGTGTTAATTCTCTTTGTGATTCTGAGTGTAAATGTCCTGGTCCCTGGAGTCCATAGGAATGACAGATGATGACTAACGGGCCAACCGCTCTCCCTGGCCCAGGCTGGGCTTATGCCTGGCCAGCATCTTTAAACAATGAGTGAGGTTTGGGAATAAACCACACTTGGCTTAGCTGTGTCCATTACCAAGTAAATCATGGCACACTGGGGCCAGGCAGAATATCACAGTTCTATTCTTCATGGCTAGATTTCTGTGTGTATTGAATCTTTCATTGACAGGGAAATCTCTTCCCCCTCCTTCAACCCAGCTATTCATCATGTATTCAGTATAATATTATCTGGTCGCCAGCTATGCCAGGAGGAGAGAATGATAACAAGCCACAGCCCTACCTTCTGAGGGCTTACATCTGCCATGGCCAGCAGGCCCTCCTTGTTTTTTCTGAGTACCCTCTCCTAAATCTATCCTTCCCTTCCTGTTCCCAGGGACTCATGAGGTCAGGTGGAGGCACTGATCCAAACTGTCCTGAAAAGAACAAAATAAAACCCAAAGGGTCTCTCCAGTAAAACGACCAGGGTCTCCAGAGAGGCCAACCCTAGCCAACCACCCATCAGTCACTGACAATGCCTCAGAGACAGCTAAGAAGCAGGTAAAACAGTATAAATTATTAGGCCTGTGGTACAAAAAGGAACCCAGCCTGGAGTGCTGTGTGTCAGTACAAACCTGCCTTTACTGGCAGCCCAAGAATTTTTTTCACTGGGGTTTGAACGGGCTTGGAGCAGCAGCCTGTCTGCATTCAGTGCTGGGAATAGTCAAGGCAGCAGAAGTGTTTCACAAGGGAGAATTTGACTTTGGTTCCCAAAACACATATGTGGAATCCTTGCATCTCAGTGCTCTATTGAATAATCTTCACATGAAGTGCTTTCAACCAATAGGGGTGGAGTTAGGCATAGATTAGCAAATCTTTAGTAAGAACCTACTTTTTATTCTGCTCTAAAATTGTCTTTCAAGACTGAGGGAGAAGTTTAAGACAGAACTCCCACTCTGAGGAGATTAAAAGCTGTGAGAACATGAAAACGAAATGCAGGAGAAGAAACGATTTGAGTTAGGCTGCATGAGGTTTTCAGTTGTGCAGCACATACTGACGGGAGCAGGTGCTGTCAGGGTAAGCTCGGAGCGGCTGAATCTCGGCAGAGGGAGTTGTCTTCTCAATGTGGGGCCCGGGCAATCTTACTCTGGAAGCTCTTCTAGGACCACCAGATGGGCCTCTGTGCTCAGATACAGAAGAAAACTTAGAGCTGATCAAAACCTAGACATGCACCACAAAACCACAGAAACTCCACAGAAGTTTCAGAGCGGAACCTTATAGTTCTATCTCAACAGAAGGGAGAGAGGCGCTATGTTCATGTGGATACAAAAACAACACTTCTCTAAAAGTTTTCAAATCCCCACTTAATTCTCACTATTTTCCAACAGTGGTGACATGGTGGTAATGTCACAGGAATGTTACAAAGTCACACACAAATGCAATAATTATTACAGCCTGGAGACTAGTCATACGCAGGCCAGAAACCTGGCAATACATTTCTGTACAGCCGATGGTGGTCTGACAGCCAAATTCCCCATGTGCTTCAGAAAGAATTTTCACTACTCGTGAAGCCAGTTGACTAGCCAGGCCTGTCTGGGGTGTCAGGGGGGTCAGACCTTGTTGATATCAATCAGGGGTCTGAAGTGAGATCCTCAGAGGCTGGTCAAATTCTTAAGTTATGCTTTAATCTTGGGCATACTGTTTCCAAACTTGTGCAGAGAGCTTCAGTACTGTATTTTTAAAATGTGGTTCAATTCCACATATTGAGCATATAATCTGTGCCAGGCACTCTGCAAGACACAGGAATATAGAGATAAATACTGTTTCTTGCTCTTAATGAGGACCTAATCTGACAAGAAAAACATAAACAAGTAAGTACAAGGTATGTGACAAAATTCTTGTGTACAAGAATTACACAAAAGAGGCTAAAGTGCTGCAGGTATCACTTTTATACAATTGGTGCAGGTTGAGGGCAGAACAAAGCTACAAGCCTTTTAGGCTGACCACCATTTTCTCCTTAATCATAAACCATAAAATATTTGTTTAGAACATAGTTTTAATATAATATCAGCTGCATTGATTTTATAATCTCCAAAGTAATTCCTTGTGTCTAGTGTCATAACACTTCTAAGAGTAAATAAATTGAGGTTCAGAAGATGAAGTGACTACCCCAACCTGAGAAGTGTCAGAGCAGAATAATCAGCCTAGAACCACGGACCATAAGCCTGGCATTCTTCTTATCACAACCTGCGGTTCGACTGTAACCATAATACCTCGATTTATAATCCAATCATATACATAATTATATTAAATGTAAATGGCCTAAACCTGCTATTTAAAGATGGAGGCTGTCAAATTACATAAAAAATAAAAGCAAGAACCAACTGTTTTTAATAATGAATTAAAAGGGTAAGGAGACTGTGACTACCTCTTGGGAAATTCAAAAGAACATTGCTCCCATAATACCAAAAAAAAAAGAACCAATAACCTACATGATCACACAACACTGCTTGATCCCATTAGAGAACTGAGGTCTGGGTGCAACCCAGTGTACGTTTCCCCAGTACCCAAAAGGAGAGCTTTCCTACAAGGCCTTTGCTAATCGGAAATGGCTTAGTGTGAAGTGATTAATATTAATCTACATGGAACAGTTTTTGAGCATTCCCAGACCCCCAAATCACAGAGTAAGTTGAGATGAAGCAGAGGTGCTCACAGACGCAGTTCACAGCTCCAGCAGCTTGATGCTGAGATGCTGAGTGTGGTTCCTGGGAAGGAGCTCCGTGGGGCACTCCCACTGCTGGGATGTGTGCTGCCTCTATAATGACTCTGCAAGTCAAAGGCTCAATGCTATTTTTCCTTTTTGTCTTTTTCCATAAAGGCGAAATTCCTCTTTGGATTTTGGTTAGCAAAAATAGGTACTAATGTAGGACTTTTGTAAAAAGCAAAGCGGCCTCACATGAGCTTTCAGAAAGAGGGAGATACCTGTATTCCAAAACATGAGGAAAGAGAAACTGGAAGGACCATGGATGTGAGCACTTACTTCCTGGGCCAGGTGCTGCTGCCAGACAAACCAGTGAGAGAATTCAGCTAAACATCTGTAACTGAGGGTGGGTTACCTGGAGGCTACAGAATCCCTGGATGCCCCAGTCACAGGGGGTTCACACCAACTTCAACTTTCTCTCCATGGACCTCAGCGGGTGCTCAGAAGAGCCACGAGCCCTGGGGGAAGACAGGAACCTGAGGAAGCCCCCCTTGGCAGGCTTGAGGGAGGGAAACAGCAGCAAGAAGAGAGGCACAAGGCTCCATTCAAATCTTTTCTCCCAGCCCCCTTGATGGAATAAAAGGCATGGGAAACTGGCAGAAAGACAACAAACCTGGTCGCCCACGGGCCACGGGTAAAATGCAGTTCAGTTGGAGAAAAGAACAGAAGAAGAAAGTATTCTGCCCTTGGGAGGAGGTATGAAAATGTCCTGAGCTCAGAAAATTAGAGATCCCTTCCTGCTGGGGAGGGGATGGTCCATGAGAGGCCCCACCACTGGGAACTAGGGACATGGGACATGCCCAAGGTGCAGGTTGAACAAGGACAAACGAAAACTGCCACTGGGCAGGGCAAGTGTATAGACAGAGAGTCTAAGACACAGGCTCAAAGGGAAGCCTTGGAGCTGGTGGTGAAACCCAGCAGGCGGACGTGCCACCAGCCCAGGGGCAAGGGCAAGGTCACGCCAGAGGAGCTGGGTTCTCTGATGCCAGGTGCTGAGCACGAGGACCTCAACCACAAACTCTCAGACTCAGCAAACTCCCTCCTAGATGGACACAGTTCCCACCACGTGAAGCCTAGCAAAAGAAAATGTGTGCCCATTTCCACATACATGTTCTATTAACATTACATTGGCCAAATGCTAGGTGTTCCATAATTAGCCTGAATCTTCAGAATAATTCCTTTTCTGCAGCCCCTATGACTTTTAGGTTTTTATTCTAAGCAAATCTTAATTTTGGAAGTGGAATATTTATAATTAATTCTGCAAATTAATTCTCTGTGGTGATCTTTTAAGAACATGAATTAATGATGCCACTCCCTTCCTTACAATCCTGCATGACTGGCCCTCGCTATTTCTCCAGCTTCATCTTGCACCGATCTTTGCCGAGACCACTCATTGTCCTGCAGTCCCTCAAACGTCCTGATGTCTTTCCCAGCCCAGAGCCTTCCCAGGGCGCTCTTCTCTCGAGAGGGTTATGCTCATCCTCCATCTGACCGGCTCCTTTCTCATCTCCAGGCCTCAACTTAAATGCTACCTTCCCGAAAAGGGTTTTCGTGACTGTCCAATCAAAGCAGATGCGTTCTTCTGTTCTCTAAATGTTCAACTTGGTCCGTTCATGCTGCTCTAACCGAACACCATAGACTGGGTGGCTTAAGCAGCAGACAGGTTTTTATTAATAAGCATCAAATTTATTTCAATATCTAGTTTAATTTTACATTAAAGCCGTTGGACAATTTTTTGTCATTTAAAATTCATTATCAGAGGCAAGGAAAACATGAAGAAGCTATTCAAGACTAATGGCAAATAAAGGTTTTGGACAATGCATTTATAAAAGTCATGTTTAATAGTAAAAAGTTCCAGTTATACTAGTTGACTGAATGTACTTTAGATCTTCTATTTCTAATTACAGCACATTCTCTCACAGACAGAATTCATCTTCTCACTCCATTGCACTCCAAGTTCTGGAGGCCAGAAACCTAGTAAGATCAAGGTGACGGCAGCCTCGGGGCTGGTGAGGGCCCTTGTCTGTTCATGTGACAGACAGCAGAGCTGTCTGGGGTACCTTCCGTGAGGGCACGATTCCCTTTCCCGGGGGCTCCACCCTCATGCCCCACCTCCTGAATCTACCACACTGGGTGTCAGGAGGAACCATGAATAGGGGGGGACATAAGCCTTCAGTCTAGAGCAGCATTCTTTTTGTTCACAGACTGCATCACAATTTAACACATTTGTTTCGTGTTCACCTGCCGGATGCCTGTCCTATGGACTATAAGGTCTGCAAAGCACAAGGGTTTGTGGGTTGTTTTGGTACTTTTTTTGTTTGGTCTTTAAATCGCTGAACATCCAAAGCCTAATATATTGCCTGTTTGCATAACAGGCAGTCAACTGCATCCTTTTTAAACATTTATGAAATGTGTAGCCAAAAGGGAATCATTTCTAAATCAATGAAACTCATCAAAGAAAGGAAATAGGGAAGGAGGATGAAAAGAGAAGAGGAAAGAGATGGGAGAGCTGAGAAGGGAATGTGAGGAAAGAGAAAAAGAAACTGTGGACAATAATTTATTCTACATGTGCCTTGTTTTCCTTAAGCCAGTGGTTCTCAAGCTTGGCCGCGGCCAGAGTCTGTGGGAAGCTTTACAATTCACTGGTGCCTGGGGGCTGATCCCCGTGGCTCTCGCTGCTGGGTCTTCGGTGTAGCCTGGGCACTGGGGACTTGAAGAAGCAGCTCAGGTGATTTTAATGTGCAGCCAAATCTGAGAACCACAGCCCCAAGCCCAGGGAAACACTGCCAGCTCACTGACTTGCCATGATGTTGGAAGAGCCCAAGGTGCTGGTCACTCGCGGGTGTGTCTGTCAAGAACCGAGCCCCTCCCCTGGGAGTGTGCTTGCCCAGGGCACAGGCAGCTGAGGCATCTGGCTGGGGCTTGGGTTCCGTCCGGGGGCAGATTAAGCCAGACAGGCAGGCCCCCCTGCAGCCCAGGCCCCCCTGCAGCCCAGGCCCCCCTGCACCCCAGGACCCCTGCACCCCAGGCCCCCTGCAGCCCAAGCCCAGCAAAACGGTGACAGCTTGCCAGTGACAGCGCTGCCCTGGACCTGCAGGCATTTCCGCCTGGACGAGTGCTGCGGGGATCGTAGAGGTCAGGAGAGGCTGGGGTGGGGCGGGGGGAGTGAGAAACACAGCCCTACTTCACAGCCTCTTCCTACGTTCCTGAAAAAACCCAGACCATCTCCGCAGAGCAAGACTGTGTGGCAGATGGGGAAGAGGGTGGAAACAGCATCTGACTGGAATGGAGGAACCACCGGCCAGGGGAGACAACAGGGTGGAATCCAGAAAGCCAGGCCTATGAGAGGCCCCACCAAGGCCCGGGGTGTTGGGGCCGGAAGAGCAGAGCAAGACTTCCCAAGTCCGTTCCGGAGACAGATCTCCTCACTGGGCACCAGCGGCCAGATGCATGACAACAGAGAACGGCTTGTGCCGTCACTGATGGGAGACGTCTCACAATGTGGGTTGACTGCACTCAGTGGATTTAATGGACAGCACCTCGTCTCGAGGCTGACCGGGAGTCAGGGCCCTTTGGGCGGCCAGGGCGTTCGCCCCCATTCTGTCAGCCCCTGAGCTCCGCGTTTGGAACTGCAGGTACTCCTCACGGCTGCCCAGGAGGTGGGGCAGGGCCATGCCTTGGGCTAGGTGCGGGGACCCTGGCACCCCTGCTCCGGCCATTGCTTTCTTCACAGGGTGGCTCTGCTCATCCAAAATCGTCTTCCTGGAGAGCCCCTTTTTCCCATATGTCAGCCCATGCTTCCTCCTGCCTCCCTCTCTCAGTCACTCTGGCTCCCTCCTCCACCCAATGGGGCCCTTCACCCCAAGACTGGAGAGCAGGGGTCTCCCCGAGACTCCCTGCCTATCCTGGAAAAGAAGCCCACAGCTGCTTACACAGAGTGAAAGACTGGAGGGTCGGACCAGGCAGGGCACTGGCAGGGCAAGGACTCAGTGTCCCGAGATGGATGTCTCCTTCCATTCTGCCTCGGTCTGTGGGCAGAGCGCTGCCTCCTCAGAGCCGCTTTGCGCTGCTAGTCAGGGGCCAAGTATCCAGAACATACCCAGAAAGCAGCCTCTTCAGACCCTCTCAGTACCTCTCAATGCCACTGGGAGTCTGGTGTTTCAGGGTCCTTGAAGACAGGTAGCCACCCATGTCAGGTCACCTGCAGACAGGTGTCTGCCCCGTGTAAGACCGGTTGCCTGGGTGCTTTCTCACACTGTCAGTATGTCTCCCACAGACCTGGACCTCAGTTTCCCCACCTGCAAAGTGAGATGGACAGCTGAGATGACCCCTGAGTTCCGCAGCTCACTTCCATCTGGCCTCTGCCGAAAGCCAATTCTTCAGTGTGGCTGGATCCAGCAGACATTTTCCAATCCTCATCTAATTTGGGCTCATCTAATTCAGCAGCATTTAAAACCACTGCCACCCCTCCCCTTAGAATAGCCTGCCCCCTTGGCTTCCATGAAGAAGCAGAGCCCCTCCTCCCCACGGCAGGGCACCCTCCTCAGCGGGGCCACATGCACTGGGGCTCTGTTTAGGCTCTCTCAGCCTTGCCTTACCTGTCCTCCCCAAGGTGATGCCTCCCATGTGTCTGGCTTTCATCACCAGACATAATCAAATGGCTCGGGGCATCCTAGCTCCAACTCAGATCTCACCTCTGAAACTACAGAGCCAATGGCCTGCTTAAGAAACCTGGTTAGATGTTGTAAAAGTACCTCCAATTTAACATACCAGACTCCAAATTCATGTGAGTTTCCCTACGAACCTGGTTGTCCTCCAGCACCCCATCTCAGAGAAACACCAACATGCATCCTTTGGCACACAGCAGGGACCTAGAAATGATCACTAACATCTTCCCTTAACTCATTCGCCATCCTCAATGTCCCACACGACCCTGTTGATGCTTCCTCACAAAGGGCTCTCCAAACTGGCCTCTTCCACCCATCTTCACACCCACACCCACCTGGTCACCATCACAAGACCCTCTGCCCTGCTTCTACACCCCACCTCCACTTGCTGCCAGAAGCCCATGGCCTACTGCCCACCCTCCCTGCTCATTGTCCTCACAATGAAGCCAGTGTATTTAAGAGGCTCTGTACACCTGCCCCCACCTGTCCAGTGTCATCTCACCTACAGCACTCTCACCCTCCCACTGCAGGCACCCTCCACTCCTTCAGTCCTTGGGACGTCTGACCTCTCCTACCCTGGGCGTTTCTCCTGGCCTCCTGTCTCTTCTTCACCTGGTTCACACCCACTTCATCCCCCACATCCCACCTCAAGTGATTTCCTCAGGGACACTGGCTCTGTCAAGTCCACAGAGCTCCATACATCTTTTCATGATGCTTTCATGGTTACAAGTCCACATCCATTGCTTGTTATTTCCTTATGGGCTATCCCTCCTACGACATTAAAGTTCCATAGGAGCAAAGCTATGTCTGAATTTGTTCACCATTCACGGCACCCAGCACATGGTAGATGCCTAATAAAGAATGTGCCTGAATGGCTGGATGAATGAGGCTACACTGCAAACCAGATTTTATTTATTTAAATCAGTCAGCATGGCAGAGCAGAGGAACAGCAGATTGGGAACGGGCTGGTGGGGCTTCAAGTCCTGACTCTCTGGTATTTGCTGTGTGACTGTAGTTGAATCGCTTGCACATCTGGCCTCAGCTGCCTCATCTATGACATCAATGCTTTGTTCCAGTTTGGATGTTTTAGGATTCTCTGACCTGCCTCAGCATGACTCTGATGCAGGGGATTCTCCATGGGAAAAAGCTGCACTAGAAGAGCTAGCATATTTCTAAGATGCTCTGACTGGAGCTGTATAAGGCATTGGGGTGTCACTTTCTCAGTCAACATACCCCCAGGGGCCTCACTTCAAATGTCACAAGAGCTTAAATTCCAGCACATCTTAGAATTCATTAAATGCCATAAGGAGTTCAGTGACATAAAACACTGCTGTCAATCTACCAGTTGGTCTCCAATTAGCCACCTGATTTCACTTATAGCTCAGTATCTAGAAAAACTGACATTCAAGTGAATCCAAGACAGGCAGATGTTTATCAACTGCATAACCATGGGTCGGTTTATTTAATTATGGAGAATCGGTTTGATCTTAGAAAAACTGGATATTAAAGCATGTCATTCACATAAATCTGTGCTAAGAGAACTTTTTGTTATGGAGGTCATGCTCTAACTCTGTGCCATCCCAAGTGGTGGCCACAAGTCACATGTGACTACTGAGTGCTTGAAATGTGGTTGGTGTGAAGAGGAACTGGTTTCTAATTGTTCTTAATTTCAATTTAAATAGCTTCATGTGGCTGGCAGCTGCCATCCTGGGTGACACAGGATCTAAATGATGTGATCCATATATGAAGCACCCCCCACATAGCAAATCCACAGCGGCCGCTGTCCACTACCACCAACTCCACCCTCATGAAAGTGACTAGAGCAACTCCCTAAATCCACTCATCTCTTGATCCCTCTGTTTAACTTACTGCATTAAAGGGATCCAGGTTGTAGAAAGTAAGGCCCAGTCATGTCACAGATGAGGACCACAGCTTTGAGTCTGAGAGTCTCACGGCCAGCACACGCTTACGTCCTCATGTATACACCCATTTCACAATGACCTGCTCAGTGTTGACTGTATGGGGAAGGAGGAGACTGTGAGCGGCACCTGCACCTCTGAAGGAGACGGGGAGTCCTGAGTTGTGATGACTCCGCTCCGCTCCGCTCCTCAGTGATATTTCTTTAAAAATCTTCAGCTCTCCTTAAGTTGGGCTCCCTAGTTAATCCCAGTTTTAGACCTGTCCTCTTTCTTTCTAGATGCAAGTTAGAAGCAAGAAAATATTAATGGTAGGCGCCTTTTACAGGCCACAAATGAAATCTGCAAAGCCAATTTCTTTTCTTATGCTTAATGTTTAGCGAAAGCAAAACACACACATACACACACATGGGAAAACTGGCCAGCACACTCCTGCAATTCAACACTCTAAACGATCACCAACTGGGAATGGAAACCCAAGTTAGGAGTGAGCTTTACCATGCCTGACACATTATGTTGATCAGAAACTCTGGATAATATCAAAAGACTGAGGAAATTAAGGCTTGATGAAGCATGAATAATTAAGACCAGGCCAGTACCAGAGAGAAAGAAGATTCCAAAGAATAAAATCAATTTGTAAACATAAGGGAATAGAACTATCTGTGGCTCACATTTATTTCCATGTGGAATGTTTGTCTGGCATCTGTCATCAAATGGTGAGATTGATTTTTCTGACTACCTCAATACGAATTTCCAATTAACCTACAAAGCCTAGAATTTCCACACAGAGAGAAATAAGAATCATAAAACTTGTAGAAAATTGAGGCCAAGCACAGAAATTGTGCTTTGCAGTATAAACTAAAAATTCCATTTTTGGTTTCTGAAAATACAACCCACCCAGTGCTATTAGTCAGTCAAGAGCAGACAAGCTCACCCTCTCAGCCCCCTATTCTTTGCATGTCTTTTCACCTATCTTCCCCCCCACACACACACACATACACACTTTACAGTTGCACAGCTATTTATTTAGGTGACTAAGTTCAAATTTGCTAAGGAGAGGTCTGGCAGAAGAATAATGCCATAAGCTGGTACAGTACAGACCTGGAGATGGCTTAGGGAACCTCGCTGGAGTGAGAGAAATGGATGCTTGCACACTGTTGATGTTGACAGAAAGTTCAGTTTTACTGAACCCCAAGGGATGAGATCTATTTCCTTTTCTGCATCCCCCACTTCCTGTTGCAGCACCGGAGGAAGCTGTGTGCTGCAGGGGGAAGGGCACCCTGCAGTCAGCCCCAGCGGGAGCCGGCAAAGGCCCAGGATTGCGGGGGGCTCCCGGACACGCGGGGCTCACTGAGGGGCCACCATGCTCCTCCCCTAGAGGGCCCCCAGACTGGGGTACCTGTCAGATAGCCCCATGTTCCCTCCGCAGTACCTGCTCATCCGCTGGGATGATGAGTTCCATGACCAAAGAGCGGCCTGTGAGGAGAGCAGCACCTCTGTTCCCTAGATTGACACTGTGAGAGCTGTGGGGACAGGGATATTGCCCAAGGCCCCATGGCACAGCTACAAAAGGTGAGAGTGACTGCTTCATCACTTTTGGATGTGAAATTCCCAACCTGAGGCTGTGCAGTGCCACAAGCCTCGGTGGGGAGCCCGGGTGACAAGTTCCCAGGTGCAACTGGGGCGCTAGCGTCCCTGCAAAATTCCTGCACTGCAGCAAAAGAGAGGCAGTCATACACTTCAAGAGTCTGTTTGCTGCTTAACTCCCCTGATTTCTTTCTTACTCTTCCTACCTGTAAGGGGTCAATTAGACATTCATAGACATTCTAGGAGCACAGAGTTGATTCTGCATCTCATGTCTATGCCTGGTTTTTAGGTCACAACTTTTAAGATCTTAACAACCTTCTTTAAAGAAAGGTTGGGGCAGAGGTGTGAGAAAGGCCAAAATCCTTACAGCATCCTGAAGGACACATACTTTTCCACACACGGATCACACTGCAAAAATGATCAGTTTAGTCAAGTTGTGGGTTGTCTCAGGGTAATTTAATGGCAATTATTTCCCTTTGCCAAAGCACGTTGAGGCTACAAGGATGAAAATAAAAATTAATTCTGAGATTACCAATTTCAGAGATAATGATGTCTGCAAAAGTGACTAGACTACATTTCCATGTATAAAGACATTTAGACGCATTAACTGATAAACCTATGGTTCATCCCAAATTTGACCCATGATATTTGCCTTCTGAAATGAAGACATGCAGTTAACCTATCACCGTGAGACACTCTCCATCCTCTTCAAAATATCTGCCACACGTATTTATTTTCCAAAGCATTTTCTGGTGCAATGGATGTGCACCCATGTGCTCCCAAAAGCCAATGGCCCCTTTTTCAAATAATTAACACTATGTTTGCTTCTGCTTGCCAGGACAAGGCTGGGGCCTGTTGACTGTGTTTGGCAGGGAGTTGTCTAGATTCACAGTTGAGCCTTCCGTTCATAAGATGTGAATGTCAAAACCTCCAGAGTCTCAGATGGCTGCTGAGCTGCGTCTTCAGACACCCAAAGGAAACAGAGATTCAGAGCAGAGGGTGGAAACTACGCGTGATTCCATGTGCTTGATACGTTGTCATTGCTATATATGCACACACACCTGATATTTAAAACAATCTAAGGAAATATGGGATGCTTACAGCACACCATTTGTGGTTTTCCCCCTAGTTTTATTGAAATACAATTCACATATAATATTGTGTTAGTTTCAGGTGTACAACATAATGGTATGCTGTATGTATGTATAGGGAAATGATCTTCACAAAAGTCTAGTTAAAATCCATAAATAGCTACATTTTTTCTTGTAATGAGAAATTTTAAGATTTACTACTTAGCAACTTTCAAATATGCCATACAGTATTGTTAACTATAGGCACCATGCTGTACATTATACCCCCAGAACTTATTTAACTGTAAGTTTTGTACCTTTTGATGACCTTCACCCATTTCTCTGCTCCCCTCATCCCTAGCCTCTGGCAACCACTAGTCACTTATCTCTCTCTACGAGCTTGGTTTTCTTAGACTTCATATGTAGCTGAGATCATACAGTATTTGTCTTTCTCTGTCTAACTTACTTCACATTGCCTAATGACCTCAAAGTCCATCCATGTTGTTGCAAATGGCAGGATTTCCTTCCTTTATATGGCTGAATAATACTCCATTGTATGTGTGAGATAGATATATAAAAATTGTATATATACATATATATATATATATAATGTTTTATTTATCATTCATCTGTTGATGGAAAATTAGGTGGTTTCCACGTCTTGAGTATTGTAAATAATCCTGCAATGAACACAGGGGGCGCAGGTATCTTTTCAAGAGAGTGGTTTTGTTTCCTTTGGTGAAACATCCAGAACTGGGATTGCTGGATCAGATGGTAGTTCTGTTTTTAACGTTTTGCGGACCCTCCACGCTGTTCTTCCTGGTGGCTTCCCAGCTTACATCTCCACCGTCAGTGCACAGGCTTCCTTTGCTCCACATCCTCGCCACCCCTTGTTGTCGTCTTGAATTTCTGGTGACAGTCATGCTGACAGCCGTGAGGTGGTACGTCAGTGTGGTTTTGATTTGCATTCCCCTGAGGATTCACGATGTTGAGCACCTTTTTGTACACTGCTGGCCATCTGCACGTCTTCTTTGGAAAAATAACTGTTCAGATACTCTGCCCAATTTTTAATCGGATTGCTTTCTTTGCTATTGAGTTGTATTAGTTCTTTACATATTTTGGATATTAAGCCTTTATCAGATATGATTTGCAAATATTGTCTCCCATTCCATAGGTTGCATTTTCATTTTTTTGATGATTTACCTCTTTTTTTTTTAGCTAAGTAAACGTACCTTTCCGCATTCCTTATTAATTTTATGTTTTAAAAATGCAGGGGGGTAGTCTGTCTCATAAGATTTCCTACCATTGACAATATATGTAATATTAGATATACATAATACCCATTTATTTAAAAAAAACAAGTTTTTTCATGTAAACTCAAGTTTTCAGACTGAACAAGAGCAGCTGCGCATCATTTAATGTCCTGCACCTCAGCTCCCACGGGTCATTCCTTTACCCCCAATTAGAGACAGCCGCCATCCTACCTAATGGAGGCCTCGATCTATATTCTATACAATTGGCAGAACTCACTAGATAATTTTCACATTTCCCTTTTACTCTAAAATCACCAATTTATTAACTATCCATGGAGGGTGCGAACAAAGTATGGGGCTTTAATTAGATGGCACTGGGTAGGAGGTCTTACCCTCTGCTTATTAGCTGTGTGACCTTTCTCTGTCTCTCAAATGAAGGTAATGATACTTCTTCTGAGGATGAAGTGAAATGATGAATGTGAAGTACAGCAAGAAATAACAGCATTAGTATTTGTACTGATTCAAATCATAGAGACATTGCCCAGTGTAGATGGAAGTCTACAGACAATGCAGGCTCGGGCTCGGTGGATTTCATGGGCCCTGAACTTCTCATGGCTGTTCTGCGGTGAGTCAGCTTCATTCTGATGCCCACTGCCCAGCTCTCCCAGGACTGCCTGTGCGGTCACAGCCACAGGCTCCCTGGCTTCCTCATTGTCCCAACCAAGCCAGAGGTGTGGCAACCAAGCTCCCGAATCGCTTCTTCCTCCATAACAGCCCCTTTGCACTGGCCTGAGTTTCGCCCTGAGGGCTTCGGCAGCAACTCCAGGGCTGCTCTGATCCTAAACCGTGTCAGAAAGTTCTCTCTACTGGGCTTCCGTCAAATGAAGTATTTTGTATAATGGACACACATTATTTATATATAGGAAGGAATCTATTATTTTTATTGGTTTTACAGGACCATCACCACATGGATTCATTTTCTATGCTGCACAGCAAATTACCAAAAAATAAGTGGATTAGAATGGCAACACATTTATTATCTTACTGTCACTGTGGCCAGGAGCTCAGGTACTGCTAGGTAAGGTTCTTTGCTCTGCGCAGGGGCTGACGAGGCTATGATCCAGGTGTGGTCTGGGCTGCCGTCTTGTCAGAAGTTCAAGGACAGAAAGCTCTAGCCCCGAGGTCCCTCAGAATTCTTCCCTGTTAGAAGAATTCATCTCCTCTGACTGTAGGCTTTCTCATGCTCACTGTTGGCATTTGGCTGAGGTCACCTCCGCTTTAGGGCCTCTGGTAGTCGCCACCACATGGCTCTCCACTGGCTCCACAACATGGCAGCTCCCTTCCTCAAGCCTGCCAGGGACAACGGTCTCTCTTCTGGGTGCAAGCAGGCTCAGTGGGAAGTGCATTTGTGCATTCTTCTACTTTAAAAATGTCTTTTTATTTTTATTATAGTAAATTATCAGTATATATACCCCAAATAAGCAAATGCTCTATGGGTTTCTGAATAATGTTTAAGCGTGTGAAAGCGTCCTGAGCCCAGCAATTTGGAGAATGCAGCTCTGGAGAGATTTGGGTGGATTTCTGAGCAAGCAGAGGAACCCGGACTCAGAGCCTGAGAGCGCTTTGTCTCCACCTCTGTACAGAACCCACTAGAACTCTGCAGAAATGTGAGTTTACAGAGAATCAGAACAGCCACCTTGGTGAGGGCCTCACACCTTGACAGGCTGTAGCAAATGCAATTATTAAGAAAATGGAAAGGAAGGCAGAGGAGGACCATATAGGAAGAAGACATAGGAGTAAGCATTATTAATATATAATTCTGCCTTATTTTGAAGTGTAGAGATGGTGCTGATCTCCAGCATAGGAGTATAATTCTGGTCTAGAGCCAGGCACTCTTATTTAAAATCCATAGTTGAATGACTTCCGGGAAGATGGCGCTGTGACCAGGGCGGCAGAAATCTCCTCCCAACAATATATTTATCTACGAAAATGCAGCAAATACACCTATTCCTAAAAGAGAGACCAGAATACACAGGAAAGCGCACAGCGTGCAGCTACACCCGAGAGGACTTGGCACCCCAAGAGGCGGGTAAGATACGGAGCCGCGACCCGGTGGGACCCGAGCACTCCCCCACCCCAGGGCGCCGGCGGGAGGAGAGGATTCAGAGCCGGGAGGGAGTGGAAGTGCACCCCGCGAAATAAACAGCCTGGTGATCTGCGTGGGGAGTGCTGACCCACATAGCGCGGTGTAGCGGAGATTGGAGAGACAGAGGGGCAGGATCTGAGTAGGGAACGTGCCAGGGTGCTTGCAGCCAGCTCCCGGGAAGGAAAAAAAAAAATGAAAAGTGCGCGCTTTCTTCAGCGGTCTTAAAGAGACAGGAGCCCAGCGGAGGAGCCGGATCGCCCCAGCACACTCAGCCCAGCAGGCTGGGAGTCCTGCGGAGTTTCAGACGCCTTAGCTAGCGACAGGGAAAGCATGGCTGCACTTAGACTTCTCACTGAGATCAACAGCCTCCCATTCGTTCCCACCCTGGCCAGAGCCATAAAGGGTCCTGCGGAATGGCGCAGCCACGGCTGCGGATAGTGGGGCAACAACACCACCTACAGCATCCCCACAGAATCTACTCCCGGTGGGCATTTTTTGGTTTTTGTTGGTTTTGTTTTGTTTTGTTTTTTCTTTTTTCTTTTCTTTCTTCTTTTTTCTTTCTTTCTTTGCTTTTTTTTTCTCTTTTTAAAGACTTAAAGAGCCCAGCTGACATATGTGGCAACTAGCAGCAACCACTTCTATAGCCATGAAAAGATAGAGGAATATGGTCCAGACTAAAATCAACCAGGCAACCCCACAGAGGGAGCCTGAAGGGATGGAAATGCACAGTCTCCCTGAAAAAGAATTCAGAATAAAAGTCATAACCATGCTGATGGACCTACAGAGAAATGGGCAAGAGCTGAGGGAGGAAGTGAGGGAAGTGAAGAAAGACAATGCAGAAATCAGACAAGCGATCGGCGGGCTTAAGAGCAGACTGGATGAGACACAAGAGACTGTTAATGGAATAGAAATCAGAGAACAGGAATACAGAGAAGCTGAGGCAGAGAGAGATAAAAGGATTTCTAGGAATGAAAGAATATTAAGAGAACTGTGTGACCAATCCAAACGGAACAATATTCGCATTATAGGAGTACGAGAGGAAGAAGAAAGAGAAAAAAGGATAGAAAGTGTCTTTGAAGAAATAATTGCTGAAAACTTTCCCTCGCTGTGGAAGGAAATAGTCTCGCAGTCCACTGAAGCCCACATATCTCCCAAGATAAGGGACCCAAGGAAGACAACACCAAGACACATAATAATTAAAATGGCAAAGAACAAAGATAAAGACAGAGTATTAAAGGCAGCTAGAGAGAGAAAATAGATCACCTACAAAGGAAAACCCATCAGACTATCACCAGACTTCTCAACAGAAACCTTACAGGCCAGAAGAGAATGGCATGATATATTTAACGTTATGAAACAGAAGGGCCTCGAACCAAGAATATTGTATCCAGCACAATTACCATTTAAAAATGATGGAGGGATTAAACAATTTCCAGACAAATGAAAGTTGAGAGAGTTTGTCTCTCATAAACGACCACTACAGGACATCTTAAAGGAACTGCTCTGGAGGGAAGCACCCCTAAGGCTAAAAAGATGTCACCAGAGAAAATAAAATCATAGCAAAGAAAGCAGACCATCCAAATACTAACTAAAGGCAAAGAATAAAACACCTAGTACATAAAGAAAGGAGGAGGAAGAATAAGAAGGGAGAGAAATAAAGAAACATCAGACGGTGTTTACAATAACTTAACAAGAAAGTTAAGTTAGATTGTTAGATAGTAAAGAAGCAACCCTTGAACCGTTCATAACCATGAATCTAAAGCCAGAAATGGCAATAAGTACATATCTATCAATAATCACCCTAAATGTAAATGGACTGAATGCACCAATCAAAAGACACAGAGTAACAGAATGGATAAAAAAGCAAGACCCATCTATATGCTGCTTACAAGAAACTCACCTCAAACCCAAAGATATACACAGACTAAAAGTGAAGGGATGGAAAAAGATATTTCAGGCAAACAACAAAGAGAAAAAAGCAGGTGTTCCAGTACTTGTATCAGACAAAATAGACTTCAAAATGAAGAAAGTAGCAAGAGATAAAGAAGGACATTACATAATGATAAAGGGGTCAGTCCAACAAGAAGATATAACCATTATAAATATATATGCACCCAACACAGGAGGGCCAGCATATGTGAAACAAATACTAACAGAATTAAAGGAGGATATAGACAGCAATGCATTCATTTTAGGAGACTTCAACATACCACTCACTCCAAAGGACAGATCAACCAGACAGAAAATAAGTAAAGACACAGAGGCACTGAACAACACACTAGAACAGATGGACCTAACAGACATCTACAGAACTCTACACCCAAAAGCAACAGGATACACATTCTTCTCAAGTGCACATGGAACATTTTCCAGAATAGACCACATACTAGGCCACAAAAAGAACCTCAGTAAATTCAAAAATATTGAAATCCTACCAACCAACTTCTCAGATCACCAAGGTATAAAACTAGATATAAATTTTAGAAAGAAATGAAAAAGGCTCACAAATACATGGATACTTAACAACATTCTCCTAATTAATCAATGGGTTAACGACCAAATCAAAACAGAAATCAAAGAATATATGGAGACTAATGACAACAACAACACAAAGCCACAATTTCTGTGGGACACAGCAAAGGCAGTTCTAAGAGGAAAGTATATTGCAATCCAGGCCTATTTAAAGAAGGAAGAACATTCCCAAATGAATAGTCTAAAGACACAATTACTGAAATTGGAAAAAGAAGAACCAATGAGGCCCAAAGTCATCAGAAGGAGGGACATAATAAAGATCAGAGAAGAAATAAATAAAATTGAGAAGAATAAAACAATAGGAAAAAAAATCAATGAAACCAAGAGGTGGTTCTTTGAAAAAATAAACAAAATAGATAAACCCCTAGCCAGACTCATTAAGAGAAAAAGAGAATCTACACACATAAACAGAATCATAAATGAGAAAGGAAAAATCATGACAGACCCCACAGAAATACAAAGAATCATAACAGAATATTATGAGATTCTATATGCTAACAAGCTGGAAAACCTAGAAGAAATGGACAACTTCTTAGGAAGATACAACCTTCCAAGACTGACAAAGCAAGAAACAGAAAAACTAAACAGACCAATCACCAGCAACAAAATCGAATTGGTAATCAAAAAACTACGCAACAACAAAACCCCCGGACCTGATGGATTCACCTCTGAATTCTACCAGACATATAGAGAAGAAATAACACCCATTCTCCTTAAAGTTTTCCAAAAAACAGAAGAGGAGGGAATACTTCCAAACTCATTCTATGAAGCCAGCATCACTCTAATACCAAAACCGGGCAAAGATCTCACCAAAAAAGAAAATTACAGACCAATATCCCTGATGAACGTAGATGCAAAAATACTCAACAAAATATTAGCAAACCGAATTCAAAAATACATCAAGAGGATCATACACCATGATCAAGTGGGATTCATCCCAGGGATGCAAGGATGGTACAACATTCGAAAATCCATCAATATCATCCACCACATCAACAAAAAGAAGAACAAAAACCACATGATCATCTCCATAGATGCTGAAAAAGCATTTGACAAAATTCAGCATCCATTCATGATTAAAACTCTCAACAAAATGGGTATACACGGCAAGTACCTCAACATCATAAAGGCCATATATGACAAACCCACAGCTAACATCATACTTAACAGCGAGAAGCTGAAAGCTTTTCATCTAAGATCGGGAACAAGACAGGGATGCCCGCTCTCTCCACTGTTATTCAACATACTACTGGAGGTCCTAGCCACAGCAATCAGACAAAAGAAAGACATACAGGGCATCCAGATTGGTAAAGAATAAGTCAAATTGTCATTATTTGCAGATGACATGATACTGTACATAAAAAACCCTAAAGACTCCACTCCAAAACTACTAGAACTAATATCTGAATTCAGCAAAGTTGCAGGATAGAAAATTAACACACAGAAATCTGTTGCTTTTCTATACACTAATGATGAACTAACAGAAAGAGAAATCAGAAAAACAATTCCATTCACAATTGCATCAAAAGAATAAAATACCTAGGAATAAACCTAACGAAGGAAGTGAAAGACCTGTACTCTGAAAACTACAAGACACTCCTAAGAGAAATTAAAGAGGACACTAACAAATGGAAATGCATCCCATGCTCTTGGCTAGGAAGAATAAATATTGTCAAAATGGCTATACTACCTAAAGCAATCTACAGATTCAACGCAATCCCTATCAAACTACCAACAGCTTTCTCAACGAACTGGAACAAATAACTCTAAAATTCGTATGGAACCATAAAAGACCCCGAATAGCCAAAGCAATCCTGAGAAGGAGGAATAAAACAGGGGGAATTATCCTCCCTGACTTCAAGCTCTACTACAAAGCCACAGTAATCAAGACAATTTGGTATTGGCACAAAAACAGACCCACAGACCAGTGGAACTGAATAGAAAATCCAAACATTAACCCAAACATATATAGTCAATTAATGTTTGATAAAGGAGCCTTGGATATACAATGGGGAGATGAAAGCCTCTTCAGCAGCTGGTGTTGGCAAAACTGGGCAGCTACATGTAAGAGAATGAACCTGGACTACTGTCTAACCCCATACACAAAGGTAAACTCAAGGTGGATCAAAGACCTGAATGTAAGTCATGAAACCATAAAACTCTTAGAAAAAAACATAGGCAAAAATCTCTTGGACATAAACATGAGCGACTTCTTCATGAACATATCTCCCCGGGCAAGGGAAACAAAAGCAAAAATGAACAATTGGGACTATATCAAGCTGAAAAGCTTCTGTACAGCAAAGGACACCATCAGTAGAACAAAAAGACATCCTACAGTATGGGAGAATATATTCATAAATGATGTATCCGATAAGGGGTTGACATCCAAAATATATAAAGAACTCACGCACCTTAACAAACAAAAAGCAAATAATCCAATTAAGAAATGGGCAGAGGACATGAATAGACACTTCTCCAAAGAAGAAATTCAGATGGCCAACAGGCACATGAAAAGATGCTCCACATCGCTAATCATCAGAGAAATGCAGATTAAAACCACAATGAGATATCACCTCACACCAGTGAGCATGGCCAACATCCAAAACACAAACAACAACAAATGTTGGCGAGGATGTGGAGAAAAGGGAACCCTCCTAACACTGCTGGTGGGACTGCAAATTAGTTCAACCATTGTGGAAAGCAGTATGGAGGTTCCTCAAAACACTCAAAATAGAAATACCATTTGACCCAGGAATTCCACTTCTAGAAATTTACCCTAAGAATGCAGCAGCCCAATATGAAAAAGACAGATGCACCCCTATGTTTATCGCAGCACTATTTACAATAGCCAAGAAATGGAAGCAACCTAAGTGTCCATCAGTAGATGAATGGATAAAGAAGATGTGGTACATATACACAATGGAATATTATTCAGCCATAAGAAGAAAACAAATCCTACCATTTGCAACAACATGGATGGAGCTAGAGAGTATTATGGTCAGTGAAATAAGCCAAGCCGAAAAAGACAAGTATCAAATGATTTCACTCATATGTGGAGCATAAGAACAAAGAAAAAAAATACTGAAGGAACAAGACAGCAGCAGACTCACAGAACCCAAGAACAGACTAATAGTTACCAAAGGGAAAGGGATTGGGGAAAATGGGTGGGAAGGGAGGGATAAGAGGGAAAAAGGGGCATTATGATTAGCAGACGTAATGTTGGGGGGCACGGGGAGGGCTGTACAACGCAGAGAGGACAAGTAGTGATTCTATAGCATCTCACTACACTGATGGACAGTGACTGTAATGGGGTTGGTGGGGGGGACCTGATGAAGGGGTAGTTTAATAACCACAATATTGTACATGTAATTGTAGATTAATGATACCAAAATAAATTCTTTAAAAAATTAAATCCATAGTCTATCTACCTCAGCTATTTCAAATGATCCTAAGCTAGGAGGGAAGTTTAGGAAAAAAGGCTCTAAGTTTGATGCAAATATCTCCTCAGAAGTCCACACACCAAGCTTGCAGGGAAAGTCGATGGGAGGGTGCAGTCATTTTTCTTCTTCTGAGACACAGTTCATTTGTCATCAATAACACAAAACATACTCAATGTCCCCATAATGCCTTCAGTTCATGATGTTTATGCATCAATGTGCTAAGAAGCAGAGATGACACTTCTCAAGTCCGGCCGGCCTATGGTGGAAAAGATACACATGTACTTCAAGAGAAAACTCTAGAAATATATACTGAGAATCTTTAAAAAGACCTAGAATTCAAAGAAACAATCCTAACCAAGTAGGGATTCTGATTTTTATGTCCAGGTGTGATCTCCACAGTGATTATTTACATAGTGAACCTGCACGGCACTTAATGCCTCTGAGCTTCAAGGTTTCAACTGAAAATCAGGAATAATAACCCACTTCATGTATAAATTATATACGTACTTGTAACAAAGCCTGGCATATAGTGGGTATTCGATCCATAATCGAAAGGCTGGTTTTTACCAGCCTTTGTTGTTCCAGCAAGATTCTGACAGCAACTTCATGCTGCTGATTCATGTAGAGCTTCCTGCCAAGCACCACCTGCTCTGACGGGGCACCCACAGCTCCCAGGCAGAGCACATGCCAGCCAAATATGGACAGTTTTGAAATGTAGGCAATGGCAAGAGTATGTGCACCAAAAATTCACTTACTGAGACTATCCCTTTGAGATGGTAGATAATTGAGGAATATTATTTGATACAATGTTTACTGACATTCATAATGCCTGATCTTCGATTGCAGGCACATGTGGTAAAATAATTTCGGTTGATGGCATGTGTTCCAGCGTGAGATGTGCAAAGATGAAGATGATAGACAGGTGATTTATACTTACATGCATAATAGATACATGTAAAAACAACATATATGGAATAGAGAAATGAAGAAATGAGGAAACTGTTCACATTTTCAAAGAATTCATGAAAGAAGCAGATTCACCCTAAGAGTCCTAACATCCCATCAGAATTCAGAATTAAAATGTAATTAACTGGACTTTTAAAAGTATATTTTACAGTATCTCAGGGGCATATATCTCATTACAACGCACACATGGAAAAGAATGTATGTTTATTTACATTTGAAAATCACAGTTATTAATGCCTAGTGATCTCCCAACACAAATTCTGAAATATCAACCCAGAGGTGTAGACGGCTTGAAAGAATATCTCAAAGAATGTGATCCCAGATGGAGTACTTCAGGGGAGGAATCTGTATTTTTTAGTTCACTGAATGATTTAACAACTTAAAAAATTAGGCAGGAACATTTTTAAAGTGCTTAAAAGACCTCAAATACAATAGTGGCTCAGAAAAACTGGACAAATCTGAATGTAGTAATTTTAAGACCATGTCCATTTACAAAAGAATTCATGAAGTATCTCATTTGAAGCAAAAAGTTTAAATAGAAGAAAAGAAAGAAAAACTAACATTAACAAAATTTTAAATAAAACAACTGACTATCTCCCTGGAAATAATCATTTGATTGGATTTTCTTAAATTTCCAAACCTCATGGGACCCTCATTCCCTGTCTGCCCAAGTCCTGTGTGTCAGTTCACGAGAATCATTGTCAGTACACCCGCCTCCCAGCACAGAGATGGGAGGAACAACCTGCTGGTACAGCAACATCTTTTTAACCTTCTCCTTTCCACAGATTGTGTGTCTTCTAGAAAATATGCATTAACAGAAAGGAACTTTCCATTGCTGAAAGAATGCCATCTTCACTGCACTGGAACTTTTGATCCCAAGTCTCAAACCATCAAAGCTCAACCCCACTCGTGTAAATGACAGAACCCCAGCCGTAAAAAACTGATTCCTTCCCTTACAGTCAACTTAGTGATTTTATTCTTTCCGGCTTTGTCTCAGACTCTTCTCTAAATCAATTTTCCCTGCCGTTCAGTAATAAGATGAGGCAAGCCACTCCTTTTCCAAATGTTAGAGATTTAGGAAAGCCAAGGTTGAGAGGAAGCAAGACGACTCGAAAGTAAGTGTGGAGGCGAACACTCCTTGCTCCCAGCTTTGGCCCACCAGTACACGCACGCTCACAACATTTCGCCTTTGTAGATTCTGAACAAGTTGCATGAGCCAGTATCTCACAAACATCTGCCTTCATTATAATTATATTTCTATTTCAGCTGCACCAAGCTATTTACAGATGAGCCTGTTCATAAAGAGCTTTATAATTAAGCAAACAGAAATATCTTTTTATAGGATGCAGATCTAGGAGTGATAATCACACACAAAATACACAGCAACAGTTGCAAATAGAGTGTTTAACGCTAGTTATATAGTTAGTGATGTGCTCAATAAAGCTTGACATGTCTTTGTTCCCAAATACAAGAAAATATGGTCTTTGCTACACAGCAGTGTAAACTGTCTTCTCCTATTTTTTTTTTTAAGCAAAGGGCATATTTTTCAGGGTGGGTTCCTAAAGTGTGTGTGCATATGTGTATTTAATATAACAACAGGGTTACAAAACACACACATAGTCTCTGGCTTAGTAGGGTTTGAAATTGCCTGGCACTTGGAGAGAGAGAACAGATTCTAAATATAAGCAACAATGTATGGAGGCACAGAGTGTGACAGATTAAATTAGTAGATAGTAGATATTACAGGGTGATACTATAGAAGTGGCTGCCAGACAAAAAGAAACATAAAATTCTAATCACAGCAGTAAAAGACATCTCTTGTGTTCCACCAGTCAGGATGCCGATCTTTGCTCATGGACGTTTCAGTAACTCTCAATCCACCCCAACCCCATACTTTGATGCTGCTGTTGGATGGAAATGCTTGTTTTATCATTCTGTAGACATTTTTGGCTATCCATAAGTCATGCAATCCCGATGACATTGGACAGAAAATATAGCCATTGTTTGCTAAGATTCAACCGTGGCATAGAAATGTTCACATATATCACACAACACTATGTCCTAAAGATGTACATCCAGCTGATACACTGCTCCCGAGAATGCACAATTCTGTGTGTACTGCTTTAGAAAATGATTTCTCTCTCTCTCTCTCTCTCACACACACACACAAATACATCTTAAAATAGCAATGCCATTTGACCTACTAATTTCAACTGTATGAATAATATATGAAGAAAAAAAGTCCAAAAATTATTAAATAGCTTTTATTTATGTTTAATGATATTGTTCACTACTGTTATAAAACAAAAATGAGTTGTTCTCAAATGTCCAATTATAGGGGAATGGTGAAATAATTTATATCACATATACTCGATGGAATGTCTTCCAGCCATTATATGTTTTCTAAAAATATGTAATGATTTGGGAAAACATTTACTATATAATGTTAAAGGACAAAAATAGGGTACGTTACACATTATAATCTCAACTATGTTCAAATGAAAGTGCAAAAATAAATGGAAGGAAACATCCCAAGATGTTAACAGTGGTTAGATGAGGGAGGTGGGCTACAGATGAATTTTATTTTATTCTCTTAATTAAGTGTATTCCCCAATTTTATATAATAAACTTTTACTAATCAGTTTCAATAAAGGCTATTTAAAAAAATATGACCAATCTCAATAGTACAGTAATAAAATTGGTTGCTTAGCTATGTTTTAGAAGGCTTGCATCATCTTTTCAGTCAACTAATGGGAGAAACCAAACATTTTCCATTTATGAAATGTATCGTGTCTCAGGCCCACTTCCTACCCCGTCTGCTAGAAGAGGTGTGACTCAGATTCCAAGGGTTTGGAGCATGTGTCCCAAAATAGCAATATTCGTTCGTTAAGAAAAGAAGGGGCCACAGATGGAAAAGGCCATGGGCATGGGTGTTATGTCATTTACACATTTCACCTGCTTGTTTCCTTGAGCTTTTCTGCTGTCCTCTGCCTGTGTGTCCCTATGTGTACATGTGTGTGCATGTGTCCCTCGTGTACATGTACAAATGTGTGTGTCTGTGTGTACATATGTGCGTCCGTGTGCACGTGTGTGTACATGTGCACATGCACGTGTGGGTACATGATTCTTCTTTCCCCGATGATTTTCCTCCAGTCTCTTCATTTCATTTGTCACCCAATCTACGTCTCTTCTCAGAATTCATGAGGAAGAAGAACTGACATTTATTGAGTATGGGCAATACGCTAGGTGATTTTTCAGTTTTGTAGAATCTCTCCACCTTCCCACTGTCCAGAGAAGTGGTTATTTTGAGCTCACTTTGAAGATGAGCAAACGAAGGCCCAGGACTTGTCATTTGCAACGAGGGGGGAGGTGGACAGTCAACTTCTGGGTCTCTGTGGCTCTGAATCTCTGCGGACTGACTGAATCAGTTCTGCACCCATTGCTTCAGTGTTCTCTCTCTGATATTAAACCCCAAAGACCCAAGATGGGGGACTTAATGTGAACCTCAAAAATTAGAATGTGATTCAAAGCTATGTGTACAACCCATTGTACATAAGTGACCCACAAGTTAACCTAATCCACTTTGCCTACACGTACAGCTTTGATAATTTACGAGATTGAATATAACATTGAGGAGGAAAACATTAAAAATATCACTGAAGCAGATTAATTAATGCTGTTTGCTGTGGGACTGACTCAGCCACTGGGTGTGTGCTTTCCTAAGTTCTCTAGCCACTGCGTGAAGAACTACAACTTTTCAGTATTATTAAACCTGTTTACTTTTCGTTTGAAGATAGATTTTCTGGTTGTTGATGCCCAGGATATGATAAATTCATTGATGTTCAAGTTCATTCTCTCCTAGCATTATGGACCCACAGCACATTTCCTGAACATCCAGATCAAAGACCCATTGGCCTGTCTGCAACTGCCAGGCCCCCTCAATCGCCTGACCCCTGGGCCTCTCCAGTGTCCCGAAAAGCAAGCACCCGGGTTTGCAAACTATCTTCTGGATCTGGAGAGAATATGGATCTTTCTCCAGCATTTTCAAGTTCCTGCTGCTGGCAGCATTCTTTCCCACAAAAACATCCCCAAAGCACTATCTCAAAAAAAAAAAAAGACAATTTTTATTGCCTAGATTTTCATCTGACCTACCGTCCTGGTTTCCTCCTTTCTAGCCTAGTTATTAACATCCATTCCCTGAAGCCTGTGGACTTCTGCATATCCTGCTTGGTCATCACCTGTGAGCAGGGCCAGCTATACGGCCCTGCCCTCCCTGCCGCCACGTGGGGCCCCACACTTAGTAGGGCATGAGCTTGGCTTAACACTCTGCTGTCACCACCTCGAAATTCTTAGTAATTCTAGAACATGGAACCCTGCATTTGTATTTTTCACTGGGCTCTGAAAATTGTAGCCAGATTTGCCCAAGGGTCTAGGGACAGCCCTCCTGTCAGCATGTCATGATCCCCCACACGGCTGCCCCTTCCTTGGGCGCTTCCCCTGTGAGACCCTGGACACGCCACAAGCGGCCACACTCCTTGTAGCTCTCCAGTCGCTGTTGTTTTGCTCACCTGTTTTCTCTCCGAAACGCTACAGCATCGGATCTCCTCTTACTCCCAAACCACTTCTGCTCTGTTTTCCTTCTGCTTTGCCCAGCATCCCCACATCTCTACACTGGCTTTTCTTTCTCTCGTCTCTTCAAGGGAGTCTGTACTACTTCTAAAGCTTCACTTGCCACGTCTGTTTGACTGACCCAAGAAAGAAAACTATGTTTGCTATGTCCTTCCTCTCCACCACTTCAGCCCTGGATTTCCAGACCCTGATTTTCTTGAATTCTTCACTCTCCCTGGCAACTCAAGCTCAGCAAGTATAAAACCCTACTCATTGCTGCTCTCCTTAAATGGGTTCTTTCTCCAGACTTCTCTTCTGGTCAAAGGAATGTCCTACCATGGGGACCTCCACTTCCGCAGAATCTCTGAAACCTTTCACACTGTCACTTGTCCCTCCAATCATTACCTCCAGACATTAACTCTCATACCAAACCTATCGCTGCAACCCACCCAAAGCCATGTCGGTCACATTCACGATAATGAGGCGCTTTTTGGGAAATATCTGAAGTGCCAGTAGCTGGCATCAGGGGAGGCCTCCGGGTTTTTCCCTGCAACCTCAGATGGTGTTTCATAATGAAAACAAGTCTCAGCTGAATTCTGACACACATATATTCATCAGTAAGCAGGAAAAAACTCAGCCAACAACCTGTTCTGCTGGATTGGTGAAGTCCAGCTCACCGTGCTCGCCAATGCTCTGAGTATTTTGTGTGAAATACACACTCAATGCTGACGTGACAATGTTCTACCGCTCCATTCAACTGACTTTCTAGTTCAGGCCAGATAACAAAAATCCTCACAGCCATCAGCTAAACACACACAGGTTTGGAACCGTTAGCCCACGGGTCTATCCGAGGATGCTGGTGATTAGGCTCACTGGATTTTTCTACCTTGTTCACACATGAGCAGAAGTGACTGCGTGATATACCTTCCCAGTCCACATGTGTTCCTCCAACCCATTTGTTTGACTCATACTTTCAATTCTATGTTAAGCACCAGTGAACCCACCAGCTTTAAAAAAATAACAAAGGCTAAGCCGACAACAGCTGTCCTGTGATGCCCGTGTGCTTCCACTCCAAAGCTCACCTTTGCCAGAGTAACTGCAGTCTGCACCCACCATTCCCATGCTTTCCCACTCACAAACTTCTACTGCATCTAGATGTGCTCGTCAAAGAAAAAATAAATAAATGCATATATGCTTGTTATTTTTTGCTTGAGGAGATTATGTTGGATTATAGTCTTTGGACTTTTTCACCTATACAGCCTTGTAAATATACATTCATATCATTGCATGTGGCTGTGGTCTGACTATTTTATATCTACTTATTCATCCACTTTCTAAGTGACGGGCATTTAGATTTTTCCAGCGTTTATTTTTCCTCTTACGAACAATCTGCTACAAACATTATTGTACAAATCTCTTGAGTATAAACTGAGTTGTGGAATCACTGGGTCAACAGGGAAGATAGAAGAACAAGCCCAACTGCCTCCCACCACAGCTACTACGAGGAACCCTCCGGCCAGCTTTGCAAAGGTGCTCTTCTGTGACATGCATCTCTCCAGCCCTCAGCGTGGTCAAAATTTTAACCACTGCCAACTGAATAGTATAAAGCACTATCTCAGATGGTCTTGATTTAGATTATCATGATCACATAATAAGAATGTATATTGGCTGCGAAGTGTGTTTTTATCTTTTGACCATTTTTCTTTTGGGTTAGGGTCTTAATGAGTTTAAAGAGTTTTTATGCCTTGTTGGCATGGGTCTACATATCTTAAATACCATTCATTTCATCAATGAAAATCCATCCACCTTTAAATAATATTCATTTTGTTATTTAACAGACCACCTGATTATAATGGGTGCTATATATAGCAAAAGACTTACAGTAGCCTCTGCAGTAACACAGGCTATTGCTAAGAGCACATGCATAATCAGTGCATATTAACTGTTAACTAAGTGCCCTTGGGATGCAGTTTAAAATTTGATATTTGTGTGTTTACCTACATATACACACATGCGCACATACACCCACATACACACACATGCACGTACATAGCACACTGTCTAAATAAATGACAGTGTAACATGCATCTCTTCTGACCCCACAGCTATCACCCCATTTCTGCTGACCAGGACCTTCCATGCCTTCCAGCAGTCCCCATCTCCTCTCCATGTAGCCTGTCTTCTGACCCCCGACTCCTCTTCCAAAGCACCAATTTTGCTAACTCTCAAAATCAGAGCAATGCTTAAACCTCTTCATTGCCTAGCAAATAAGGTGATAATTCCTGCCCTGGTACTCTGGTTCCCTGGACCCTAGTCCACCTTCCCAGTAAGTCTGCTCCTGCTTTCCCAAGTGACAGGAGCATAATGGCATAAGATTTGGAATCAATGCTTCTACCTCAACCCTGGAACTCGGCAGCTGGGTGGCACAAGTAAGCAAGTCACTTACTCCAATTAAAACTCGGTTTCTTCTTCTATAAGGTAAGGATAATCATGGTGCCTAGCTGTGTACATCCTTATGCCTATGGGGTCCACATAAGGATGAAGTGAGGTGATGCTCTGCCAACATTCAGTACAATGTCTACATGGTAGGCAATCAATAAATGTCGTTTATGTGCCTAGTATTGATATAATTATTACTACATCATAGTCAAACTGCTCATCTTGTTAATCCCCAAGTGTGGGTGGAGCGATGCCTTTTCCCGCTTCCTGTCGCACACTCACAGGTGCCTTCCTCAACTGCATGTACGATGGCATAGAAACTGTCAGCTCTACAGCTTCCAAGCACATTGTTGACACTTCTCATATAATACTTCTGCCCAGAAGTTTCCTCTACAAATACATTTGTCTACCATTCATGTGCTATTGGAGCCAAGGGCTATTATATTGGTCATCTATTTTTTCAGCATCCAGTACCCAGCCTAGAATAAAACAGGTATTCAGATAACATGTTGTGAATGTTTCCTCCTCTTCTTTTCTCTTTTCCTCTTTTTTTCTAATACTTGAAAAAAATGTAAAAATCCTTATTTAAAAGCTGTTTTCATCTGTAACCCTTATAAAGCGATTACTCATGATGTCCAGTCTAAAAGCATTATAGTTTCAAAAAAAAGCAATGCAAGTAATACTTAGTGTCTCTCATGTGCATAGTTTACCACAATTCTTACTAATTTTCTGTCCTCTTCTGTTCCCTAAACCTCTAAATATGGGGGACTGTCTTACCCTCCTCAGTGGCCCTTCCCTCCAAACACAACGCTCACCTTATCTAAACCAACCAGACACGGTCGTGCTGGCCTCTGGCCACCTCTCTCATCCCCACCTCCACAGCACAGTCTCTGAACCTCCCTTCTCTCTTTCCCTCTAGCCTCCTGTTCCCCAGACCACTCAAGGGGAAGAACCCTTGGGAGTTGGTTCCTATTCTACCTGGCTGCTTTTCTGGAGAGACTGTCCCCATGCACTGTGTTTTCTTCCTCTAAAATTCCAGCAAAGAGAAATAAGTGAACAGATAACCACTTGACGTTCTGCTGTGTCAGAGCTGGGGTGGGGAGGGGTGAATGGTAGAATGCCAACACATTGGTATACACTGCTGTTTTGTGACATGATCATGCCTCCAGATTATGTACATGGATAGACCACGTTCATGAACATGACTATTCTACAAATCTAACTCTAATATCTTTAAGTATGACTTTTCCCATCACTCTTTTCCTAGCCTGAGACAAGTCATGTAATGCAAGCTGTCATGTTCTGTCTTACGTCATTCACAATCACAATCGCTAGATTATTTGATTAATCTATTAAGATAGAAGACTCAAGTCAGTGAGCTGCAAGTTATATTCAAGGTCACATTTACAACCTAGAGCTGACATTCACCTGGAATATATGCTCCCCATTATGAAGCAAAATGCGGTGTTCTCAGTGTGAGGGTCATGTCTCATGATTGGTGGCACGCTCTGTTTACTCTTACATGTCAAATGACACATTTCAGAGAGGGAAAGAACCAGGCATAATCTGTTATCTATTTTAAAAAATCTATTATGTCAAGGGTAAAAAGTGGAGGTAGGCTGATTTAAGGAGGGTATGTAAATGATGCTTTGATTATGTGCATAATCATAGTCTTGGAGCTCATTACTCAAGAGTTCCCATCTCTCTGCTCCACAATTGTGTCAGGACCCAGTGCAGGAAACAGAAACTACTCCAGGTATTTGGAACACAAAAATATTTCACACAAGGAAAAAGGTGCTTACAACGTCACTGGACAGACCAGGGGGACGGGAGCGAGGGGCTGCCGGACCGTTGGCCCTCTTACTGGCGACCCAGAAGGGCAAGCTGCTGGTACCTCTCGAACTTCATGCAGGCGCTTCTCATGCTGGAAGACAGTTCTCATTCAAGACTTAAGCTGCTGAGAAATAGGCTCTAGCTTTCCAATGTTTCCAAGCAGAATAAAATAGAGAGGCAGTCCACAATGTACCAGGCAGAACTGAATTTCTGTAATGTTGTATAGAGACAGATTTTAAGATCAGACTGTCCTTGGGAAAATCTGTTAACATCTCTGAGCCTCAGCAAAATAAAGTCAGTATGATTTTCCTTGTCAAATTGTTTTAAGTACTGAATATAATGCATACAAAGAGCTAGTTCAAGTGCCTGGAATTCAGTGGCTGCTTGATAAATTGAAGCTATTACTGCCCTCATTCAAGAAGGATATTGTGGAAGTGTTGTCAATCAAAGGATGGTTTTTCCCAGCCCAAATGTGTAACTGTGGGCAAGAACAAGCATTATGTGCCAACTGTGTGCTGGGATGCTGCACGGCCCCACCCAGTGAAGGGTCACAACAAGCCCAGGGGGCAGATCTTCTGATCTCCATTCTGCTGCTAAGGAACCAGACAGTCTGAGAGAATGTGCAACTGTAGAATATGCAACAGGAGCCCCTTCTCCTACTCACTCCCCAACACACACATGCCTGAACAAAACACCATGTTCCTTCCCTCATGCCACTCGGGAAGAGCCAAGATTGAGGCCGGATCTTGTGTTCACGTCACTCTTTGTATGTGCAGAGAAGGAGAAGCCTGTGGACACCTTTGGTCATAGCCTTTCTGCGGTGTGACAAACACTGACCTAGTTCTCCATTCTTGATCTCATCACAACTTCATGCAAAGCTTCTGCTACAGCCGCAGAGAATGTCCAGCTATGTCATTTCATCCTTCTGCCTCTGCCCTCCAGCTACGGGAAACTCATTCATTTATTGGGGAACCATCCTAGGGCTATTAAGTGAGGCACCCTGACGGGGACTCAGGGTTGACCAAAGCTCAGACCATTCCCTGAAAAGTATATGGTCCTGTGAGGGAGAAAGATGTGCACCCCAGTTACTGCAGTGACATTTCAAAAGGTGTTAAAATGCTGACTCCAGACTGCAGGAACTCTGGAAGGTGGGACTAAGTCTACCCAACGCAGGGTGGAAAGGGCAGGATCAGAGGAGGCTTCACCCAGAAATGATTTTTGAGCTGATCTCTGAGGAACCGTGTATTTTCCCAAGGGCAGAAGCAGAAGCGCTTTGTCTGGGAGCTCTGAAATGTCCTAAAAGGACCTCTATCCTTTGGCACCTTCATGTTAGCAAGCTCAGCTGACACAGGGCAGCTGACGTCTGGACTTCAGGGGTCACTGCCTTTGGGGAGGGAAGAGGGGGTGTGGCAAAACCTTTTAAATGACCTTTGTCTCTTTTGAGTCCTGGAAGTTCTAACCCACTGCAAATGAAAGACTGGAAATATCATCCGGCCCCAGATAGGACAGGCAGAAAGACAAAACTCACAAGGAGTGGAAGTATCAGCTGAAGTGAGAGCCACTGGGCGCCCGCCCCAAGGATACTGTGGCCCGGAGTGGGAGCGACAGGCCTCGGGAGGCTAGGGAGTGGGGGAGGAAGAGGCAGCAGTGCAGGCGCCCTGCAGAAGCCCCTAGAGGCCACAACGGGAATGCAGGACTTATCCGAGAGGCAAGGGGGAACCCATGCTTGCCTTCAATCCTACCTCCACCACGCAATCTCCTCCTGCCACTACCAACCCCAGTGAGGTTCTCTTGCCACCATTATTGGCAAAAAATTACACGCATTCCCTCCCCCCAGCAATGCATTATTTTATTACCTTGTCATGAATCTATAATGTCTTTTACATGGGTCCTTTGTCTAGGTTAAGAAATGGTATCTGATTGTAGTTTTTTATTAGTTTTCTCATCAGGCATACATCAACATGTAACCCAAAAAAGAAAAATACAACAGCTCTAAAATTACTATAAAGAAATGTTATTTTGCTTGTGAGGGTGTACAACTCACAGTGAGTCAGAGCATTGCAGTAAATACGGGTAAGAATGTAAATCTCAATGAAGCTTTCATGAGACCGCAATCTCACCATTCCCTACTCCCTGCAAACATTTTCCACTTACTGATAGTAGGAATACCTGGCAGCAGGTAAGCAAGCCCACATACAGTGCAGAAAGACCAGCCAGGAAAAAGCCTTCATTTCCTCCTGAAGAGGCAAGGCTCCCAGCATGCATCGCTCAGGCCCGTCAAGCTTGAGAACAGCCACGAGACGCATCTCTGTTGTGAAAACAAATGTGAGGCTTTCCAAACTCTCCCCACACTCCCAGAACTGCAACCAGGGGAAGAGTATCTGATGTCCCAGCTCTTGCCGAGAAGGATTGCAAGGCCTTGTAGCCAGCTCAGCTGTCTCACTACAGCGATGCAGGCCCTGGGGCAGAACAGAGCTGAGGTCCCTGCTGCAACTCTCTTCCCACTTACTGTGGTCGGCTCCGAAAACTCCAGACAAAGACTGTGTAGGACCACTCTGTCCAAGACTCGGATGTCAACACTCCAGCCAGTGTGTCCAGAGTGGGAAGGTATACCAACCCCAACTGCTGTTTTCTCAAAGCACCAAACACATCTCTCCGTAAAGGAAACTAGACCTTTCAGCATAATTCCCTCCACCTAGACTATCTAAAACAGACTATTCTGATCTGTTCTGGGAGGTGGTCTACCTGGTGGGGTTCTGAGACATCAGGGCTGGAGGAAGAGCATCCCACCGAGACCTATGAGGACACTGAGACCGAAGTGAGTGGACACAGGAGTGAGCAGAGCTGAGAACTGAGTTCCAAAGGAAAAGCTCAGCGATTCACCAGAGAAGAGGCTCCTGAGGAGTTCCTAAAACTGAGGGACTGAGGCAGTTACCAAGTCAGAGCATTAAGCTAGGAATATTTTTGAGCAATAATACAATTTAAATGGAGGGCCTATGACTTCACTGGGTTCCCTGGCCAACAGCCTCCGAGGCGGTCAGTATGGCACCGAGTACTGCTGCCGCTCTGGAGTGACGCCTGGTCCTTCCTGTACATTCTGTGCGACTTCCCCATTAGTGCAAGAGATACGAATCAGACACACAGCATCGAGGCAGCTTCTCCCGGATGATGGTAGAGTCATAAGCCCTCAGTCGGAAAACATCTCAGACACGATGCAATACGGGCAACTGCTCAGTAATGGGCTACTCGAATCACAAATGTGACTCTGGATTGAGGTTCTGTGGGTCACTCGTCCCCCAGCAAGGGGAGGCTGTCAACAGGACCTGGTACAGAGCCCACTGGACCAGGCCCTGCTCCGTAGAGTTTCTTTAGCCACCCAGACTTAGCATTCCATGGACAAAGAAGAAGGGGTACCCTGCCCTAAGTCTCTTAGGAGCTAAAAAGAAAAGGATGAATACATGCATGAACAAATACACAGCTGGGCAAAGGAATAAGTAAAAACTGAGTGACAACGTAGCACAGCCTTCCTGACCAGGTCTGCGGATGAGCATGTGCTGCATATAAATACTGTCACCATGTGCCCCTTTCCACTGCCTGTATTTCCTCTGAGCAGCTTCATCTACTTCCTTGCTTCACTTCCTCTTATGCGTGCATGCCTCCACTGTCTCTTTCTCTATGAGTTTCAGGCTCAAACATGAATTCCTAGTTGTATGTTTCCACTTGGATATCCCACAAACACCTAAAATTCAGAATGTTTCAAGCTCATGCTCTTTCTGCTACAATTCAATTATTCGTGTCCTCTCAGTAAAAGGAATCATTTCTTTCTTGATCACCCAAATAAAAAACCCACATGAAATCTTCACTCCTTGTAACTTTCAAATGTCCACGTCCAATCAAGTCTTGGTGCCTCTACCTCATAACTATCTCAGAACACGCCCAATTCCCTCCCACCTTGCAGGCGCTGCTTCAGCCCAGAAAACAGCCCTGCCTCTCCTGGGTTGGTCCACAGTGTCAGGGGCCCCCTGCCTGCCTTCTGCCCTGCTCAAATCTCCTCTCTGCAGATCAGCCAGGGTTCTGCCACAGTCATGTTACCCCAGTGATTACAACCATTCATTAGTTCTTTATGCCCTCAGGTTAAGTCCAAATTGCTCAGCCTTCAACCCAATAACGCACTGCTTCCTACCCACTATAGTTTCCAATCATGTTAAACCATTTTCCCCTCTCCAAAGATATGGTGCCCTCTGGCACACCAGGCTTATTCCCATATGGCTTTCCCACTGTGGAGCAGCCACCCTCATTCTTTGTACCCAGCCTGCATACCTCCCAGCTCAACTGCTATGTCACCTCCTATAAGAAGCCTCCCTGCTCATCGGGGTTAGGGCCCTCCCGACATGCTTCTATAGGATCCTGTGCTACCTGTAACATAGCACTGATCGCACTATTGCAGGTTCCTGCTAATATGTCTGCCTTCCCTTCCTTCTGGGTACCATCCTTTGGAGCGGGATAGGGAAGATGGTGGAGAGTTGGTCATTGAGAATTAGCAGCCTCACAAGGCCCACCAGAGCACCTGTCTTTCACATGGGCAATGGATGGCTTCTCAGTCTCCTAGTAAGTGCTCTGCAGGGCACACTCAGCCTCAGAGTCTCCTGAATCTAGAGCTCCATCCATATCTCCTGCTTCGGCTTCTGAGCTGCTCTTACATGAAAGTGATAGAGATGCGCTTGGGTGCCAGGAGAGCACTGTATCAATCTAATCCACGGATGTATTTCTAGTGCCCAGGAGAGTCAGTTCTAAAAACATATATGTGGGATACTGAATGAATGTCAGGCACTCTCAATTAACCAATACGCACTTGCCAATGGTCTGCCGCATTTCACAAGCAGTGCTAGGATCCTAGGGGAATACAAAGATGTAATTTCTGCCGGTTAGAAGGGTAGAATCTGGTTGGGAAGGGACAAAAACATATAATAAAAACACTACTACGACAAAAAATATGCTTCCAGGGATCTGTGAGAATAACTTGGTTGGTGCTTGCAAGTTCAAAAGAAAAAGCAAAGGACAAATGGTGAAGCCATGCTGGTTAGCAGATGAGAGGAGAAAGTCCTCAGTCTGCACTGAAGTGTATTCTAGGATGGGGAAACTGCATTTTGAAAACAGCAGGGCAAGGTAGGACTCTGTTGTGCACTTGCAGGCTGTAAGATAAGAAATAGATTTTTGCTGAATAATGTCTGTGTGCACATTCCAGCTCATGTGAATTATTCATATTGTTTCATTTAATCCACTAAATTAAAAAGAAATGTTATTCATTTTTAAATTGTCCTGTTTTAACAAATAAGGAAAACAAAGCTTAGAGAAGCAAATTTCCCAAGAGCCTGCAAAAGTGACAAGACTAGGATTTTAATCCTGACTTATTTGCCCCAAGTCTGACCCTTCCCTCTAGCCTGGCAGGTGGAAGTCTGGACTGTGCGAACTTTGTGTGGGCTGACAGTGAGAATTAACCTGGAATACCAATCTTGCTAGCCCATCCTGAGGGCCCAGTTCTCTATCATTTCCATCTTTCCCTATCTGAATTTTATTTCTATTTTGATGTTGGGGAAAAACATCTGAGTCTTCAGAATGGTAGCAAATAGAACATATATCACATTACAAGACCACAATAATTTACTCTAAGGAGCAAACCTCTGGGATTATCACCTCTATTTGGGATTTTTAAGGATGTGTCTACATGAACTGGCTCCGAGGTAACACACAGGAAGCACTAGGAAGTTGTGCTGCCCTTGAACTTCTCTCTTGCTCTTGTAAGGAAGCTGTGAGAATGACTTGGTTAATGAGTAAAAAGTCAAAAGAAAATCAAAAGGTCTACATAATAGCCTATTTATTTATTGCTAGTTTTCTGCACTCCAGGAAGCTCACCATATCACACCCAATGGATAAGAGATTTGCTGAGCATTCTTAAGCATGTGCTCATAGAACCTGTATTGAGGTCTGCTTCAACTATGAAAATGCTCTCACTGTTCTCCTAACACAGAATGCTATGTTTTCCCCTTTAAAATGTGTGACTATGGTTTTCCTAGGATAAATCATGCCAATACTTTCACATATTGCTGGGAGGTATATAAATGGATTCAAGTCTTTTGGAAAGCAATATGGAACTATATATATCAAGAACCTTAAAAAGGCTCCCTTTTACAATAATAGCTCTCCTTTGACTTTATCTTGAGGAAATTACCTGAGCAATAGGTAGAGAAAGAGAGAGAAGGAAACCTTGATATCAGAGATATTCATCATGATATAATTTATAAGAAACATCACAAATGATCAACAAAAAAGCACAGCCACATCGTAATTTTGATGTTGATGTTCCTATAATGACATGAAGCAGGTAACTTATATGCCAAGTGGAAAAAGGAGGATACTGGATTGTGGATAAGGAATGACGACCACTGTGAAAGTAAGTGTGAACTAAGGAAGATTTAATTAAACTAAATCAAAATGTGGTCATGGAAAGGTGCTATAATTGATTTTTCTACATTCCTGTGTTTAATAAATTTTCAACAATGATCATGCTTGTTTTTACAATTAGAAAATCTTCAATTTTTCAAGAGCTTTTCCTTCTTGATGTTATGGTTAAAAGAAATGGCAGAAACTGAGAGACACTGCTTTGATAAAGGAGAAGCAAGAGAAAGACTTGAGACATATTTCAAAAGACACCGACATACAAAAGTTAAACAGCAAGTAATCATGGAGTAGGAGTGGCCAGATGCTGGAAAGATCTAGAATAACTCAGACGGTCTTGTGGGGAGCTGTAAGGAGAGGGAAGAATCTAGGCAGTGAGTTCTCCCTACAGAACTCCTGAACAGCAATTTGCACTCACTCCTAAATAAAGAGAGAGACTGTGGAGTTGAATGAAGTTGCAGAGAACAGAGGGATGCCTAACAAACAGATCATTAGAATCTGCTAGGATAAGGAAGGTGTGACATTCACGACTTGCTTTAAAAATAGTGATCTTTAAATCCCCAGTAGTGTCAGAGTCACATGAGAATAGGTGGGACCTTGGCAGCCATGTTAGATGGGTAAATTTAGAGTGAGAGTCTAAAGAGTTGTGATTCAGTAAACATGTGTTTCAGGAGACGCTTCCCTAGCACATCACCAAACCCACACTGTCTACACTGGTGTGAAGTCAGAGCTGCAGGGTGTGCGGGAAGAACTGCGAGTCAGTCCCACCTCCGGGCTCACGGCTTCAGAGCCTGATGGGGCTGGAGGAGCTTCCACTCAGAGACGAGGTCAGCCACTTCCTGCAGCCAAGGCAGAAGGGACATGTCCCCAAGACACCAGCGGCTAAGGCAGCACAATGCTGGAGTCATGGGGCACCTCTGGTGGAAGGCCAAGGTGCTCGGTGGCCCCGGCTGAGGGCTGCACCACAGGATATCACACCTCTTTGGCACCACTTCACCAGTACATCACCTTAAACATATTTGACTCAAGTGATGCCACAGCTCCTTATACTAAACCAGACACACACTGCCTGCCATGGGCCACTGACCATCATCCATGCTAAAGACAGCTGAACTGCATCATTCATTCCGACCCCAGTGCACAGGTTGATCCGCCTGTACAATCACATCCTCTAGTGCCTGGGGCAGCAGGTCTTGAACGAGCCCCAGGAATTTGCATGTTAATAGCATCTCAGTTTATGATAAAGGAAATCCATAGATGTAATTCAGAAATGCTGCTCTGGGGTGTCTGTGCATCAATCAGTCGACGGCACTTTCTAAACGACTGTCCGTCTCACAAATACAGTTCAATACAGTCATTTAAACCCTGAAGCACTAACACTAGTTCTTAATAAAACCGAGGCTGCTGGTTCTGCACTCAGCACAATTACTATCAAGGTTTTTTTTTTTATCAAATTCTTGGATACAGAGACAAACCAGAAGACTTCATGACTTTGAAATCTTCAGATGATGACACTAGGTGGAGAGAAATAGCCAAGACATGATTAGATAGTTGGACCAGGATTTTAAAAGGTTCTTGTTTTCCTGGGAAAAATAGGTCAAAGCTAAGCAGATGAAAATAAGTATGCACGAAGAACCAGCCCTCTATTTTGAGTTAAGAGGAGCATGTCTGAGGATAAAGAACCTGGTTTAGTAGGTAAACAAGGCTCAGAGCTTCGAAATGAGCTCACCCGGCGGGCATGATGGGATGCCAATGTTCAGTGCTCATCGCGGAGGAAAAAATAGCCAAGACATCACATTGTGCAAACCACATCTGGAGTGCTGCCTTCTGCGCTGGAAGCCACATTGTAAGAAGAAAATTCACAAATTGAAGCATACCCAGTAGAGAACGCTGTGATGGTTAAGGTCCTGGAAACTATTCCACATGAAGAGAAAGTGAAGGAATGGGGACTGTGCCCCTGAAAATAAAAGACCTGGGAGGGATAGCAGAGCTGCTGTCGAATCTGAGACAAGCTCTCATGAGAGGATGATTCAGCCAGTCCCTGGTTGTTGCAGAGAGGAAAACCCAGGTTGCTGGGCACAAATAACACAAGCCACCCAGCCACTGAGAATGGTGTTTGCCATTCTCTCCCCTCACCTCTGTCCTGACGCCCACGGCCATGTGCCCAGTCTGTGTCCCAGGGGCCAACCACTCTGGCCCTCCCTTGGCATGGCGTCTCTCACTTGTCTACCTGCTGACACCTGTCCTTATTGTAGGCTGGAGTATATCCTCCTCTGTGAAATGCTGGCCCCAACGGCCCCTGCACTGCCAAGACCCCAGCACCCAGGCACCATCCTCTGTGGCCTCAGACCCCTGTGTATGGCCCCATCACAGCAACCTCCCCGGCCCCTGTACTGCCCCGTCACAGCAACCTCCCCGGCCCCTGTACTGCCCCGTCACGGCAACCTCCCCGGCCCCTGTACTGCCCCATCACGGCAACCTCCCCGGCCCCTGTGCTGCCCCGTCACGGCAACCTCCCCGGCCCCTGTACTGCCTCGCCACGGCAAGCTCACCGGCCCCTGTACTGCCTCGCCACAGCAAGCTCACCGGTGGGTTAATGTCTGCACGCCCTGATTGATTCCCTGAGCTATGACTCAGGCTCACTGAGTTTCTTGCCCCCAACAACAGAACCTTAATACATTCAGAGAGAGAGAATGAAAAAGAAAGACCGAGGAAAAGCCTAGGGTCCATAGCTAACTTACTTATACCTCCCAGGTGTGAACTAAATCGGAGTGAGACCTAAACTCGAAGCCCCATTCTTAGAAAGGGCTTTTAAGGCCTGACTAATGGCACGCTTTTAGGAGAGATCCATCTAAAGAGAGGAGAGCTCAGTCTGATGCACTGCCGTGAACCCTCTATATGAAAAACACATGGCAAATTGGCAGTGAACTCTTGGTAGGAGATCCAAAGAGAAAGAATAGAAATTCTATTTCTTAGAATTCAGCAGTGGTCCCTGAAGCAGAAGAAACATAATCTCCATCATTTCTTTTTGCTTAATTCTCTTATTTGATTGCTACTATTTCAAAGATAAACTAGGATCTTTATACTCAAAGTTGATTTGTCCCAAACCAGTATTTCATTTTAAATAAAGACAATATTATGAAAACCAAAATTATCCTAATCAAGTATATAAAATGAAGATGTTCAAGTTGAAATGTGAATTGTATCATGTTGTACTGGCTACATGTAATGACAAATAATGCTTTCTCATAAAAGTAGTTATATATTATCTATTTTTAAAATGGAGTCATGGATTAATAAAACTGATGTGTTGTTAACACATTGTTGTGGTTCCCAAAATCTCCAGACTTGAAAGTATTTGCCTATTCCCCTATCCTGGAAGGCCGACAACAGAAGACAAATGGGACTATGATGTGCAGTCCCACAGAACAAGCTTAAAAGATTTCTCCAAGATATACAAAGGGCCAAAGAGCACACAAAAAGATACTCAACATCATTAGTCATCAGAATAATACAACTCAAAACCTCAATTAAATAACATTTCATGCCCACTAGGATGGCTGTAATTAAAAAGACAGATTGTAACAAGTGTTGGCAAGGATGTGGAGAAGTCAGAATCCTCCTCTACTGCTGGTGGCAATGGAATATGGTGCAGTCCATTTTAGAAAACAGTCTGGCAATTCTTCAAATGATTATATATAGTTACCATTTGGCCCAGCAATTCCACTCCTAGATATATACCCAAGAGAAATGAAAATATGTCCACACAAAAACAAACATGTACACAGATGTTCACAGCACCATTATTCACAATAGCCAAAAGGTGAAAACAACCCAGGTGACCATCAACTGATGAATAAACTAAATGTGGTCTATCCATGCAGTAAGAGAGTATTCAGCCCTAAAAAGGAATGAAATACTGATTCATATTACAAAATGGACGGACCTTGAAAACATAATGCTAAGTGAAAGAAGACACAAAAGACCACATATTATGATTCCATTTACATGAAATGTCCAGAATAGACAAATCAAGAGACAGAAAGATCAGTGGTTGCCTAGAGCTAGAGACGGGAATGGAATGACTTAGGGGTTGACAGCTGAAGGGAATACTTCTTTTTGGACTAATGAAAATATTCTAATATTGTTTCTGGCGATGGTTCCATAACTCTGTGACTGTATTAAAAATCACTGACCTGTGCACTTAAAATGGGTGAATTGTATAGTATGTGAATTTTATCTCAACAAAACTATTACAAGAAAGATAATCAGAAAACTACAGGCAAGAAGAAATTCAACATATTTTTCAAACATTGCAACTTTCTGATTTTTAGAAGAGAAACTACAGCAAAGATGTGATTTGAAAAAGAAGAGTCTAGACAACTTTTCTGAGAGTTTAATGTTAGTGTTTAAGAAATTGGGCAAGTGTTTCCATTGGAAAATACTGAGTCCACCGGCCTGATTTTCAAACTTCATTTAAAAGTTAAAAATAGATCTGAAATTCAAGTATTTAGAAGAACATGTGAATTATTACCTGGTAAACAGTTAATAATAATGTTCCTAGAGAACATACAAATTATATAGCAGTACCAGAAATTACATTCTCAATGTAAAATCTCTATAACAGGAAAACACGTCTTTGCCCATCCAGCCATTGAAGTTTTCTGGATTAAGAATTATTTGAAAAATGAAGAAAACCATCAGAAGAGAGAGAGATGATCTTTTTATCCTTCCCAGAATCACAGGATTTTAGGATGAAACCATCTTTATCAACCTGAATATTTTCTAGACGAAGATCCTTAGGCCATTGTGAAGATCTCCCTCCACTGCAGGTACCAGCCTGTGGGTAGCAGAGCCAGAACTCAGCCCAGATTGCCCCCTTTTCACCCCCAGTTCCTCCCAGCCTGAGGCACAACTTCTGAAGTGAGTGTTTGCTAGCCTGTCTGCAGAGTTAATGTGCAGTCTGGTCTCCCCAGCATTTGGTCTCCAGCATTCCACCTCTGTTGTGCTCTGCGGTGAGCTGGGATTGGGGGCAACTGGGACACCTTTTATCATTACCCACAGATGTCCATCTAGAGGCTTCCCTTAAGCAGGACCCATTTGCAAAGTCTCTCAGAGGTGGGGTTCTTTCTTCATCTCTTTCAGTGAAAATATTTATCTGGGGCTCCAAATTCCTCATCCATCATGCACTTTGCACCTAAGTGGGAACAAACCAAAGTTCTGGAGCACAGGCACGTATGTCCTGCCCATGGACACACTGGTCCTCCTCACCCATTTAGTATCTTCTATTTAGTGTGTTTTCAACAGACAGACAGTCATACATGAGGAATGAGCAGGATTTCTATCTGTCTGCAAAGTGACACAGCAATACAGGCAAAAACCAGAACCTATTTGCCAACTCTTGTCTGTCTCCTCCTTGACCCCAGTCAACACCTTGAACTTCTCCCCATTCTTGTTTACCTGGATTAGTAAAAACATTGGTTCACAGCAACAGAAGTTGCCAAACGTTTTCACTTCCATGAACAACACTTCATTTGTTCTTCCCAGACACAATGCAAAATAGCTCATGAATGAACACTTTATAGTTAAGCAGCACGGCCCTGGGCACACAGTGTGTAACCGCAGCTTCCTGCTTACGTGTGTTTCCTAAACCACAATACCTCCCAGTAACTGAGACCATGACGAAGAATATCATATGCCCCACCTTAAATTCCCTGGTTCCTGTTTTTTGCTGGACCTCCCATGAATCTCTGTCACCTAAACAGCATACCTTTCCATGCCTAGAGCACCTCAACACTTCCCTCAAGGCAGAAACTGGCTCTGACACCTGGCTAGCACCCCCTGTGCTATGTTGTACACTCAAAGCAGGCACAAGTCTATCTCCAGCTTATGTCCTGTTCATGACAAAGAGCTATAGTGCTTCTCACCTGAGACTTTTCACCAGCATGGAGACTGGAGGGGCTAGGGTGATACCAGTGAATCTGTGGCTCAGATGGTCAGGCTTAGAAGCCAAAAATTCCTAAAGACAAGCAAGCTGACTCCAGCAAGGAACCCTTCCCAGATTGTGCTGGCATCTCAGTCCATCCTCTTGGGAACATGCTTCCATCCCTCTGGAAACACCCATGCAGATGATGTGCTTAGGATAGTCACAGGCTCTATAAAACAGCCAGATTTCGCATCAGGATTTCCAAGTCCCTTTTACTTCTGGAACTGACATATGGGAACGACATTACAAACAGAATTTATGGATTACGCATGTGACATCTTTAAACAACATGTAAACATATCCATGAAATCACTGAAATCTTTAATCAAATCAGCAAAATTAAAATAATGTTTTTTTCTGTGAATTTAATTAAACAACTGTTAAGTACCTGCTTTTTCCCAGTTTCTGTGCTCAGCAAAATAGATAAAATTGAAGAATACATGGGACCTGCCCAACTTAAAAGGTTCACAGTCTAGCAGAAAACACACACACACACACACACACACACACACACACACAATCAAAATATGATATGTGAAAGGTTATTTAGGTCGATGTACACTGTGTGATGAATACAGAAATGGGAGCCCCACATTTTGGGGAAGCTCCACAGAAGAGGTGATATTTGAGCAGATAAGAAATAAGAAGGAAGTCTTGGTCTTTAAACTTTCATGACAATGCTTCAATAGTTCCCTGTACTGATGGCTTTCATGGACAAAATTTTAGAAGTACCAGAAAGCCAGCACAAACCATATCCTTATGTTCCAGCCTGACTTTGCAGAGACACAGTATGGCTACTTTTCTGAAAAGGAGTGAATAGGTTTTCAAATATTCACATGGCTCTGTGAAGCCTAGTAAATAAAAATGTTCTATCAATGACATAGAATACCTTTCTTATTCAAATAATATTTTATGCACTTTCTAAAATACCTAGAATATTGTCTAATTAATTGTTTAAATTAATCATCACTAGGTTTTCTACTGTTAATATTTCTAGAATCTCTTATTGATTGTTTTCCAGTTGGTAATTGCTGGTGAAAAAAAAATAGTACTGATTCTGTATCTGGATACCCTGCAAACTCTTTGTTTCATTTAATAGTTTCTTGATCATCTTTCTCTTTGTTTTTCTAGGCCTATGAACACACCAATTACAAATAATAACAGTTTTAGTTTTCCTTATACCTCTTATTTTTCTTATCTAATAGCATTGGCTACCACCTCTAATACTGTGTTAAACAGCAATGATGATAATCAGCATTCTTTTTATTTCCTTTTGTGTGTCTGTTTTAGTGTCTAGAATTGGTGTTCCTTCTTGATGCTATAGTTTATCAAATTTTTATTTGCAAAAGGCTCTATAGTTCATCAACTAGACAGCTCTCTCTTGACTTCTCACTGGCCTTTTATTTATTTTTCAGTTTCTCAAAATTTCCATGGTTCTTTCCACATCTAATCATTTGCACATATGTTTTTCCTTTATCTTTCATTTTACTTTTCATAACTTACTTCAGATGACACATTTTTGAAAAAGCCTTTCCTGACTTGCCCTTTGCCACACAAAACTGCAACTGAACCAATTGCTATACTCTTAGCACACTGTACTTCTCTGTAAGTTGTATCAGTTTTGATTAAATAATAATTTCACCTAAGATTAAATTAACTAACAATAGTGATTTAGAATCAATTTAGTATTTATCTTTCCCACTAGACCATGAGTTTCATAAAAGTGGGAGTATGTTTAATCTATTATCCCATATATCTTCAGTCTCTAGCATAATGCCATGTATACAGTGCATACTAAAAGTAAACAAGGGAATAGTTTAATAGAAACTTAAAATACACAGAGTTTTTAAAACTTTAATAACTTTGTTTTACTAATCTACTTTTTAATATGTTGTTCTTATATCCAACGACTTCCCTTAGAAATTTTTAATTGCTAAATTAAGTTTTTGCTCATCTATTTCACCAAATGTGTATTCTAAGACATGTTGAGATAACAATGATTGGCCATTAAAAAATTTTTGGTGGCAAATCCTATAATATAAATAGTATGCATGGCCCTTAGCTTCAAGGCCCTAAGCAGATAGAAACTTCCCCAGATTATACTCCCGGATTTTTCCATTTATGTTACTCTTCAAAAGACTTTGCTCTAATTTGTGTTGTTAAGGAGTAAATAATTGATTTAAAATATCAGTCACTACTGATGTGTATGATTCGTTCCTGTCGTTCTCAGCTGCTTTCCCTCCTAAGCTTGGAGTGCAAGACTGTCAGAGCTGGTTCCTCCAGCCCCTCAATGAAGCCTCTATCCATGGGAGTGCTATTTGGTGTAGCTCTAAGTACTTTTTCATTTATTCATTTAATCTTCCCAGGGACATATTTTGCTATTGCAAAAAAGAAATAGGATGAAACTAAGTGACCTGCATAAGAGCCTGCATTCTTACCTGCTACTTTAAACTGTTTCCCCTCAACAGGGCTCTACAGTAACTTCAAATCCCTATCCTTCTTTTAGAAATAATTAATTAAACTTAACATCTTAAGAGGAGTTCTTAGATAAACTCCAGAGAAGAAACCCACACATTTTATTACTTCACACAGTATTTTTCTCAGGATACCTATGTGTAGACTAGCATATAAGATTCTTTTTATTATCTTTCACCCTAAGAAAAATGTTCTGGGCAACACCAAATTATAGAACAGAAGAAATTTTAGATCTAACTCCCTACTCATTGCTAGCAAGAAATGTTCCCTAAGGCCCTCAAAAAGGAGGCCTGAGAGATTCAGGAGTCAGTTGAGTTTGCACAAAGTGAGTAGATTCAAAGACCCAGATGCTCGCATATTTGGCTTCCTCCATCCTCACTCACCACTTGTTCCTCATTGACCAACCATACGATCTATAGGTAAATAGAGCAAATTATGGTGGCAAACATGAGATCATGGATCCTGGTTCTGTTTCTTCTTTTGAATATAAAGGTTAACCATATATGAATTTAAGAAGGATACTGTATTTTGGCTATGATACCAGTAATAATAAAATACTGATTCATCTGTATGCCTGGCCTAATTAAGAGGATGTGTAGTAACACATTTACTGTAATTCAAACACACTTACATATATCCACCAGGAGTTTAAGTCAAAGAAAACCCAAATTAAATAAATTATTAAACTTGACAATGAGATACACAGGTGGTGGTGAATGGGTTCCCTATTCCTCCCTGTTGAGAACACTAGCCAACATACTATTGTTAATTCTGGCATGGGTAGGTTAAACCAACAGGACACAGGCTGTTCAGAATAATGTCTATCTAATCTTTAAGTTAGCAAGAGTTCAGCCATTATTTACAACTCTCTGACACATGCAAAGGCACACAGCAAAGATTTGGGCAGAGCTCACTGTGGAGACTAAATCAATGGTAGAGTTAGTTGGCTGATATTCATTACGGATGGACATTATTGGCTGACTATGCAAAATTCCTAAGGTTTTGTCTATTTCTATATCGTATTTCAGTCTTACAGGGTACAACTGTTTGTAAACTACCTTTTCTTATTATTAATGATGCTAAAAGGATTTTGTTGTTTCAAACTTTGTACAAAAACCTAACGGGCAACGTCTTCCATAAATGTACTCTAAGTTCTTGGCAAACTTTACCCAAGAGCAAATACTAACACCAGAAAGTGTTTATTATCTTTTATAAAATAATCACTGTTATAGCGGCATGTAATTGCTGGAGGTAAATGCTCATCTAGGCCAAGAACTAATCAAGTTTGAGTTCCTTGATAGAATCCAGTCAAAAATAATTTACTTCTTGCACAGTTTACATTTTAAAATAACCACAGGATTTCCCTCTCATTTTGCTTTGCACTCCAACAGTGGCTTCAGAGAGATACTTTTCATTCTGCCTATATTGCCAACATAGGAACACAGAAAGTGAATTCTATATAAAACTGATAATGCTATAGGAAACAGCATAATGCAGCTTCTTACCCTATTACCTCCAGGCCCGACCTAAAACTCAGAGCAAGTCTCCCAATTCAAACAGTCCTTATGCTTCCATATATATTTGAAGTATTACTGCTACTTTCCTATTAAGAAGTACATCCTGATACGAAACAACTACTCTCTACATGGCAACACTGCTTGTGTATTTTTGTGTTCTGTGTAAAGAGTTGAGATGAGATACACCTGGTTTGGGTTTACTGAGGGTTACTTATGTGATTCTGTCCCTGTCACGTGTAAAGTTACTGTCTGTCTCAGTCGAGGAATGGTTTCTAGGAGTATTTCTGCTGCAGCTCTGCCATCTCCTAGGTATTGTGACACTATAGAGTCCAGGGCCGAGAACATTTGGCAATATAAATGCATCTTATGATACCTGGCGCTGGAAGTATGTGGGGCCAGAGCAGAAATAAGGTTTGCAATGTACAGAACAGGAAGCTAATCTGTAGAAAATTCTTTCAGTTATTAGTCATGCACAGTTGCGAACAGAGAATGATGTTCTCGCCAATGCACAGTGAAAGTGGAAATTGTCTCCTATAAGAATAGAAGTGCTAAGGCAGCATATGCAATTATAAATGCACCATGCATTTTCTATGGAAATCCAGTAAAATATACTCTATCTGAATAACCATGTTTGTGAGGTGCAAATCTGTATCTTTAGCATAAACAGTGGGTATATTTGTGTGTGGAGTTGCATATTTTTTGCATGCCAACAATCAATTATTAAAATAGATTTTAATCAACTATGCTAAAAGAAGACTGAGTTGTTGTTCTCCTCTGTCTATAAAAAAATTATTGTTGTCCAATGAAGAAGAAGTCAAACCTGTAGGCATAAAATATTACGGAGCTATGTCTAACAATTAGTGAAAATATTATGCTGTTTTTCTAGACTTTGTGATACTTTTCAGCTTCTTAAAGTTTGTTTTCTCATTCTTAAAATTCACTTTCATTTTGCATCTTTAATTTTTATCCTTTTTGTTAAAGAGAGCTTGAAAAATCAAACATGCTTCAGGCCACATAGCCTGGACCTGCACCAGATCTGCATCACTCCACTTAGTAAGATTTTACTATAATCTACACTGAAAAGAAACAAATGAAGAAGGAATTACTAACTTCTGTCCAGATCTTCCAGCAACTCACTTTCTAGATGATGCCACTATCACCTCCAGCATCTGGACTGGGTAAGAGCAGACAGGAATAAAATCCCAGTGAATGCCTGTGGTGCTGCTCTGTGGCGGAAGCATGCAGGGCCTAGGGGGCCTCCCACTGTCTCCCATGAGCTCCACTAGAGTGTGGAGAGTCTGTGGGAGGGGTGGGGGAGAGAGTGGTCAGGCCTCAGTGTCCACTTGGCAATGTTGACACACACCCTGAGCACTGTTATCTGAGCAGGAAGAAAGATGCCCCTTACACAGCTCCAGATCATCCCCCGGGAAGACCACGTTTTATCCCCATCCTATGTTTGATCTCCTTCTCTGGGGATTTGAGATGTCAGCCAGATCAAAGGGCTGTGCCCACAACTGCAGTCTGCTGCCCCGGCTCTGCTCTACTCTGCTCTCTTACAGACACTGTATTCACCAGGGTTCTCCTGAGAAACAGAACCAATAGAATGTGTGTGTGTGCGTACATATACATGTATATACATATATGCAGAGAGGGAGAGAGAAGAGTGACCTTGTCATAAGGAATTGGCTCTCCCAGTTATGAAGGCTGAGAAATCCCTAGATCTGCAGTCTGCACACTGGAGACCCAGAAGGGTGAGGGTGTAATTTCATTCCAAGTCTGAAGGCCTGGCACCCAGGAGAGCTGGTGGTGTAGTTCCAGTCTGAAGACTGGCAGGCTGGAGACCCCAGAAGAGCCAGTGCTTCAGTTTAGATCCAAAGGCTGGAGAAGTCCAGTGTTCCGGCAAAGTGCAGTCAGGCCTTCTGGTTCTGCTCATGGTCTCAGTTGATAAGATGAGCCCCACCTCCACGGGGAGGGCGATCTGCTTACTCAGTCCACTGATTCAAATGTTAATCTCATCCAGAAACACCCTCACAGGCACAGCTGAACAATATCTGACCAAAGGTCCAGGGACCTCATGGCCCAGTCAAGTTGACACAGAATTAACCAACAGACATGGAAGCAGCTTGAATCTAATACCCAGGTCTGATTCTGAGAACAGGCTCTTCCTCCCGCACCACAACTTCTACTTTGGTATCAATGTCCAGATGAATGGCACTGCTTATGTCATTCATACAATCAAAAACCATCCACTGGGCACTCACAAGAGGCCCAAGTCATGCATGACATCATGTCATCTTATGGAGTTCCATTTTCCCTTTTAGAAAGAATGGAACCTGTTTTCATCAGCTCACACTGAAAAACAGAGTATCACAGACTGGGTGGCTTAAACAGACTTATTTCTCATAGTTCTAGAAGTTGAAACATCAAGGTGCCAGCATGGTTGGGTTCTGGAGAAACAAGAAGACAGCCCCTTCTTCCTGCACCCTCAAAGGAGGGAGAGAGAAAGCAAGCTCTCTAGTCTCTTATCAGGGCGCTAATCCTATCACGAGGGCCCCACCCTCATGACCTCATCTTGACCTAATTACCTCCCACAGGGCCTCCAGGTACCATCATATTGGGGGTTGGGCTTCATCGTATGCGTCTGGGGGACACAGTCAGCCCACAGCAGAACCTATGGAGGATTTAACTTGAGAAAGGGGCATGAACAAACTGGGTTTCATAAAAGTCACTGTGGTGTCACTGGGGAGGAACTTTGGAGAGCAGAAGCCTGGTAGCAGGGGCCTTGGAATGGGGAATTGAGTTGGGGGGGGGAATCACAGAGCTATTTTAAAAAGACACCCAAAGTGTTTAGTGGCAAATTAAGCTTGACATGATGTATGTAGAAAAGCACGGGTATATGTTAGCTAATTGTGTGGAGATAAAGATAATCAAGGCCAACATTGCACAGAATTTAACAGGAAACCAAACAGGAGTTTGTTTTACTGGGGTTTTTTTGTTTTCTTTTCTTTTCTTTTCTAGTTTCACGGATGTGACCAATTAGCCCAAAGTAGATTCTGCAACAGTAGGATCGGGCTGGAGCCTGAAATCCTGCCAGTATGACAAATTCCTATATGATGTCAAGATGTGGATCACAGACAGCTACTCTGAGCATCAGAGACATTGAAAAGATAGAGGAGAAGAACCAACCAGAATATCTTCAGGGAGCCTGTGTGCTCCACATGGTTATAACCATACCTAGTGGTGCTGTGTGTCATGGAACAAATGCTAGCCCTCTCTGACCCTTGCTGTCTTCATTGGCATGTTTAAGAATAAGAAGGGCCTCCACAGTTGTTTGAAGGTCAGCAGTTGTATGACTTCAAATCTAATAGCACTTGTTCCAGGAAGAAAGAGAAGGAACATCAACTGTAGGAGCACGCAGCATCAGGTCCCAGGAGCAAGTTACACGGTGTCAGACTTATACAATGACTTCCTTTTAAAGGGATATTGATATTAAAAGTAGCTTTTAAATGGGCCAGAGATAGCTTAGGTAACTATAACCAAGTTAATTTCAAAATCAAACTTTGAGACCTTCCTTCTTTGTCCTCCCTTAGGACAGGCAGGCAGAAGAGAAGTTGGCCCTGGCAAGCAAGTCACTGAGGGCTGTGCATAATTAGTGCCTCTTTCAGGATTTCAAACGTGGTCTGGTTTGGGGCTTTGGTGTTTCCATTGGGGAGGTTAGCTCTGTACTGCACATGTTAGGTGAGTTTCTAAATCGGGAAGGACCTCTAGGAATTACAAAACCCTTTGGCTCATAAAAGCCATTTTGACACTCTACTTCTTTAAAATAATTTGCCTAAAGAGTCCCAAATTATGGGGGGGTCCTAATCACCCACTAAATTACATGCCATTCCAACCTATTCCCTTTATGTTAATGCAGGATCCACAGACAAAGTGGTATAAATGTAGGCCAAGTTCACTGTGTATAATTTATTTGGTGTCAAGAAAATAAATCATCACATGGCAGAATTTATACAAAGTACATGATTCATATCCACAAACTTGTGCTCTTAATTGGAAATGTGCTGTTGGTAATGCGAAATATGGGTGACTGGATTTCTAGTGGTACTTTCCAATGCAGGCTGGAGAGTGGAGCTAACTCCATTTGGTACAGAGCACACACTGAGATGACATTCCTAGGCCGCTGGGCCCCATGTCCTACGTGGCACTCAAATTCCCATGGCCTGGAGAGGTAAATGCATGCAAGCAGGATGGGCTGCAATTGTACACAAATCCCAGTCCACAGACAATGCTTTCTATCCCATTCTTTTCTGATGTGGACTGTCTCTCAAGTGATGTTACATGTTGTTCTCATGAGCAGTTTAGTTATGGCATGTAGGTAAGCATCCATGTAGTCTTTCAGAAGCCCCTGAAAGCCCCTAAGAATGGGATCTTGAATGAGGAACTGCAGATGGAGCTGACAAGTCTAAGGGAAGGGGGACCCTCCCAGGAAATAGGAGGCAGCAGGAGAGGGTTCTTGGCAAAACGAGTGTCTCCTCCCAGACAGGCTCTGGCCACTCTAGTTACCCTGATTCCACCATCCCAGCCTGATTATAAAAAGTAATCACAGTAATAGAAGCCATGTGAGCCCCTACTGTGTACTGCTCTATCAAGGAGGTTTTACAGATGTTACCACACTTACCTTAATCCTCACAACAGTCTTACTAAGTGGCTTATACTGTATTCACGGTGTAAACAAAGTACCCATGATTCAAAGCATAAAATGGCTTGTTTAAGGGTTAGGAAGTGGGGGGAAGGGACCTCAAGCCGGACCTGTTGGGTTCCAAGCCCTGCACAATTCCCACGAGGCTGCACTGCTCCTGCAGTCACGGCCAGCACGGGCCCTTCCCTGGGAGGCCGCCTGTGAGCGAAGGAGCACAGGGTAAGCTCCCTGCTTGAGGCCCGTCCATGTCTTCGCTCAGCTCCCAGGAGCCCTGAGCAGTTTCCTAACTAGGCAGTGAATCAGGTCAGTCAGATCAGGGCAGATTTCTCCTCACTTCTGGTCCGACTTGTCTTAAAGGGGTCAGGAATAGTAACCAAAAGGGAGTTCATAAAGGCACTTTCCCGAGAAAGCCAAGATCAGCAGTCCAGTATGGCAGGTATCTTGGGCAGTTCATGGTAATCATGTGACATAGACCCGGTACGTCCCAAACACATAACACCTCAAAACAATCTCTACTTGAAACATGAATCTTTACCAAGCACACTTTGCACCCCAAAATGGCAGATGGCAAAAAGAGCAGAAAGGAACTTTGGAAATTTGATTGTGTCTTTAAAAAGCAGACGGAAAAGCAGTCTCTCTCTGACGTTGCAGGCTGCCACTTCAACGGGCATCAGAGGGTAAGTCAACATGCAGCAGCTGTGGGCTGCTCGTTAGGGGCAGGGCCTGGGGCCTGACTCATGGGGGCGAGAGACCACAGGGGCTGCAACTCCCCAGGCTTTCCTAGCGTCCTCTCCACCACCTGTGAGAGGTCCACGGCCTCCCTCGCTTGACCCCAGTACTCTTGTTTTCAAAGGATTGAAAGGACATGTCTATACAGAGTGAAGTCTCCATCTAGCTCACTTGCCCCACAGGAAAAAGGCGGCTTTCCATCATTTCATTTCCAACCTGGGGCAGAGAGGGAGCACGGAGCAGAGTTGAGGCATGGAACCAGCACAGCTTTCTGTCAGGCGGCCTTTGCTCCCAATACATTTCTTAAGATGTGGGCAAAGCAGGGAAATTTTCATGTCATGTGTACAGTTAACTCACTTTCCCAAAGGAGAGATGGTGACCCCAGCGGCCACCACACTGCTTTCTGCCTGGGGCAGCAGGGCAGCTGTTCTCACTGCTCCAGGGCATGGAGAGATCTACAGCCCAAATCCAGCCTCCTGCCTCCGACGCCTGCCAGTACAGCAGTGCTGGGGCTGCCTGCCCTTTGGGAAGCCTGCTGGGCTTGGGAATGACATACGAGCACCTGCGAAATTCTACCCCACACAGCTTCAGGCAGAGGTATCTGGAGGCCATCCAGGAGGAACGGGAAAGAATCGAGGAGGACAGACAGAACCTGGGAAAGCTAACTCCTCTCAGGGCAGCCAAGCAGGTGGCTTCATACACACATACCTGGAAGTAGCAGAGCAGAGGGACTGGAGCTGGCCAGACAGGAACGAATCCAAGAAAACAATGAGCACACCCCCAGCACAGTCACAGCAGTGCGGACGAGGCTGGGAGCCATCGGGGGCGAGGGAAGCCACGCCCACCTCAGCCGTGGCCACCCTCACAGTGTGCGTCACACACCCGACACTGATCTGTGCTCACCTGACCCTGAGGGCACCCCTCATCCTACAGGCCTGCTGGGTGTTAGATCCACACGGATTCAGGGGGGTGTCAGCCCAGCACACAGCAACCTGAAGCTCGGGAGGTCCTGCAAACGAGCCAAGAGCCACTGCGCGGCCCATGGGGCACCGGGGCCTTCCGGAGCTGGGCCACGTCTCTGCGCCTTGTCCCCCAGCTTTTGCAGACAGACCCCTGTCAATCTTACAAGATTCCTTGACCTCCCATCCCAGCCGCCAGCCCAGGAAGAAGTGCCCACGCCTGCACACCCACAGCAATCTGCTGTAACGGAACCTCAAGCCTTTCCTGGCTGGCCTGCCAGGCCATCTACCTACTTGCTGAGGAACTGTTGGAAGGTGGGACTCTAAGTGTGTTCATGCCTCAACACAGGCAGAACTCTCTGGGATCATTTACTGAATCCTCTTTCCACTACACTGTTCTTCCACATGACATGGGGCAACAAGAAAATGACACAAAGCAAATGGGCCCGTGAAAGGGCCTTACAAGCAGCCTGACCAGGTTTTCGGTTCTGCTGAGAAGCATTTCCCTGTATTGGTTTTCCAACAACTCTCTCAGCAGGGGGAGGTTTGGTTCCTCCTTCCTGAGTTCCTGCTTCTCAAATTCATCGTGACTTCATCCAGGTGCACTGAACTGGATGAAAGAAAACTGAGTCCTTCCCTGATTCAGGGAGATTCATGAATTTATTGATAAGAATAACATTGTCTGGCTGCGTTTGCAGTGGCTGAAAGCATTTCGCTCCGATGAGCTGTGACGATGTCAACAGCAACTGCATAGTCCGTCCCAGATGGGGAATACAAGGCGGCCCCGCACATCAGCCGGCTGCTCAGAGCTGGAAGGAACTTTGATTAAACAGAGGCAAGGTCACGATGCTTCCTGAGCCCCAGGCTGAAATGCCATTGTCTGGTTAAAGACCATGTTCAGCACAGCCCTGATCTTCCCCTTCAGACACGACTTCCTGTGGAGCGGTTCTGCCATAAACGCAAAGAGAGACGCACAACTGTGACTGATTGTGTTCAGTCTCATTGATTGTCAAGACTCCTGACAACATGCTCAGAAATAGGAACTGAACCTGCTGCATATACAAGACCTTCTCCGTGTGTATGAGAACGCTCTGGATACGAGCCCCTTTCCATCGGGCTGGAGAGCCCCGCGGGGAGTCGGCACAGCAGTTCCAGAGCCCAGAATAAGAGTGACAACAGTTTCCTCCAGGATTAAAGATTTCCTTGGTTGAGGCGAGGCCAGAGGTAACTACGTGCCCCTGTGAGCGCATAGGCAGGAAAACTGGAGTCAACCAGGTGAAGCTGGTTTTTGAATGACTATAATTCACTAGTCCAGCTGCAAAATGAATCTAAGGACGTGATACACCAGTCCACAACAGCTGAGACCATTAAAGTTCACATTGGCAGGCTTCTACTTCTTTCAGAGGGAAGAATGTGAACCAAGTTTTAAACAATTACAGCTTAAAAGGTTTAAACAATCACTTTAGAAGGTGTGCAGGCTGCAGGGAGAGTACTTGTATGTGTTCAGGTAGAAATATCTCCCTTTGGGGCCAGCAGTCTGTTCTCTTTAAAAGTTGGTCACAGGAAGGCAGGAACAGAGACCAAGTGGAAATGAGTTTGCCCTTTTGAGAGTCAAGTTCTCCTTTGCTGACCAAGGGGAAATCCCACTTTATTCCAGAAGCTAAACATAAGAACACTGAACCTAGTCCTAAGAGCAATTTGATTCAGATGTAGGACTCCCAAACAGTGTACACTCTTATGAATTCACAGCAAAGCCTTAGTTTCAGTTCTGAAAGTAGTTGGGACCCCAGACTGCTAACTGGTTGTGGTCAACATTAAAAAATTAAAAACATATATGTGTGCAGACACACCTCACTTCATGGTACTGTGCAATTACTGAGCTTATTGCAGATTGAAGGTCTGCGGCAACCCTGTGTCAGGCAAGCCCGTCAGCACCATTTTCCCAACAGCATTTTCTCACTTCATCTCTCTGTGCCACATTTGGGTAATTCTTGCCATATTCCCACCTTTTTCATCATTATATTTTTACAGTGATCTGTGTGTGATCAGTGATCCTTGATGTTACTATTGTAATTGTTTTGGGAAGCCACAAACCACATCCATAGAAGACAGCAAACTTAATAGATAAGTGTTTGTTCTGACGGCAGATGTGGGAATGGCAAGAAAACCAGAATCAGAAGTGGCGTCTGAAGATGGGACTGAATAATAATGAGATGGACTGCCATCTCATAATAAAATTTTAAGGGATGAGGAGTTACTTCTTACAGATGAGCAGAGAAAGCAGCTTCTTGAGATGGAATCTAATCCTGGTAAAGATTCTGTGAAGACTGGTGAAATGACAACAAAGGATTTAGAATATTCCATGAACTTAGTTGATAGAGCAGGGGCAGGATTTGAGAAGACGGACTACAATTTTTAAAGAAGTCCTACTATAGGTAAAATGCTGTCAAACAGCATTGCATGCTACAGAGGAATTGCTCACGAAGAGTCAATCCATGCAGCCAACTTCAGTGTTGTCTTTTTTGAGGAAACTGCCACAGCCTCCCCAACCTTCAGCAACACCACCCCGATCAGCCAGCAGCCACCGAGGCAAGACCCCCGCCAGCAAACAGGTTCTGCCTTGCGGGAAGCCCAGATGATGGTTAGCGTTTGTTAGCAACAGAGCATTTTTTAATTAAGGTATTCTTATTGCTTTATTAGAAATGTTATGACACACTTAACTGACTACCGGATGGTGTCAACATCACTTTTATGCACACTAGGAAACCAAAACATTGGTCTGACTTGCCTCACTGCCCTATCTGCTTCATTGCAGTGCTCTGGGGCAGTATCTCCGAGGTGTGCCCGTGGACATATGCATGTACGTGGACATATGTATGTGCACATACACACATACTTACCCTTGCACTCACACATGATCTCTTTTAACAGCAGTATTTCCTTTTTTAAAGTGAACATGTTCATACTGGAGGGCAACGCTGGGGAGACTGACCTTGATCCTGACCTTTGTATGTCAGGAGAGAAGAACAAAGTAAATGAATAGGTACGAAGTAGGCTTCAATTCCTGCTGACTGGTATTCAACTACAGTTACTTTATAAGTACTTGAGAATTATTCCGTATGGGCCAGGGACTGGATTTCCAAAAAATATGTGCTGACAATATGTGCTTGGAATTCTATGAGCATATTTGTGGATCACAAGTTTCACTGAAACACTTACTCCTACAAACCATTTCCTCAGGATGTTCATTCCCACCAGATCGGTCATGGATGGAACAGTGTGTCCAGGTACTCCACTCAGGTGGCCCCTGAGCTACCTGGAGGGAAAGCTACCACTCCAGAGAGCTCCAAGTCTACTCCCCAGGGGCACTGGTCAACTAGGGCAGTGAGGGGTGGGTGCCTGCAAGGTAGGCAGGACCGGAAGACGGTGGGATCCAGTGTCTCTACTATCCCTGGGGCAGCTATGCTTTTTTAAATTTTACATAGCAGCCTTTCCAATGGCAAGTCTTTGGGGGAAAAACAGAAGTTTCACAGTTTAATTAACTAGGGGGAATTTTTGAATCCACTAGGCTAGGTAGCAGGCAAGCTTAGTGTCTCCTCCAGATATTCTGGCCTTTGGCTTCCTTAAAGCATCTTATGGAAAAAAGAAGCCCTTCTAACCATGACAGTCACAAAGGATGGGATTTTTTTAAAGCATCTTAATGTCCTCTGAGAGGTAACATCCTAACTGGCATTGAGTACTATCTTCCAGAAGAGCTACTATAGTGGTGACAAAACATCTTGGAACCTACTGACCTATGCTGACACTCGGATGGAGGACACATCTGTCACTTTTAAGGTCTCCTTTCCCAACTGCACTTGCCAGAAATGTCTAGAATGCATCACTTTTTTAATCACCGAGTTTCATCATTTTCTCTCCAGACTTCCCTATCTTCTTAATAATATTTTGACAAACTGAACATTTATGTTTACTCTAGTTTATGAATTATCTTTACAAGTATTATCTTAGTTCGCCTTCCATCTTCTCAAAGTAACTGTCAACCACATGTACAATTCCTCTTCCAAAGTTATCTCCTTAAGTATGAAAAAATTAAATCAAGAGAAAAGAAAAATTACTGGAACGGATATTAGACTTTTTCCATTGCAAATTATCTTTACTAACCGGCTGTCTGGGAACTGCTCCAACCTGATGTGAGGTTCTCCTTGATAACATGGTGTTTCTAAGCAACACTGCTGGGCAAGCCCACATGTATGGGTGGTCAGCTACCACTCTCTGACTTCCATCAATACATTACAGGCACCTAATTTAATATTTGCTTTAATACCAATTTTTAGAGCAGATCTTTTAGGAGGTAGAACTGAAAATAATGCAAATTCAGAATTCCTCCTCATATAGAATGCCATCTATCCATCATGTATCATTGACACAAGAGCGTAATAATAAACTCTCCTGGTTTCCCTTTAAGCAGATGAGTAGCTAAGTTGTCAGCCACTCACAGCCTATTTTCAGAAGAGGTCTCTCCACAAGACACTGCTCAGACTGTTACAGGAGAGATTCACTAGGTCCTTTCTCTAACATTCCTTCCCGAGAGCCTGAAACTTCTTGTCACAGAAGCATCTCTTGTTTCTGCTCAGCAGCTACTATTTTTTGGCAAATCTCATCAAGAAACCAATGTAGAACATGGTTGCCAACAGCCCACCCTCTTCCCAGAGCACACCTAGAGGTTCCAGAGTCCTAGGATTTTGTTTAGTATCAATGCTACCATCAATAACTGTGGTGATTTTCATTTTCACGGCACTTACTGAATACGTACTCTTTGTGAGGCATTGTGAGGCGTACTTCTCTTCATACTCACAGCAGTTAGAGCCTTGAGACCATTCTGAAACAGATATTTTCATCTGTGTTTTAAAGATGAGAGAAGTGAAGGTTTAAGGAACTAAGTTTTTGACCAAGGTCCCATGGCATGTAGACGCAGCCTGGACTCAAACTCAGACACAGACAACTCCAAACCATTGTTCTAGTCACCTCACCAGAGAAACAGAGGCTCAGACAAGGCTGTTTACATGGACATCTGGACTGTGAGAGCATTCACAAAGGCCCCACTAATTCACTGAGACTGAGTGTGCTTTTGGACTTAGAGCCCCAGTAAAGCTGTGTACACTTCTAGGAGAGAAAATTGTGCTGTTCAGAGGTTTCCTGGTTATCCTCACTTGTTTTACGTTGTCATAAGTAATTTATCTTTTTTACGGGTAGAATTTGCAAATAAATCCTTCACCGAAAAACTTCTTTTATCATTTTGCATCCTCAGGTCCTGAAGGCACCTGTGTCCACCTCCCCAAGGAGGCCGTCAGGGAACTGAAGCATCCTCTGCGGCTGCACCCTCCTCCTCCCAAACACTCAGGAGGATTCATCTCTGACCAATTTACTTGGTCTCCCAAACAGTCTATCATCTTTGTATTCTGAAAGTCTCAATTCCCTCAAATAGGACCTTCCTAGTACTATTTTTATTTTCAAATTTGTATTATTGATATCCTCATTTAGGCCTATAGAAATTGCTATCTCCTATTTTCCCTTTCTTTACAAAACACCCCCAATCCCATACCCTATCATAGTGTCTTTCAAATGGCAAACCAAGACATGCAAGTGGGCTAGGAGGTCAATGCAGTAGGTTGCTACGAGCTTTTACTTCCTAACAAATAGAACCTAAAATAGTATAGGGAGCACAAGAGTGTGCTGTCTATGGCATCGGTCTTCAAGCACAGGTGCTGTCTTCCCCAGGGGACACTGGCCATGTCTGCAGACATTTTTGGCTTTTCCAGCCAAGGCGGGTAGGTTCTCCTGTCCTCTAGTGGGTGGAGGCCAGGGAGCCAGTAAACACCCTTCAGGGCACAGGGCAGCCCCACAACAAGACACCTGCCCAGCCCAGGGCCAACGGTGCTGAGGTTAAGAAATGTTGATCTACTGTAAGGTAAGTATCGTTTGAAATGGAACTTTTGTTTCAGTGATTGTGTGTGTGTGTGTGTGTGTGTGTGTGTGTGTGTGTGCACTCACATGCACACACATACTAGGGTGCAATGAAAATTTTTAAATGAATTCTTACTACATGATGAACTCTAAAAAGTCAAATGCTATTTTAAGACACGCACAGTACTTATCTCTCTGTCTGGGACAGTAGCTCGAGATGGCCATGGACGGGAGCAGAAGGGCTCTGCAAACCGTCCAGGTTGGCACACCTGGGTGAGGCCAGGCCGGCCACCCACCTCCGGTATCTGTGGTTCTTCACCTCTAAAATCATTTCATAATAGTGCCTCTCCACCAGGCTGTTTGTGAGGATGAAACGAGGCAGCACATGTGCCTGTCCAGGGCTTCAGTCAGCACTGCACAGATAGTAGGCGCTCTATACAGCTGGCTGCTATCATGAACATCTTTTTGATCCTGTATCTTCAGAACAAAACCACCCACAGGCAGGAGTCAGCAATGGGGAAGCTAGAACTTTGAAGTCAGAATAACCTGGTCTCAAATGCCACCCTGACCACTCTTTCTTTATGAGCTTGGCCAGTTACCTTCATCCACAGCTTATTAGTTTGTTCGCTTGTATATCAGTAGCAGGGATGCTTAACCTTAGGTGGCTCAAGGGAGGGTAATGTGAAATAACTCACAGGACAACACAACACACACAAATACCACTTGCTCAACGATATTGATCCCCACCCCATCTTTGAAGTACCTGACACAGTGGTTGACACCTGCTAGGTGTTTAAGAAGTTAACATCACTAACTTCTAATTGCTAATAGGTCGTTTTTACCATAACACATAGGTTACTGTTACACGTGAGGGATGAAAAGCCACAAGAGGATAGAAGGACAAGAAAAATCAGAGCCTCCTTCCTGTGTGTGGCCTTCCTTCCCTACACACACAGGGACAGTACACCCGTCCTAAGGCACTTCTCCACATTCATTCTGTTTATGTTCGCCATAAACCACCATGGAAAGCAGGGAGGGAGTTCCTGCCCTTGTTCTGCAGACGGGGAAACCAGGCAAGTCAGACAGGGGAGAGGTAGGGGAGGCACCTGGCGTCAGTCCCAGGGACACGCCCAGGCCTGAAGCTGCCTTGACCTCCAGCACGTATAGTATCTCAGTCTCTTCCATCCAACGGGCCTCAAGTTCTGCACTCATGAAAATGGGGCAGACTGATTATATCCAAGTTCCCTCTTATTTTAAAAATCATGATAATCGATGAAAGTCTGACTTTCCCCAGGAGAAACGGCTAGTGACAGCAGAGCCAGACCCAGGACTCCAGCTGGTGGCCGACACCACACTCATTCCTCAACACCCACAGATGCTCCACTCAACTAAAGGGCTCCTGCAAAACACTTAAATAACACTCACATTTTCACTCTCAAAATAGATAAATTTGTTCAAGATGGTACTTTGAAAAAAGGTGTGACAGCATCAACAAAGGCCCCTCGAGTGTTTCTTGACTGAAAGACTGAAGCTTTTGGCTGGGACCATGTGTGACCCAGCATATTCTGAAAGAACCAAATTATAATTGTATCTATCAGCAAATTCTTATCTGTGTCCATGTACAAAAGCACATTCTTAATTTCTGAGAAAACAGCTGACTTCATAATTACAAGGCTGATAATATCTAAAACGTGGATTTTTAAATGTTTTCCTATTGTACAGGTGGCCTCGGCAGCATGGGACACGTGGTTTCAACAATGCCTTTGTCTTCTCCTCAAAGAGCACACTACACAATTGCACAACGCCTGACACTTCCACAGGAGTAAATTACCCAAGCATTCTTGAGAAACTGTCCTGCCTGGAGGGAGCTGGCGTGGGGAGTCCACCCTCCCTGAAAAGGCCGCAGGGAGCACACACCGGCAACCTGACCACACAGCACCGGCCATTGCTCACATAGTCCAAACATATCAACTGACCACAACACACGGCACCGGAACCAGTCCCTTGCTTGTCTGGAGGCACCTTCGGTCTCACAGTGCTGGGGCCTTGCTGCCCTGGACCCCCTCCTTACCTTCTGTCTGACACATTGGCTCATTCTATTCTTCCACTGCTTATCAGCATTGTAAATATGAAGTCAGCTGTTCTTTCAGAAATTAAGAATGTGCTTTTGTAAAAGGACAAAGATAAGACTTTATCTGTGTATTCCCTCTGTCTGGAAGGACATTCCCCCTTCTCTGTCCTGTGGACAATGAGTCCACCTTCAACAGATTCTTTCCCAGCTAAACAGCTCCTCACCCCTTCGGGCCAAACTGACGTCACAGCTCCTGTGAGCTCACGGCAGCCTTTAGTGTCCCTCCTAAGAAAGCCATACTCTGCACTTGGAAAGCGCATGCCTGTCTTCCGATGCCCACTGAGCTGTGACCCCCCAGAGGGCAGGAACTGTTCATCTCTCTGGTCCCAGGACTCGGCTTCACTGCAGTCGCTGCTTGCTTATGCCTTCATCTCTGCCAGACGGTGAGCTCCTCAGAGGCCAGAGTCAGACCTATCGTGTTGTCCTGCATGGCACATAGGGCCAAATCAGTATTTACCAACTCTGAATGCACTGTGAGGTTCCAGAGGGCAAAAATGTATGGAATATATGTGAATCCAGCAGCATTTAGCCCAAAGCCTAACATATAATAGGTGTCTGTAAGTGTTGTAAGAAGATGCAGGAAGGTTGAGCCTGGTCAGAATCCTGGCTTAACAGTGGCTGGACTCTGCCTGTGTCAGCCAAATCTGGCCATTTAAGGACTCCTCACTAAATAATTGATTGAGGCTTGTTGGTGGTCTCAGAGCTCAACATACAATTCAGCTTGACTTGACTTATGCTGTAGTCCATTAAGAATTTCTTCACTGCAAACATCACATGGCCCAGGGTGATCCTCAGGGGCTGACAGAGAGGACAGGTAACCAGTGGTCTGGGCTTTTACAACACTTTCAAGGCTCTTGTCTGGGAGAATACAATTTTCTATCTTAATTTTGCCTCTGCTGTGCAAAGTTAAACACTAACCGCTCCACAAGAAATGCGAATCAGCCAGGACACATCAGGGTGTCCTCCCTTGCATCAAACCTGCCAGACTGGCAACCAAACAGTTGACTATCTATAAGTTGTGTACTCTTCTCTTTTAGATTTTAACTGGTGGAAGTGCCTTTGTATTCAAATTCTTATGTCAGCATTTCTCCAAGTACAGTCTTGGGACACATGTCCTCAAGGTGATCCACGGAGGAGCTCCCAGATCAAGTAAATTTGGAGATTTGAAGGCCCTTCAGCGCCCTGTAATATAGTCCTCTGCTTAACCTTACTGAGACCCGCATTTCCCAAACCACATATGCAGCCTTTGCCTGTATCTGTAGAATACACCTGGAAAGACAATGTTCCAGAACGGTGGTGGCACCTTTCTGCACAGGGTCAGATCTCCGATATAGATTTAGGTTCTGCTGGCCCCAAAAAATCTCTGTCTCATGGCTTTCTTTTGTTTTGCTTTATTTTTTTTTAACACTCTAAAAATGCAAAACCTGTCTTAGCTCATAGTTTGTACAAAATAGGCTGAGGACTGGATTTGGCCATAGGCAGCATTTTGCTGATCCCCACTCTGGAATGTTTTTCCCTAACAACCAGTTGCCAGGGTGAACTAGAGTCCCATCAGCTTCTAGGAGCATCAGTTTTGAATTACCTTTTGACAGTCTTTCCCTTCTTCCCTTTTGGAAGTCACTGGAAATTGTTAGCTCTCATCAAAGCGAATCGCAGGACAAAAGCTAAACAGTGTTATTCTAAGACCCCAAATGGCGTTTTGATCACCCTTGTGTGTTCAGGGCTGTTCTGTGTGCTGCACATGTGCCATCCCTGCAGCCTGTGGGGCAGGGGCCAGCAGAGAGGTCCTCGGGCCCAGCTCTCCAGCCGCCCTGCACCCTCTGCCCCCCAGACCCCTGTTCCTGCCTAGTGACTAGAAGGCAAATAGACCGTGGCCACTTCTACCTGCTTTTGCAGGGACCCTGGTGTACAGGGCGCTGAGCCAGAGGCCAGGACCTTCAGCTCAAAGCACCGTCCCTGGTGCCGACCAGCTGCTCTCGCCAGCCCTGGCTGCAGGTTTTTCCCACAGAACCATGTCCAGTCAAGGGCTCTGGATCAAAAATACCTGGGTTCAAATCTTATTTCCAATGTAACACTATTTATGTGATCTTGAACATGTTAGTAAATCTCTTTAAACCACAGTTTCTTGACCTGCAATGTGGCACCACCACCCTCCCTTACAGCGCTATTAGGAGGGGCTGGTGAGGCCAGGTGGGAAAGGTTCGCACCACCTAGACACAGAGATGGCATGAGTGGGTGGCACCCTCCCTGGCAGTAGCCCTCTCTGGAATGCCTCTTTGTGGCCTAGGATGCAGAGCAGAACGAGGCACAGCCCCTGGCCTGCCCTGTCTTGGGAAGCAGCTGCATTTAAAAAGGACATTTTTCAAAAATCCATGTGCAAGGCTGGGGAACATAGGGGTGGGACTGATTAGTTCCAGCCACAGAGCTGGGGAAGACTTCACAGAGATCTTCGGGCTAGAATACTAGGGGGAAATTTAAGATTTGACCAGTTGGAGACAGCAGGAAAATTGATCTCGGGCAGCAAGAGAGAAGACGTAGCCGGCTCAGGGAAGAGGGCCTGGTGGCGATGGCAGCCCCTGCAGGAGCTGGCATGAGGTGGGGTGATGGAGGCAGCAGGAAAGGTGCACCACACGTCAGCTGGGGAGGTGGATGATCTGCCAGGGTCTGGTGAGATTTTATGTGAAGGACATAACCAAGATCTCTTTCCATGTTCCTTCCTAAGAAGATATGGTGATCAGCCTGACCTAGAATGCCGCTGAAACCCGATTTTTTTCTCTACTCCCTCCTCTCCTGCCATCCTGCTGAAAAGTCTGGCCACTTGTGTCCTAGGTCTATTTCCCCTTCAGAACATAAGCCCCTGAGGGCAGGTCATGACTTTCTCATCTGTTCCCACAACGTGTAGAGCACCTGCTGTGTACACCTGCCTTGCACGCTAAATCTTCATATTTGTTTGTGGAAAATATATCTTATTATAGGTGAAACTCTTATAACAATATTCTATTACAGATTTTCCCAACAAAGGCATCTTGGGTATGGCCTTCTTCTGATGAATCTTGCATTTCTGAAACATATTAAGAACATTTTCTCTGTCTAGCCCTCTGCTAGACTGTTTCATAAAACATTATTTTATTTAAAGTTCAAAGTAACCCTCCCGTCCCCATTTCACATGTGAAAAAAAATCAAGTTTAGATTGATTAGGTAGCATGCCCGGTGACATGCAGATAGCTGAGGAAAGGATAAACGATACCCTAGCAACACTTCAGTGGCCCAACAGCTACTTTACTATGATAAGCACATATATTTGAGAATTAAAATTCCAAAGCAACAGAACAAATATGAGTTCTGATTTTTTTGCTCCCTATTTTCCCATCCACAGGTTGGTGTATTTCTCCCTTTCAGATAAACACACACACACAATTCAAAATAGTAAAGATGTGCCCAATCTTTTTGTTGAAATGAAGCAGAAGGAGAGACAAGATAATCTCCCAGTGTTCGCTTTCTGTCACTGACACAGAGGAATAGACTATCCATGCTAATAACACCTAATGCAGTTCATTTCCTGCTCAGAAGTCACCGGGGAGAAAATGGGCTCTCTCGGGCCTGGTCCTCCCATGTCCCACCCTGACCTCCAGTGAATCTGTCATTCCTAATACTTTTCCTAGAACTGCCGTGTCCTCAAATATTTTCCAATTACAAAACACCTTTCTGAACTGTGACGGCCCAAGAGCCAGTCAGTACCAGCCACCAGTAAGTGTCCTGAGCTGCCCGGGGCAGGGGGCAGGGGGCAATCCGCCTAATAATCTTTCACCCAAAATTCTTTGTGCAAAGTTGTCAAGAACATTCCCCTAGATGGTCTGAACTGAGAGAGGGAAGGCCACAAGTTCTCTCTCAAAGACAAGGGCGTCTCCCAGATAAGGGACACAGGGCACAGGTAATTAATAGCATTGCTCTGTGGCCCAGGACATCATAATAAATGCCCCATCATTCATTTATCCACACTAGACAATAACCGATGTTCAGTTAAATGAAGTTGGCGCCTGCAAGATTTATGATACCCTTCTGTGCTTAGCACTGTTTAATCAGGAAGTTAACATGTTACGGTGTAAAATCCTTTACAAGCATGTGCAAACAGAGAGCAGCATTAGCGCTTTGCCAGGCCAGGGGGTCAGATAGCCAGCAATGAACATGCACAAGGAGTGGCTGGAGGGCTGGGAAACAGCATTAGCAGACAACATCTGGTGGGTTTTTTTCACTTTGTGTTTGTTTGGGTGTTTTTCCTTTCTGGGTGTATTTTCCTTTGTATTTATTTTTTCTCCTTTTTAAGGTTCTCATTTTTGAAGATGCAAGGGGATAAGCAAGGACACGTGACCCTGTCTGTCACCACCCCCTGGAGAGCCTGGCATCAGGAAAGGTAAATTCGGGTCAGCAGGGGTGGTGGAGGCCGGTCAGGAGTGTGGAGTGTTTGGACAAGGCCAGCAAGCGTGTGGGGGGTCAGCATGAGGCATCGCACCTGGAGGAGGAGACCGTGGCTCCAGCCCCATGCCGTAAGCCTGGCTCCGCGAAGTCTAGCCAACATCTGGGATGGATATCAAGAGACACAGGCGGCCCTCGCTGGCGCGCCGCTCTACCTTTGTTCTTTTCATTGCAAATTGAAAAGCAAAACAGACATCAAGGATATATTTATATAACTGTCTTCAAGTTGCATTTTCTACTCCCATCTGCTGCACATGATAAGTTTCAAGTGTTTTCTAATAAAAAAAAAAATGGGAGGGCTGGGCAGAGTAGAGGGGAGTACTGGGGGCGCACGTGTGTGCGCCTGGAGGCATGCTCCTTATTTGGTGTGGAGATGAGTTTTCTCAGGCTTCATTTAAAAGAAGTTAAAACATGCAGTGTCTGAAGGGATCACTGGTTTAAGATGTTCTGATAATTTCCATGTCACATGTATTCAAAAATTTGCATTGAATTGCTTTAAAGAAAAAAGGGTGTATTTCTTAAACCCTTACACTCATTGCTTGGATAGAGAATATTGGGGGGAAAGAAGCACATATTTTTATTGTTAAGTTTTTGGAGAAAAGAGAAATGTGGAGGCATGAGATGGTGGGTAAGATATTTAGGGAAAAAGACACAGCATCAGATAGAAATACATCAGGCAGATCCAAGATAATTTGGGTTTGTGTACATTTAGGTAAATATGTGAATCCAGATGTGACTGTAGATTATTCGTGAACAAAGCCAGAGCCACCACTGGCCAAGTTTAATGTGGAGTTGAACAATTCAGTTACCAGCAAAGATTGCACCAGCCTTTTTATTTTTCCCCTGGTGGGGAGTGGGAAGGGAGAACCAGGGTGCTGGGGGTTCTGTAACTTTTATTTCACCATCAGATCATGCTTAGACATGATAAGCAAAGTAATGAATCATGAGGCAATTACCCCAGTAATTTGGAATCTATTGAAACACACCAAAAAATGGGCTCTGGATATACTAGATATAAGTAAGGTGTCCTCTCTGTCTCAACTAGCTGAATGTTTTTCTCAGTTTGTGTCTTTCAAGAGGGTAAATATTGTCAGAATGTCTGTCTGTTGGCTGTTCCCCAACCGTATTTCTACTAGGGATTTTCTCTATGTCCAAATGAAAGTGAGCATCTGCTGACTGGGAAATGCCATGTCCCGGATCAACCCTGGACAAAAAGCCCATTGGTAATATCTGTTGGACTTCTCAGCAGAAACAACAGCCAACAGAAAGTGGTGGAGAGAGCAAGACTGTGAAAGGAGACAGACATGATTTCACATCCAGACTGTGCCACTGAACTGCCATGTAACCCGGATGAGCTACTTAAGTGTTTTAATTCTCCATTACCTCACCTGGAAAATGAACATAGTGAATGAAAATAACAAGTATCTCAAAGGGTGGTTAGAAAAATCAGTGGGTTAACATTTGTAAAATGTCTAGCGTGCACTTTCTCAGGACTTGACAAATGATACCCATTTTTACCATTCCACGTCACCTGGCCACATATGCACTGTGCACGCACATCTTCACCCTGCTTACCCATGGCAGACGTCCTAAGCTATCCGCATGCATTCCCCCCGAGGTGTCACTTAGAATCCTTGTCGTCCAAGCTCTTGGCATACACTCCTACTACCAAGTGATGAGACTTGCCATGTCAAGCTCAATCTATGTGTCACCCTCATCTTATATGGATCAGATGCACATGTTAGTAGGAAAACGCAGTTAACAACATTGTAGGATGCTCACTGCACCCCTCGTTCTGTGGACGAGCCAACTGGCTGGGCTACATTTCACTTCTACAGGTCATAAGCCCGCCAGAAGGCAACTGGGTCCCTGGGCTCTTTGTCTTGCGGTTCCTTTTCCTCTGCCTCTCTTCAAGTGTGCTCTCTCATGTAAACCTGGGCGGGAAGCCAGCTCGCACATAGGAGATGACAGAAGCGATGGCAAGAATTTGCAGGGCCGCAGTCAGCCCTGAACACACCGAGCCATTCAGTGGTAGAAAGTCTTCGAATTGAGAACTGTTACTGTCAGGCCACATCCAGCATTTTACTAAAATAATGTGTGCTTTCACTAAAAACATGGCTACATTACTTTTGAGATAATGGAGAATTCTACTTCTACTCTTCTCATTACAAAGTGAAAAGAAAAGCCCCAAGTCATAAAATAGGATTTGACCTTTCCTTTTCCCAGTAAGGCAAAAACCAAGGGCTCACAGGGTCATTTAGAGCCCTGTGGGTCTGAGGCCCAGGCCCCAGGCACCGTCCTCCACAGACCAAGAGGCCCACACAGCCAGGGAGAAGCCCAGGGCCGACGGAAGACCACTGGCCCTGTCAGTCTGTCCGACAGGAGACTGTGCTCCCCTCCCGAGTTCCGCTACTGCAACAGAAGGACGCTGGGTGGTGAAGAGGGGGGCCTCATCTAGGATCCCATGCCAGCAACGGAACCAGGCCTCACAGGAACCCCTCGGGACCACACGCCATGCCTCAGCCCCACCTGAGGGCTGCCCTGCACGGAGGGGGAGGCAGTGCCCTAGTGCTCACCCACGCGAGCCACGTGAGCAGACACGGACCAAATCCGAACCCCACCCATGGCTGGGATGGTTTCTCAGGGATTCTATACAGCCTTTCAAGAGCTACCCTTGTTTTATGAAAACAGAAATTGTTAATGTTGGAGAAACAGATAAAAACAATAACTCCTATGACTCTGAAATTTGAAAAGAACTAGGTCTCTTAATTTATAAGAAGCATATGTATGTATATATTGATAGTTCAATAAACACATATTAAGTATACATGTTTATTTATGCACATACAGAAAACATTTTCACATTTTCAGCCCTGGGTCCCATCCTGTTTTCTGTTGCCTTTTTAGTTGGGGGGAGGGTTATAATTGCATCAAACTTCATCACTTAAAAAAACCTTTTCCCCCAAGGTTCAGCAAACACATTACCATTTGGCCATGAACTTTGGTTGTTTCTCAGACAAAATTTCCAGCTTTGCTCAATTTCCAAAAGAATGCCGTGAAGCACTTGGACTCTTACTAAACTGTGTTTGTCCAAAGAGGTCAGAATGAAGTCTGAAAGACTTTCATCCAGAAATGGTAGTCATGTCTTCAGTCATTCTGAGATAATCATGGAAAATTACAACACAGATGTTAATATTGAATCTTTCTTCTGTTGCCCAATGCCCGTGACGCTACAGAACAAAATCAGAACAAGAAGAATAAAAAAGCTCATGAGAAAAGGAGGCAGTAATGTCGCAGTGCTTTGGGGCTGTGGCAGGAGGGACAGGAGGCCAGCAATGAGCAGTGGCTGAAGGTAAAGGTCTGAGCAGTGCACACTGGAAGGGAACTAGTAAGTGCGTAAGAGCACAGGTTCTAGCAGGGCTCGCATGCATCTGAGTCCCAGCTCTGCCATTTCCTAGCTGTGTGACAGTGAGAAAATTGCTTAACTCCTCTCTGCCTCAGCCCCTTCACCCATAAAGTAGAAATAAAAATAGTAACTGCCTTATGCCATTTCTGCGAGGATGCAATGAGTTAATACTATTATATATTAAGTTTTATATACATATATATTATTATATATTAAATGCTTAGTACCTGATGTAAAATGTGTCTGATACATTTTTACAAATAAAGGACTGAAAGGAGTTATTTCCAACACTCACCATATTGAGATGCAAACGCTACAGCAGAATGGCAGTGGCGGCCAGGGCCTGGGGATGAGGATGGGGTGTGACCACTTCATGGGGATGGGGTTTCCTCTGGGGCGATGAGACTGTCTTGGAACTAAGTAGAGGCGGTGGCTGTACAACGGGGGGAATGGAATAAATGCCACCGAACTGTACGCTTCAAAATAGCTAATGGCTGATTTCGTTATGTGAATTTCACCTCATAAGGAAGAAAGGAAGGGTGGGAGGGAGGGAGAGAGGAAAGAGAAAGCAAGAAGCTTATGGTAGCAGTGGGCCTACATGGGCCACAAAAAGCACAGCTTAAGAGAGGAACCCCAGCCCTCAAGGATGGCCTGAAAGTGGCTTAAGGGTCAAGGCCAGAGGCCTGGCCACTAGGGGTGTTCCTGGGCCCCCTGCAGGGCCAGAGCTGGCAGGGAGTCAGGCCAGGCCAGTCCAATGCTTCCTTGCACAGCTCACTCGGGTCCCCTCAGAATCATAAAATATTCAGTCTAGAGAAAAGATGTGAACATCTGGTCTCTCTGCCTTAGGGCAAGATTTAGGATCCAGGTTACTTATATCTGGGTGCCTCCTTCAGACGTCTGAGAACAGAATTGCTACAGGTTGGTTCCTCTGGGGAACTTCCTCTTCACATTCAAATTCAGGGCCTTAGAACTCCTCCTTGTGTCGTTATTTGAAAACAAGTACAACAGCCATCACCAACTCAGGCCTGGAGAGCAGCGAGCCCCCCCAGCCCCCGCCACTGCCCCAGAGCCAGCCCCACACCTTTGCTCGGATGGAGACAGGGGGCAGCAGCAGATCCTGGCACACCTGGAGGTGATAGGGAAGCTCCCAGGTCTTGGAGTGAGGCATGGATCCAAGAGGCAACCAGAAAAGCGGGCAGTGCGTTTCCAGATTCGAGCAGCTGAGCCCGTGGCAACAGTCTCAAGCAGCGTGCGCCTTTCAGCTGATGTCTCGGTCACATCCTCAAGGCAGAGTGTGCTCGGTGCTGTGCAGCCGTGCAGGGCAGGGGCAAGGCTGTGACGGCCACCAGCCTCACAGTCAGCAGCGAGCATCCCAGACACGGCGGCTAAAGCATCCTTGCCTCCTTTTTAAACTTTGTTCATAGACACTTCCTTTATTTCTGTGCTACTTCACAAGTTAATTTTGTTCTTGATGCATTCATTCGTTCAACAAATATTTGCTGCGGACGATCAATGCCGGCTATGATTTAGAATGTGAAAAATACATTAAAAGCAGACATTAGCCATCTTGGAGGGGAGAGTGAAATAGGTATTTATTTTAAGTGTGACCAATGTGACACCAGGGCTGCCATGGCCGTGGAGGAGGGTCCCCCAAACTCTGTCTCAGTGAGAATATCTGGAAAGGTGGGGTTGCGCTGTCATGAGATTCGGTAGAAAGACAATAAACAGGAAAGGTGTTTCCTAAAGTGATTTCTGAAGAGATGATCGCCAATATTACATGAATGGAAAAGGAGGCATGTTAGAATATTTGAACAATTTTCTCATTGCTGAACTTTATTCATCTTGTAAGTGAGCTTAAATCATTCACAGAAAAAAGAAGGTAGGGAAAGAATGAAAGAGAGCAGAAAGGGAGCAGGAAAGGAGATGGATTTATAATTCTGCTCCCATATCACATACAGGGGGACAGTTCATGGCAATGAACTTCTAAGTATAGGTTAGAAGAACACCAAGAGAAAAATTTAAGAATCTAACCAGGGAGTTTCAAGGTCAGCAAATGGCAAGACATTGAGGCTGTGTGTGTGTGTGTGTGTGTGTGTGTGTGTGTGTGTGTAAATGGCATTGGCTTTGACTCACAAAGCATTTTTTCCCAAGCAGCAAAGCCACCAGAGCGACAAGGACCATAAAGTGAAGCGTCCACAAGATGAGTGAGAACCGAAGTGTTTAGGATGGAGAAAAGATCACGCAGGCGAGGAGTGAAGGCTGAACCCTAACCTCTGCCAAAAACAGGCCAAGTAAATATTGAGCCCCAACAATGGGAACAGATAATGGGAGTAAGTACCTCAGAAGATTATGCTTTATGTCCATCTGAAGGGGATCACAAAGAGGTCAATGGTCACCCGCCTTAGAAGGTAGTTGTATGCTGCACAAAGCTGAACACCAGCTCCAAGACCACTTTTCATTCTTAACACTGTAATTTTATTATCTAAAATTACATCTGTTCATCTAACAGGAAATTCAATAGTCTCAAATTTCCCCAGAAATGAAACAACAGAATTTCTGTTGCAGCAATGTTCTCGGATGACGAGGGCTGCTTATTTCCGAGGCTGAGCCTCGGGGAAGCTGAGGAGTGGGGCTGCTGGGAGGCAGTCCCGGATGAAAGGGAGCCTCTGTAGATACTTCATGAAACTTCTGTTAAGGTTTGGAAGCCTTTAAACTGTGCTATGAGTTGACAGTCTGTCTTTCCTCCACCTCCAAATTTCAACTGATGTATAGCTTGAGCAGAGCTCTCATTCGGGCTGCCCGGGTATGTCTCCAGTAAGCTGTCCTGCCTCAGTCAGGATGCCATACAGACTGCACACCACGGAAAAAGTTCTCGCATCAGAAGAACAATTGTCTGCGGCAGAAATAAAGTAATGCCATTCCTATGAAATCTATAAACTCAAAACAGGGACACAGAACTAGTGGTTGCCAATAACTTTAACTTCATTTATCTATATTTGGCAAAAATTGTGCTGCAGCTGGAGATGAAATGCTGAGCAAATAACTGCAGAGACGTGAGCTCCAAAACAGCAATTACTAAGCTGTGTGCTGCCTTGTGTAAGATTTCACTTTTATTTATTATATTTAAAGCAACTCTCTAACTCTGTACAGTACAGGCATCATTGTCTATGCAAGCAATAGCTGCTCCACCTCACTCCTTGTCCATGAAGGTGGTTAAAAGGAGGCAAAGGATCTCTCCCGTGGCCGCATGAACACAGCCTAGATGGCAGCCTCACCGCCAAAGGCACCTCTCTTTTGTCCATCACTGGAGGAAACTCTTCTCGTTTTCAACTCAAACTTGGCTTATTACTAACTGTGCACAACTCTGACGATGCCTCTTTTTTTATCAGTGGAGATATTGATAATTATAATTGGCAGGCTGAGGAAAAAGGATATAAATATCTCATCAGCTGCCACAGAGCAAAGAAGGGGGGTGGGAGAGGTGGCAACCTACGCCTCTGAAAGGGGCTGATGGGGGAAGACGGTTCCTCACAGCCATTGTCTACCAGCCAACATCTGTTTCTTATAGTGGGTGATGATTTTCATAGAATCATAGAAATTAGAGATAAAAAAGACCTATTAGGTCATCTAGTACAGCTCTCTGCCAGCGTAGAAGTATTCTCTACAAGAAAGACTACCTCTTTGTTCTTATATAAAGCTCTGATATTCACAAATGGCTTCCCAACAGAGGATGGCTTTAAGTGGACTCCAGAGGTAAAGGAGTAGAAAAATTATTAAAGAGCTAACTCTGCAAAAGCATTTTATACGTTTATCAGACATGGCAAAATGGAATGTTAGCAATTTACAGAGCCTTGGACAAATCCCACTAGGAATGCTCGAACTCAAGTCAGAGGAAACTTGGATTTTTTATTTTTTTCAAAAAAGGAGGAATGAAGGGCTGGGCAGGAAGTTATTGAAGTCACTTTTAATAGTTCCAACATTATTTCCAAAAGTCGAACTTCCTGGGATTGCACATACTTTTCTTTTCTTTTAGTGAACATCATTGAATTTTCTCAAGTGATGATGACCCAGATCACCTTTCGACTTGCTAAGTAAATTAATTTCTAGTGCTGAAGCAAATTTTCTGTCTGATGTGAATAATACTGCTTTTGCACTCTGAAGTTTTACTCAACTTTCCCTTATGTCTTGGTTTACTGACACTGCTAGGAAACACGTTTTTCTTTGTGATGGCTTCATTTCTAATTCTGATTCATGCTCTTTTCTTTAATGGAAACTTTACCTTGAGAAAATCTCCACTGCTTAGACTGCAACCTATGTTTGCTCATTGACAGGAGCCATCCCTCATATTTGCTAGAACTGTCCCTTTCTTATTATATTAGGCAGTATATCTGCAACCAACTTCAGGCACATTCATGATGTTGACTCAATAAACACCAACTCAAAAAGTGGTACTTACCCTTTTAGGGGTACATGTTCCAAAAAGATGAGCAAAAGAGAATGTTCTCACAATCAAGTTAGGAAGACCAGCCAATTGGGATGCGAACTATTAATCTCACTTTTTCCATCCATGGACTATCACCTTTCTATACTGAGTAACTGAGTCATACTAGCATCTGAAATATTTCATGACACAAAGTGAAGCACATGTTTGCAGTTTCCAAAGAAAAGCTTCTTTCATATAATTACAAGATATTTTGTTTGAAGGTATGACAATAACCCAAGAATTTCTGGTATTTATGACTTGTTATTACCATCTTCAAAAGGTATTTAATTGGAATCTATTTTATATGTCACAGATAAAGGTAGTTAAATGCTCACAGACAGGTATTTTATAGTTAGCAATCATGGAGCACCCATTATACACAAAGCACGGGGCTGGGAAGGGGTGCAGAAGGTTGAGTCTTTGAGAAGATGACCATACGATGAACGAGACAGAGACAAACACCTGCTCGCAATCCAGTGCGAGGGGAGAAGCAGGCACAAAGCAAAGAGGAGGACCAGAGGAAGGAGGGTGACATCGCCTGAGTTTCCAGGAACTTGCACACTAGCACGAGTGACGGTATAATGCCCCCTGCTGAGAAGTGGTCCAGGATGAAGATAAAAAGTATGGATAACTTTTGTGGTGTCCTTCAATTAGTGATTCCATAACTAAAACTCAGAGAGGCAAGTTACAGGTCAGACATGCATTCCTGTTCAGTCTTGAGTCAGGAGTGACCTGAAATCAGGCCCCTAAATAAGAGCCAGGAGAATCAAGGTTTGTCTATCTTATTACATGCTGCTTGAGTCACCTTGTGCAGGTCACTCATTTATTTGCTCGGTATATATTTTTACACTAAAGACTTTATTTCTTAGATGAATTTTAGATTCACAGCAAAACTGAGAGGAAGCTACAGAGATTTCCCCTATGCCCCCTCCCCACTGCTCATAGCCTCCTCCATTACCAACGTCCCGTACCAGAGTGGGACATTTGCTATAATGGAAGAACCCATATTTTTTATAGCAACCATCCTTGGCAGCTGCTTAGTGTATCTGAGAACCAGTGTCCATGAAATGGGTACAGAAGTACCCACTCTGTTGTGAGGGCCTACGCAGATAACATATATCCAACCTGTAAAGAATAATTCCAATACACTTGTGGAGAAGTACTAATACTGAGTGGGTATTTCCTAAATATATAAATTCAATCAATTTCTTAATTATTTATGCATGTTCATAAACAGTTAAAGACATGAACTCGATGTGTTTCTAAGTCTCCTTGTTACCACCATCATTCATTTTTTTCCATTCGTCTTCAGATATTTAGTAAGCACTTAACTATATGCTAGAGCCTGGGCTAAGTGGTGTAATGACACAAGATTCCTTTGAGTGGGTACTGTCTTAAAAGGCCTTGATTTTGGAGGTGCTTATGTTATCTTTTTGATAATTTGGATTGGTTTTGTGTCTAAATCTGTTACATTCCTTATGGGAACTTAGTCATAACAAACCACGTGGTCCTCCAAGGATCACTCTAGTTAGGCTTTTAACATCCCTTAAATCCCACTAACTACTTACAAGGTGAGTTTTGCACTGACCCCAGAGCACACCCACCGCTGATCTTTGGGTTGTGAGGGGTGAGGAGTGTAGTCAAACACCAAGAACACGTGGAAGGAAGCCCTCTCATCCATAGGAGCCGGACCAACAATCTTATCTTACCAGCACCACTCTCTGAATAACAGAGAAGACCAGCCACACACAAATGAACAGACCACATCTGAAGACATGCCATCCCTGAAGATGTGCATTATCGCTCTGATTCTGAGACTATAAAGATTTGTGTGGCCTCCACTTGACAGGCTGTGCTACTTAGAAATTCAGGGCAAATTATTTACCATCTGAAGTCCTCAGTATCTTCATCCCCATCATGAGACAGATAAATAGCAAATAGCCAAGGATCCTTTTAGATCTGAAAGTCTTTGACTATATTTCTGTCAATGATCAGTAAGCACTGATTGGATTGGGTGAGTTGAAAAGCAAAGGTTTACAGTTTAATTCACTTCTATGAAAATATATTTAAAATGTATTCTCTGCAAAGCGCCATGCCAGCTGCTGGAGCTGCCCTGAGAGTCTATGGCAAAGCCTTTAGACCCAGAACTCCTTCTCGGGATGACATCAGAAACTGTCTTAAAATTCAGTGAAAGACCTGGGCTAGAGTAAAAGCCGTTCTTGAGCAGTAACAGTGCTGCCCTCTCATCATCAGCATGAATCGTGTACAATCGGGAAGGGGTTTGTTATGGAGAAGCTCTGCTGAGGTTGGACAGGCCCCCTGCCCTCATCTAACGCTACTTCTCTTGCGCACTCTCAGGACAGAGACCCCCTGCAACACACCACACTCCCAGCACGTCCTCCAAGCCTAGCCGTGCCTCGCTAAGACTCTGCCTCTTTCTGGAAGGCTTTCTGCTCTGCTTCTTCCTAAAACACTATTTTTCCGCAGGATCTCAGATGCCTTCCTGGGTTCCCACGAGCCCCTGCCACCCCCACTCTGCACTCCCATTGCCATGGCACTGACCCCCAATCCAGCACAACCATGGATGGGAACTGGTTTTCTGGTGGGAATTTCCCTCCCTAGGCACTGAGTTTCCAGGTCAGAAGTTGCCTTCCTAACTAACCTTCTCCTGTGCCAACCTTCCTGGTAGATGGTGTGTATACCTACTATTGACACACTGTTGTTCACTTATCCCATGGCGCTGGGTTGCAGATTCATTTTTAGCTTTGCCTTTTGTAACCCCATTATTGAATAAGAATCAACTTCTTTATGCAAAAGCCAGTCTCACATTTTAGAGGTTGACATAACATTAAATTCACCCCTTTTTATGAAACTAGAAGGATCTAGCTGAAGACACTAACCATGAGCAGCAGGACACAGTACCTGACAGTAATGTGCACACAGTCAGCCCACTCTCAGGACTCCTGCTTTTCTCTGTCCCTCTCTCCTCGGCATATTCCATTGCCACCATGCACGACTGTCCCTCCACTGGCCTGTGCTCTCCTGACAGCAAGGCTGTGCTTTCCTCAACTCCATACCCCACAACACCTACACTCCACAAAGTGTGCATGCAGATCACATCCGTTAGCACTGGATTTAACAGAAATGCTGATGCAAGGACCTCTTACTCTGTGCCAGGAACTGTTCTATGGGCTTTACCTGTAATAACTCATTTAATCCTCAAAACAACCAAATGAAAGTGTAGTGGTATAATGGTCAGGCTTCTCCAGAGAAACAGAACCAGTAAGAGTTACTTATGTCTATACCTACATCTATGTCACTCATGGGTATATTCTATTGTGTATCTGAGAGAAAGAGAGAGGCATTTTGAGGAACTGGCTCATGTAATGGTTGGGGCTGTTAAGTCCAAAATCGTCAGGGAAGGCTGGAAGCTGGAGACCCGGGAAGAGATGACACAGGTTAAGTCTGCTGGCAGAACTCCTTCTTGCTCAGGGGAAGCTTCCTATTAAGGCCTTCAAGTGACTGAATGAAGCCTACCACATTACAAACGGTAATCTGCTTTTTCCAAAGTCTGCTGATTTAAATGTTAATCTCATCTGGAAATACCTTTACGGCAACATCTAGACTGATGTTTGATCAAATATCTGGGTACCATGGCCTAGCCAAGGTAACACATAAAATTACCCGTCATAGGCAGGGGCCATTATTATCTGCATTTTATAGAAGTGGGAATGAAGTTAGAGATTATTCAAGTAACTAGCTCCAAGTCACCTGGAGACATGGAACACAGTGGGATTTGAACCAGACAGTTGCCCCTATAGCTTGTATTCTTAAGCCGTCGGCTATGCCACCTTCCTGTGAATCACAGCACGGCATTGATATTTTGCCATAAGCCTCCATGAGGGGAACAGATGAAGAGGAACCACCTCTTTCTGATACTGTCAAAGGGACAATGCCGTAAATCAAATGTAGCCTGATCAGAAACGCAACTCCAGAAATGGAATCGTGCATACTTAGTTTGGTCACGTGGTTTCAGCTCCAACATCAATGGGAACCAGTCCACTGGGCCCTGCATGGTGATAGGAAGGCGCTGCTCCAGAGGCTCCTGGTTCATGTGCTTCTTTTTGTTTCTGCTCTTGTTTCTGGTGTGCGTGTGCGCGCTCACACACCTGTGCACGATTCTGGAGAAATCCACTGTGGCTTCCTTGGGGACACTGATGATGGGTTCCTCTGTTTCACCATCTATGACCACCTCTTGCTGTGTGGACTGGATTCTAAGACAGCTCCACACTTGTTACAAATCCCCAACACAGTGTCAATTCTCTATAATGGTTAAAAGCGCTGGTTTTGGCTTAAAAAAAAAAACTGGGTGAGAATCCTGCCTCTGTCACTTGTTGGCTAAATATCCTCAGAAAAATTATTGAATCTGCCCAAGTCCCAGTTCAGTCTATACAATGGGCGAATCAGGACTCCCACCTAGGAGGTCAGTGTGGGGACTCAGACGCCTTAGAAGCGATGATGCATGTGAGGAACGCAGCCCAGTGCCTGGCAGAGGGACATGCTCAATGGGTATGAGCCATTATTTTGAAGGATGATTAATGGTTTATTGTTCATATTTCCTCACTGAAAACCTTTTTAATAGAGAAAAAAGCCAAAGCAATCTCTTCTTAAGACTTTGCATATGCATTGGGGGCTGCAGAAGGGTCAAAGTGACCTGAAGGTTTGCTCTAGCTAAGGACCTGTCTAAGGACCTGTCTGTCTAAGGAACTGTCTGTCTAAGGACCTGTCTGTCTAAGAACCTGTCTGTCTAAGGACATGTCTGTCTAAGGACCTGTCTGTCTAAGGACCTGTCTGTCTAAGGATCTGTCTAAGGACCTGTCTGTCTAAGGATCTGTCTGTCTAAGGACCTGTCTGTCTAAGGATCTGTCTGTCTAAGGACCTGTCTAAGGACCTGTCTGTCCAAGGACCTGTCTGTCTAAGGATCTGTCTAAGGACCTGTCTAAGGACCTGTCTGTCTAAGGACCTGTCTGTCTAAGGATCTGTTTAAGGACTTGTCTGTCTAAGGATCTGTCTGTCTAAGGATCTGTCTGTCTAAGGACCTGTCTGTCTAAGGATCTGTCTAAGGACCTGTCTAGATGAGCCTCCTTTGCTCTTCCCACTGCTGGCTTCTGGTGGCAGACCTCCCCCCAGGTCACCAGCATCCATGAAGCCTTTCATATCTTCTGTCCATGTCGTGGCCACTCCCCTGCAGCCGCTCATCCCTGGGGTATGAACGCGTAGCCTTGGCCAACATTATGGCAGCACGCAGGGACCCTGCAGAGTACAGTTACTGTCACCTTCGTCCTGGCAGAGACAACTATACCCACCTGCCCCACATTTGTTCTAGGAGGAGATATTGCAAGTGACCTTCCACAGAGCCCCAACTTTACTCGGTCTCTGGAGGAGATTAAGTGCCTTTGTCTCATGGCCCTGACATCATTTCAAATGTATGAACGTTGGCCCAGGTTCAATACATCTCAGCCATCATACATTCTCTACTTTTGCTCGGGCTACAGTGCCTCTGTTTAACAGAAAACACTCATGGACCAGATGAAAGCAATTGTCCCACACAGCACCTTCATTTCATTTTATAAAAGACCTCACCTCTCCCCTCGAGCCATCATGGAATACAGGGAATGCTGCCATCTACACGGACCTCACAGGAAATGACGTGCATTACCAACATTCTTCCCAGGACAAAGGGGCCTCCTTGTTTCTGCCCCACACTGCACAAACACAGGAAGCGTGGAGCGGCAGCGAGTTCCAACGATGGGGCAGAGGCTGTCACTGTGTCAGCATTGTAGGGTGTGGACACTGACATTCGACAAGTGAAAGCTGAGCCCCTACTGCATGTCGGGAGATGTGCCAAGTGGTGGCTTGCAGCTGTGCACGGACGCCCTGCACTGCCATCATGGGCCTTCATATTCTGGGATACACAGTTTATCACTGGACTGCAGGGTGTGATGCCTGCTACAGAGGACAGGACACAAACCAGGGGGCTGAACTGGTCTGGGAAGTCATTAAGCTGCCCTAGAAGTGAGACCTGGGTTGAAATCTGAAGCATGACTGAGAGCAAACCTGGCCAAGAGGAATCAAGACGGGCTTTGTAGGCTGAGCTAGAAAAGTTGCGGGACTGACCAGAGGCAGGAGGACACGCTGTATTCCAGGAGCCAGAGGAAGGGCTAAGCTGTGGGAGTAGGTGAAGCCGGGAGGAGAGGAGAACAGGGCCTTGCAGAACATGTAAATAACCTTTACCTTTATCCTACAAGGCAAGGGGAACCACCAAAGCTCTAAGAAAGGGGTGAGAAGATCAGGTTTATCTTCTGAAAGATTATGTTGGTCATACGGAGAATGAAATAATTCAAAGCAAGAACAGACGAGATTCAAAAACGGGCACAGCAATGTTCCGAGCATCACCAGTCATAATAGCCTAAAGGGAGCAAGGGTCCAAATGTTCATCAACTGAGGGATGGATAAACACGACGTGGCAAGACAGCCATGGAATATTACTCAGACATAAAAAGGAATGAAGTACAGACACAGGCCACAATGCAGATGATCCCTGAAGTCATTATGCTCAGTGAAAGAAGCCAGACACCAAAGGCCATGTGTTGTGTGGTTCTATGTATATGAAATGTCTAGATTATGCAAACCCACAGAATCAGAAAACAGATTTGTAGTTATCAGGGCCTGGGGGGCGGTGGGGATTCCTTAAGGGGTATAGGTTGTCCGTGTGGGGTGATGGGTACTTCATGCCGGTGAATCCCACATGCCCACGGCTGGTGGCCCCAGCTCTCCCCGAGGCTGTGCCATCTGTATGTCGGCTGCCAGGTCAGGCCTGGCTGCTCGCTGGGGATGGCATCTGTCTTCACTTCCTGGCTACACGTCATCGCCACATTTGGACACTCGGGTTAGCTGCGCCATGAACACTGTTTTAAGTAATAATGGTTAATGAATACAGCACCTCAGTGTTTACAGAATATGCTCACAGCTATTATTGTGTTTCTTCTACTCAGCAATCCTTAAAGCAGATATTACTAACTCCATCTTATAGATGAGCAAATTGGGTTCAGAGAGGTTAATTAAGTTTCTTAAGATCTCACTGAGAACAAATATCAGAGCCAACACTGGAATGCGAGCCTTTAGCCTGCAAGTCCCATGGTCTTTTCATGGTATCACTCCTCACCTTCCACCCCAGAAAAGCAGCTCTCCAGCTCTCTGCCCCATCTCCCAGCAACACTGTGAAATCCTGACTCCCTCCAGACAAAGGCACAGAGTGGTCCCAGTTATTCACAAAAGATAGTGTTTTGGGCTGGCAAAAGTCACTAGCATTTGACCATACGTTATTGTGCTTTTAATTGGGAAGCATCACAAATATTTCCCAGTTGTTTCCTTTGTAAATTCTCCAAGCGAGAAGCAAATATCTCTGTGTTCATTATAAGAGAGCATGTGCGTGGGCACATGTGTGTGCACGTGTGTGTGTGTGCATGCTCCGGTCCCTTTAATCCTGAAAAGATGTGTCCAATTCATAAACACATTGCAGGCCTATGAAAAACACTTGCTGATGTGAAAATGAAATTAATATTAATTCACTTAAGTTGTATAAATAACATTTATATAGGACTTATAACCCTTTGAGGAGAACCAAATAAATGTCTCAATTCTGAAATGAATGATTATCTGTAAGCTAGCCACCAACTGCAGGGAAGGTTCCAATTTACTTAAAGAAAAGTTAGCCCCAGCCTTGACAATGCTCGGTTCAACTAAGAGCACTGTGAGGGACGGGTGCGCCCTGCCCTGAACGCAATCTGGACTCTGTTCTCACATTTTGTATCAGTCCCTCCAGCCCCTGTTCATAGAAGGGGAAGTTAGTTCTAGAAGGAGCAAGGATTACTAAACATCTCCCTCTCTGATCCCTACACCTTGCCTCTGGGGACTTGGTTCTCAGGGACCAGCCAAAGGGATGAGTCTAGAGGGCCAGGGGGAGACTGGTTCCCACAGCTGGACATGCCTACTCTACCCATGCTAGTGCAGCTGGCCCAGAGTTATCAGAAAAGGCACCACAGTCCCAGAATGAGGACAAAGGTGCCTGAAAAGAGACAGCAAGTAAAGACATTACCAAAAGAAACGGATTTAAGGAAACCACAAACACACTCAGCGATAAGGGTGCAGATAAGCAGCTGAGCTGCTGAGAAACTGGGTAAAGGCCACACATGGGAATGTTCTGCCTGCCCTGAATTAGGCGGGCCACTCGTGAATGCCACACCACTGACCTGGGTGGTAACCGATGGACATGCTGTGGGCTTCAGCTCTATTCCACCAACAATGAACCACACGGCACTGAGCCAGTCAGAGCTGGGACTCAGTTCTCCCATCTGTACAGCAGAAAAAAGTATGTACTTCCTAAGATTCTTGTAGAGTAAACAAAATGATGCATGTGAAAGTGTTCAGAGCATTAATTGAATGAGAATGTGCAGATGTGGCTGAAAGAGATGTGTTTGTTGGATGAAAATAATAATAATTAACATTTATTAACACCTATGTGCCCAGCTTATACAAAGAGCTTTTATGTGTATTATCTAGTTCATCCCTCACAAAATAACTCTTTGAGGAAGAAATTAGTACACCCTTTTTTGAAAAGGAAACTGACTTACAGAAAGTTTCAGTAACACACCAGGTCGCACAGCTAAGGGGGCCCAGGGAGGCGGCACCAACACAGTCAGTGGGATGTAAGTCCACATTATCAACCCCCAAATGAGAAGGAGGCGAGGAAAAGGTGCAGAAGAGCACACAGACTGTCTTGTCTGAGTCCCATGGCAGTCTTGTGAGGCAGACACTGCCGTAGCCCCATTTCGAAGATGAGAGCGTGGAGGGGAGGAGAGGGTGACTGACTTGTATCAGAGGCATGGAAGAGAGAAGGAAGGCAGGGCGTCGGGAAACCACAAACGGTCCTGCCTGCTGGAAAAGCAGTTCAGGGAAATGGACAAGAAAATGGACCTTAGAGCCAGACTTCCTGGGTTCAAATTCCAGCTCTGCTGCTTGCCGCTGTGTGGCCTCAGGCAAGTCACTTCACCACCTTGTGCGTCAGTTTCCCCATATGAATGAGAGGGACAGCAAGGGCACCCCGCCCAGAGGTGGCTGCGAGGGTCAAATAAGTCAGTATGTGCTACGGGCCTGCTCCTTCAAGTGTGTTCCACGCGCCATCGGGGGCATCTGGGAGCTCGTCAGAAATGCAGCCTTGGGCTCGCCTCAGACACCGAACTGGGACCTGGTCTGCAGGGACAGGTCTGCACACCGATGTCTGAGGAAAGCCTGGAGCACCACAGAGGAATGGCTTTTAGCCGATGTCTTTATCATCATTAGAGCCAAATACAGAGAGCAAGATGGAGGCGGGAGGGACAGGGACGGCTGCCAAATGAGCCTGGAGAAGTAAATTGTGAGGGGCCCAGCTCAGGAAACCGGGCACTGCCTGAAGGTAACAGGGAGGCAGAGGACACCCTGCAGGGCTGGGAGGGGAACCTGACGAAGGCTGTACTGTCAGGTTCTCTTCCAAATAAAGCCAACCAAACAAAGGACTAAGAATTAAGCAGCAAGTGTTGCTAGATGCTCTAGCTGCAAACTAGACTCATGGGGTCCTTCCAGAGCCTGAGGAATCCCAGGACTCACCTGGGAATCGGAGGACAGAGTCTTGCACAGGCCTGTGTCCCATGCCTGGCTCACTGAGGGACCGTCACACAAATGCAACTTTCTCCTTTTACTAGTGGGTCAGGGCCTGAAATTAAGCAAATGAGATCATTCTTATTAGAAGGTGTTATGAACTGGGAAACACTATGCAAAAGTGAGGCTTCCTTACTGGAAGAGTAACTACCTTCTGAAAGGAAAAAGTACTGGCCACACCCTAAGAAGGCCTGGGCCCTAGGGTTCAGAACTTACTCCAAGAAATATCTGTGAGATTCTAATTCAATAAATCTGGGTGTGTGTGCAGGGTGGGGAGACAATGATAACTACTAAGAAGGGAGTCCAAATGGCTGGTTTTTAAGGAAACATCCCTAGATTATTCGAATGGGAACTAATGACCTGGAGTGTTAGCTCTCAAACTCAAGTGTGCATGAAACTCTCTCAGGAGGTTGTTCGAACCAGATAGCCCCCCGGCTCCTGCCTCAGCAGCCCTGGATTATGCTAGTTTGCTAGAGCTGCTGGAACAAAGCACCACCACTGAAAGGCAAGAACAGACATGTATCCTCTCACAGTCTGCAGGCCCCAAGTCCAAGCTCAAGATGTGAGCAGGGTTGGTTCCTTCTGAGGCTGTGAGGCAGAAATCTGTTCCATCCCTTTCTCCTCGCTGCTGGTGGTTTCCTGGCAAACTCTGGCACACCTTGGCTTGCAGATGTACCAAACCAACCTTTGTCTTCACCATGTGTGCATGTCTGTGTCTAAATTTACCCTTTTAAGAAGGACAGCAGTCATAATGGATTAGGGATCCACCCTATTCAGTATGACCTCATCTGAACTAATTATATCTGCTATGACCCTATTTCCAAATAAGGTCACATTCTGAAGTCCTGGGGTTTAGGAGCCCAGCATATGAATCTTGAAGGAGCACAATTCAACCCATAACACCTACGTTACCCTGTACATGACACAGCCCCCACATCCTAATGAATCCAGAGCGCCGTGGTAATGCATAATCCATGACACATAACTTTCTGTGTTCTTGCCCTATTCAGCTCCCTCTAAATACATATCTCTCTGCCATTGTACCTTCCCTCCTGGACTCCTGGGAGTTCCTGAGGAATAAAGCCCCGGGCCTCCACAGCGGGACTTCTTGGGGCAGTGGCCCATCAATGCCCATCTTTGTGAGGGCGGCATTCACCAGTTCAGTGGCGCTTTGTCACTCCAAGCCCTTCTCCCTCCCAGGACCCCAGTGATTCCCAAAGAGCAACTGCCTCCCCAAAGCATCTATAGCGCTGGAAATCTGCGGTTACCATGGTTAATATTTCTGACTTGATTGGCACTACCAGTGATTGAACTGCAGGCTCTCGAGTGCAACGCGCTCTCTTCATTAGCTCCTATTGTGCTGGGCCATTGCATCAAACCGTATTATTTTTCTGCTTACAAAAAAAAAGAAGAAAGAAAGAACAGAAAGGAAGGAAGAAAAGGCAGTTGTGAACACAGCGCTGTGTCGCCATATGAGATTCTGCAGCTTTGCTTTGGCTGAGATGGTTCTAGACGGAATATGCTGCTGCACCAGCTCTGGCCCTATCAAGGATGGTGAGATGTAAAGTGAGAAATCTTAATTTTGGTGGCGAAGTCACACAGAATCAGAGCTAGAAATCAAAACTAGCCAAGTCCCAGCAATTGTATCGTGAAGGCAATTGCTCATTTGTTGACCACTTTGTGAGCAGGCTCAGGCCCCCCTCCAGACTCCCGTCGCCCCCGCAGCCAGCGACGGAGGCCCTGCCCTGCTCCCATTCCCAGCACTTCACGGACCTGTGAGCTGGGGGAGTTTTTCTTTGATGAGTTAATAAAAAGTGTACAGATGTGTAAAGCCCTTGGATTTTTGTCTCAGGTTTCTGTTTTTAATAATCACAATGTTTTGTTTTTAAGCTGAAGATGCTTCACATTTCTTCACTGGAATCCCACGTCTCTTTTCTCGTTCCTCACCTCCCCACAGTTCCGGGAGACAGACCAGTATTGTGTATCTGTACATAGAGCAGTAATATGATTAACAACGCAAAGGTGCAAAGAAAAAGTACACATAATATTATTAACAACAACAAAGAAGGAATAAGGAAAGGTGCAATAACAGTGATGTTATTAATAACATCAAAGACAATGCAGAAAATGAGAAAAGGCACATTGTTTGGTTTTGCTTAGATTTGTCTACATTCCAGCATTTATTTGTAAAACTATTCTAGATTTATAATTTCTGACTTAGGAGAGGGGAGACTGGAAGCCTTCAAAGCTCAGAGGTGAGCAACCTGACCACCACGGCTTCACAGGCCCACGTCCCTGAGCGCTGCGACCAGCACCAGTCCCGACCTCTTCCCAAACCTGGCCTTTGTGGTCCATGGGAATGGCAGGCGGCTCTCTGGGGAGTCTCTCCTCACCTGCAGCCCACATAATGCCGGCATCTCTCTCCCCAATGTGTCTCGGTCACCCTCCGCCCGGGCTTCCTAGGGAACCCCTCCCTGCATCCAGGCCTCAAGGCTCACGAGTTCAGAAATCACGTCCTCTCTGACTAGCTGCCTCTGCTCCCCATCTTGCCCTAGAATCAGGCTAACTTCCTAAACCTACTTTTCCTTCATTGCCTGAGAAAGTTGACAGTATTCAAATTATTTCTCCTCCCCACTAAAAATTACACTTGGCAGACTCAAAGTCCAGTGACCACCACCAGCACAGTTTTGTTCCCCTGCCCCTGCAATGAGTAAACACACAGGAGTCCGATGCCCCCGCAGGCTCACCCCTCCCTGTCGCCCTGCACACCACCGCTTCCTGGCTGTGAAGCCGCCCGGCCCTGAGGTCAGTGAGACATTTGAACTTGTTACTCCTGCCTAAGGCCCCGTATTTAAATGCATCTTCCTGGCCCTTCCATCATCTAAACACGGATGTCCTCCCCCATCCCACCTCTGTCCCAGCCATGCCACATACACGTATTCCTTTCCAGTACGATTGGTCCCCAAAGCTGTTATTAGCATTTCACAGCCTCATAGGAGAGAGCATACTGCAGGAGCTTCTTGCGTGGGACGTGCTCACTCCTCCCCTTCACCCATCTGAACCCAGTCCTGTCCCTGTTCCTTTCCTGAAGCCCTCGCTGCCCTGTAGCCCATGCCAATTTTCCCCAAGTCAGCACTGCACAGCCCCCCACCCCGCTGCTGGGTATGCGACAGGGAGCTTCTCGTGGGCAGGCTGCCCCGATCCCCTGCTGCACGCTACGGGGCACCCTCAGCAGGCGCTCAGTGAATGCTTTAAAACGGTTCATCTGTGTGATGACAAAAGATAGGACATATTCTGCTCTAAAACTTGCCTCCCAACATGGAATGGAGCTGCTCTTCTCCTTAACTTCCTGGGACTCAGAGTTCTGTCATGTGCAATTACAAAGTCCAGGGAAGCTTGTGGATTCTTCCCCAGAGCATTTCTGAGCAAATGTTGGGAAATGGGTTACTGATTCCCCAGGCCCTCCCAGCCAGCTGCATCTGTTGCATCACGTCAGAGTGAAGTTACCGAAGGACACAGGACTCTTCCCAGCTTGGCCCGCCCCCAACCCTAACCCTAGACTCTAGACTCCACTTCACTCCCTAGACACCATGCCCTCCCCCTGCCTTCGCCCTGATTCTGGGCCCCTTTCCTCAGTGCTCCCTTTGCTGGAATGTTCCAAGGCCCAACTCACCACCAGCTTTTCTAAACCTTCCCTAAAGGCCCCTCACCCAAACAGAGCCTGACTAATCCCGGCCTCCTTTGAGTCCCTCCAGCCCTCTGGACCCTCTGTACACGGAGGCCGGGACTTAGTGCATTGCTTCCCTCCTAAAAGCCACCCATATACCAGGATTGCCCATCACCTGAGTTTCTCAAACACCCAATTTCTGTAGGTCTAGGAGACAATATGAGTGCACGCTGGGTCCCTAAAATCACCCCAGGCCCCCACAGCCCAACCATCACTCTAACATAAAAAGTCACATATTTAAAACTACCAAACACAGAATCTAAGAATTTGCATAGATGTCTGCAAAACGCTAATTGTTTTCCTTCTAATTGTAGGAAATTTGAACCCTAACACAATGACTTCCCAAGTACTTTATATCATAATAAAACCTTTCTGGCCCAAGTAGATATTTAAATGTGTTTGATTCTGAGATCAATTTTCAAAGGAGATCAGGATTGGAAAAGGTCTAAGATTTACAGTGACAGGTCCTGGGGCTGTTTTCTGCGTGTACTCTGATTAACACAGCCGGAAGCACAGCCCCCACAGGAGACTGAGGCGGTGGTGGTAAGTGTGCTCATGCCTCGTCTCCAGCCAGTGGCAGCCCCAGCCGGGCATCTGCAGGAGGATCAGAGTCCCCGTCTCCAACCGGCGCTGGCCGCACCACATCAGACCACACGCAGACACTGTCCACGCTCCACATAGCAGGGGCCGGAGTGTCTTGAGAGGAAGAGCAAATGATTCCGTGAAGCCTTTTCAATCTCTGGGGAGGGCTCCCAGGAGGGTGGGCACGTCACTGAGCGCTACGCATGTGACCCTTCATTTCCATGCACAGCGACATAGTCAACAGACCTTCAGTGGCCTTGTCTGGCAGGGAGCACATCCTTCCCAGCTCTCTCTTGCAACAGAAAGCCTGCTCTGATGGTCTAAATCTCCTCTTCCTTCTGACATGTCACCACATCATGTCACTGCACACACACACACCCTTATGCTCTCCATCGAAGCACAAGTGCTCTTTCAGGTTCAACTTTTAGGGACCGTAAGCAGGTTTTTCAAGATAGTTACCATTTTAAGGAAAACAGAGGTAGAGTTATGATTTAAATAATTTCAGCAAGTAATTTTAACCTATCAGACAAGATTTTTATCAAAACCCAGGCAGTCTTTGATTTCTTCTGAGTTATTTATATGTGTAGCAATTCAGTGTTAGCCTAACACCAGCACGGTGCTACTTCTGAGCCAATGGGCTGGTGAGGCAGGTCCGTCCACATGGCTAGTAACGGCAGTTCTCCACTCTGTGCTCACTCAGTATCCATTGCTAGCATTTTCATTTCTAGATCTTCACTCAAGCCATTTTTTAAATCTACTCAGTTCAAACTGGGGAATTTAATTATTTTAAATGTATTCAAAGTTCAAAACTTAATATAATGTTCAGTTTACAATTCAGATTGTGTATAAATCATGTACACGATGCACTCTAAAGTGAATTATTACCTGGGAGTTATTATCTGATGTTCCACTTCTTTGGTCAAATGCACACTCTGGGCAGGAAATGAGTCGCGACGGGGGCCGCTGGGAAGGCCAGACACCAGGGAGGTGTGCAGCTGGCCTTCATCCCGAGGGGGGTGTCAGCATGAAGTCAGTCAGGGTCTGTGGTGGTCTGGACACTGTGCTTGCACCCAAATCTCCCCCAGACATGTTTGTGTTTCCCGTATGTTCAGGGAAAGGCACGGAAGACAGCGAACATGCTGAGAAGAGTTAGCTGCTGGTCATTTCTATTTAAGGGAATCTCAGAGCACACGCTGTAAATTACCCTCTCCTCAGGCTGAGGAGGTCTGAGTCAGCCCTCCAGCCTGGCCCGCTGGTCTGACGGGCCGTCACTGCACGGCCACTCTGCCCCACTCTGGCGCTTACACGCGCCACCCTGCAACTTTCTCTGCCCAGGGAAGGGGCAATCCAAGGATATGAATGGCTTTTTAATAAACAAATAAATAACAGCACACTTAGAGTTTCCAGGACAGCAAATTTTGCACCACACTCCGATCTCACCACTCCAGGGTCCAGGAAAAACTCTTTACCTATATTCTACATGCCTCTTCCTCTCGACAAAAACTCCTACACACTTCTGTGAAGGACTTTATTATTTTTCCAGAAAAAAATAATGTAAACAATCTTTAACTAAACAGAGAATTCTTCTAACACTGTCATTTCTCATCTGTACCCCTGAGTGTGGGGCAGGGAAAGAGGGGTGTGTTAGTATCTCAGGAGCCATTAAACAGCCACCCCTGGGGTGCACTCACCCTTTAGTTGTTTCCCACCCCACACACGGCCCTTCCAGAGCCCCATGGTCCACGAGCTCAGCTCCACAGGAGCAGCCTAGCTATTTTCCTGACCTTCAGCTTTGCTTTTTTGTTGGCCAAACCTCCCAACACAAATAGTTGCATTTTAAGAATAGAGCAAAATTCTTGTTCTCGTTTTGACATACTAAACTACTGGCAGAGATGTATTCTCGGGACAGCTTTTTAAAGTCTGTCTGCAAACAACACCAGGATTAAATGCGTCTTCTGGGCCTGAATGGGATGGCGCTTCTTGACAGGGGAAGTCCTGCAGGCCAGACAGATCACAGCCTGAGCCTCACACCCGTCGAGAGGTCTAGACAGCAGCCCTCCTAATTCTGGAAGTCAGGCGATCAGTAAGGCTGACCAGTGGTATGATGGTAGAGCATCTATTATGAACACGACTAAGTACGTGAGATCTATTTATGAATTCAAAACAGCTTAGTCATTCTGTAAAACCAGTTAAAACTCCAAACCAGAAATATTCCTACAGTTTCTCTTTTTAAATTGTAGAGTGTTATATAATGTATATAAATGAAATACGTTTTACAAACTGCGAAGAGATTCTTTGCATGTAATTAGCAAAAGACAACACTGTTGCTGTCTCTGTGGAATAGTCTACGCAGATAGACGCGGCCTAATGGAATCCCCTCCTGTGCTTCCGGCCTTCTGGTTCCAAGTTCTCTTGTTTGTCATCCCACTGCCTTATTCATTCCCATATAGGAATGCTGCCATCTTGGCCTGACATCCACTTCCAGCCGCATTTGGGGTGTGATTTAAAAACAGTTAAGGAGGAGAACGGCTTTCCCTCCCACACTCGCTTATGGTGACAGCACATATGTTAACTCTTTATAGTTTTGGACAAGAGTGGGTGAACGTGATACTATTGCTGGCCAGATCCTGTGGATTTTTATTTTTATTTTTAACAATTGATCTAACAAATATCTTAACAACTAAAAGGTTGCATAATGCTTCTGCAGGTAGAAAGAGTAACAGCCTATTATTTTACACAAAAATGGAATTTTTACATGACAAAAATCATCATTGTGAATGTAGAAGGGAATGCTATACAGCCAATAAAATGAGGTTTAAAAAAAAGGAGGCATATATATTTGTTTAAATAAGAAAAATTCTTATATCAACAGTAGAAAAATAGAAAATATTCTATAAATATACAGTTGATATATTTTATAATATAATTATAAAATTATATGAAATCACATATGTGTATCTATCTATACATATAAACAGTGATTATGCCTAGTGGGAAGGTCAGGGTGACTTACTTTTAAGTATGTTTAAAAATAAATTTATAGGTATAAAGATATGTTCTTATAGTTTCTGGATTTTTATGTAGATATACTTTACTAAACAAAACAATCCTGTTAAAAATCACATTTCAAATAAAATATATTTATTTCATTTAAGGCATGATTAATGAGTTAGGGTACACAGTCACATTAGCAATAAAGAAACAAAGCAACATTCCCTAGTTCTCTAATTCTGAGGATATTTCAGCCTTTCGGTTATTACTAATGACAATCACATGCAGCAGAAGGGAAAGATATTTCCCAAGAGTCTGAAGAAGGCTTTTTTTCCCTTTGACCTATGATTTTTAAGATTACATGACAAACTGCAATGCAGGGGGGACAATGGAAGTTTCCACGGCTATGAAAATTTTCCTTTTCCAAATTCCACTATATTTCAGTATACTATTAGCAACCCCTGTATATGAATTGATGCTGCATCATCACGCTGCCATGACAGTTAGCGAAAAATGAAAGATTCAGTCAACTCAACATACAACTACTACTTCTCAGATGCCACTCAGGAGCCCTGCACCTGGTAAAATACAGGTACAAAGATGCAAAAGTAGGAGCTCACCAGACAGTCTGAGGGCCAATTTGTTGCTCAGCACCGTTTTTGCCTAAGATTATTTTTTTTAATCATTATTATTTCCTTTAGAAAGTACATATTGTTCCCTAAGGATCTGAGCAAAATAACCAGTTGCAAGAATGTCCATATCTTGACTTAATAAGCTCCTCTAGGTTGCTCTTTGGTTCCCAGATAATTCAAATCAAACAAGCCTCTAACCCTTGACCTGGGTGCATGGTCTTCCCTTGCTTCTCAATTCCTCGGAAAGTATACTCGACGTAAAGTGCATGAAAGAAAAATATCCCAAATGTGTACCCACAGAATCTGACCCAACCCTCCTCCCCTCCCTGTCCAGGACAGCCAAGCTTGCCGCCCTGCCCTCTCCTCCCTGCGTCTGTCTGAATGCTCCATCAGCTGGAAGCAAGGAAATTAGCACGGGGAGAGAGCACCATGAACACACTGTAATTTTTACAATGCACCAACAGTAATATTGTGACAAACAGTTCAACAGTGTAATTCAGTGCCTCCAAACACTCAAGTATAGTGGAGAACAAGATTTGTATTTCAAGAGCCAACAAATGACTTAGGGCATCCAGGGCCTTGAGCACCCTAGGTGCTCAGTAATTATGTGTTGGATCAACAAACAAAATGAATGAATGAATGAATGAATGTGTGAATGAATGAAAGTAGATAGTATTTGAGAAAATCCAGGGGATTTTTTTTCTGATATATTTTTCCACAAAGGTCCTTAAATACCTATTGCAAACTATTTTTCTTAAGTCAAATATATTTTGTTTCAAGTCATGAGCCATAAAGAAATCTAAAATGGATCATTGGAAACAACAAAACAATAGGATCTTCTATCAGAAGAAACCCTTTAAAAACCAAAGTACATTTCCCTAAATGCTAAATGTTAAAGAAAGTGAATTATGTGTAAGGCTGTTAGAAGATTCCAAATTTAAATACAAGTGAGTTTTTAAGAAATAAAAGTATACTTCTATATGTATGGAAGGATAGCCCAGTGAATACAGCATTGAGAACAGTTATAACAGTGTATTAAAAACATGGAACAATTGAGGAATTTGGTACATTTTAAATTCTTCCTTTTTAAAGTAGGGAAAATGAAATAGCAAGAGGTAAAATGAGCTGTTAGAAAGTAAGCTATATAGTGGGTGATCTTTAGACAAACAGTATATTTTTAAGTATAATTAATTTAATTATTAGCTCTCCCTATCAAATTATTTAAATTTTGGAAAATATAAATTAGAATTAGAATTAGCAGATAAACCTGTTTCATATAGACTGAAAAGTATTTTTTAAATACATTTGAAATTCAGGTGCTCATCAGTTTCATCTAAAACAAGATTAATATTTATGAATACTTCCTTAAAAAACATGCATGTTGAAGGATACCCCAAATCAGGAAAATACTTGTTTTGTTTAGACAGAAAATGTATTTGAATGGTAAGTCTTCCCCAACTACTGCCATGTCAAATCGGCCTGCTGATAATATTTCAAAATATATATAGTTTTCTGGGAAATAACTTAAAACACATGAAAACATGAACTCATAAATCAGAGTTAGAATAACTCCTACAGCAATACCAGTAACACTTCAAAGGTCCAAATTTCCTACGTCATCATAAGCATGCCAAACTCGACTGAGCTCTCAAGAATTTTACAGATCCTAACTACATATGGAAGAAAGGAGATTCCTCCCTAACCTTAAAAACTATTATATAAAATTTCTCTCTTTCTAAGTGCATGTTACATTCATAATAAAACAACATCTGCTTATGTACAAATTTATTAAAAATGCAGAAAGAGAAAGAAGAAAAATCACCTTTGGTACTTTGGTCCTTTCCCCTCAAAACCATACTGGGATTATACTGTAAATAATTTTGTATTTCACTTGTCTTTTAACATAACATTATATCTTTAGCACGACCTATGACATTCAATGCTCTTTAAGGACACAGATTACAATTTCTTTAACCATTTCCTTATTTTTGAACACATTCAGTGTTCTTTAAGGAAACAAAGTACAACTTACATAACATTTCCTTATTCTTGAACATTTGACACAATTTCCTTACTCTTGTTTACCAATCTTTGGAGAAAATAAATAACACTGTAATAAAGGATAGCCGAAATTTCATTACACTATGAAAAGCACAACATACAGCTGGCCACAGTTAATGTGAATTGAATCTAGTTGATTTTAGGCATTTAGCAAGACTGTTAGAAATCCCTAGTCTATTCATTCCATTTTTCATACTCAAAAAATGTAATAAGCAAGGCTTTTAATGCCTTCCTAAGGCCATTGATCAGTTTGCTAAAAGATACAGAGCAACAACAGACCCCATGATACTTCACCAGGGGTTGCCGTCAGGCTCATTCTAATACACGAATCAATGTGTTTAAAACCAACCTACCTCCTGGAACACCAAACTCATTTTCCTTCTTGTACATGAGAATTTAATAAAGATTTTCCGTGGAAGTTGAATGACAGCTAGGTGGTGACATAAATATCATCGCTGCAGTTAGCTAGTCTAATGGCACTATAAAAAAGAATGACCTATATGCACATACAGGCAACATATGTGAATTCTTAATGATCACTTTATACTTACACATATTCATTTGCAAGTCATATAATATCAATTAAAATAGACAACTTTATGCTTCAGTTTAAAAAAAAATAGCAAAGTTGTAGTTCCTCTCTAGGACAACAGCCTTCCTTGGGTCAGCTAAGGATTTGAGAGAAGGTTGCTCTCACGGCACTTCCTGCTGGCATGCACGTCTGCCACGGGCAGCAGGGAGGAGTGGGCTCTGAGCTGTCCCCTGCAAGCAAGCGCTTCCACGCAGAACCACGCTTTGACAACTGCACTGGTGGGAGCCAGAACCCAACCCGTTGCCCAAGTGTTGAAAGAACCAGACATTCGTGAAAACTTTTCATGCCTCACACACAGATCTTCTAAAATCCTGTCAAGAACCTATATCACACTGTCTATAGACACTGGGATTTCCTCTGCGCCCTCTATAAAGAGAAGTCGGTGCCTCTGCTCTGGCATGCTACCAGCTCGAGTAAGTACTCCCGCGGTGGTCCAGGCCACAGGCTTTATGATGTCGCACTGACCGTGATTCATAAATCAAGTCCTGGAGACAAGGAGCCAGTTAATGAGTTAGGTTTGCCTTGGTTGCATAGCATTGGATGTCTTAGGAAGAGGTACTACAGTATAAGGGATTCAAATTCCATCTCCGCATCACAGTTAGATGGATTTTGCTGGAAAGTGTGTACCTCTGTCAGGCAGAAATGGAACTAAGGTCATCCCACACTCTACAATGAAGAGAGCTACTGATTCCCTCTCAAGCAGCCTTCCCTTCTCTATGATTCCCTTACTCAGAATTCTCTAAGGAGCACACAATTCCTAAAGGAGTGATCATAATACTCCTAACCACAAAAACAAGTACTTTATAGTAATATTATTAGATGCCAGGCACTGTTTTAAATACATCACACACATTACTCATTTAATCTTCACATCAACACTTCAAAGTAAGTGCCACTGTTAGCCCCATTTCATATGAGGAAACTGAGGCACAGGGAAATCAAAGAGTTTGCCTGAAATCACACTGCTAATAAATAGTGGAGACAGAAGCCAGACAGCACCGTTTGGTGCCAGGGACCCCAGGGCCTTCTGCTGCACAGTTGCACTCTGTCAAGATGCTTTCGCTCCGTTTTTGATAACTCGCCAGCGAAGCACGAAAGGGTCACGGCTACCATTTACAGGTGCAAAACTCACCCAAGGCCACCACCTGTGAGCACCAAAGCTGGGGTCTGAGCTCTGCATTCAGCACGATCCACAGCCAAGGATGTTTCCACCCTGCAAGCTGCTGCTTTACTATCCTAAGACCTACAGACCACGTTCTTTTGTGCCAGTGGAAACAATTCATTTCTTCTCACACAGCTTCTCTGTTCATTGCATTTCACTCTCCAGCCCTCTTCAAAACAGCTTGAGATCCTCAGACAATTGCTTCCTTGCATCATTCAAATGCTGCCTACAGCCTTTGACCTTGCTTTGAAGACCCCTTTGTCTACTGTGGATTTTTAGCTCTCCTCAGGGAAGCTACTTAATTCAGACCCTCTCCCCGACAGAAACGTGGATCTGTGAAAGCTCACACTCAGCTTTCCTGTTACTAACTGGATCCCACGTTCTCTAGGTGCTGACTGAGGTCTCCTGGCAGGCTTACATTGACATCAGGGGACTGAAGCCTCGCTTTTCCCAGGTGTGATCTACCTTTGGCAGAGTTTCACACTCTGAGCAACAGAATCACCTCTTTCTGTCCTGTGTGGACAACTGGTTACTGGGCCCAGACAGAAGGACCAGTACAAAGCCAAACTCCCCAGGACAGACGTCTCAGGACCGCCCCATGTCTGTGGAAAACGACTGCATGGCTGGGCTAACGTAGGCCTTTGGGAAGCCTCTCATTAACTGGTTGACTTTCAACCCAAGTTTGACCTCCAATGTGCTTTTCCATATAGAAATGTGAGCTACTGCCATCATTCTGCAAATCAGCTTTTGATGAAATATGCAGGACAGCTAGAAGCTAAGCAGCCTGATTGAATTCACAACTATCTGCTACAGGACTATAATTTAATGGGAGCATTATAATTTGCTAAATACCATTACAGTGGCATCAGATCCTATTAATCAAAAAAATGGAAAAGCTGTATGTAGCAATTTTTCTTTACTATTCATAGTAGTTTACTGTTGGGTGCCTAACTCTAACGTAGAATGGATGTTACCTTTTTAGGCTCCACACTCAAATACCCTAAAAATAAGTCATATTTGAGTACCTCCAAATTTAATACCTCTAAAGTCTAGTACCTCCAAACCAAAGCCCGGTTTCTAAGTGTGTCCTTTAAAACATTCCATTCACCACATAGGCGGCAGCCCCCAAAAGAGCTTCTATTTTTTTTTAAACCAGGACAAGGCAAGAATTACGTATTCAGGTCCAACTATGTACCAACTGCTCAGGGGTGGGTACTGATATCTACGTGAGGGGCCGGTGGGAGCAAGCAGGTGGGAGCAGGGTTCTAAACGGAGCCCTGGTCCTACAGTGAGGGTGTCACTATCTCTGTTCTTACAGAGGAGAACCACCCGAAGTCATTCTGTTACCTAGGTGGAGAGTCTCTCTGACACTGTCTTGTCCTACGCAGGCTATCACTGCAAGCTAGTACAAACTGGGAGACTTACACAACACTGCTTCTCAGAGTTCTGGAAGCTGGGACATCCAAAATCAAGGTGCTCAGACTTGATACGTGGCAAGAGCCCACTTCCTGGCACCTTGCTGTGTCCCTGCGTGGTGGAGAAGGACAGCTCTCCGGTCTCCTCCTCCTGCTATCAGGGCACTAATCCCATTGTGGACTCTCCACCCTGATGACCTCACCTAGCCCTAATTAACTCCCACCTTCTAATATCATCACACTGGGGGGCTAGGGTTTCAACATCTGGGGAGACACAAATATTCGGTCCATGACAACCTGCTTCCATGTGGTTTTCCCAACCCCAATGTAGAGAAAACAGGTAGTATTTCTCAAAATGCTGCATGAACCCACGCCAATGGGTGACTTCCTACCAACATCGCTCATTAATCAAAACAGCGAAAGTCCAGAAATACAAATGGTAAGCAAACCAAGGCAGCTGGGCCTCCTGCCCCTCTAAATACCTAAGGAGGGCTGAATATCTGCTCCCTCCACTCCAAGGGAAGACTTCGAAGGTTTCCATAGGAAAGCCACTTACCACAAGAAGTAACTACTTTTAGTCAGTACCCCATCTGTTAATATTTACATAGCAATATTTTCTTAAAACAGAACTACTGAGATTCTGTATTTTATAATTCATTTTAGAATTGTGAACATTCTAAATATCTTCTACTTGTTTTTATTTCAAACTTAGCATGATTTCCATGGGAATCTGCTCCAAAGGCATGTTTAGACGGATACACCCTTCTTTCCCAACTGCTATCAAGCTTTCCCACACCTTTCTTCCACTTCATTTCCAGACAGACCTCACCCTTGGGCAAGTGCAGGCCTCATACTTGGGGGCAAAGGTAGCATAGTGCCCATCTCCACAGAGTTGCAGCCTGAGTAACACCCACTACATGCCCACAGCTCCAAGGCAACATGGGAAATATGTGTTCTAGGGCCACCTCAACTTGGTATTGAATAAAAATGGGGTGATGTTATCAGTAGAATTTACATTGTTTGGCTATTGCCCCTACTCCACAAAGCAGCAATTATATGGCCCTGAAAAATTCTCTCCATTGTTTCTGGAAGACCTCAAGGACTTCACACAAACTTTTAAGCAAGTCCTGCCACCACATGCGTTAGCCACCATTGTCTTCCTTTTCAGTACCAAGCAGCCTCTATGACAAAGCTGATGAGGTCTGCCCAGATCAGGATCAGCCAGTCCCCAAGGCCATCCCAGAAGCCCAGGTGCTGGGTACCACAGGAAACATGCACAAGGACTAGGTTGCAGGAGCCCGTGACCAAAGCATCAGGAACCAGCATTTCCCCCAGTGATGGACAGGCACCAAGAAAGGGCCCACATTTCCCACAGGGTGTTTTCCACTCCACATGCCACCCTCCGAGCCCCTCCAGCCTTCTCAGATAGCCCCTTCTTGCCGCACTGCTCACGTCTCTGGTCTCTGCAGCACATCACAAAACAGGCACATGCATCATGACTCACCCTGCCCTCACGCCTTGTCCTCTTGCCCCACTACTCCCAGAGCGGCAGTGAGAGTCTTCCAGGACCCATCTCTGTGGGTCTATTATCCCTGTTCCACCCTTTGCACCCCCTCGGCATTGGCCCGGTCCTGCCCCATCCGCTCTGCCAACAGGTTCCGAGCCAGCCGGCATCCCTGGGGTCCCGCACCAGCAATGGGAGGATGTGCTCCCCACCCCGACGGCCCTTGGTGAGCAAGGCTCCAGGGCAGAGCTGCCTGGGCCCAGGCGACCCCGACTACATGGTCTTCTTATCATCGCTAGCTCTGGAAAGGTCTGTGAGGCCATGGCACCATAGAACTCTCCACACAGGCAACATGCTGTCGTCTCTTCTTTCTAGCACAGTTTCTGCTCCACCAAGATCACTCTAGAAGGTCTGTGCAGGCTGCACTGTGTGTGAGGAGAAGAGGACCAGCGCAACCAGCGAAGGAAAATTTCAGAGACAGATGCATGTGATGCTGCAGAAATGAAGCTGAAAATTGCAGGCAAGATGCATTTAAGGAAGATAAATTTCATTTAAGTCTTGGCCCTACCGCTGACTCCCCTGTGCCATCAGCCAAGATGCTTAATTTGTGTCCTCAGTTTCCCCATCTGTGGAATCATGCAGCTGGATCCCAATGACTCTCACATCCCAGTATAGCTCATGCAATCTTGGGCCTTGAACCCCAAGATAATGACTTTGGAATAACAGAGACAAAATGAAGTCATGATGGGCATGGGTTGGAGTGTTGATAATTTCATTTTTCAATAATTAGCTGTTACGAAAAGATGTTAATATTCAGACATTAAAGAAGTATGCAATTGGCCCCATGTAAAGACACAGGACTAGGGAGAGGTGGTGCTCAAATAAGAACTTAATATTAAACTTGAATCCAGATAAAGACTCAAGTAGCAATAGGAATTCATGTGAATTCCCATTTATGTGAAAAAAGATATAAAAAAAAGGGGGCATTGCAAATCAACAGAGAATAGTCATTTAACCAGAATTGACGTCAGACAAGTTATTTGGAAAACGGAAGAGGAAAGCAGGGCTTTTAACTACCTTCTTGCTTCAAAATGTTTCCAACAGGGTCACAGATTTTAAAAAATAAAAGTAAGACAACAAAAGAAATGCACTAGAAGAAAATGTGGTATTTTATAACCTTTAGGCAAAGAAAGATTTTCTAAATAAGCCTGAATAATAAATACACAAAGGAAAAATTATGTATTCAACTTCAAATACAAGTTTTATGTATATAAATATTTTCATGCAGCAGGATAAAACAAACACTTTAAGGCAAACGGAAAACTACAAAAAGCGTTTTCAAGGCATGTGTTAACAAAGAGCCCACCTCTGCCCTACAGAAAGACCCACATCAGACAACGCCAGGGTTTGCTCACAGTGTGTTTTCTGGAATGAAGTGTGAAGGTGTTCCCTGGAGCTCGAAATGGATAAGCCTGAAGACCGAAAAACATGTTTTTTCCAGGAAATAGTGTCTTCGGAACATGTTTGGCGAGCGAGATGAGGCTGCTTTCTGGGCAAGGCCTAAGTGGGCAGCAGCACGGTGATGGAGCCTAGGAGCTGCAGGTGAGAAATGAAGAGGAGTTGGGGGAGGTAGCTGAAGGAGAGAGGGAGGAAGAGGGGAGGATGGCACATGGTAGAAGGCCTGAGCCCGAGCAGAGGAGCTGAGCAGAGAAAACCCCCGAAGTTGGAATGAGCCAAAACTGCTGAGAAGAGGATGTTAGATCACTTGCTGGGTCCTCGGGCAAGGTGCTGTCGCTCTGATACAACCGCCCCTCACTCCTCCCATCTGCTGCTGGAGTGGCTGCACCCTGTCACTGAGTCCGTGGTCCTCTGAGGGCCCCAGTGTTGACAGTGGTCTCTCCCCACACGGGAAGTTTAGACGGACCCAGAGCTCTCAGGAGGCCGAGGAAGGAGGGGGCAGTGAGAGCCCAGGGCAGCAGGAACACAGGCAAGGAAGGACCAGGAACACTCCCGGACCTGCCTTGAGAGCCCACAGACATGGTGAGGCATCAGCAAAAGGGATGGATGAGCCAAACCTTATGTAAACCTTGAAGGACAAGATTACTCTCAGCACAGGAGAGGAGTCCCGAGGGGCATGTAGAAGGAAACCGCCAACCACACTACCAACCACAAATCAAACTGGAGCTAAGGTGTCCCCAGCTAGCACTACTGGCCAATCCAGGTGTGTCTGGGAAGAGCTTATATCCCCACCAGCCAAAGTGGGGCGGCCTTGTCACCCCTGGGGTGGTAAGCGGAGGCTTCTGGGGAATAAGACATTACAGTGGGACTAACTGAGCCCCAAACTGAAGCCTGCTTATGTTCTCCTTCAAAAAACTAAAACACAAACCACATGGGAACTTGCTTTCAGGCAGATGGAACAGATACGCTGTTCCCGGTTCTTCCCACTAAGTACAACTAAGACCCTGAACATTCTAATGAGACAAACAAACGAGGACTCTGAGAAGTGGAGAGAAGTCAGACCACCTAGGAACTATGGGACCCCCTGGCCAACACCCAGAGAGCCCCAAAGTTTTCATGTTGTCTCATGTCCCCCAGACTCGGGGCTGAAGAAGTCCACAAAATAGAAACACTAACAGATGCAGACAGAAAGAGGCCCCCAAAAGCCTGTTCTCTCTAAGCCAGGAGTCCGGGAAAGAGGCAACCTAGAAAGTCGGAAAACTTTTTGACACCAGATGCTCTATTCCAGCCAAACACCACAGAAAACCTGTGGCCCCATGCCAACCCATGCCAGCAAGGGCCAAGTGTGGCAGCTAGACACCCCTCCATGTAGGTCATGATCAGGTACCCACAAACCCTCACTGGGATAGTGCTGGCAGGACACGAGGAAGCCAGGACCCTCAGCCACTCGGTGGAGATCACGGGGAGAGACGAGGCTTCATTACTACCAACCCAGCTGTAACTAGGCACACCTCCCCCTCACCACATGGGAAGCATCAAAGAAGGCCTAGAATAGAGTCAGAAATGTCATCAATGCTTGGTGGGAAAGAAGCCGCCGCTCATGGTGTCGGATGAGACCACGGAGGAGCAGCGATGAGGCACTCCTAACCATCCCTCCCAGGCGGCTGCAATCAGAGCCCAATGGAGAGCTGGAAATCCCACCCACCCTCAGCAGGAATGAGAAGTTCCTCCCAAATCAGTGTGTCATCAGAGGTTCAGTGGAGATCTGGGGCTCCCAGCCCCACCTGACAGGAACATTGCTAGAGGAAGCCAGATAAAACAGAAGGCTTAAGAAGATCCAGGATCTCAAAACATAATATTTAAAATGTCCAGGTTTTTATCAAAATGATTCATCACACTAAGAAACAGGAAGATCTCTAACCGAGTGAGGGAAAAAAGTCAACAGACTCAAATACCAAGATGACAGCAAAACCAGAATTATCTGACAAAGATTTTAAATCAACCATCATGAAAATGCTTTAAAAGGCAGTTATGAACATGCTTGAAATGAATTAAAAAACAGCCTCAGCAAAGAAATAGAAGACATAAAAAGGAACCAAGTGGAAATAGTCTAACTAAAAAATACCATAATCAAAATAAAAAATTGAATGGGTGAGCTCAATCACAGAATGAAGGGGAAAGAGAAAAATCAGTGAATTTGAATGTAAAACAATAGAAACTTCTCGATGTGAACAAGAGACAATAGATGGAAAAAAAAAGGGAAAAGGTGAACAGAGCTATAGGTACATAAGGGCCTATAAAATAACATTCAATACCCATATCATCATTAAAAAATGGGCCAAAAACCTTAACAGACAATTCACCAAAGAATATATATCGATGGTACATAAGCATACGAAATGATGCTCCATATCATATATCATCAAGGAAATGCAAATTATAAAACAACAAGATAGCATTACACACTAATTAGAATGTCCCAAATCGTGAACACTGACAACTTCCAATGCAGGTTAGGATGTAGAGCAACAAGAACTCTCACTCATTGCTGGTGCAAGTGCAAAATGGTAAAGCCACTTTGCAAGACAGTTTGGTGGTCTCTTACAAAACTAAATATACTCCTACATTTGATCCAGCAATCACGCTCCTTGATATTTACCTAAAGGAGCTGAAAACATATTCACACAAAAACCTGCCCACAGATGTGTATAGCACCTTATTCATAACTGCCAACACCTGGAAGCAACCAAAATATCCTTCATTAGGTAAATAAATAACTGTGGTACATGCGGGCAATGGAATATCATTCCGCACTAAAAAGAAATGAGCTATCAAGCCATGAAAAGACATTGAGGAACCTTAAATGAATATTACTAAGTGAACAAAGCTGATCTGAAGAGGCTAATACTGTATGACTCCAACTACATGACTTTCCAGAAAAGGTAAAACTATGAGTCAGTGACATCATTGGTACTGGTAGGGATGGGAGGAATGAAGAGGCAGAGATCAGAGGATTCTTAGGGCAGTGTTATATTAAAATGATGTGTAGACATCCATAGAATGTACAACACTGAGAATAAACACTGAGATAAACTATGGACTTTGGGGGATTATGACGTGTCAGTGCGGGCTCATCCTTGGAAAAAACGTACCAGTTGGTGGATGTTGTTGCTAATGGGAGACGCTGTGCATGTGTGGGGACAGTGAGTATATGGGAAGTCTCTGCATGTTCCTCTCAGTTTTGTTGTGAACAGCTTTGTGAATAGCAAAATGATGTAAAAATGCCAAGAATCACTGTTACTTAGACTCTTAAGGGCTTCAAGTCTATACACATGGAGGCGGGATAAATAATACTCAGGAATAAGGGTTTGGGTGTATAATACTTTCGTGGCTCTTGTCTGGCTTTGACACGTACTTGCTGTGTGATCTTGGGCAAATGATCATTCCTGGTCTCAGTTTCCTCATCTGTCAAATGGAGATAGGAAGTCTTTATAGTGTAGGGCTATTATGAAGATTAAAGTTAATTTATAAAGCACTTACAAAGAGCTTGACGTGCATTAATAGATTAACTAATAGATTGAGAGTTGTAGGCTTTAAAACTGGAAATATGGATTGTGGTAGATTGTGAAGGCAATATAATAAGGAGCCACGAAAAGATGTTGACAAAGGGAATGCCATTAGCACACAAGTGTTATGACATCAAGCCAATGACAACATGAAGTGTAGTGAGAGAACCTTGACACAGAGAGGTGTTGAGGGGCCCATCGCCTAGGTCTGGGGTACTGACACCTGTGCAGTTTGGGGAGATAAGGAAGGTAAGTAGGAAGACAGAGGAAAAGGAGTGTTAATACAAAATCGACTGACAGAGCACAAAGCTCTTTGCTTCATGGAAGTAACTCACTCCAAAGACTTGACTAAGCCCTTTGGCAGTAACTGGTTGCAGAACACCCTATATTGTTCCTGATTTGCTCAAATTCAAATTTCCATCCTACCAGGGGGACAACTCTGTAAAATATGTTTGGTGAGTTTCCACATCAAAAAGCCTTCTTTTCTTGATTTCTAGACTCCACTTACTGGGCGGTTTGGGCCGTTGACTTGCTTGAACCTCTTATAAACTGTAAAATGAGGGGGATGACTCCTAACTTGCAGTATTGTTATGAAAATGACGTGACAGGACACGTAAATGCTTCTTGCAAGTTTCTTACACAGGAAGATATTTGATAACTACAACTTCAGTCTTATCTCTCAAATCTACTAAATCATACTGAAACGGTGTAAGACGGCAGGAAGAGAGGAGGCCAAACTGGGGGCTTTACCAGTCTCAATGCTCCATCTCATAAGGTCCCAGATGGCCCTGCAAACCTTTTCTGACTTGGTTGAATATCTGAGTCAAGCCCCAGCTCTCCTGACCTTGCTAAACCACACAGAATACAACCCACATTCGGCATACTAATTAAGGATTTATATTTGAATTGGTTTCACGAGAGACCTTGCAAGAGCAACTTAGATTCACTGATAGATACTTTTATTAAAATGACCCATTGCTTTAGATAAGACACTCACTTTCAACTAAAAAAAAAAAATCTCTCTCTCAGATCTGTTTTGTTTCTTATTTTTTGCATCATAACATATTCTTTCTCTTCATGTAGTGTTTCAGTAACAATTATATTTTAATTTCATTTTTTCTTGTCTTCCAAATTTACTCTGAAGTTTCTTCTGTTACCCTCACTCACATCTTACTAATTTGATTTTTATGATTACAAAAACTTTAAAGAATATTGTAACCCTTTATAGTCTAGTGCCATGCTAATCTCAAAAATACGAACTGGGGGTATCGAGGCCACCTGAACTTTATCACTTTGGGATCTTGTCCTGGACACTCATTGCTTCTTCCTATAAGACTTGCTCAGTCCACCAAGTTCAGTTATAAAGTAGCACCACTTTTCAAGTGTCCACAATGTTCAAGAATGTCTACTAGACATTATGGAGAAATCACAAAAATCTTAGAATCCATGGAATGATAGGAACTAAAGGACAGGCTCTTCCACCCCCTAATCTCAGAGATGGGAAAATAGCCCCCATAAAATAACCAATACAAAACTCTGCTGCTGTTTCACCCACAAGCAAGACTCACACTTCTACATAAAGGGCTAGGGCTTCTCTGGTACACATAATTACCCAAAAGGATATTTACATACAAGATGAGCTGGGTATTTTGTTTTTGCAAAGGGAGAGAAAGAAAATTTAGAGAACATGGCCCAATTTATTGCATCTCCAGTAAACCTGACTTTCCCTGCTCAGAAGTGCAGTCTTCCTTACCATAAACACTGATCTATATTGGTGCTAGAGGTCATCTAATCCCAAGGGCACTCGGATGTATTTTGCTTCTCTACAACAATAACTTATGTTTCTGTTTCCATCAATCGTCTAAAGCCTCTACCTTCCTAATTAGCCTCTCTCAGTACAGAAAAAAAAAAAGATTCTAACCTTATAGTTCTGTTCTGCTCTGATATTTCTTCTCATTCTTTTTTAATGCCTTCTTTCTTTCTTTCTTCTGATATTTTTATTTTTCTATTATCTGATCATTCTTCTTTGGACTTCACATGTGAGAATCCTTTGAGGACTGGGAAAAAGTCGGATTCCTCCATAAAGAATTTTCACTTGATCATACTAGGTCTCCTGAACAGTATTAGTCAAGGATCATTGTATTTGAATATCTGTTTTGAGTTCTTCTGGGGCTGAACTCACCTGAGGCTGGTTTAGGTTCCTACCTAGGGTACCCTGAAAAGCCCTCTCGTCCTCTGCTCAGGTCCAAGTCTGGGGTGTGTTTATGTACATGTGTGCGTAGAGGGGGGCATATATTTTTTCATCCTTAACATTTGAATACAGTCCTTTTAGGGTCCCAGGTTGATGAGAGAAGAAATTCCTATCATATGGCCTATCTTGGGTGGGCCCAGGTTGTGTCTCCTATGCTCAGTGCCCCATGACATTAAACTGAAGCTTGGATTCATCATGTTCAGCAGATATCCTGGGGGTGGTGGGGGAGAGGGCGGGGGGTGGAAGTCAACTACAGGATTTGACTTAGCTAAGTTTTGTTTTTTTCCTTCCTCCTTATTTTTCTAGCCTAAAAAACAGCTTACTTTTATATCAGCTCCTCAGTTCACTTCATAGGTATTTTTTAATATTTTTACTTGGAATATTTAGTTATTTTTAAAAGGAGGATCAATTTGGATACCAAGTGTACCATTTTATCAAAAAAGTCTGAAACACAGTATTTCCACAATAATTGTTTTCTAAATACTCTATTTCATAATTTCTTTTTCCATTTTCAGATCACAGGAGGATTTGTTTTCTGTCATATTATTCTGTCAGTTATCGTTTAACTGCGGTAACAGAAAACTGTCCGGCAGTGCCTTGGACAGATACAGATGATTCTTTTGTCTCGCAAAGGCAGCCCAGGTTCGCCCTGTCCAGGACGAAGCCCCTTCCCGTCTTTTCCCGAGGCCATCCTAGCAGCCAGCTTTGCGATGCCTACTTCAGCAGGCATGAAGGCAGTACATGCCCTAGTACTGTCAAAGGACAGAACTAAAACAATTCAATACGGAGTTTGAAGTCCTTTCTTTAAGGGAAAACAGCCCTCGGCTGGGGGAGCACAGAACCTCGCAAGCAGAGGGGTATTGTAGCCAAGAGACTCAGGGCAGCATGAGAAGAGGCAATGCAGAACAGGGCCTCACTGGCAGCAAGGCTGGGGACTTCTTTGCAAGCCTAGCAGGTCCTTCCTTGCAAGGCTACACATCTAGTGCGTAGATGTGCTAGCATGAGGTAAGCTAGCCAATGGTGAGCTGGATGGCTGTGATGGGGATGTGTTAGGTTTCCTTGAAGGCGAGGTGTTTGCGGGCAGTGCAGGCTGACTTTGGTGTACATTTGTGATGTGGGCTGGCCACAGGGCAGCCTCCGCTGGGTGGGCCCCAACATGTGAGTCCCCTTCACCAGTATGGAGGTGTATGGGACTTTCTATGGTTTCCATCTTCCCTCCTGGTGTCACATGTGCTTTCCCAGCAGGAAGGAAACAAAAGTGGGAAACAAGGGATAGCACAGAATTAGGAAAGCGAAAGCTTTGCCAGAACTCTCAGCTGAAATCTTACGGGACAGAACTGTGTCCCACGGCAGCTCCAGCTGAACCCGAGTCCAGTGTGTGTGCTGCTCCGAAGCATTCCTCCCCTTCCATAAAAGTAAGGCACATTACAGGTGGTGTCTATCATAGCTGTTCATTTCTAAGTTTTATAGCGTTGTCCTCATACGATTTATTTCTACTTTCAGGACTTTTTCTTTGTGACTCAACATATGATCAATCAGTGCATATTCATCTTATGTCTCATCTGATCATTATTTGATCTTCTGTATCTGATTTATCACAGTCTAAGAAAGGCAAAGGTTACCTGCTCTATTGTGTTCTCATTCTGTTCTTCCTTATTTTCTATGTTTTTCACATTTAATGCATTAACATTCAGGACAGATCTTCACTGTGGATTGTAGTCTTTATCATGATATACTGTTTATCTTTAATAGTTTTTGCTTTTAGATAAAACTCGCTAGACACGAATTTTACAAGTTATTTTATTTGCATTTCTTTGGTAGGTCACCACCTCTTCCATTGCACTTATCCTGCCTGTGTCTCTCTGTTTGGATATATTCCTTAAATAGCCCCATCTTCTCTCCCTTCTCAAACTCAATGTTTTGTTAGTTTATCACAATATTTTATTAAATGTGCATTCTGTTCTCCAATCATACTCTCCACATCCCGTTTCAGTGACTTCAGCGCCACCACCAGTCTCGTCTCTTCCTCCTCCCAGCCTCCCCCTCCCGCCACACCCTCCCTGTTCCCTATGCGGTCCACCCTTTCTCCCTGCTCGCCTTGTCTCTTCCTCCAAGTACTGAAGTAGGGAATATAAAATGTCTCGAACTTGGTGTGGGGGAAAGGCTCCAGCATTACTATGACAACCATTTCCGACCCTCTCAGGTAAATTGTTCATCCCTATCTCACCTTCTGCCTTTCGCTTAAACCTCTGAAATGATTTTTCCTCGTTAGACAGAAAACTGCAAACAGACACAGATTTCCACTTCTAGAGACCAGACTCACAGGGGCGGCGCTGGCGCAGCCTCCCCTCAAGGCTCTAAGCCCAGGTCCCTCCTGGCTTCACCTCACTCTTCCCCAGGGAAAGGCCCTCAGCAACACAGGGACACGAACAAAATGCTCAGCGTGATGGCTCAAGGAGGAGCAGCCAGATGGAGACTGGAACACCACAGTGACACGTGCAGCGAGTGTCCCTTCAAAGGGGAGGCCTCAGGCCGTTCACGTCCTGAGGAGGCACAGGCATAAGAGCAGAGGCAGGTTGGGGCGACGTGCAGGCTCGATGGAATGTTCAAGTATGTAGACATAACGAAAGTGCCACTGTCATGATACATAACATACACACATATACACCTGCATGCAATTTACAGAAAAACAGGTTTTTGCTCAATATAAGGAAGACTTCTTTAACAAGTAGGGCTTCTGTAGATGACGTGAACTGGCTGATGCTAAGGAGAGTCAATGAGATGATTCGGTGCCCCTTTGGGGCTCAGAGTGGAGTCTACAGTATATAATTCTTCAAAACACAATCTGCCTTGACTTACCTATGTGATAGGATATCTTTAAACATTATATTCAGTAATTCTAATGATAATAAAACCAGCCCACGTGCATACTGCCCTTCAACACAAACCATTGAATCACAGAGCATGGCTACAGGCAAAGATCATCTCTCACTTATCTTGAAAGATTTTTTAGCAGGCCTGACTGTAAACAAAGAAGTGACTGAAAAAATTTTAGATGACTGTTGATGGCCAAGATTCCAGCCGTTGGATCACTTCCTGAATTTTCTGTACAAAAACATCATGTTTTAAAATGAGAACTACTGTTTATGGATGGGAAAAAAACAACTTTGAAAATGTACCACATGTCATTAGATTAATTTGCTGTGCACCTCAGGCAATTCTATTAGTGGCAAACCTATTCTTCCAGACCTTGTCCCTGAGCCGGCACTATAATTAGGGGAGCTCACATTCCCCCAGACAGAACCTCTGCAGATTGGAAGGCAGAGCCCATCACGTGCACCCCAAGCACCTCTGACTCTCTCTCTGTGCGGAGAAAGAGGCGAATGTGCACTCTGAAAATTAACACAGCCAGAAAGGAAACATCCCACAGGGTGAATCAATACCCAGCAAAGGATAATGGGATTCCTGTTCAGGCAGCTGTGTCCTGTCCCCTCCCATCAGCACCTGTCAGCAAGAGCCATCAGGGCCGGTCAATGGGCAGCTCCCTTACAGCTCAGGTCTCAGGATGATCATTAGCCCCGGCCGACGCCGAGGCACCCCACGCTGCCAAATAGTGTCCTTTTCTCCTTAAATGCAGACAAACAATGGCTTCTCCTCTAACAGCTGGCACAGACCTTGTTAATCTTTCTTGTTTCACTTGTGTGTTGCCCTTTGCACAGTGTGTAAGAAGAGATGTACAGGAAGGTAGAAATTAGGTTATTCAAGTTAATTTCAGGACACACTCTACTCAAAGGCCTAAAATCCATCTAGGCGGACATGAGTCACTTAGAGGTAATCACAGGATGGGAATAATGCTCCACTGACTGTGTCAGCTGTTAAGTGATCAATATCTACTCTTTGGAGTTTTTTCATACCATTTGCTAAGAAGCGGACTGAAGGATTCCATATGGCTAAAATCTCTCTGTCCCTCTCCCTCTCTTTCTGCCCCTCCCTCCCTCCCTTCCTCTCTTTCTCTTTTTTTCTATCCTTGTTTCATTCCAAAGTAGAAATGGATAACCACTGAAAGAAAAACTGGGCACTGAGATCGCTCCTGAGGGGAGTAAAACAAAGTCCCGTGGGTCATGCTGCTTTAGAAATACCCACATAGTAAAGGACCAGGAATTCTATCACTGTCCAGAAATTTATAGTGAACCAAGGTCTTTGCCCAGATATTTCATATTCTATATCCAAGAGAATTATAAAGATACTTCTCCATCAATTCAGCAGAGTCAATTCCATGTTCTCACCGATGCCTTTTTCAACAGACTGAATTTTCCTCTTAGTATTATGTGTCTGTGGACTTACAATTCAGACACATCTTTTTTCCTAGGAAAAAATCAAGAGGAAATTTGAAAGTTTTCAGAATGTATTATGCAATGTTACATGATTACAAGTGTTTAATCACACTCCCCCCATGTACTCACTCACCCCATCCTTCACAAATATTCATTGAGCGCCTACTTAATGCCAGAGGCCTGCGCACGAAAGGGGATCTCACAGTTGAGTTGCGGACCTACTTGGGGAAAGGAAGAGAAAAGGAGGGAAGGGTAGATGTTTTCACCAAATCTGGTAATTTCTAAAGAACTCTGGAGACCAGAGACCAAAAATCCTCAAATCATCTACTGACAATGGAGGTGAAGCTCCAAACCCAAAGCCTCTCCACAATGAAAGGTTCTGCCCCTGGAGCAGACAGAAACATTTTCTTTCTCTCTCCCTCTCTATTAAAAAATTAATTCACATTCATTCTAGGAAGTATAAAAAAGAAAAAGAAAAAAAATTTAAATCACTGTGACCACCACCCAGAACTTCTGGTAATGGTTTTTCTGCGTGTGTGTGTGTGAGTGTCTGCGGCACATGGATATGTGTGTATATGTTTGTTTTCTCTTCTACTTCATATCATCTGACATTGCTGATCTCAAACCACTGTGATATACAAAACTGGCAACTTCATACGGCTCAGCCTAATATGGCAGATTTAAGGAAGTGGGGCCAGAGGATATATACTGTTTATATCCTGATTCTTTTAACTATGTAGCATAATCTCTTTTTTTTCTGACATCCAACATTTTAATAGTTTAAAATTAAACTAAGCAAAATAATTTCCAATGGTTCGACATTTTCCATTATATGGATGTAAGACAGATGTTTAATTGTGGCCAACCGTTTAAAGAAAAACTTTCTCATTTTCCGCATCCAATGCTGTCATGAAAAGCATCCATATCTCCAGCGTCTTCCAGTCATCTCGCTGATGCTTTGAAGTCAAACATGAAAGATGTACACTCTCCAAGGAAAGAAAAAGCATGGCCACTTAGCATCTTGTAAATTAAGCTCAACTTTTGAATACTGACAATAAGCAAAGACTAGTGGTGTCGCTTGACCCAGATCTCCGACAAAATGAGTTCTTGCAATCAACAGCTTGTACTGCCTAATATGCACCTTCCATGATCACTAAGATACATGCTGTCATCTATTTGTTGAAATATTAGTCCTGATTTGCTAATGCCCTTCCATTCAGGGACAATTACACTATCACAGACCCATGGGCAGTGCCCTCTGATCCCTGACAGACCCATTTCTCAAGCTAAAATATCTCTCGCCACCTACCAGGATAGGGTGGCATCCCCCACCAATGGGACTGGAAAAAAGGAGATGAAAGACAAAGACATTCATTTAGAGAACATTTCTGGGATCATTAACTTGAAAATCCAAAATGGAGCAAATGCTTGTGTTGCAGGGTGGTCAAAGCGTCATCAGGGCGCAGTGGGGGAACCCCGGTAGACGGCACGCATGACGGACTTCCCAGGAGACCTCACACGGAGATGGGTCCCCAGCCTCCCAGGTGCTTTGCCATATTTCAGCAAGCACATGATGGAAAGCAACAGAGAAAACCCTCCCGAGTGTCACACCAGCTTTCAGCCAGCTCTATCCATTTTGAAAATGGTAGAAATGGGAATTCCAATGGTAAATTTCACACTCTTACCATGGTATGTTTTTAAATGGTTAAAAATAAAACATAAAATTCTTTTAAGCAGTTTCAATTCCAAGAAACTGCAGAGAATAAAGATTCTGAAAGATGGTTTTGCCTTAAATAGCTCTCTGGATTCTAATCTGAATTGAAAAGAATTTACTTGTTGATTTAAATTCACCTTGTACGTCCCTATACATGGAGAGATTTTAGCCAAATAGCCTGAAACTTTTGTAGCAGATACAATCTGTATTTTCTTCCTCTATGAAAGGAGCACTCTCGATTTTCCACATTCCAGGCAATACATGTTTCCCTTAAACCTCTGAGGCTGGTTTTGGTGACTTCTATGTCTCATCCAGAAGCCGGAAGAAAAGACTCAGATGTTTGTAAATAGAAGGCAGCAACTGAGAGAGAATTATAATAATTTGCATATTGATAATATTCACATTTGAAATTTCAAAGAGCTTTTGCAGAATTACAAGGGTCATTTCCCTCATTTTTGTTTGGAGGAAAGCTGGGGCACAACCCCCCAAGGTGGGAAGTTGGCTGCCAAGTCAACAGTACAAACTGCAAGTCCTGAGATGTCCTCATGAGCTCCTGATGAGTCCCCGAGCACAGACAATGCACCCCTGGGGCCCACACACTGTAAGGGCAGCACATACAGAACCCTGACAGCACAGGGAAACCACTGCTGGTCCTGGGAACAGCCTTTTGCTGTCCAAGAGATGACTGATCACATGCGCACAGTTGGAGATTAAACAGACCCAAAGATGCAGAGGTTGCCACCTTTTGCCATCACTGCAAAGGGGAATAAACGGGGCATAGCAGAAGCCACGCTTCCACGTGTTCAGCTGCTTCTCCGACCCACCCTTCACTCAATGTTCAATACTAATTATATTTTAAAATGTCAAATGCTACTTATTTTGACATTTTTTAAAAAAGTTGTCTTCCAGCCAAACAGTACCTAAACAGATGAACAATGTTCATAGTAAATTTATAGCTTTGAAAGTCAACGTGTTGTTCCTTTTGCTCTGCTGGGGTTTGAAGTCTTCTGCAGAAACAAGAAGTAACGCTGATCGTCGGAAGTGACGTTTCAATTCTCTAATCAAATACAGTAGCACTCCCATGGAAACCATATTTATTTCTAGGAGATCATACAAATAAAGAAATATGGTCACACGCACATCACAGACAATCAATCAATAGAAGCTGAATCGTTTTCTCTTGTTGACCCAATGTATGAAATGAAATGCAAAGTCAGTTTCCTCTACGGGATCGTTTAACCTACTGGGACAAACCAGTCCCTGCTGTCTGTTTCTGTGAATAAACTCGTCTTGGCACACGGCCACACGGGCTCACCCGCAGATGGCCTGTGGGCCGCCTTCCTGCCACAGCAGCAGAGTTGAGCAGTCAAGGCACAGACTTCATGGCCCACAGAGGTAAACATTTACTATCTGGCCCTTTACAGAGAATTTTGGACAACCCCTGGTTTAGTCTACAAAATGAGTTAGCCATAGAAGGTCTTAGAAAATCACAAGAGAATAGTCACACATGCAGAGCAAACTCAGGAGAGGCGGCCTGACTAAAAGCACCTTTCCAGATTATGACTGTCATCCATGGCATCTACTTACCCACATCCGTGACCCTTGAACTGTCCAACAAGTGAGTCCCGTTACTAGGGCTTCATCACTCAAGCGCACACAATCCAGGATACGGGGTGAAGGCAGCACCCAGGTCATCTGACCCAGCCCCCTATGCTATGAAGGAATCACATCCACAGACACCGTGCAACACAGTCATGGAAACTCTGCTACACCTCCCAACATGGTAATTTGGCAGGTATTAGAAAACAGCCATCACGACCTCCTGGAAAAGCCTCCCACCCTCCTCCTCTGGCCCCCAGGCTAGAGAGCCAACTTCCTGCATATGTGGCCACAGGTCACTGACTTGACACTTCACACTACTAGTCATCTCTCCTGGCCACGGTCCATGTTGTCTTTCCTGCATTGCTGGAGCTTCTTTCTCTCCTGTATCCATTCCCTCAGCAGGTGAGCAGCCAAGGCTCCCCCCGGGGTGGACATGCTGAAGGGGAGGAACTCAAGGAGCTACAGGCTGCTTTGCTTTTGGGACTTCAAGTCATCACACATCTTCACAGTCACATCTTGCTCTGACCCTGATCTTTCTTTACTAATGAGGGGTGGTTTTTATGGCTCACTGTGACCAACACCAGACTGGAACTCCAAGAATTCAAGGTCTACTCTAGTCTCTGCAATTATCTGCATGAGCTCGGGGAAACTGTCTAATCTACATGGGTCACTGTTTCTTCATCTATAAAATCCCCTCATTGAGAAAGGATAGTAGTTATTCCCTTTGCTGGGGTTAAAGACCACTTTGAAAATCCAACAGATTCTTCAGTCCCTTTCCCTGAAAAAAAAGAAAATGTGCATATATATTCTGTGGCTTGAGAAAGCAGGGTGAGTAAGAAGCAGGTGGGTTCCAGATCATCAGTATTGTTTTGCATTTTCTACCATGCTGCCTGTACCTTTTGCTGGAGGCAATAAAATCTCTAGTAAAGCTTTTTAAATAGGAGAGTCATACATCATTTTATGTTGTTTTAAGAAATTAGAAGGTTGTCAACATTGTAGAGGAAGACTTGTGAGTGTGGGGAGGTACTATGCAGGGTGGAGTGCTGGGTGGGGAGAGTGAGCAGACAGAGGGAGCGGGAGCTGGGAGGAGGGCCTGCTTCTTGGGACCGTGACTACTTGCGGGGCACCCCGTGCTGCAGCACTGCCACCACTTAGGAGCCATTAGAAATGCAGACTCTCAGCCCCACCACAGACCTTTCCCACACTTGAACAACATCACCAGGGGACCTTTGAGAAAAAATTGTCTGGGCTACTTTTTAGTTAACAGGTCTTAGAGATGTTAAGGGCAGAACCAAAATGATGACAGTGCAAATGAAAAAGAAATAATAAATGTGAGAGTTATGCATAAGGAAGGATTGACCAGCTTTGGTAACACTGGATATGAGGATGCAACAGAAGATAGACTGAGGAAATACCAAAATTCCAGCTTAGAGTAGTGGTCCTGTCCCTTGCTGAAATAGGGAATAGGAGGGGAGCTAATTCTAAAGACATTATCAAATTCCTCTTGGGATGTGTGAGAGTGAAGGGCCTACACAACTTGGCGGTGGTCACGTCAATGAGCATTTGGAAACACAGGTTTAGAGTGCAGCAAACAGGTCCTTGGTGAAAATAGAGTTACAAGTGAAGGTAGAGAGATGGCACTTGAAGCTGGGGAAAATGATGATGTTACCGGGAAAGAACATAAACGTAGAGAGGATATGTAAAAGAAGAAAACAAAAATGAAGAGAAAAGATGTAAGTAAAATGCTAAGATAACCACTGATTAAAGTGAAAATTAAGGGGAAAAAAGAGGAAGAGGACTCACTTAAACAGACGAACATCAGTGGGGATACCGGGGACCGGCCCCCAATGTCCATCCATCCCTTCTCTATTTCTCGCACCCCCTGATTTCAGCCCCCACATGGCCTGCTCAGTCACCACTGACTGCTTCTGAGGTCACGTGGGAGGAGGACAAGAAGTCCCTGATTTAGGAGACTAGTGGTTCCCCTAATAAGAGAAGGTACAGTGATGTGACAGTGCGGTGAGCAGAAGTGAACAGAAGGTGAAAAGGAGAAAATAGTATTTCCCAGGTTTTTGCAAGAAAAAAAAAATGAGAGAGGAAGGTTCTACCTTGAGGGAAGGATTTTGTTTAGTTTAGTTTAGTTTTGTTTTGTTTAAGGGTGATCTATATTTAATGTGTTTACAGGATGACAGGAAGGGTCAGAGAAAAGCAGAGGGGACAAAACAAGCCCAAGGAGATGGAACAGACGTCAAGTGGCAGAAGGACTTGGTGGGGTCGGGGGAGCTGAAGAGAGGGGGTGGGGGCTCACTTTGGACAAGCAGTTGACACAGTGGCTACTTGGATTCCAGGTACCAGGGCTCATCATGAACCATAAAGCAGGTTAATGAGGTGGCAAGGTATCCCCAGTGCAGCCGAGGTACTCACACAGTTGGCCATGAAATGGTATCTAGAGTAGCAATTAAGTGCCCAGGTACCCAAATGACATTCCAGAGAACACCTGCCTTTCCTTTGGGTTCTGCATCCTGGGACACAAGTCTCAAGCTGTCATGGGCCAACTGTGAATCCTGAGCTGCCTTTGAAGAAGTTTTGTACATATTTGCAAAAATCACATTTGCTTTCTAATTAGATTTTAGCTCTTTAGCTTATAAACCTGCCCAATGTTTTCATGCCTACATTTAGACAACATGTAGAGAAAGTATCGTATTCCAGAAAAGGTGAAAAGCCTGGAAGCCGAGAGAACAATTAAACTGTCAGAGGAGGAAGAACTTCTGGGGGCTGAACACTGACTCACTGTTTACAACGGAGTTCATTCAAGAAAACTCAACGATCATACAGAAAACAAAATCAAGAAATTAGCTTGTCAGAATGTGCAAATTTAACCTCCCAGGATTTGGGGAGGGGGCAACAGGAGCGGTTCCGTTAATTACAAGTCACATGGAGGTACTTCATTCTTGGCAGTGATGAGGCTGTGAAATTGAAAAGTATGTAGTGACAGTTGGTGGCAGAAATCCTAGTAAAAATTAAGCCTGCCAGGTACAAATCGTGCATGACAAGATCATCACAGACGCATGCATGACTCACATTTTTCTCCCTAAAATTTAATGCAGGTTCTACAATATGTGGTTTTTGTGATTTTATGCTTATACCTGGTGTCATACACAGTCAGAAGACACCAGCAACCTCTGTCCCGCTCCCTGCTTTCAAGTCAGAGATCCAGGGGGTGAAGAATAATCAAAACATTTGAGAGGCTGAAACATTTTGGGTTTTTCAAGAGCCATTCAAAGAATTAAACTTTTCTGGTTTTGAAGTTAACGGTGAGAAATAAAACAAAAAACAAAAAACAAAAAAACATGGCACATGTTAAATATCGCATTAACAACAACCCTTGACTGAGGCTTTTCTCCAAGTAAGGGAAAGGGCTATTGTGATTCCATGCATTGCTTTTTCCTTCTGTAGTCAACCGACACTTATCAGGCACTGAGGAGTCTGCGGGAGCTGCCATAGCAAAGCACCAAAGACTGCTGGTCTGAACAGCAGACCTTCATTCCCTCACAGTCTAGAGGCCGACAGTCCAAGATCGGAGTGCCTGGGGGACTCGGTCCCAGACCTCTCCCCAGCTGCTGGTGGCTTCTGGGTGGTTGATTTTCAGTGTTCGTTAGCCTAGAGAACTGGCCTTCATCTTCACCTGGCTCTCTCCCTGTGTGTGTGTCTGTATCCAAATTTCCCTTTTACAAAGACACAGTCATAATGCATACGGGCCCACCCCAGCAACCTCATCTTAACTTGATTCCCCCTGTAAAGGCCTCACCTTCATCTCCAAATAAGGTCACATTCCAAAGTACTGGAGTTAGGACTTCAATATATCCTTTTTTGGTGCAAGAGATGCAACTCAACGCCTAGCAGGCACTGACTTTGAGCTTGGCAACATTCTAGGTACCAGGCGGATGAGGGTGAGCAAAGGAGACTGTCCTTGTCCTCACAGAGCTTAGAACCAGGGCAAGGAGCCCTTAAATAATTACCCAATTGCAGTTGTGATAAGAGCTAGGAAAGGCTACATAAGTACCTATAATGAAGGGATAAAAACAATCTTGGGGATCAGGACCCCTCCCCAGAAATAATGCTGAGGGTTCACGTGTCTCAGGCAGAGAGAACAGCGGTGGGCAGAGGGAATGGATCACGGCAAATGGCAGGAATGAGAAAGCGCTGACGCACATGCCTCCGTCGTGTGGGCGGGGCCTACCGCCTCTGACGTTCGGACCTCCGCACACTCCGCCGCTCCCTGGGTTACTCGCCGCAGCTTCCTTCCTCTCCCTTTTGTAATATGTACAATTGTTTAGTTTTGTACTTTATTATTTTTCAGGAATACATGAAATAGCCAAAGCAAACAACCAGTCTCTAGAAACAGTGAGTCCCTGTCCCCAGGTCCTTACTTCGTAGGAACCAAGCTTTGGCCATCCCCTGGCTCCCAGACTGAACGGGGTGCTTCCCCACGGCATGCTGGCATCTTCCATAGCCTAGTCATTCAAAGCCCAGATTCTGGATCCAGACCGCTAGGGCTGGAATCCCCCGTGGCTTTTCATAAATTACAGTCTTATCTTCCCTCAGTCATAGAACAGGATGATAATAATATGAACTTCTGAGTACTCTACTTCAGTCTGTTGTAAGGACCAAATGAGTTCATACATGTAAAGCACTTACCCCAGTTCCTGGAATATACCAATTACACAGTGAATACTGGATATGCCAGCACTTCAAGCAGTTACTGACACCTTTACATGACTCTTCCACTCGATTCTAAATTTCTTAAGGAACATCTTACCTAGCATTTCACAAAGCACATCAAATGCAGAACATGTGCAATAAATATGTACTGAAAGAACTGGTGAATGAACAAGTGGATAGTGTCTAAAGTACCATAGGTCGAATTTCTGCACGAGTGAAAAGACAAAGACCCTTTCTAGCTTTAAGAATCTGTTCTTAGGAATACAGAGAAGCTGAGGCAGAGAGAGATAAAAGGATCTCTAGGAATGAAAGAATATTAAGAGAACTGTGTGACCTATCCAAACGGAACAATATTTGCACTATAGGAGTATTGCATCAGAGGAAAAAGAGAGAGAAAAAGGGATAGAAAGTGTCTTTGAAGAAATAATTGCTGAAAACGTCCACAAGCTGGGGAAGGAAATAGTCTCTCAAACCATGGAAACCTACAGCTCTCCCAACACAAGGGAACCAAGGAAGATAACACCAAAACACATAATAATTAAAATGGCGAAGATCAAAGATAAGGACAGAGTATTAAAGGCTGCTAGAGAGAGAAAAAATATCACCTACAAAGGAAAATTCATCAGACTTTTCAACAGAAACCTTACAGGCAAGAAGAGAATGGCATGATATATTTAACGTAATGAAACAGAAGGGCCTCGAACCAAAAATTTTGTATCCAGCACAATTATCATTTAAATATGACAGAGGGATTAAACAATTTCCAGACAAGTGAAAGCTGAGGGAATTTGCCTCCCATAAACCACCTCTTCAGGATATCTTAAAGGGACTGCTCTAGCACTCCTAAGGCTAAAAAGAGGTCACCAAAGAAAAGAGAATCAGCAAGAAAGCAGATCATCCAAATACTAACTAAAGGCAAAGAATAAAACACCTAGTATATAAAGATTGAAGGAGGAAGAATAAGAAGGAAGAGAAATTAAGAATCATCAGACTGTGTTTATAATAGCTTAACAAGAGAGTTAAGGTAGACTGTTAGATAGTAAAGAAGCTACCCTTGAACCTTTGGCAACCATGAATCTAAAGCCAGCAATGGCAGTAAGTACATATCTATCGATAATCACCCTAAATGTAAATGGACTGAATGCACCAATCAAAAGAAACAGAGTAATAGAATGGATAAAAAAGCAAGACCCATCTATGTGCTGCTTACAAGAGACTCACCTCAAACCCAAAGACATACACAGACTAAAGGTGAAAGGATGGAAAAAGATATTTCATGCAAACAACAAGGAGAAAAAAGCAGGTGTTGCAGTAATTGTATCAGACAAACTAGACTTCAAAACGAAGAAAGTAGCAAGAGATAAAGAAGGACATTATATAATGGTAAAGGGGTCAGCCCAACAAGAGGATATAACCATTATAAATATATATGCACCCAACACAGGAACGCCAGCATATGTGAAACAAATCATAACAGAATTAAAGGAGGAAACAGAAACCAATGCATTCATTTTAGGAGACTTCAACACACCACTCACTCCAAAGGACAAATCAACCAGACAGAAAATAAGTAAAGACACAGAGACACTGAATAACACACTAGAATAGATGGACCTAACAGACATCTACAGAACTCTACACCCAAAAGCAACAGGATACACATTCTTCTCAAGTGCACATGGAACGTTTTCCAGAATGGACCACATACTAGGCCACAAAAAGAACCCCAGTAAATTCAAAAATATTGAAATTCTACCAACCAACTTCTCAGATCACAAAGGTATAAAACTAGAAATAAATTGTACAAAGAAAACAAAAAGGCTCACAAATACATGGAGACTTAACAACATTCTCCTAAATAATCAGTGGGTCAACAACCAAATCAAAACAGAAATCAAAGAATATATGAAGAATAATGACAACAACAACACAAAGCCACAACTTCTGTGGGATGCAGCAAAAGCAGTTCTAAGAGAAAAGTATACTGCAATCCAGGCCTATTTAAAGAAGGAAGAACATTCCCATATGAATAGTCTAAAGACACAATTACTGAAATTGGAAAAAGAAGAACAAATGAGACCCAAAGTCACCAGAAGGAGGGATATAATAAATATCAGAGAAAAAATAAATAAAATTGAGAATAAAACAATAGAAAAAAATCAATGAAAGCAAGAGCTGGTTTTTTTTAAAAAATAAACAAAATAGATAAACCCCTAGCCAGAATTATTAAGAGAAAAAGAGAATCTACACACATAAACAGAATCAGAAATGAGAAAGGAAAAATAACGACAGACCCCACAGAAATACTAAGAATTATAAGAGAATATTATGAGAATCTATATGCTAACAAACTGGATAACCTAGAAGAAATGGACAACTTCTTAAAAAAATACAACCTTCCAAGACTGACCAAGCAAGAAACAGAAAAACTAAACAGACCAATCACCAGCAACAAATTGAATCGGTATTCAAAAAACTACCCAAGAACAAAACCCCTGGGCCAGATGGATTCACCTCTGAATTCTACCAGACATATAGAGAAGAAATAACACCCATTCTCCTGAAAGTTTTACAAAAATAGAAGAGGAAGGAATCCTTCCAAACTCATTCTATGAAGCCCGCATCACTCTAATACCAAAACCAGGCAAAGACCTCACCAAAAAAGAAAATTACAGACCAATATCCCTGATGAACGTAGATGCAAAAATACTCAACAAAATATTAGCAAACCGAATTCAAAAATACGTCAAGAGGATCATACACCATGATCAAGTGGGATTCATCCCAGGGATGCAAGGATGGTACAACATTCGAAAATCCATCAACATCATCCACCACATCAACAAAAAGAAGAACAAAAACCACATGATCATCTCCATAGATGCTGAAAAAACATTTGACAAAATTCAACATCCATTCATGATAAAACTCTCAACAAAATGGGTATAGAGGGCAAGTACCTCAACATCATAAAGGCCATATATGACAAACCCACAGCTAACATCATACTTAACAGCGAGAAGCTGAAAGCTTTTCATCTAAGATCAGGAACAAGACAGGGATGCCCACTCTCTCCACTGTTATTCAACATAGTACTGGAGGTCCTAGCCATGGCAATCAGACAAAGCAAAGAAATGCAAGGCATCCAGATTGGTATAGAAGAAGTCAAATTGTCACTATTTGCAGATGATATGATATTGTACATTAAAAACCCTAAAGACTGCACTCCAAAACTACTAGAACTAATATCTGAATTCAGCAAAGTTGCAGGACACAAAATTAACACACAGAAATCTGTTGCTTTCCTATACACTAACGATGAACTAACAGAAAGAGAAATCAGAAAAACAATTCCATTCACAATTGCATCAAAAAGAATAAAATACCTAGGAATAAACCTAACGAAGGAAGTGAAAGACCTGTACTCTGAAAACTACAAGACACTCCTAAGAGAAATTAAAGAGGACACTAACAAATGGAAATGCATCCCATGCTCTTGGCTAGGAAGAATAAATATTGTCAAAATGGCTATACTACCTAAAGCAATCTACAGATTCAATGCAATCCCCATCAAACTACCAACAGCTTTCTTCAATGAACTGGAATAAATAATTCTAAAATTCATATGGAACCACAAAAGACCCCGAATAGCCAAAGCAATCCTGAGAAGGAGGAATAAAACAGGGGGAATTACGCTCCCTGACTTCAAGCTCTACTACAAAGCCACAGTAATCAAGACAATTTGGTATTGGCACAAAAACAGACTCACAGACCAGGGGAACAGAATAGAAAATCCAAACATTAACCCAAACATATGCAGTCAACTAATATTTGATAAAGGATCGCTGGATATACAATGGGGAGATGACAGCCTCTTCAGCAGCTGGTGTTAGAAAAACTGGACAGCTACATGTAAGAGAATGAAATTGGACTACTGTTTAACCCCATACACAAAAGTCAAGTCAAAATGGATCAAAGACCTGAATGTAAGTCATGAAACCATAAAACTCTTAGGAAAAAATATAGGCAAAAATCTCTTGGACATAAACATGAGTGACTTCTTCATGAACATATCTCCCCGGGCAAGGGAAACAAAAGCAAAAATTAACAAGTGGGACTATATCAAGCTGAAAAGCTTCTGTACAGCAAAGGACACCATCAGTAGAACAAAAAGACATCCTACAGTATGGGAGAATATATTCATAAATAATGTATCCGATAAGGGGTTGACATCCAAAATATATAAAGAACTCATGCACCTCAACAAACAAAAAGCAAATAATCCAATTAAGAAATGGCAGAGAACATGAATAGACACTTCTCCAAAGAAGAAATTCAGATGGCCAACAGGCACATGAAAAGATGCTCCACATCACTAATCATGAGAGAAATGCAGATTAAAACCACAACGAGATATCATCTCACACCAGTGAGGATGGCCAACATCCAAAACACAAACAACAACAAATGTTGTCAAGGATGTGGATAAAAAGAAACCCTCCTACACTGCTGGTGGGACTGCAAATTAGTTCAACCATTGTGGAAAGCAGTATGAAGGTTCCTCAAAAAACTCAAAATAGAAATACCATTTGACCCAAGAATCCCACTCCTAGGAATTTACCCTAAGAATGCAGCAGCCCAATTTCAAAAAGACAGATACACCCCTATGTTTATCGTAGCACTATTTAAAATAACCAAGAAATGGAAGCAACCTAAGTGTCCATCAGTAGATGAATGGATAAAGAAGAGGTGGTACATATACACAATGGAATATTATTCAGCCATAAGAAGAAAACAAATCCTACCATTTGCAACAACATGGATGGAGCTAGAGGGTATTACGCTCAGTGAAATAAGCCAGTTGGAAAAAGACAAGTATCAAATGATTTCACATGTGGAGTATAAGAACAAAGAAAAATACTGAAGGAACAAAACAGCAGCAAACTCACAGAACCCAAGAACGGACTAACAGTTACCAAAGGGAAAGGAACTGAGGAGGGTGGGTAGGAAGGGAGGGACGAGGGGGGAAAAGGAGCATTACGGTTAGCAGATGTAATGTTGGGGGGGGCACGGGGAGGGCAGTACAACTCAGAGAAGACAAGTAGTGATTCTATAGCATCTCACTACGTTGATGGACAGTGACTATAATCGGGTTCGTGGGGGGACCAGATGAAGGGGGTAGTTTAATAACCGTAATATTGCACATGTAACTGTAGATTAATGATACCAAAATAAATTATAAAAAAAAGAATCTGTTCTTTAAGGATTTATATTATTTACATTCCATCAACTTATGGATTTATAGCTTAAAAAGTGATCTCATCCATAAGTGGATAGACCACAGTTACTAACTGAATAAACTTTGTGACTATTTTATTTAAAGTGTTTTAAGATAATGATAGGTTCTTTTTCTTTTTTAAGTATGACCATAGAAAGCCAGGGGACATTCTGAAAGCCCCCTTGTAAGAAGGCCCTGGGATTTGCCAGATGGACTCTAAATTCATTCAACCAGATTTGCAAAGTACTAGTATATTCCACACAATGTGTCAGGTGTTATGGAAAATTAAGGTTTTAATGAGGCAACAGTGATGTGTCATCATGCACTGAGTACCAGACCTTGCACATTTCATTCAATCCTCATACATTCATGGGAGATATATTTTGTCATTACACTATAGGGGAGCAGAAAGATGCAGAAACTGGTTCAAAGTCAAGTCTCCATTGAGAGCCCAACCTCCAAATCGTCATTCTGCTTTTATCCTGGAAGTATACCTTTTAAATCTGTACCTATTTGGTTCACAAAGGTATACAATAGGTTTATTTCAATACTATACAATAAAACTCACCTTAGCTTTGCCTCAAGGCTGGGGAGACATTAAGGATGGGAAATTATAAACTAAGCTTGGTATCTGGTGATCTCAGTGGCTCAGGGATCTGCACCAGGAGTAGAGGAAGTTGGAACTCAGCCACTGGGAATGAGGGGAGAGACAATCACACTGGAGAATGGGGAGTCTGGGCAAGAACAACAGCCCCTCAGTTGAGTTTGCCCTGGTTGCTCCCCATGTGGTGCGTGGTGAGCCTCTAGTATACCAAAGTCATCTTCCCAAATGACACTGAACTCAAGCATTCCATCTCCAAAATACTCCCATCCAAGATCAGCAAAAGTAACAAACTAGGCCTGGAGAGAGAAGAGTGGATGCCCTTGGTTTATTCAGGGGAATATCTGAAAATAATGTCCAACCTTTGTACAACCAGAGGTATATGACTGAGGCCAACAATTGCTTTTTTATGTCTTCCAACTGAACTTGAGAGTATGATTATTGTAAAAGTCACAGACTCCTCTCTGAACACACCAGAAAATAGATAGTAGATTTCAAAAATATTTGAACAATCTAATGTACCAGAATTCTTCCCCAGAATAAATCTGGTTGAATGAACCTAAAGTTCATCTAACTGATCCAGGGGTCTTCTCACAAAGGGGCTTTAAGAATGTCACTTGGCTTTTATGACCATATTGGGTTTTTTTAAATATTTTATAATTATCACCTTATAACACTTTAAATTTTAGAAGTGAAAAAGAACTGAAATAAACACCTCAGTGGATGGACTCAACAGCAGAATGGAGGGGAAAGAGGAACGAATGTGTGAACTTGAAGAGAAAATAAATTACCCAATTTGAAGAACAGAGAGAAAATATACTGGGGGAAAAAAAAGAAGAAAAAGACCACCCAATGAACAGAGCCTCAGAGACCTGTGGGCCTATAACAAAATCACCAGAATCTTAGGGAGAGAAGTTAGAGGGGGCAGGTTTGGCAAGGTCCTTGAAGAAACAATAAAATCCCCAAATCTGGTAAAAGACACAGAGTTTAAAAACTGGGCAAAACTCTAACAGAATAAATCCAAAGAAATCCACATCAAGATATGTCATGGTCAAATTCTCAAAACTAAAGACGAAGAAAATCTTGAAAGCAGTGAAAGAGAAAAAAACACTTCATCTACAAAGGCAGACAATTTGAATGGCAGTGAGTTCTGATCAGAAGCCATGGAGAGGCAAGAGAAAAATGACACAGCATCCTTCAAATGATGAAAGAAAAGAACTGTCAACCCAGAATTCTTTATCTGGAAAAATTTCCTTCAGGAAGTAAGGGGAAATCAAGACATTCTCAGAAGAACAAAACTAAGAGAATTTGTAACCACCAGACCTACCCTAAAAGAAGGCCTAAAGAAGTTTCCCTGAACCGAAAGATAATGACAGAAGAAAGAATCTTGGAACATCAGAAAGGAAGAAAGAACAATATGTAGAAAGGATGAAAACATGGATAAATACAATTCATTTCCCTCTCTGCTTAAGTTTCATTACTTATAATCGACAGTTGAAGCAAAAATTTTAACACTATCTGATGTACTTGTTATAAATACATATAGAAGAAATATTTAACACAATTATATTGTTAATGGGAAGGGTAAAAGGAATTTAAGATTTCTACACTAGTAAAATGTTGACACCTTATGATAAGTTACAGATGAGATAGATAGATAGATAATGATACCTAGACCTAGAGCAATAATTAGCACAGTCATTAAAGTGATGCACTCAAAACACTATAAATAAATCAAAATGGAAGTCAAAGCAAGTTAAAGTTACTCACAGGAAGAGACAAAAAAGAAAAAAAAAACAGAACAAACAAAACACAAAAAAATAAAATGGCAGACCTAAGCCCTGACATATCAGTGATTACATTAAGTATAAATGGTCTAAATATACCAATTAAACAAAGAAATTGGCAGAGTGGATTAAATAAATAACCCACAGGCAGAAGTGCACCAAGCAGGCCCAGATGTGTGGGAGATGCGGGAGCAGCCACTGCAGTTACTCTGGTTGGGTCAGCTATTGATACACACAGGCTGAAAATCAAAGGATGGAAAAAATATGCCATACTTACATTAACCAAAAAAATGAGGATGAGTGGCTATATTAATATCAGATAAAGTAGATTTCACAGCTAAGAAAATTACCAGGGGGACATTATATAATGATAAAATGGTTACTCACCAAAAGACATAGAAATCACAAATGTGTGTGCATCAAACAACATGCCATAAAATGTGAAGAACTGATAAAACTGAAAAGAGAAATAGACAAATCACAATTATAGCTGAAGAATCCAATACCCTTCTCTAGAAAAAATAACTAAACAGAAGCATTTAGAAAAATTAAACAGATCTAACAGGCATTTATACAACACTCTAGCAAAAACAACAGAACACACATACTTTCCAAAAATTCTCAGAACATAATAATCAACACAGGATACATCCTGAACCATATAACAAACTTCAATAAATCAAAAAGAACTGAAATTATACATAGTGGGTTATCTGACCACAGTGGAATCAAAACAAAAATCAGTAACAGAAATAAAACAGAAAAATATATAAACACCTGGCAGCTGAACAACACACTTCTAACTAATCCATTAATCAAAGAAGAAGTCACAAAGAAATTTTTTTAAAACAGTATAAGAATGAAAATATAACATACCGTATTTGTGGGACACAGCTGAACCAGTGCTGATAGAGATAATTTATAGTACTAAATGATTATGTTATGAAAGAGGAAAAGTCTCAAATCATTTGTGCTCTCATGTCAAGAATCTAGAAAGGGAAGAGAAAAATTAACTCAAAACAAGAAAAAGGAAGGAAATGAAAAGAGTAGAAACCAATTTTAAAAACAAAAATGGAGAAAATCAATGAAATAAAGAACTGGTTTTTGAAAAGATCAATAAAATTGACAAACCTCCAGCAAGTCAGGAGACACAAATTACCAGTATCAAAGATGAAACACATATTATTCACTACAGACCTTGCAGACACCGAAAGCATAATAAAAGAATTCTATGAACAGTTCTACACAGAAAAGCTTAACAACTTAGATGAAATGACCCAATTACTCAAAAAACACAAATTACTGCAATTCACTGGATATCAAATATACTATCTGAATAGCACTATAAGCATTACATTAAATGTATTATTTTAAAACTTATAAAGTAGAAGTCTCCAAAGCCAGATAGTTTCACATGAAAATTCTACCAAATGTTTAAATAACTCACACCAATTCTATAAAATCTCTCAGAAAATAGAAGAGGAGGCAATACTTTCCAATTCATTTTATAAAGCTATTTCATTATCCTGATACCAAAACCAGACAAAAACAATAGGAAAAGAAGGAAACTACAGAATAGTATTTCTCATGAACATAGATACAAAAACCCTTAACAAAATATCAGCAAATATAAATCATCAATATGTAAAGAAAATTATATACTATAAGTGTGGTTTATTTCAGGTATGCAAGGCTGTTTCAACATTTGAAAATCAACCAATGCAATCTGCCATATAAACAAGCTAAAGAAGAAAAATCCCAAGATCATATTACTTGATGGAGACAAATCATTTGACAAAATCCAACACCCACTCATGGTAAAAATCTCTCAGAAAAATAGGAATAGAGAGAAGCTTCCTCAACTTAATAAATAATATCTTTTTAAAAAAATAGTAGCTAACATTATACTCAATGGCACAAGATTGAATGCTTTTTTCCCAAGATTAAGAACAAAGCAAGGGTGTCCCCTCTCACCACTGTTACTCAGCAGAGTACTGAAAGATCTAGCCAATGCAATGAGGCAAGAAAAAGAACCAAAATGTATACATATTAGAAAAGATGAAATAAAACTACCCTATTTATTGACATTGTGATTATAAATGAAGAAACTTCAAAGTAATCTGAAAAATGTCCTTAGAATAAAGTAGTTCATCAAGGTCACAGTATATAAGACATTCAATAATTAATTGCATTTTTATAAACTCTCAATGAACATTTAGATGCTGAAATTCAAAATATGACACTATTTACAATTGCCCAAAAAATAAGAGCTAGTATAATATAGAGGACTTATATGCTAAAAATACAAAACACTGATGAAAGATATCAAAGAATATGTAAATAAATGGAGAGACATACCATGTTCATGGAATAAAAGACTTAACATAGTAATGATGTTAATTATCCCCAAACTGATATAAAGGTTTAGTATAATTGTTATCAAAATCCCAGCAAGAGTTTTTAGTTAACCCCAGCAGATATAGATAAGAGCATTCTAAAGTTTTTATGAAGAGACAAAAGAAGCACAGTAGCTACAACAATTTCAAAAAGGAAATATACAGTGAAAAGAGTCAGTCTATACAATTTTAAGCCATTATATAGTTACAGTAATCAAGACTGTATGGTATTGGTGGAGGACAGATATATACGTCAGTAGAACACAAAGAGCTCAGAAATAAATACACACCAATATTTTCCCTCACTTTTGATAAAGGTGCCAAGAGTAATTCAATGAAGGAAGGGTTGCCTTTCTGATAAATGGTATTGATGTAACTGGGCATCTATAAGCTAAAAAAGGGGGTGAATGGGAAGACATCTATAAAAATCTCTAAGCACTAGTAATTTAGTTCAGCGACATCATAGGATACAAGATAAACATGCAAATATCAATTGTATTCCTACAATTTTTTTTCAACCTAAACCTCATAACTTATATAAATAACTCAAAATGGATTACAGGTTTAAACATAAAACTATAAAATTTATAAAAGACAGAAAAATTTGGGTACCTTGAACTAAGTAAAGATTTCTTTGACTTTTCACCAAAAGCACAATCTATAAAAGGAAAAATTGATAAAAACATGTCATCAAAATTAAAAACCTTTGCTCTTTGAAAGACCCTATTAAGAAGATAAGACAACAGACTGAGAGAAAATATTTACAAACCACATATCCAACAAAGGATTAATCTCTAGAATATATAAACAGCTCTCAAAACTCAACAGTTAAAAAAAAAAGTCCACTATACAATACAAAAAAGACATGACCAGTCATTTCACTGATGATATACAGAGGGCAAACAAGTATATAAAAAGATATTTAGCATCATTATCCATTAGGAGAATACAAAACCAAACCAAAACGAAATACTACACACCCATCAGAATAGGTAAAAGAACAATGACAACACAAAATGGCTTTCGAAGATATGGAGAAACTTAAATCAACCATACATTGCTCCCAGCAAGTAAAATGGTACAACCACTCTGGAAAAGTTTGGCAGTTTCTTAAAAAACTAAATATTTAGCTACCATACACAACTGCACTTGGGGGCATTTATCCCAGAAAAATGAAAACTTATGTTCATTCAAAACCTGTATACCAGTGTTCATAACAGCTTTATTCATAACAACAAAAATCTGGAAATAGCCCAGACGTCCTTCAGTGGGTAAATGTTTAAACACCCTGTGGCACATCCAGACCATGGAATACTCTACTAGCAATAAAACGGAGCACACGATTGCTACACACCACAACCTGGATACATCACCAGAGAACATGCTGAGTGGAAAAGAAGCCAAGCCTAAAAGGTTAACAGTCTATGATTCCACGTACATAATATTCTTGAAAGGACAAAATAACAAAAATGGAAACAGATTAGTGGTTTTCAAGGACTGGGGGAGGTGGGTGTGGGGGGAAAGTAAGTGTGGCTATACAAGGACCACATAAGAGATGCTCGTGGTGAGGGAGGTATCTTGGCTGAGCAAGGTCAATATCCTGATTGTATTATATTAGACTTTAGTTTTGTAAGATGTTCAAGGAAAATTTGGAGGTTTTGCCATATGGTGTATGATGGAAACCCTTTCCTCAGTCACCCCACAAAATCCTGAGTAAAATTTCTATCTTCAAGGAGTTGCCTAGGAAAGTCACACGCTGCTGCAATATGGTAACATTATAAAGAGAATTCAAATGATAAGGCAATGTAGGTATGTCTAATATTAATTAATCAGTTAACTGAAAGAATAAAGATGTTGGTACATGTCTTAAGTAAAGCAGTTCTATTTATTTATACTGACAAGAAATTTAAACTATATTATGCCATTTAACTTTCTTCTAAAGCTTTTAAATAAAAGACTACCTCACTACTGTACTAAAATCTACTTTGATATAGACTGATTGATAAGAATAAAACCATAGAAACCACTGAGCTCTTTGGCAGAGGGACTCTTGCTCCCTCTAGGCCTGTCCCTGAGCATTCTCTCAGCTCCGTGCCAGTACTGCCCGGCCCAGGTGGGCCTGTCCCTGAGCGTTCTCTCAGCTCCGCGCCAGTACTGCCCGGCCCAGGTGGGCCTGTCCCTGAGCATTCTCTCAGCTCTGCGCCAGTACTGCCCAGCCCAGGAAAGTGAGGAGCCTGGGGCTTTACCAGGGAGAGTAAAACGTCACTGGCAACAGACTGCATCAGGACAAGATGCAATGAACGGGCTCTAAGCAAAGCTTGAAGTGCTTTATAACCAAGAGCTCACTGAATTTCTCAGCAAATCTTCTATGACTGTCCCCCAACCGCACCCCACACAGATTAAAAAACAGACCTAAGACCTTAGCACTGGAAATCAAGCTTAGGACAGACTTTTTCCAACATCCCATTCTACTTCTCCAATGACTCAGAAAGAGGAATGGGGTCACTCTGCACGTCACAGTTTCAGGGTGTCCTGATTTCTCCTCCAGAGGAGCCAGGAGGCAACTGTCCGGCTCCTTCCCTTCTTGGAATGAGCACAACCATCACTGGGTCACTCGCAATGAAGTCATTCCCAAATGGATCAAATTTGAATGACTGAACCCATCTTTCTGCCAGGAGGAAGTACAGCCCTTCCTCAGCCAGTAGTAACTGATAACCCGAGTCACTCAGGCAACTGCTGGCCTTGGACACCAGCTATTTGACACCCTCCCCCAAAACATAGACGTTTGAATGTTAATCCTTTGGACTTAAATATTCAATTCTTTTCAATTATTTCTCTAGGAAGGAAAGAAAGTGCTGTTGTTAGATAATTATTAGATAATATTATCCTGTTAATAGTGAATAGGGAGGATAAAGAATAACAAAAACTCCATAGGATCAATTTAACTTTCCAGCAATACATATAAAGAGTTTGAATACAAGACACCTTTTTCCAGATGATTAATCCTACCACATCAAAATGCTCTCCTAAGAAGCTACTTTTCCTCATTTGGCCCTTTTTCTATTAATCACAGTAAACTATTCATCTTCTCTAAAAGCAGGCTCGAAGTTGTCTAAATGAAGCTGCTGGCACCCATCAGTCATAACTCAGTGTTGATAAGTAGCTTTCATTTCCTAAGATTTTCCCAAAAGATTCCTGCCTCTGAGGTGCCAGTCGTTCTTTGAATGTGCTCCAGTCTATTTTGATTCCCTTCCCTCCAGAAGCAATAAGCAACGGCATCTACCCCCAGCGTGGGGTTGCCAAAACTCGAGAGCAGAAGTGGGTTGGCATCTCCTTCTTCCACACCACTCAAGTCCAGGGATATGGAAGTTCTCTGGAAACTGTAAATGGCCCTGCAAATAGCACATCATTATTATAATCATGAAGATAACCTCATTCTTCCATACCCATGTTCTTCTGAAATCTTCATGCATTCAACTACCCAGTGGCACTGTAGATCTGAGCTATTGATGTAAACATGCTGAATTTTGTTCTGTTGTTTCAACTTCACATTCCAAAACCCTTGAATGAAACCAGTGTCTTTATTAATTATATTTCATATGACAAATATTTGAGTTTTGCTGTTATAGAGAGACCATGCAACTTAATGTCCAAACTGCCACAATTTTTGGAGCATAGGCAATGCTAATAATAACTGTGCAAGGACTTAAGGCAAGAACAGAGACCGTTGTGAGCAAAGCAGACTGTGTGGTCACCCTGACTACGAGCTTCCTATTACTGCTAAAACTCTATTTCAATGCATGCATTATTTTATAAGAGATAAAAGGTATTTATAATTCTGTGGCTTATTTCACTGTCGTTCCCATTCCTTGGCATTCATCGGTGCAGGTGTTTGCAGAGAAGAGGAAATTCTTCTCTGGTCACTTCCACTGTTTTATCTCTTTGGTACATTCTTTTCTATGTGAGTTAGCTCCTGCCTAAATTGCACAACTTTCTATTTCTCTTTGCCAATACTTCACTAATTCTATCTGTATTTCTCTGACTAATGTAGAAATGTTATACTGTAGGTGTTTTTGGAAGCATGTCATTTCCATTGGGTTTGGTATCTTTTATTTTTAAAAATCTAGAGTTGCTATTTTGAGATCTAATTGTATGGCATTGAATATGCTCATTGCTCATTTGTTTTTACGAAAGCATCCTTAAACCCAGGCTTCTGGGTTAGGACACACCTGCTTAGAAACATTCTATTCCAGCCAAAAGTGTGTAAGGAAGAGAAGAGGAAAAAAGACTGTCAAGCACCATGAGATAAAAGGAGGCGGGACACTCCTCCCACCGGGACTGTGCACAGATCCTGACCTGGGTATCAGGCTTTTTCCATGAGAAAGGGAATTTATGTTCCATAAAAATCACTTTAAAAATGAAACAGTTTGGTGAAGAATAACAAATAAGATGATGAGAATTTCACTGAGAAATCCAAATGGAGATTAGATTTGAGGAGGAATAATGCATTTGTTGGAAAGAATATAGACAAATAATTTCACCCACAAAGACCGTCAAATGAAAAAAACCATATAGTTTCAAAATCTTGCACCCCCCTACTCCCCCCAAAAAAGTCACAAAGGGATGAAACATTTTATAACTCAGAAACAAATGGAATGTCTCTCTCTCTAGGAAAAAACAATGCTTTAAAACAACTAGGCTTATTTATATCCAAACTAAAGCTCCCATCAAGGTAGGTTTCCCTTCTCAGGAAAACGTGGTAAGTAAAGCAGTATTTTCCAAGCAGAAAAAAAATTTCCTAGCAAAAAATTATTAGTCACATAGGGAGGACTTACTCTACAATACAGAGTTCAAAAGACAGCATTCAAATAACCAGATAACACAAGTTTAGCAAAAATGATGTACACAGACATGCACACATACCCCTTCATAATCTTCCTCTACCAAAGACTAGAGATGAGTATTTTGGTTACCATTAGAGTTGCCTCTTGATGGTACAATCATGTATTACTTTTTTCTTAGGTCCTTTATACTTTTTAGAACTTTTCACACTTTCTGCCAGGAACATGTATTGCTTTTAAAATACTTTTATTACAAAAAGGAAACAAACAGTTAAAAAAAATGACAGCAGCCAAAAGACTAATAGCTTCCCGAAAGCATTTTAAATATAAAGTTTGAGAACAGCATCTGTGCATTTGCTCCCTGCCATCTCCATCTCCTCAGCTGGAAATCTTTGATATTTTAAAATTATGGAAACCCCATATACAGCAGGGCAAGAAAGTTCCTCTATTAACATGGCAAACTTTATCAGACCTGCAAAGAGAGGATAGGTTTTGGACAGACACCCTCTCTGAGAAGCTAGGTAGGTGGACGTGCATGGTCCCAGCCTCACGGCAGACAATCACCACCTATGCCTTGCTCGAGAAGTGCTCAGCTGGTTTTCAGTGGCTTACATTCTTTTGGCAATACGCTAGAGGTGCTAAATTCTTGCACTAAGCCCGCAGGTATGCCGTGCCAGTCACACACCCAGTCTGTCCCTGGCACCCTGCGGGAGGAGAGCACACGAGGTTTCAGGCACACCCCTACTGGGCGGTATTTCAGAGACACCTCCTCCCACCAGCTCCAGGGAACCTGCACTCTTTTCAAAGACCCCTATGGAGTCTTCACACTAGAGAGAGACATGCTGTCATACAGCCCTCACCATTCCCTGCGTGTTCTATGCATCTAGAAGGATCCAGAATCCATATGGCTTAGCAGTTTCTCCCAGTGGTGAGGAATAGTCATCCAGCTATGTGCCACATGCTGAATTAATTTTTGTCCACGGAACAGCTGAGCTTCTTAGAGTTCCAGGAAGCAGTTGGTGGAAAGGTTCCTCTCTCCAGGCCCTGTCCCCACTCTACTTTAATGACAGGCAGGGACAGAGGAAGGCAAAGTGACAATGGAGGCTCCTTTGTCAAGGAAGAGAATGGCCACCATAATGTCCCTTCACAAACCTCACGGTCTCCTGGCGTTAACGAATCTCATTAGTATGAGCAGGAGTGTGACACCACCCTGCCCCTGCCCACCCCACCCCTCTCAAGGTTTTGACGTGAAGAGGTCTCGTAGGGGGATATTTCATTTACTAAAAAGGGGTGCCCTAATCATTAATGTTCTCCTGCCTTTCTGTTGGAGTTAAGGAAAGCCTACAAATCTAACAGGATGTGCTTTTCAGCAGCCCCAACCAGCTCAGCCCGAGCACAACCCCAGCCCAAGTATCCCTCCACTTCCAAAGTCTGACCTTCCAATGAGCTTTCTCAAAGCCGATCAGTTCTACCAGCTGGAACTGAAGGAACCAGGCCAAGTTGGGGTGGGCAAGTTATAAGGCCCGTACTTCAGAGAGAAACAAAACTACAGGATCGCAAAGTCGAAATTGGTCAGCAAGAGACAGGAAACTGAAATCTAGTTTTCAACAGTATTTCTGGCGCCAGAGCCTAGCTGTACTACTAGCGTTAAAACAAAACATGAATGTTCAGCAAGACTATTCCAGCAATTCACACATCCTCCTAGTGGGCACTTATCATAGCCATTTTTGACCCGTTAATCATATTCTTTGAGCACATATCCTCCCCGTGAGAATAAGACGTAGAATCCACTCTCTGCTTATGTCCTCCCATAAGGCAGGCACAGGAGAAATGTGCACACGCATCTTTTACATTACATCTTCTGTGCAGATGAACACAATGAATGAAAATAATAAGCAACATGGCTTAAGAAAAAAAATCACAGCTTTGGAGTCCGAAAGACCCACACCATAACTCACACCACAACTTACTACATTTATTACACAGACCAGCACCTGGGTTCCCCCTCTTTAAGATGGGTAATAATACATACCTTGAAGGATTGCTTAGGTGGTCAGAGGTCATAAACATGGGCCACATCAAATGGTAGCTCTGGCAGTTATGCCATTTTCCCCACTAGAAATTAAGCATATCTTTCTTGGGTAAAACGTCTCATCACCTATATATCACTACTGAATTTGTCTTCCTTAGTCCAGTAATTATTGTTTTGTTATTGTTATTATTTTTAAAACACTAAAAGCAGCATTTAATGACGCCCCGACTGGCTAGGCACCGTGGAATGTGGACATACAGAGGAGCACCTGTCCTCCAGGGACTTGGACTCACTGGAGCAAGTCTAAGGCTATGCCAGAGACCTCCAACCAGACCGGAGATGCCAGGGAGGGGTCCTGCCCCCAGTGCGCACCCTGCAAACGCCTGTCTACTGCACTGACAGGAGTCAGGTGGTGATATAGTGCAGGGACAGCAAGGACACAGGCCATGGCCAGCAGAGAGTGGGGCCGGGGGCCAGGGGGCGACAATGGGGCTTTGCAAGATGTGTTAGCAGACTAAGCCCGAGAATGCTTGCGAATGGTGTGGGGTGTTCCCTGGGTCCCCAGTGGTGAGCAGGCGGCCCCATAAATGGCAGCCGGCACAAGCATCATTTTCAGAACAAAAGCATTTGGGGTTCTGCAGTGTATATGCAGTGCATATCATGCCTGCTTTCCTGAGGCTGTTGATGGGGTTCTGCCACTTACTTCAGTCCTGAACACCAGGCAGCGATTCTTCCGGGTCAGCTGAGCTTGTTCAAAACTCTCCCAGTGGTGAGATGCCCATGGGCCTGGCCTGTGCCCCCTCCCAGCCCAGAGTACCTGGCAGCAGTGAGGAACCCAGACCTGGAGCCGCAGGTCCTGGGTCTGCCGGCTGCCACGTGCGAGCCACGGGCCGCAGACCTGGGAGGCAGGCACTCGGGTCTGCTCCTGCCCTGCCTTCTCCACCCGGCCAGGCCCCAGGGCTGCCCCTCCCACTGCCCGCAGCCCCACGCGGGTCCGCACAGCTCCTGCACCAGCCCAGGCCTCACCAACGCGCCCACGGCACAAAGGCCCTGGGTCTGACATGCCCACAGTCGGCAGCCGCGCCCCGGCTCTCCGCCCTCCTGCTGGCGTGCCCGCGAACCCCAACCTCCTGGGGCTGGGAGGCCCCTTAGACGTCCCCGCCAGCCCTGTCACTTCAGACCGGCCGGCTCAGGCCAACTCGGCTGGCTGGCCATACTGCAGGGCGTGCAGGCCCACAGGTGGACGAGGTGCCAACGGCGGCAGGGCTGGCGACACTGCCTCTTGAGCAGGCTCTTAGGAAATCGTCAGATGTTGTATTTAACGCTGTCACACTCAGGCCAACAGCCGGCACTGAGATGGGGCTGGCTCCAAGGCGCCCCATAGAGCTCCAAGCACAGTTCAGATGCTGGTCTAGGTCGGAGTCTGGAAGCACCCAGAAATAAGAAGTCCCCATGCGGCAGAAACAGACAGCAGCCCATCGCTGTGAGAAGAGACCTATTTAGGGAGCTGTGGGCAGGGCACTTGGCACCAAGAACTCCGTGATATAGGAAACCAAGTGGAACTACTGAGTTTCACACAGGCTCTTAGAAGCAAAAGAAGCAGAATTTGAACTCAGTTCTTTCGGATGTCAGTGCCAGCAGGTATATTGCTTTGTTTTGCTTTGTTCACTCGCCCTAACTGCTTTTTGCACTGCTGCCCCCTTTAAAAAATCCAGTTTGGGATCTGGTCCGAGTAGAATGCCAAAGCCACAATTCATGCAGGAATACCTGCCCACCTCCAGTTACTCTGTATACTGTCTCCCCCTAAACCAGTTTCGTTCAGCCTACCTTGTTTGGCCCCATTGCATCCTATAAGCAACCCAGTACCCATCAGGGGGAGGGTAAGTCCTCAGTTGGAAGGAAGCACAGAAGCACAGCATTTACCCGACCTAGAGGGTGAGAGAACTCCTGGCCTCTGTGGAACGTCTTGGCTCTGTTACGGAGATTGGCACAGACAAGCAGGTGAGGAGGGTCTACGGGCGGATGGAAGAGCATGAGAGGAAAAGAACCCAAAGTACCTGCTGATTCGAGGAACCTCTGCACTCTGATGGTGCTCACGCTTTCTGCAGTTCTTATTTCATAAACAAGCGCCAGCCCAGCCACTCTCCCCGTGAATCAACACGGAAGGAGCAGGTCAGGAACCCCCACATTGTCACCTTCACTGTGTACAGCTCATGCCATCACTTCCACCTCCTGGGCTCTGTCCCTTCTCTCTCTCTCCAAATCGTGCCTATCTGTTAAGGGCCAATCTGTATGCTGCTTCTTCCACAAAGCATCCCTATCTGTCAGCTGGGATGGGTTTCCCAATTTTCTGTGTGGACCTTTAATCCTTGAAGGAAAGGACCCCTGGAGCCTCTCTGCGGCTCCCATGGCACCTTCCCTCGGCCCCACACACATAGCAAAGGATGTCTGTACAGTCTCAGTGAACTGAACTCTGCAGCCAAAGAATGCAGCCCACAGCCGATGCCCAGGAAGGACAGGCTAGATGGCTGTCTCGCTGAGAAATGGGGGCTCGGCGCATGGTGGGCAGTGTCCTAACAAAGCCCAGTGCCATAGGGGATGCGTGTGTGGAGACAAGCAGGTGACGCAGGAGCTCAGGAGACTTGGTGACAGGCAGAGTCCACCCCTAGCCAGGTACACAATGGAAATAAGAACACTACTGTTTTCAAAGGCATCTGTAAGGATTATATGGGATAATGTATAAGAAAAACACTCAGAACACTCCAAGTGCCCTCTAAATGCTAACATAAAACCCGGAGTTTTAGAGCCATTCTTCCTCCCCTCACAGCTCCGGGTCATTGACAGCCGAAGCCACAAGGGCTGGTTGAATCTGCACTCGGAGGAGGTCCCTGGGATTCAGGGCTGGCCTTTCAGGGCACAAGGAGAGCAGGGCAGAGTGCCTGCCTGGCCCCATCGTGAAGAGGCCTGCCCACTCTCTGTGCTTCCGCCCCCTCATCACAAACAAAAGCCTTGGCTTTGCTGGCAAACAGGACCAATTCCAGGTTAACAGTTTACTGATCTAAGCCCAAACTTCTTACATGAGGACACTGAGGCCTCAGGGCAGTGGAACTGGATCTGGTCATGCAACACTGGTGGCTTCTCCAATCCCATCCAACTCTAACAAGAGTTGGTGACTGTCCCCCGCATGTCAATTTCTCGCCACACTCGGCCATCCACATACACCATTCAATCCTTCTTCCCCACCCTACCTCCCAGTTCAGTGTTGCAAGGACCTCAGTTTTGCCTCTTCCTACAATTGCTGCAAAAGAAACCTGGGGCCTGTGATAGGCAGCCTGGTCGGAGAAAGGAACTGTGAGTTCAGGCTGCCTGCACAGGGTTTGAATTAAGAAGTGTCCTAATTAAGAGAGGTGTTATAAAACAAACTCCCGAGTTCTCACCAGGAAATGCTCCCTGGTGGGGAGCTGAATTGAGGAAATTACTTGTGTTCAAGCTGACCTCTGAATCACTGGGTCATTATTACACCCACTAAAATTCCTATTGTGCTTTGGACAAGAATTCCGGGATGTCACAGCAGGGGCCTGGAAGGAGTCCCATCGGGGGATTTCACCCAGCCCCATGGGCTTCCCTACCCTGCCTCCCTTTCAACACTGTTACGTGGTTGGGTCATTTTCAAATTCGACTGAACCACGTTTTCTACCATATTAAATCACAGCAAATCCACAAACACAAACTCCTTGCCTTCTGTGTGCCAGGCTCTGCTGTGACCACAGGGCGCCACAGAGAAACCTTGAGAGGCTTTTTGGAGAGAGAGCGAAATCACAACACCTGAGGTTTTTAAGTATCAGAGCACAGGGCAATTATTTCAAAAGTTAATTACTGAATGGGGCGAGCAGCTAAGAAAAGCTGGGAAGAAAAGAACAGAGGAGGGAGGGGCTGGCAGAAAAGGCTCTAGAAGGATAGATTTAAGCTGAACTCACAAACCAACGGAAAGTGTGCAGATGGAGAGAAGAAAACTAAATTCTCCAAATGGAGACCCGGCAGGTAGCACCTCAGCAGGCAGGAGGAGACAGAGGACCTTAGCAACACGGCCTCCACTGGCCACAATTTTACTTCCTTTCCATGGTACCAGGGCCTGGGAGTTAAGGGAGCTGAGAAAAGCCATTTTCCAACCCCAGTGAATACTGCAAGCCTTACAGGAAAGGTACAGGCCAGTGGAGGCTGCACCTCCTGAGGTCAGGAGCAAAACAGGGCCGTGAGCAGCCGCCCCTGGAGCCTCACTTTCCTTCCGTGTGAGGTGGAGGCTGCCAGCAGTCCCTCCGCCGTCATGGGATCCTGGCAGCCATCAAATGAGGAAAAGGCCGTGACAGGGCTACATGGGGCCGCAGGAGTGGTAGGGTAGAAGGCACGCAGGCCCGTCAGAGAACACTCCAAGCTGCAGTTACAGGGTCAGCCCGCAATTTCAAGTTGACTCGGCCACTTCCTCCTGGGAGGTGGTGATCATTCCTACACGTCATAGGATTCGGTGAGTCAATACTTGTAAAGGAGAGCATACTAGGCAGAGAGTAAGTGTTCAATTAATATCAGTTACTGTTATCACAGCTGCTATTTTTATTATTAAGAAGAACTAGCTATTGTCAGACTCAGAAGCCCAGGTAAACATACACATTCTGGCTGGAGACCCAGGGAAGAGCTGATGCTGCAGTCTGGAGGCAGAATTCCCTCTTCTTCAGGGGAGATCAATCTTTTTCTCTTAAGGCCTTCAACTGCTCAGATGAGGCCCACCTTCATTATGGAGAATAATCTGCTTTACTAAAAGTCTACTGAATTAAATTGTAACCTCATCTGAAGAGACCTTCTCAGAAACATCTAGTTTGGTATTTGCCCAATATCTGGGTAAGATGGCCCAGCCACACTGACACATAAAATTACATGCATCCCAGCAGGGCTAGGCCTCTCCTGTGACCTCCTAATGCCGTCACTGCATAGAGGCCCTGGCACTTAGCATGTGCTCAGGAAATACTCATTAAGTGAATGAATGGAGAGATGGATTAGTGGTTTTATATAGTCCCTTAGAGAGAAACTATTGTATTTCAGAAATGATTTTTTTTTTAATCCATGTTTAACTGTTTGGGGCATTAAACAAATGACTTGAAAAAAAGCATTTGCAATTCTATTTTGAGTCTTCTTCTGTAGACCCTAGAGGCTGAAGGCATACGCAGCCCAGCCGACTGCCGCTCCCTGTCCTGGCTTACACACTACCCCGGTCTGAAGGGCAGAAAAGGACAGGGTGGGTGATATTAACTTCTGCCAAGAAACCAGCCACTGCTCTTCTGCCTCAGGAAACAGCCAAGGCTGAGAGGAAGTCATGGCAGGCATCTGTTCCAGGGGCCCCTCTGTTGATGAGGAACCCCATGAGCTAGGAAAACAGAAGGAGCAGACCAGAGGGCCACCCAGGGTTTACGAGTGGCTGAAAACATACCTGCAAATGTCTAATGAATAACTGACACAGATGTGCCTCAGTTCAAAAATGATCCCAAGTCAACCTGGTATTGCACTGGTTTGCATCTTAAGCATCATATGGGGTAAGGCTTGGGGGTCACCGAAGCTTATCATCCAGGGAATCATACGTTTGCTCAAGGATATAATTCCGATCACAGAATTACAAGCTTTCTGAACCAGAATGAACCCTGAGATATCCAAACACCAGAAGCAGGCCCAGAAAGACACGGCAGTGGGCTCAGTGCCACAGAACTAAGTAGTTCTGGAGCCGACCAGGGTCCGTTCCTCCCAGCCTCAGCGTGGGGACCTGCCACTGTGCCGCAGTTCGCGGTCACTTACAGAGAGCACAGGCAGGGCAAACTGATAAAAGTAACCAGTTACACTGCAACTCACAAAGATATAAAAGTGCTTTCTGGTCTAAAACTCGACCCACAGTTTAGCTCAGAGATCAATCCCATGATTTCCCCCTAGCCGAAACCAGTATTTATGGCATCTGCGTGAGAGGAAAATTACCAGTTTCAAGCAAAAACTGTCCTTTCCACATGTTCACAAACATATCATCACCTCCAATATGACATCACCATATTAAAATATGTGGCAAATCTGCTTAACATATTAGGGTAATCTAATCAATATATATATTGACATATATATATATTCTATCAACCCATGTATATGACTCATAGTGTATTGATTCAAATAACTTCATATTAATGAGCCAATAAGACACTTTAAAATTAATAACAGCCTCATGTCCTGTATTCCTATGTATATAATATATATTATATATATATTTTATAAATTTGAAGAGTAGGGTGCTACCTAAATATATAAAATTATATTTATCTATTAAGAACATTCTGTAACATTCAGCTTCAGAATGGTGATGAAAAACATCCGGACCCCAAAGAATATTAAAAAGATACCTGTTTCAGAGTTTGATTCACCTGACTCTTGAGACAAAAGTTTCCTCAATTAAAAGATCCTCGGTTTCATAAGCTCAGTTGTTCAAGAGCAAAAATCCTCCACCCACCCGCCAGGATCAGAAAGTCTTTTGCTGTCTGCCGGTAGGTAAGCATTGGACGCTGATGCTCACACTTGAACTATATTAAGTGCCTCTGGGGATCATTAGAAAGCTGACTTTCCTTTCATTAACATGTACGTCAATGGGTAATTCTTCTCAGTCCTTCTGGAAGGCCTCGCCCAGCGGCCTCAGGTGCAGGCGGGATGAGGGAGAAGGATCCAGCCAAGGTCCCGGGGTGCTCTGCCTGGGGAGGTGGTTTCAGCACAGACTTGCATACACTTGGCTTCCTTTCCCTCTTACGCACGAGTGTGCGCACAGCTCGGGGCGTGCAGGAATGGGTGCCTGAGGCTCTGGCTCCCTTCTGAGTCCTTGCCACCTTAGCAAAGGAGCAAACCCTTCTCTCTTAGGCTATAGCACTTACCAGGGGCTCTGCTAAAGGCTGCCCCATGTCAAAGCGATTCTCCTTGGTACCATCACTTTGTAGACCTCTACTTCTTCCCAACCCAACCTTCTTGATTGTTTTTTAATGGATCTGGTTGACCGCAAAGAACAGGAATTTCACATTTAGCTGTTTTGGCATCCATACAGAGTATTAATGGCGACTGCCATGAGCCCAGCAGAGACAAAGACACCCTTTCACTGGTCAGCAGATGCCTCTACTGTTCACAGCAGTCCATGCCCAGGCTTGCGGATCACAAAGGGAGAAAAACTCCATCTTCTTCTACTGGAATTCCCAACAAATTCCACTATTCAACTACTGATAGTGATTGGTGTTTTTATGCAGGAATTGCTTCCCTGCTTTTCTCAGGAAATCTACGTTTTTCTCAGGAAATCGGGAATCTCAAATCCTAAGGAAAACCAAGTGTGAAAACAGGAATAATTATTATAATTTTCCTGCAAGAAATAGAGTTAATAGGAAAGACATTATTGGTTCAATGGAAGCCACTGATTCAAGTCAAATGAGAGAGCGGGAAATGCCATCCATGGAGCCCAAGGATAAGATCGAAGTTTCTGGAAACCGGGACAAGAGAGAGGGGCAGAGAAGTACGGTCACTTCATCGGCTGGCGTTGCCTGTAGCTGTTGCAGTGCTGTCTGCTGCTCATGGCGCACCATCATTGCAAATGAAATGAATACTAATACATCTATAGAGAGAGTATACTTTACACAAACGCCATGAGTGGTGTTCCAAGAAACAGCATGTTTAAAAAGTAAAACACATACTAAAACTAGGAATATTGACACACATCCTGTGATGCTGATCACCCTAGGAGACCTAAATGTTACAATTACTCAAATGATACTGAGTAAGGTTCTCTACTGGCTTCTAGTGTTTGAGTATTGGCTATAGGCTACAGTTCTCTGCAAATACTTTGACAGAAGAAACGCAAAGAGAAAATGTCAGTGCTGTGGAATATCACATGAAATCAGAAACTGATTAGCTTAAGTAATATTGATTTCAACAGCAAAACCAAAACCAGAGCAAGAACAAAACTCATTTTCACTGTTAAAAAAGAAAACAGGTGACATCCCCTAATGGCCAAATTGTTGGTATTTCTGAACACAGAATATTTATGCCAACTCAACACAAGATGAAAGAAAACTGTCTATTTCTGGAATATTCATTACAAAACACAGATCAAGGCTATCGCATAGGGCAATTGAGGCTTTGTGTATTTTAAAATGTCACTTTTAAGAATGGCAACTTTTAAAGATTGAATATTTGCAATAGGATCTTTCCATTTTAAAATTATTTTTATTTGGTATATGTTTTTTGTTAAGGTGCTCTTCTTTCAATGTTTTCTATGATCAAATATAGCCATCAGGAAGAGATTACTTTTACATGCTATCAGAAGATGTAATCTTACCAATTCATAATGATAATGAACCATACATTTATTATGACATCTTCTGTCCAGAGAAAGCTTTTGAAACTTTTAGTATATCATTATAGTAAAAATTATACCCTGTGTATTATTATGGCCATTCATTAACTTAAAATACATAATATTATGAAAAATACAGACTAACTTATAATTACAGGGATTTCTTAGAATTCCCAAGAATTCCAATTTCCCCTTCTCAAATCTCAAACATTAGTATTTGTTGGGAGTTTGGAAACACTAAGCCCAGTGGTTAAGGAAGAAAGGGTGCATGGTTTGCAAGGTAGATTTTGGCAGGCAAGAAGTAAAATTTTTGTCAGATAATACTAGCTGCGTTGTAACAAAAGTTAATATGAAAAGGCATCGCAAAGAAGTTTAGTTAAAGATGAATAAAGTTTATAAAACAAAAGCTGTGTTGCTTTGATGTAAATGATACAAAAGTAAAAAGTCTCCTCCAGTTTGTAGCACCTATTCAGAGCTTTTATGTCACTTAGAAATATTTGGAAGAGTTGGTCTCCAAAAGTAATATTATTAATAATTAATATTTAATAATTATTACTTCAATAAATTAAACTCCTTTGAAACTTAGGTTCTATTACTTGGAGAATGGCATGCCCACAGAGAGAAACTGAGGCAGATTTTGAGGAAACTAATGGTGGGAGGTTAGAGGCTACTGGCCAGCCACACTAACTGCAGTGGGAAGCAAGTCCACTTTCAAAAGGGTCCCTAATACAGCTCTGCACCTACCACAGAGCAAAGAGGACCAAAAAGGTAAAGATAAAAACTCTGTACACATAGGCAAAATCTCCCAAAAGTCCCACAGAATCTTAACACAGTACTCTAGTTAAAAGAAGTCACTTCCATAACAAGTGGAGTAGTCTTTCACAACTTGGAGCCACAGACAAGTCAGAAAATACACCCCAGTATGAAGTCAGTTACTCCAAGTGCCATATCCCGGTGGGTCTTGTATCCCGCACCGAAAGCAACAAGACGACAACCATCACGTTCAGAGGTTCTCTGGCAAGTACAATATGATAGTGGAAAGGTTTTAGGAATCAAAACCACTTTGTATATATGCTTTGTAATAACACAGCAAAACTAGATGTTGAAGTGGTAAGTTTTATGATGGGATATTGATTAGTTTCAATATACTTAAATTCCTAACTAGATATCAAGTATAGGAGTGTTGGCTTAGTGTTGACTGACACTAATTGGTGGGCAGCAAATAGAACTATATATTTTCTCCATCTGTTTGCGGGGTCATCTTATATTTGCAAAAGCTCACAGTGAGATAATAGACCAAATTGGTAAAGGGTACTCTGCATTTTAGCCCAGGCAATTAAATGCAAACAGAAACTGCCCCCACAATTGCCTAATTGCAGGTACAATCAGTAGCTAGCAGGTGTAATTAGCCAGGACCCTTCATTCAGAAGCTGTGAGTGACAGATCAGTCAATTATTCAATAGCAGACACAATGGTTTTCATGTGCAATTTTGTATTCAAAGTTATTCATGGGCCTCAAAACTGATAAATAATGGGAAAGCCTCATGAAAAATTTCTTTCCCAAACTGTCATCACAAAGGAAGAGATTAATTTGATTCCAGGCCCCACTCATGAGCTTGGGTCAGCAAAAGAGAGCAAACCCATCCCGTGCTTCACCCAAATCCCTTTAGAATCCTCAGAGGAGGGAAACTTCAGAATGATCTTGGTTCTCATAAGGCCATTCCTGGACTTAGTACACCTCTAATACCTGTCCTACCTAAACTCAGGCCATCGGGTTAACCTAAACTTGCCATGCGTGCACCACTTACTCAGCAAAAGTGATTAAGAGCTGTTGATGTGTCAGGACTGCGACACGAGAGTTCATAGGACAGAATCCCTGCTGAGAAGCTCACATGCTCCCAAGACACAGAGACTCGCAATAAGCAAATACAATAACTGGGGCAGGCAAACAGAAGACGAGGTGCTGCCCCTACCCAGAGAAGACTGGGAGGTCCCACGAGGGGTTGGGGCACTATGCAGGCTTCCAAGCAGGGGTGTGTGCCCACTCAAGAATGCAATCACCCATCAGCCATCAAGGACAAAATGCTAACGAGTAATAGTGTATTGTATTCCACAAGTTGCCTTAAAAAGAGCAACTTTTTTTTCTTTTTAGGATTATGCTCCTGTATCAGTTAGGTTAAACTCAAGGCTTTAACAAATAAACTGGAACATATGTATTGGCTCAAATGCCACAGAAATTCATTTACAAGTAACAGGTTTAAAGTCAAATAAGCAATTTTTAAAAATATAAATAGAGTACAAGTAAAACACAAAGACTGTCAGACTGAATTTATAAAAAGAAAAATTCAACTATCTGTATAAGCATATGTATACCTCTTTAGGTATGTACATACACTTCCTACAGAAGACATACCCTAAATATAAGATACACAAAGTTTAAAAGTAAACAGGTGGAAAAAATATATACCATGAAAATACTAATAAAAAGAAAGCTGTTCTAATCATACTAATAACAATAGACAAACAGGTACATTTCATTAAGATAACAGGATCAATCCAACAAGACTATAGAACAAACTTAAATTTGAGTATTCTTAATAACACGACCTTGAGCAAGATAAATTTTAAAAACTCACAGAGCTAAAATTAAGTAAAAAGATCACAAACACACAATCACAATTGAAGAGCGGAACACACCTCTTCAGTAACTTATGAACAAGAGTCATTAATCTCAGGAGAGACACTAAGAATTTGAACAATACAAACAAGTGATCTCATTATCATACATAGAACACTACATTCAACACCTGAAAACACACATTCACGTGCTCTCACCTGAGGTCTAGTTAAGTCCTACAAGGAAGGCATGACTCACTGGCATCCCTATGGAATGCCCCAGGCATTCTGTAAATACTGTCTACTTTGGCTGAGCGGAACTTGAGCATCTCTTAGTCTCGTGTAAACTCTAGGAATTATTTATCCTACACCTTCCCAGTCCTTCTTGCTTGGAATCTGTCTGGTTTAGTAATCTAGAAAGTGCCTTTATACGGCTGGAAATCTAAGGCTATTGTTTCACCTCATTTGTTTCCATTATCTGCAATCTGTTCTCTACTGTCTGCAGAGTTGTTTCAAGTATTTGATCCAGTTTTCAACTTGTTTATGTTCCCACTTAACTTCATCTTGACTGCCTGTTCATTGTTTTTCGTTTTTTAATATTTTATGGATATGTCTGGATTCACTGAACTGTCATCATGGAAGTGTTCTCAAATTTCACCCTTCAGGCATTGATGATCTTTCTTATCACTAAGAGTATATAGTTCACCTTTGGGATGTTGTATACGGATCCATTCACACACAAGGACATAAGTCCATGAAGAGCAGGGCCCTTAGAATCTTACAGTGGTTGAATTTATATCAAAAAAGGAACTTAAAAGGTCATGTAGTCCAACTCCTCCATTTTAAAGGTGGAGTAGGAAAAAACTAGTTGTTCATCAAATGCTTTGTCTCTCTCCTGGCACAAAACCAGAATGCATGAACAGGCCTCACGTATGATGAACTATGGCATGTGATTGAGTCATGGCCCATGAAGTACAAACAATACAATGCATGCCTACTGAAAAGTACTTCCCACAAAATCTTCAACTCTTTTCTCATTCACCAACTCAATGACAAGGATGACAGAGCAGCTATAATAATTCAGCAATCAATGATCCATATCACTGAATGAGCATGTGGAAGTCTGGGAAGAAGCAAGGACACCCAGTGGGCCTCTAAGCACACATGACTCCTTATGATGTTCAAGTTCCTGGGACCCAAGGGGTGTCCACCTGCAACGGCAGCTAGTGTTGCCTTAGCAGAGACTGATGCCCAGCTGACAAAATTCATCAGTCAAATAATTTTTTCACACCGAAGTCATTTCCATATTGGCTCTATAGCAGGGGACTAGAATATGCCTCATATGCTATTGATTCACTTTCAGTACTCAAAACAGTGCCTTGTTAATGTAACTTTGCATTTTTGTCCAGTAGCTGCCCCTAGAATATGGGGAAGATGGAGGGCCCACTAGGTTTGCAAGCACCCTGCACTGGCACTGGAAAGGCGCTGCCTTCATCAGAAAAATTGACAGGGAGTCGACTAACGACTTCCTTACTGTTAGCTATTTGCCAAATAATGTTTTAAAGAGTAAATTATGAGGCTAAGAAAATAATCAAGCATTCCTTCATTTAAAGATTTAAATAGCCATGGAAGATACCTGAAAACAACCCATTGGAATTACCCCCTAAAACTGAAATCACCAAAATGAAATTGGTCCCAAACACTCTAACTCCTAATGTCTCCACTCTTGACCATTCCAGGCAAAAAGGAATATAAATGTCTGATATAGTAAGTGGTTTTCTTCTTCTTAACTCCCCCTACTGCTCCCAGGGTCATATACTGTTGAAGACTGTGGCCATGTAATTCAGCCTGCGTCCCAGTTACTAATTTATTGCCCTTCAGCTCCAAGTCCATCTTTTTTTGACCTGCCTTGTTAATAGTCTAAGACTCAGGGTTCCCATCTGAATGAAGGGTGATGATATGGATGTGTGCTTCCACTAGGTCAAAGGGTTACTTATGACAAATGGAGCTGAGTACCAGAATTCCTTATCCGGAGTCAACGAGTCACCTCTGCCTTGATCAGTACACCTGCCCAGATGATCGGCAGCTGTTTCATGTCAATACTTCCATCACAAGGGGGGTTTTGTCCTGGAAACATATCAGTCCCTGATGACATACAGTCAAATGGAAATAGGAAGCTAGCAAGAATATCTAATCCCTCCAGCTAAATCAGCTCTTTTCTGTGCCCTTCTGCCTCTGCACCTGTCCCCAGCACTGTAAGTCACGTGGAAGTCCACCGAGCTGCTCAGGTCCACAGCAGGGAGAATGAGAGGAAGGAAGGAAACTCTCCTTCAGGCCCATCTGCCGGGTGCGGGGAGCCAGTGGGTGTGGATGGGCTTCCCTCCCTCCTCTTGTACTGAAATGAGTTTCCTGTCCCGTTGTGACGAGGGAAAGCTAACACTACCATATCACTTCGGGGGTTATTTACACACTCACAGTGCTCAAGGGTTGGGTGTGACTGTGAGTATAAAGCAAATCAATTTAACTCTGACAAGGAAGGCTGAACACTTCCCCCAAATTAATCATTTTCACTGCAAAGAAGTGCAGGTGCATGGCTTCCTGTGCTGAAATGACTGGCCCGGTGGAGGTGACTCAGCGACATGTGCCATTGTTCTCTGACACAGTGTGTGCTGGAGCCTGGTCCCTAACCACAAGCAGATCAGGCAGGGCCATGTGTCCCAGGGGCTCCCCACCCAGAGCTGAGACCCAGGGACTCCACAGGGACAACAGGTGTGGGAGAGGGACAGTGGTGAAATGGTCTCTATTGTTTTTATAACAATCCCTGCTCACTTCTATACTGTGGCCTTCAGTCCATTAAATGCAATTTCCTGGCATCACCCAGGCTTGAAAGGCCAGATCAAAAGTGCCGAGAGGACCAGCTGTATGGGCCTCATGCAGCCCGAACATTAACACAGCCCTCACACATGACTCACTCCACCTGAGACCTGGAGGCCTCTGGGCACTTCCTCTCTGTCCGGCTGGCCTGATCGCAGTCCCTGAGCAGCACCGTGAAGACATCTCCTTAATGCCCTCATTTCCCCTGCAAGGAAACAAGTCTGCCCTGCTGGGTCTCACACCTGTACGGCGCACAAACGGGGGATGGCCTTGGGGAACTGGGAGAGCCGTGGCTCTCAGCATGCAGACCAGTGGTCTGCAAAGTCCCCCTCATTCCTCATGGTAGGAGACAATGTGGAAAGGGTTTGAATTCACATTAGGGAAATACAGTGGCATAGAGAGCTGATGATCTGGGCTGATGGCTGTGCTTAAGAAACGTGAAAAGAAGACCCGGGAACGGAAGCACAGGAGGCGACGGATGAGCAAAGGCCAGCCGCGGCTGCAGAGGTGGAAGTCTTGAGCCATGACACTGAGCAAGGGTGAACTAGGATGGCCTCTTCACTGTTCACAACAGTGTTGACTATGTTCATTACCAAATTTTCTTAAAGCTGTAAAGATGCAGCAGAGGGAAAGAGCACGGAACTAGAGCCAGAGGCCTGGGGTCCTGCTCTGTCCCTAACCAGCTCAAGGCATCTCACTGCTGTCAGCCTCAGGCCACTCATCTGTTAAAATTGGGAATAATGATCCTGACCTCCTGTCTCCAGGGTTTGTGGCAAACCAAACAAGATTAGGCAAAAGAAAAAAAGCTTCTGGGAAAAGTAAAACACAAGGAAAATGGAAAGGGTTGTTTTTGCTAATTCAATAAAAAGGACCAAAAAGTAAAATGGCTTATTTTGGTACAATATGAGTTAGCTGGAGAATCAGAGCTCTCCACTGGGTCCTCAGTGATCGTTTTCCCCACCATTTTACACAAAGGCAGGCAGTTCTAAGAAAGCTGCTCTAAGCATGCACATCCACGCGACCATTTCAGTTTCCCTCCTGGAGTTTCCTACCTCCTGCATCAGCTGAGCTGCATGCTCTTCCTCCAATCCAACTCTTTTAGCAACAAGTAAAGTTTACCAAGACAAACTTGCCCAGCAAACACCCGCATTTTGACAGGGGTTTGGAAGCCCCTACTTATCTATCGCCCTCACAGGCATGGGGTCCTACTGGTCGACTGACATGAATATGAACCGCCCTGCGTCATTCATTCATCAGCTCCCTCCTCCTCCAATAAGGCAGCTCTGAACAGAATCTCATTTCAGGAGAAACGTATGGTTTTGCTGCCAGAACAAAAACTACTGTCACCTGAAACTCATAGATAGATTCTTCTGGAAAAGCAGTCCGAAATAAATGGTGAGACTCATGACACCGAAAGAAGAGGAGATGAGACAAATTTTTTCTTAAAATCCAGGAAACCAAAGCTGCAGAATGCCCAAGTCCAACTTCAGGGTGTTACACTGGAAGGAGCACATGATCAAGCTCTTAAACTTTCTTCCTTCCCAGTATCCTCAGTGTCTCCGTAATATTTTTAGTTTTCCTCTGCCAAAAGAAATATCTAATAGTTCCACTTATTAAGTAATTAGGTTATAAAGCATTTAAATCCTAGGAATCTAGAAGCTATTTAAAAAGTAATACACAAATTCAAAGAAAAAAATGACTTTTTTTCCTTCTAAATAGCCACTTACTTGTGAATGTGTATACCTGCTGAGCTCTCAATCCTTGGCCTCAGAGTGGCTATCACAACCCTCATATCCTCATTCACACCAATTTTCCTACAGTAGTTTTATCCTAGCAACCTTTGGAAACCCAGCTTTCCAAAGAAATGTTAAAAGGGATGGGGCATGACCCAAAGTTGAAACTAAACTATAAGCTAGTAGTTCACACAGTCTGACAGATACAGAGCATCACCATTTCCCTAGAAAACTGCACATTACAAATATCCTGCAGTGTCTGGGTGAGTTCACTGGTGCACCCTGGGGTGCTTCAGAGCTCAGAGTGGGAGTCACAGTCCAGTGAAAGATCCCTGGGCTGGGCAGCAAAAGGCCTGGGTTCAAGTCCTGACTCTGCCCCCATAAGCTGTGCAACCTTAGGTCAAGTAGTAAACCTTTCTGGGCTTCAACTATCCATTTACAGAAGAGAGGTGAGACCTGAAAATGACAGTTTACTTAGAATTCTCTCCTATCGAGAGATAAACTGAGTAATTCACACACATTTTCAAAACAATACAGAGAAAGTGTGACTGTCCAACTACGCTCTGGTTCCCAAAAATCAGTTCACAGAGCTCATCCAACCCAGAGACACGGGCTGTGGCCCCAGGAATTCTGATTCAGACCTGAGGCAAGCCGAGAACATGTGTATTTTTTCTTAAAGTTCCTCCAGCTGATTCTGTTCCCTGGATTAATTTAGGCATCATTTCCTACTGAAAGCACAGCAAAATTGAGAGCCTCATGCTCCAAAGCACAAAGTCAGCACAAAATGTGTGCATATTAAAATCTATCTCATTATTTGCTTTTAATGATACTTCATCACATTCTTTTATCCCTTTTAATTTGGTCACATCATTCAAGTGGGTTTAATTTCCAGTTTTGCATCAGGAAGGACAGGAGGCCTGGCCTGGTCGTCATGGAGCTCACGACGCCCGATGTGGTGGGCACCTAGGCTCCAGCTGTCCCTGGGCAAAGAATACACACATCTTCACTTTCATGATAGTTTTTTTTTAAGTCTTCTCCAGATGTCTGCACTTTCTTTGGCACTTAAGACTTCTGTGACACACAAGTTCAGGGTCAAGCTTCCAAAAAACTTACAAGGAAAGGGCCACCAGCTCCTCTGCCGGCCTGGATTTCCCTACTGATCATGGAAAGGACACATGGATCCTGATGTAGAGAGACTGTTCCTTTCTCACAGAACTCAGCTAGAAGTCTGAAGATGGTCATCATGGAAAGGTTTTTTTTTTTTAACGTGAAAAAGAAGAGAATTTTAAAACCATACCTGCAGAGTAGAAGCTCAGCTCCATCATGAAGCATGCCCTCTTTGGTGAGGTTTAGGTGCTGTTTAAAAAGTTCGATGTTTGAGTTTGAGTTCAGGTTTGAGAGGGTTTTTTACTACTTACACAATAGCCACAGGCCTTGACATAGAGCACAATCTCACGGGCCTGGTTCTCCACACTTGCGAGCATTTAAAACTGCACTTGTGGTGCACAAAAGATTTATAATGATCTCACCCACAAATATAAATTTTATCCCACACAGGAGAGGAAGACCTAAAAGCAGCAGCAGTGAACAGCTGAATGTGAGCACAGAACCATAAATTTATAACACTTAACACTTTTCAGCAACACCATAAATGTGACTGATTTCAATTTAATTTATGGGATTTTACAGCCAGGTCCAGGAATGCCCTGTGAAGACTAAAAATTTAGGAAGAACATATAGTTTGGATTTCCAGGAAAATGTCCGTGGTGTCGGTTACACCAGACAACATAGGGGCAGGTCACTGTTGATGGCGAAATCCCTAAAACTGCAGTAGACTACAGGGGTCACAAGGGCTCAGAGCACCAAAGGCAGTGGTGCACGTAACGGTGGGTCTCCAGGAAAACAGTCCAGTAGAGCAGGAAAGGCTCTGTTTTTTGTAAGACAGACAAATCTGGATTCAAACTCCTCCCTGGCTAAGTCACTCCTCTCTGGCTAAGGGGTCACATCAGGGACTTAAATCCCTTCCAACCTGTTTCTGTTTTAAATGAATTACTTACTGAGTCTTTGTTACATGCTAAAATATGTCCTAAATGTTCACATGTATTCTCTCTTTTTAGCTTCACTATAACTTCATGGTGCTCTTTTAATCTGGTGTTACAGGTGAGAAAACTGAGGTACACAGAAATAAACCCTTTTCCTAGCTCTTACAACCAATGTGGTGTCATTTAGCAGACTGACTCCAAAGTTCTTGTCTTGACTATTTGCCTCGACAGTTATCCTTCACTGTAGATGGATCCATTTCAGAAAATGATGTGCTGATGTATAAGAAATCCAGGACAGTGCCTCTTAGTTCCCCTTTCTGAGAGAAAATAATCTCTTCCATCATTTTCAATAACTTATGGCATTGGCCCAAATTTAGGTGACAGGATCTGCCAAACGACGGGCCCCTGGTCCACCTAGAGTTTCTCCTTCCACTCAGCCAGGCACACCCCTGTCCTAATGGGCCAGAGTGTGACGATCTGCTGTCTCAAGCTATCTCAGCACAGTCCATGTGGTCCCAGACTTTCAGAGTCACACTTTGTAGATTTTCAGAGAAGGTGCCTCTCATCTTCAAAGCAGAGCCTGTGTCTCTGCTGGGGACCCACAAATACATTCAATTATTTCTTACATGAGAGCAAAGAGATGTTGGTTGATATCTAGGACATGTTAGGTACTGTGCTACACGCCAGAGACATCAGTGCAAATGTGACTCAGATGTTGCCCTAAGAGCTTATGATTCAGGAGGAGACAGACAAGGAGCAGGTGACAAGACAGTGCGGAAAGTGCTCTGGAGAGAGGGCATCTGACCCGTGCGGTGGGTAGGGACCCCAGGGGAGGGAAAGCTTCCTGGGAGATGCAACCTCTGAGCTGGCACACAGTCTGGGAAGATAACCGAAAGGAAGTCCAAGGAAGCCACACAATAAGGTATGGTGATGGTGCATGGCCCCCATCGGCCTGGCAAGGCCCAGGCTGCGCACTGCTGGGTGGCACCGGCAGGAGCTCAGAGGCAGAGAGAGCAGTTAGGGGTGGCTGCCTGGCCCCTGCACAGGCACAGTGGAGAATGGAACGTTGAGAGCAGCAATGAGGAGGGAGGCCGGCAGACAGTGACCAATGTCTTAGCAAGACGGGGCATCGTTGGCTCACTCAGTGAACGCACTCCACAAAGTGCCCTAAAGTGTGTGCTCGCATTCTCTCACTTTACTATCAGTGCCAAGAATGTGAAAGACTCAGTGCAGAATGACTGAACATCTTTGTTCTGGATACAACCCAGCTAGAGCTAAATAAAGACTTGAGAGTGAATCAGGAAAATTATGTGCTTATTAAAACTTAGGGTATCAAATTTGACTTGCAACAAAAGATAAGATATTCCAATGGTCTTTGCTTCGCTTACCCCAGAACCCAGCCCATAGGGAGTAAACATTCTGTATTCCAAAAACTATTTTGCAAATAATACCGTGTGCAGGTCTGATTAACAAGCTTGATATATTTCTGTATGCACAAAGCAAATTCCATCGAGGAAAAAGTACTCAATATCTTAGAGAGAAAGCAAAGAATAATGAGGTCCCTTTCCTCTGAGTCCAGTAGTTAATTTCCATGCTGGACAATTTTTTAATAACGTTGGCTGCACCATGGGATTATAGGAAGTTCTCATTCAGTTTTGAACCCTCCTATGTTATAATTTTCCTTCTAGGTCAGATGAATCCTTCATCTGTTGTATCCTTAATACCCCTGCTAATCTTAGTATAGAAAAGCTTCATAATTTGAAAAGAAGTTGTTTAACAAGACATGAAGCTGATTGTTTGCACAATCAGAACATCTAATTGAGCTATAGTATTCTAAACCATGCTTGCGTGCAGAGATAATTTTTCCTTCATTGCCTATTTTATCAGAAAATTAACCTTCATTTAAAACACTGGTCTGAAACACTTTCACAGCTACATTCTCTCTGCTGTTCACAAGAATTTGAATTTAAAATTTGCCATCCTGGTCTCCAAGAATGAAACAAACCGCAGATGCTTCCAGGACCAGGTGTTTATGATCAAGCATACATCAGACTGGGACCTGGGTCTGAAGACTGTAAAGCCAGCCAAGCGGACAGTGTACCAAGTATCTTCTGATTTTTTCCAACCTTTGGTGAAATAATGAGATGACTTTGCATAGCAATCTTTTTGTCTGAGAACTTATGGGCCCCCCAGATATTTCCCTGAATAATCTGAACACTGGAAGTGTGCATGCAGTATCTCTCCCCATGGAGAACTTGACTTGGCCCACCACGAGCCGGACTTGAATCCTGTGATGGTGACGCAGACTTGGCTACAGAACACATGAAGTTAGGTAATTCATCTGACAAACAGTGTGCAGAGCACTGGCCACTCCTGATACGTGTGTAACCACTGTGACCCCTGTTGTCACCCTGTCTTATAATATCCTGATAAAATACCCAAACTTCAATCTCACAAACTGCTGATTTTCTTCCAAGAATCCAGTCCCCCTCTAAAATACTTCTGAAGATTCAGAGAGGGTGGGGCTACAAGGGGGTGCACTCTCACATCTGGCGTCATTATGAGCTGAATCGTGCCCCCAAAACAGGTGTTCAAGGCTAACCCCCAGTACTTGTGAATGTGACCTTCTTTGGAAATAGGGTTTTTTGCAGATGATTCCAATTAAAATGGGGCTATTGGAGTGGGCCCTAAGCCAATATGATGGGTGTCTTCCTAAGGAGAAGGAAACATGGATGCAGACACCCTGGTGACAACAGGCAGAGTCTGGAGAGGTGCAGCCTCAAGCCAGGGATGCCAAGGATGGATTGGAGGTCACCACGCACAGCTAGGAAGAGACAAGGAAGAATTCTCCTACAGGTTTCAGAGGGAGCGCAGCTCTGTCAACTCCTGTTCTCCGACTCCTAGCCTCCAGCACCGCGAGAGAAGAAATTTCCATTGGTGTAAGCCCCGCCGTTTGGGGCACTTTGTTACAGCAGCCCAGGGCACAATACACCACCATCTCAGCTACATGCCCCCCTCCTTGGAAGGTGTACCCGGCAAGCAAGCACCTAGGCCCTTGCTTCCCCAGAGCGCTCCTAACCCAGGGCTATCATGTGGCACGGACTCTAACTGAAGGTTTGGGCACAAAAGAGGGAAAGTGCTGCCCAGAATCAGAAAAGCTATCTTAGGGGGCTGCTGCTAAAGTGCCTCACAGAGCAGTCTGGCAGGCTGCCCTGGGCCGTGGGCCAGCCCCTTCCCCAGCGCCCCCCCCTGCCCACCGCTGCCGGCGACGCCCATCTCTAGGAAACCCCCCGAAGCTCCTAGTCATTTTGTGGCAGAACCTCCTCAGCCCAAGGAGGTACCGAGTCCTTTCCATTCAGAACAGTCCCCGCCACGGTGTCCACCCCCCAGCACTGGACTCTCCCCACAGCCAGGATCCAGTCAAATAACCACAAGCTCCTTCAAGTATTTTTCTAAACCAATAGGGTGTCCTCGCCACAGGGCCTCAGGCCAGTGGTTTCAAATTGGATTGGAAGAAGCCTTTGCCTCACAATCACCTGTGTTGCTCAGATAAAAATGCACATGCCTGGATTCTGCCCCAGGCCCAGTAAATTACAGTTTCTGCAGGGAAGTTTAGGAACCTGCATGTAAGAGAATACTCCAGAGCCTCACTACTGGAGACATCAGCGCCAACTGCGGCCAACCTTGAAAACAGCTTCTTCCTTCTACGCGAGAACAGCATGAATGAGTGGAGAGGCCGACAACGCCTGCCGTCACTGTCCACTCCCAGCGCAGCGACTCACACACCCAGACCCGCAGCATGCGTGACAGCTGCCCACATGCCCCTGGCTCCCCTGCCCAAGAGGCCTTCCTCCCACAGGCGACATCTCCTTTGCTGTCGACATTAACCCAGGTGCCATTTCTCAGTGGTGACAGGCTGCTCCCAGCCGGAGCAACCACACCTTCCTCTGCTCCTCCCCACCCTCCAGGGCCCGTGCCAGACCCCAGCGCCGCGTGCTGGCCCCCAGCGCAGATGGCAGACAAGCTGGGTCCAGACACTCGCCTCATTTTGGACTTCCTGTGCCCCCACTATTTACTGAGACTTGCAAGATCACCACGTGTTAATTTAATGAAATGATTCAAACCAAGTTAGTTGGTATTATTAGAACTGAACTCTGAAGACAGTTCATTCCTGGGTCAGTGCACCCTGACCTAGCATCGTGCTGACATTCCGGATGGTGGCCTGCTGTTGTCACTCGCGTGCTCTCCTCCCCCTCCTGTTATCCACCCAAGTAAGGAGGCAGCCAGCCACCAGCAAGCATTCACTGAACCCCTACTTGCTCCAGGCAGTGCACACAAGTAGTTCAAGGCTCCGTCACTGAGGAAGTCATAAACTCAGAAGAGAGAGAAGTGAACCAACAATGCAGGATAAATATGAACAACATCCCACTGGAGTCCAGAGGAGGGGCCACCCAGCTCTCGGCACCCAGGCAAGAAGGACATGGCAGAGGTCATCGGAGCCTGGTCTTGACCCCCCACCCCCCGGACCAGGCATGGGAAACGATGAACCCTTTAAGGACCTTTTGCCGACAACCTACAGAAACGGACATCCTGACTGACATTACTCAAGGGGCCATATGTCATAGGTATTAAAAGACTGTTTAGGGAAGTGATGCAACCTTTCTGAGCCTCAGTTTCCTCATCTGCAATGTGGACATGAGTTTTCAAAACAGAATATTATATGTGAATTTCTTAGCAAAGTATGTAACATGCTCTTTATAACTGCACGTAATTATTAAGAAAAAGGGGGTACTTTACAAAGAGAGGCTTCGCAGCAGAAGGGATTCGGGAATTGGCCTGCAGAAGGGCGGCAGCCATGACAGCTGTCCACAGGGCAGCTCTGCTCCAGCCACCAGCTGCCATTCCCAGGAGACCCTGACTGGCCAGCTCAGGGCAGGGGGCAGTCACAGGGACGAGGCCCGGGAAGCAGGGGCTCAGCCGTCCTACTTCACCAGGACACAGACAGACCACAGTTCTGAAGGCGACCCAGGAGGCCTGGCTGCGGTTAGAGCCTGGGGATCTCAGCAACGGTGGCAGAATGGAACGGAGTTTGTATCTCGTCCTGTGGGGAGTGAGACATTTGTGAAGATGATGAGGCAGAGCCCTGAGCGCCACTCCTGGGACAAGGACCCACCTCTGCCTCCCATAGGCCCAGCCTCTCTGGTCTCCCCAGGAGATGTCTGTGCAGTGGCCTTCCATGGTCCAGGGATGCATGGACACACTGGCAGGATGTGGCTAGGGTCACCTTACCTCCTGGCATGGTACAGGGCATTGCCCTAAATGGCGTGGAGATCCTAGAATACAAAGCACCATTTTCAATCTGCTTAGCCCCCAAATTCAGCAGAATTTGGATCTTTTCAAGTGTTTTAAAAACAATCTGTGTGAATGGTACAATGTTCTTGCTAATGCCCTTTAAGGGCCAGATTTTCAAAAATGGTAAGTTTGTTTGTCATTTCCATGTGTAGCTTTCCAGGTGGCTATAAACACAGTAGCTGGAATAACAAGTGGGTTTCCTTGCAAACATTCACACTCAGGATGGGTGAGGTGTACCCTGGGGGAAGGGCAGGACCGTCTCAGCCAGGACAGCATCAGTCAGCTGGAGTCAGAAAGGGACTACGAATGCAGACACAACAGAATGTTCTCCTGACGCCGGTCCTCGAAGCTGGGCCAGGCTGTCTACACAGCAGGCCACAAGAACACCATATATAGCACGTCATCTGACTCAAATATTACCCCTCCTCTCCCTTCCCACCCTGCCTTAGGCATTACCGCAGACCACCCATTCTAGCGCCTGAACCTCCCAGGCTCTATGATCCCATGCGGACCAACACCAGATACCTAAGTTTGTCCAGGACAGCCTCATTACGGACCAGACTTCGAAACGCAGTCTGCTGCTTCCTGGACACAGGTTTGTCCCCTCTCTTAACCTCTGAGGTGCCCAGGGGTCCAGACGAGGCCTCCCCTGCCATCCTGAGCCTGTCAAACTCCTGCCCTGTCCTCATGCAAACTCGAAAATTCTTGGAAGTCAGGTAAGCCGGTGACTGGGGGTGGTCCCTGCATCCTGCCTCGTCCTGACTAGAAGAGTGAACAGGAAAGAGTCAAAAGCAAGCGGCGAGACTGAAGATGGGATGCGGGTTTCATGCTCCTCTAACCCCAGATCTACCAGAGGGGGCTGAAGAGGGCACTCGGCAGGCAGAGCACCAGGACAGAGGGACGAGGAGCCCCACTGGCTAGAGCCTTTTCTCATTGGCCAGTTCCACATTTTGGACATCACCCACCCTCGCTGCAGCCAGTCTGGAGTGAGAATCAAGACTGAGATCGGCAGTGGTCAGCCATGCATACGGGCCAGGGTGGCAGGGGCTCCTGGGATCTGCCAAGAGCCTGGGGGATGCAGCAGCAACACAGCGGGGAAGGGGGAAGCCAGCCCCATCTGTTGTCAGGCCAGGCGAGCCAGGCAGGGGTCAGGTGGCCAGAGGTGCTAGGGCGCTTTATTAGCAAGGACAGGTGGTGACCACCTGCATCAGGCCGAGCCACCCACCATGAAGTGCCCTGAGGAAGCTAAGGGGCTTCTGCAAGATGGAGGCCCCAGGCCTTTCCTGCACCCGAGCCCCCTGCCCTCCAGCCGCCCCCTGGCCCCACGGGCAAGCTGGGTGCTCGCCCCCCACAACCCACCCTGCAAATACTGCCTGTACACACGTGCTCCCCCTCTGTCCACACTTGGCCAGCAACGAGAGACCTTTCACCACACTCCAGCATCCTGCCCATCATTTTTTCCTCCACAAAACACAGCACAGAGAACAAATGCATATTTTGTAATATATATTGTATTACGTAAAAAGTAAAAAACACATATTTTACTTTTGAATCCCACCTACATTTCCAGCATAGAATGTGTGCATGGAAACAGAGGCTGTCCTTCATCCCTGCACCCCACTATTTATTCAGCGTCTACTGGGATACCGAAGCTCTCCTAGGACTGCCAAAGAAAAGGTCTTCCATGCAGCTAATACCTGATTCTCAGGTAAACTTCATTTCATTGCCACCCATAAAAGGCCTCGCTTATCTGCATGGCAAACACTCGATGTTATTGAATGCCTACCCTTAAATCAGCGCTTGGAGAATTACTCAACAGGACTGGATTAGTAGATATGTTTAGTTTGGAAGTTCCTGGCTTCACAAAAGTTAGTTTCAGTTACTAGGAATTTTCCAGCACATTTTCTCTAGCTGTAAAAACAGATCGGATCCAGTCATTACTTTTCTCTCTAGAGTTTCTACATTTAAGTTCAGGATTTATCAATGATATTTTCTTTAAGCAAAAGAGACTGGTCAGTCGACAACATATCTGTTTTAGAAATGAAAAGCTGAACTTTTTCCTTCTTTGAAGCCAACAGTGAGCCTCTGAGAGCCCACAGCCTCCCCACCAGCTTTTCTTGCATGGCTTTGAGGGAAAGAGCGATTCTGGAATCACGCTTGCCTGCCAGGTCCTGGTAGGGCACCAGAGTTTGGAGTGGAATGTTGCCAAGTGCCATTAATCAAATACAATCTAACTGTCCTAATTAGTGTGCCCTCCAGTGTAGAATCTGGGCCTACTTGGCGACGCGCTGCCCTCGTGAGTCCAGGCCCTGGCCTCCTGAGGGCTGTGTCATCCGGGGCAGGCAGCGCTGCTCCACCAAAGGTGGAGAGCAATGTGCTGGGGAACACGTCGCTGTAGCCATCAGGCCTTCTGGCCAGAATCAGTGCTGGGCGCCAGCCGGGCCAGGCTGAGAGGTGATGTCAAATGTTCCTGTCAGGAGGTGCCTTCTGACTAAAGTGAACTCTCCAGAATAGGAGAGCAGCTTCCCTGCTAAGCCCCAGCGCTGGGTCCTCTGCAGGACTCGCAGCCTTCAGGAAGCACTTCCCTGGGTTTTACCGGAGACATACAGGTCTTACCCACTAACTGGTGTTCAAATATAAAGAATAAACACGATGGAATCTACCCTAACACTGGTCCCCGCCTTTACCCACTGTGAATTTGTTACGGCCACAGGAAATGGTTATTTCATAAATGGTTTTATTTTGTAAACAAATACCCCAGAAACTTCCCTGTGAAAGATTTCTACATATTGGAATTGTGAAGAGAAGAATTATTACTCCTTGTTTTCACTGAAGTAAGTTCTGCAACTGAGTTTCCTTTGCTTCTGAAACAGCAGACCCGCCATGCAAAGATAAATTCAGGCAAAGGTGAAATTCTGCATCCCTCCCTGAGATGACTTGTGATGCCCAGAACAGCCATGCACCTAACACGCACAGAACCAAGGAAATATACTCAGAATCCCGTGAGCCTCCGTGAGCTTAGTCCTTGGCCCTCTGGCCCTGCCTGCGACTCAGCTACTGCCCCCAAAGGCCGGCAGCCTACTGGTCACCCCCGCCTCAGGGAGCGGGCATCCAGTGGGGAAGACAGAGAGATGAACCAGCAACACAGACAAATAAATAAATGTAAACATTTAGCTGCTTTTATACACGCAAGTATGAATGTCAAAGCCATTTTAGTCGTGGGACAACCACCCAGAACAACCCTAACACAACAGGGCCAAGCAGAGTCCCCCTCCGGGAGTCCCAAGCACCTGATTCTTCTTCATGAAGTGTCACAAAATGTCTTTGTGCAGCCATTGCTGGACAGCCTTGCCTACCCCCTGAAGACAAGGTTCCCCACTCCTTCCTCAGAGCCAACACCTGCTGGGAGGCCAAGCCCGCTTCCCTCAGTGAGGGTCCCTGCAGCGTGCCTGCATACACCAGCCCCTCGCCCGCCACTGAGGCATGGGGTGGCTCTGCCTAAGCATCAGAGCTGGAGAGGACACATAGCTCATGACTGGGATTCCATGCTCTTTCCCAAATAAGAGGACTGCCTTTCTCTTGCAGCTGAAGCTTCTACCCAAAGCCGCAAATATGGTAATAAAACATGAGCTTTAGACACAATAACTCTGGTTTCCAGTTCGGCTCCAACAGTCATTGCCTTGGCCTCTCCAAACCTTATCAGCGAACAGAAGGTGATTACAGCCAATAAGGATCACGCGGGATACCAGGTGGCTGGCACTCAGCACCCAGCAGACCTGTCATGGGCAATGAAACCCTTGACTTAACCAGCCTCACTTTTATCTTTGTTTTGATCATTTTAAAAAACTTAATCATCAGAATAATTTGGTACAGGAGCAATTTTGTCCTGGGAAGAACCTGGGCTTTTGGCCTCTAACAGAACCACCTCAGCTTCCTGTTAATCTGGCCAGGTGGACCGCGTCTGATGTGTGTTGCAGGTGCAGGTGCCAGCGGCTTCACATTCCCTAGTGTCCTGGGCCTGGGCCTTCCCTCTGTACTGCCCCTGGGACAGAGTGTGTGTCTTACACATCTGTAGGTGCAGGTGCCAGCGGCTTCACATTCCCTAGTTTCCTGGGCCTGGGCCTTCCCTCTGTACTGCCCCTGGGATGGAGTATGTGTCCTACACATCTGTAGGTGCAGGTGCCAGCGGCTTCACATTCTCTGGTGTCCTGGGCCTGGGCCTTCCCTCTGCACTGCCCCTGGGACGGAGTGTGTGTCCTACACATCTGTAGGTGCAGGTGCCAGCGGCTTCACATTCTCTAGTGTCCTGGGCCTGGGCCTTCCCTCTGTACTGCCCCTGGGACAGAGTGCGTGTCCTACACATCTTTCAACTTCACCCATTATGATCCTGGTGGAGGTTACTGGTGTGGGGGTAGGAAGTTGGGGACCTTTTTCTCCTCCAGCTTTATTGAGGGATAACTGATAAATAAAATCGTGAGATATTTAAAGTGCACGTTGTGATTTGATACACCTATACATTGTGAGAGGAACCCAGTCTAGTTAACACATCCACCACCTCACATATTTATTTGTGAGAACACTCAAGTTTTCAGCAAATTTCCCATATATAACAGTGCCGTCCACTAGAGTCGCCGCGTCTTACATCAGATCCTCAGAGCTTATTCACCCTGTAGATGGAATTCCGTACCTCTCCCTGTATCTCAGCCCACCAACCACTTTTCTACTTTCTGCTTCTGTGAGTTTGACTTTCTTTTTTAGATTCCACGTGTGACACCCCACACCACCCCTGACCTACCTCACTCAGCGTAATGCCCTTCAGCCTCATCCACGGTGTCCCGAAAGGCTGGCTCTCCTGCCTGCTCAAGGCTGAATGACACCCCGTCCTGTGGAGGGGCCGCTTCTCCCGCACCCCTTGGCAGCTGGACGCTCCGGCGGCTTCCACGTCTCAGACACTGAGTAGCGCTGCAATGGCCGCCGAGTGCAGGTGCGCTCCAAGATCCCGTGTTCATTGCCTTTGCAAGTTGCTCAGAAGTGGACATGCTGGATCATATGGTAGTTCCAGTTTTACTTTTAGACAAACTTCCAGGGTGGAGGCACCACGATACCCTCCTGCCAACCATCGGCATTGGGACCCTTTGCTGTCGTCTCCCCAGGGGACAGCCGCTCAGCGCCCTGGCCTCGGGGCTGTGTTTCTGCACCTCCCCGGCGGCATAGCTGTTTCCGCCCTGCTGTCCCCTCCTCTCTTCTCTGGTTGTAGTGGTCCCGGTCAATTTCCTTAACGCTGTGTCCTCGTTTACGATGTTAGTTAGTTGTTTCTGCAGAGAAAAACCACAAGCTGGGACAGGCTCAGTCCGTTGCCCGGCACCCACAGCCTGGCCCTGGCGACACATCTAGAGCACAGCTCTGCCCCATCTCCAGCTAAACAGAGTCGCTCCGGGATCCCCCAAGTCACGCAATTCTCAGCCCTGACTGTGCAGGAAACCCTGCTGGAGGGCTTAAAAGGAGACAGCCCCAGTCCACAGCCTATTTTTAATGGCACTGGGTGGAGGTCTGAGTCTCTTTGGTCTTTAAGGACACCTACATCTCTGTGGTCTTGGAGGACTCCTGCATCTCCCTGGTCTTCAGAAGAGTCCTGCATCAAGGCTTCTTAAAAGCTCTCGGGTCGAGGGGAATGTGCAGCTCGGTTTTAGAACCACCAGCTGTACTCTTGTTCCTCAAAGTGCAGTTTCCAGACCGGCAGCCCAGGCACCGACTGGGGCCTTGTTAGTAATAGTCTCAGCGCCCCCAGCCTTACTGAATCAGACCCACGTGTTCATCAGAGGCCAGGTGGTGTCGACCCACATTAACCTGTGTAAAGCACGACCTATTGAGCCCCATCGTGTTAGTTTCCCGGGGCTGCCCCACGAAGGACCACAGCTGGACGGCTGTCACAGAACTGTGTTGTCTCAGTCTGAAGGCCAGAAATCTGATACTGGGATGTTGGCAAATTGGTTCCTTATGAGGAACTCCAGGCCCTTCCTTGGCTTGTAATTGACTGTCTTCTCCTGTGTCTCTTCACATCATCCCCCCTCTGTGTGTCTCTGTGTCCAAATGTCCCCTTTTTTTAAGGATACATCATTGGATCAGGGCCTATCCTAATGAACTCAACTTGATTGCCTCTGTAAAGACTGTATTTCCAAGTACAAGCACATTTTAAGGTACTGGGGTTAGGACTTCAATGTATGAATTTGAGGAGAATGCAGTTCTGCCCATAACATCCATAAGGACAGTTTGGGGGGTGACCCTGTCCTGCCCACCTCTTCCTGCTCCCACCCTCCCCCTAGGCACTCACGGCTTCTCATTGCTGCCTCTTTGCTCATGTGGTTCCTTCTGCCAGGTGCTCTTCCCCATCCTGATGAACTCAGCTGCTCCCCGTGTGAGATTCAGATCACAGGCCATCTCTCTTGACAGCTTTCCTGGCTTCCAACCTTCCGCCTAGAATGAACCCCTCCGATTCTGTCTGGTCTCATGGGTCCTGTAATCCTGCACTCACCGATTTCCCATGGCTCTTCCACCAAGCCTTCAGCAGGTCAAGGACAGCGCTGGGTCTCACCTGTCTCCTTTCTGCCGGGCATATGTACATGCTCTTTCACAGACCATATTGGTTGTAAAATGAAAGAAAAACCTTCAGCAACAAAACCCCAAATCATCATTTAAACCAACTGCTGATGAGCAGGCAAAGGGAGAGCTAAGAACGGAGCAAAAAGGTAATTCAATGGCTTTCACTCTCTGTTATCCAGCAACTCTGGGCCACTTTCTTTGGAATCAGCAGAGAAGAAGCTGAAGTCCAGTGGGCATGAGAAAGCAATGCCAGATTAGAGGAGGAAACCCCTTCTAGCCCCACTTCCAGCTTCTCATCTGTTCACATGCCTCACCTTGCTCTGCCCACATGCCAGCTTCACTTCCTAAGACCCTGAGGATAGCCCTGGAGTTGCTGTTCCAGTCTCATCTAATTTTTAACAGATGGCTGCCAAAGCATGCTCATGGAATCTTGATATCACAGGGATGGGAAAACAATTGTCCTGAGAAAGACAAGATGTCCATGCTTCCCAAGCCCCATGCAGGCCCAGGTGGAGCACACATTTCCCTGGCCATGGCCACCTCCTTCCGAAGACAGGCATGGTTTAAAGGTCTGTTCCCTTTGAAGCTTATCGGCACAGGGGCAGTGGTTTTCCTTGGGCTCTGTTGCAAGTCACCCTGATTTTTTTTAAATAACAAAGTCTAGACCATTTCACATTTCAACTCAAATCCCAAATAAATTATTTTTACTACATTTGACTTCCCACCTTCTTCCCTCCACACAGAAGAACACAGGACACAGTTGACCAGCAAATATGGTGTTCATTTATTTCTAACAACACATGCACTTTTAAAAGAGTAAAAGGAAAAACTGAAATTAGTGTTGAGTGAATTCCTGGCAGGTCGGGGCTGGGTGCATGTCAGGCAGCTAAGCATGGAGATGGAACCAAGCTGATTATGATTACAATCTGGCCATAGTACTGTAAACCGAGGGTGCATAATCTATTGTAAATTTGCTCTGAGATGTGCAGTCCTCCTCCTGTCTCTCTTTCTTCCCCAAAGGTAAAACATATCCCAGTGCAAATATATGCTTTTGCTTTCCCCGGGGAGTTGGTTAATCATTTCTCACAATGTTCTGAAGAAAAAGATGAGTATGCTAGGTGAGTTCATACATACTCCATTCTTAAAAAGCACAAGGAGATAGAAATTATTTTCTGTTGACCTTGGTTTTTTTAAGACAGGGCTCCCTTTCTAAATCCATCTTCCAGTGCCTTCTCTTCCCCTCCCTCCCCCACTTCCCAGATGATATTACGTGACATGCTCTGCTTCCTAGTTCGGGAAATATGTGAAAAGATCGAGCTGAGAGACGCTGGTGGCATTTATGAATGCTTGCAGAAGTCCATTCTCTAGTGTCATCAAATAGAAAATGCATTTGGAAGAGAAGGAGGAAACAGGCAATAAAACACAAACTCATTTGAAGTTAAAAAAAATTTAGATTCACTCTATTATAAACTTAATAGAGAATTTTCCCCAAATTCATCCCTGTCATAAAGAGAGTTATTTTAGGGGTCATTGTAAGGAAGAACATTGCTTTTTTTTTCTATATCCAAGGATGCCACAAATATATCGTCTGCTCAGGGGAAAAAGAAACAATAATGCTGCCTCTTTTCTATGAGGAAGAGGCAGCGTCTTATTTTTACGTTAAAGGCTTGTCAAGACACTTATATTTTTCATAGCTTTAAAAGATATTTTTTTATTCTGCTTAATTGTTCATTGAGATTTCAAAACCAAATCTGCCTCCTTGCCAAATATCTTTGTAATATGTACATTTCACACTGGCTTATTATAATAGGTTTTCTCGTGGGACCTAGCACTCTGGCATCTGCTTTATTATGATATTATAACAATAATTAACATTTAGCACTTACTGTATAGCCAGCCTTTGATCCATATTTTTAACAAAATGTACTAACAATGCATCTTTCATCCCAGGGCCTCAAAGTGGTCGGCAGCATCTTATTATGACCCGACATGGCTGTATTCACTCCTGAAGCCCTCCCAACGCCCCCGTGGGGTCTGCACACAGCACGCATCTTCTTTAGGAGAAGGGAAGGGAAGAAAGGTCAAGTTTACTGCCAGGCTGCCAGACAAGGACGGCAGAGCCAGGAATAGAACCAGTCCGTTCGCCTCCTTGGTCAGAGATTTCAAAGCTTCAATGCACCTATTTTTAAATAAAAGAAATGGGGAAAGAGAAGGGAGAGGCACCAAGCTTTTTAGAACAGGGATTTGGATACACCCTGAAAATCATGCTGTCTTCTGAAACGATGCCCTAGACACAAAATTCAGATTCGATTTTAAGACGCTTGTTCAACAGATAAGAATGAGCACCTCTTTTGTGCCCCACGCTGTCTCCACTAAGTCCCTTGCCTTTTGAGAGAGGTTAGAAGAAGGCATATGAATGGCCCCAAGAATGCTAATGTTCAGTCTCTCCAATCAGGGCATTTGAAGACACCAAGGATCATTGTTCACAGTCATGCTGTTGACTAGATGGCCAATATGGACCAGTTTCACCCACAGCTTCCCTTGAATACTTGGGTCCCAGCCCTTAACTCCAAGGCATCTTTTCAGAAAGAAGCATATCATGATGTTAAATTTAAGGGGGAGAGTTAGTTGTGGTGATAAACTAAAAGAAGCCACTTGTCATTCTTGAATTCAGAAGGATAAGTGTGGCCATGACAGGAAAATCAATCATCCATATGGTTTTCTAATGTCTAACAGAAATGGGAAAGTCTTCAACCTCCAGTTAGCTTCACACGAGTTTATAAACTCAGGTAAATGCAAAGCTGTAGGTCTAGGTCAGAAATGGGTGAACAGTGGGTCAGGCAACATGCTTGCCTCACAGACGACTCTCCATTATCCCCGGGGCGAATTGCAATAGGGGCAACGGAATGAGAGGCAATGAGTGACTCCAGGGTGGGTGAAATACCACCAGTCCCCCCGCGGCTCGCACAGTGACACAGCGCATGGTACACACCATCATCGAATGCGCAGAGACCGTAGGAGGCGGGAACTATTAAAATCTCCGTGTATGGGAAAAGAGCTGAGGTCTACAGGGTAAGCTGCCCCCAACTACAGAGACAGCCAGCAAGGAGTGGCTACATCTTGATCAAGCTGCACCTGGAGCCACAGGCTGTGGCAGCTCCTGTCGGAAATCCCAGCAGCCTCCAGCAGATAGTGTAGGTGGGACTCGTGAGGCTGGTGGCGCTGAGGGGCCACAGCATGGCAGTTAGCAGGCACTGAATGCTGACTTACATACCAGGCACTGTTCTACGCTCTTGAACAGCTAGACTCATGCCAACCCTAAGAGGCCGAATTCCTATGGCACCCTGTTTAATGGCTGAGGAAACAGTCCCAGGCTAATGTGGCTAGTTAGGGGTTTATTTAATGGATCTGTTGGCATTAAACAATCTGCTGTGCCCCACTTCCCTTCTGCCAATAAGAGAGGGAAAATTAAGGTGGCATCAGTGTGCCTGACTTGATTCTGGGACAGTGGAAGCCCCCGAGAAGCAAAAGCCTGCGTCCATCCTTCCAATTCCCGTTTGCAGTTTCCAGGTGCACGGAACACCACAGAAGGCACGCCTCTCTGACCCAGCACGGTGCCCTGCTGCCATGACCACTAAAATAAGAACAAACACTTCCATAAAATGAGTGATTCAATAAGGCCCATTCCAGGCCAGTCCATAAAGAAAACACCCAGTTCAATTTTGAAATGAATTTAGCCCAGATCTACATTTTTACCAATGCCATGCGCATCTTGCTGGACCTTTGCTCTAGTAGGTCTTGTTCCACATATAAATAAAAATAATAGCATCCATCAGAACAGATCTCTGAGAAAGGAGACCTCTTCGTAACAAAACACACAGCAGAAAAATGTGTTTGGCTTTGCTCCAACGTGCTCGGAGCTGATGTGGGAACTAGTAGCATGCCTCTGTGTAAACTCCGCAGCAAGCTATCTTCCTCACGCAGCCCAACAGCCATTCTCCATGGAAAATGAGACCACAGCATTGAGAAACCCAAGTAGGATTTCCTCACTTACAACCTGGGGCAGTACGTTAAGTTATAAATACTTTCATTTGCAGAGGACTACCAAATGAAGTCTCAGCACACGGGCACCAAGCTGGGTCGCTGAGTTGAATCTTGTTGCCCCTTAAGCATTTTTTGCCATTTGGATAAATCTAAAAATGCTTCAAAGTAGACTGCTGTAAGTCTTTATAACTGGTCCCCGTAGGATGCCATTCTCATGCTCTGTGACATTATATCTTGCCCTAGAATCAGCTTTTATGGAAAGGGTCTTCGTGTCATTGTCTTTCTGGAAAAAGAACTTCTATAATGCACAGTGTTTGCTATCAAAAGCTTTTCTATAAAAGCAACAGAGGAAATCATGGATTGTCTAAATAAGAAACAAAGGGCTCTTTGCATGGCTTCAGAAACCAAGGCAATGCTGAGAGGCCGAGTCCGGGAGCACGCTGATGATTCAATTCAATCAGAAGGAAATAAAGCATGCGTAAAGTCATGTGCTGGAATGTAGGTGGTGTCCTAGAACATGGAGTCCTGATTAAATGAAGCATCTGAGCATTATGTATTCACAGCTAAGAAAACCACATGCCAGCTTCAGAAAGGTGTTAAGATTCTGTCCCCAAAACACAAACCAGCTCCGGCTTCTACATATTGAGAACCTGGAACCTTCCAGGGCCGACTCTGACTGGGTGGTAGGAGTGAAGTGATCAGAGGGTTTCTCTGGCTGCTGAAAAATTCTAGGAAGAAATGCTCCATCTGAAGCATGTGTTTTTGTGATTCGACTCTGTATCCTTCCACATTCATGTCTCTAAAATTCCCATGGGCATCATATATAAATGGAGACAGCAAATGCTAACAAGGAGAAAAAAATGAAGGAGATGCTGCTCAGAGATTCAGACAAAATATAATCCATTTGGGGATCAGGAAGTCCCTTTTCTGTCCCTGTGTATAATTCTAGGGAAAAAAAATTTCAGACGTTGACCTTAAGGGTGGAATGTTATTTGTTCAGATAAAATGTTGGTTAATTGAAATCATTAAAAGCTAAAAATATTAGACTAAGAGTAAAATTGGTTACACGATGTGGGAAGCTGTGTTTGACTGAAAATACACTAATATGTAAGAAACTGGGATTTAGTTCCTCTTATAGATTCTGATCTCCCTCTCTCTACACATCACCCAGAGCATACGCTGTCCGTGCCCAGCCAGCACTGCTCAGGCCTGGGCCTGCCCCGCAGAGCCATTCTGTTAGCAAGACGCAAGTTTGCAAGGTGGCATCTTGTTTTGAGCAGCCCAAGTCTCACTATTAGTAGATAGCTTGGTGTTTAGACTAAAATGGAGTTTCAGCATTAAAGCTGTCATTTTTACATAAGCCTGACCTAAGATTTGGGGTTGGGGGAGAACTCAGGCCTCTCCTTTACCTCCGAGCAGGTGCTCAGCTGGGGAAGAGGGAGGTGTGAAGCCAGAAAGAAGGCACGTCTGCTAGCTCTTGCGCACAGGATCTGTTAATATGAAGATGAGCATAATGTGCTTGGCTATTTCTCTAAACACACTGGAGCCAGAACCAGGAAAGATTACTTTTCATAATGATAAATTCCCTATCTAGTTCATTACCCAGGGGAGATCTGGAAAAGTATGAATCTTAATGTGAACAATAATGAACTGGTAAGGGATACAGCTTTTGGCTGTATGATGTCTGTATTAACTTGCCAGCTTTGGTGATAAGCCCAAACAGAGGCCCTGAAGAGACAGGGCTGTTATCTGAGCAACAATTAATTTGCTGAACATGCTATTTAGAAATAGCCCCATAGTTCTGCTCTGCTAAAAGGAGCATAACTTCTATTCCTTGGGCAACTTTATAAACTGTCATAAAAATGTCGTAAATGTGGTGTGATCTAAAGGAGAGCAGGGTTGTCATTGACAAACACGTGCCGGTTTCAATTTTAGTTTTAGACATCAAGCTCAAAAAGAACATCGAAAGGGAGAAGGTGCTCCTATATTCCAACTGACAATTATTTCCCAGTTTGGGAATAATGATGCTGCTGGGATAAACAGGTTGAATCTGTATCTCTGCTTGGCATTGTGACATCAGGGTAGACCCTTATCTCTTAATTGGCCAGTGAGAGGATGATTTTTTTTTTCCCAATGGCACCTTTTCCTCCCCACCGTGAGGAAAACCCCTTGAAGTCTGATTTGATTGTTGAAAGGCACCAAAGGATGCCTTGAACTTGATGCGTTCTGAGGACGCGTCACTCCACTTGCCAGGCGTGAAGGAGTGCACAGAGGCCGCGCTCTCAGGGTCGTCTGAATTTTATGTGACTGCTGGGAGCACAGGCTACCTGACACGCACAGGGGACAGCCTTCCCGGCAGCGGGACAGCGGCTGCAGCAATACAGCTGCTCTCTATGGGGTCAGGGGAGATTCCAGGACATTCTGGAGTGCAGCGCACTAGGTCCAGGACTCTCTTCTCTGAAGGGACTTTGGGGCCCTCGGGGTAGAGGAATGCCATTCAGGGGCTGTTTGAAGGTTGGGCATTGTCTGTGCTGACAGCTCTGGGCAGCCCACTCTGCTGGCTACTTCCAGGGTGCAGTTGCTTTCCCAGGTCTGGTCCACATGCCTGCCCCTGGGCTGAGAAAAGCCGCCAGACAAGGAGGGCAGAGCCAGCTGCTCACAGGCTGCCAGGCACTACCCGGGAGACAGTCTCTGGTTTTCTAAGCCTGGCCGCAGGGTCTCCCTGCAGAATCTGATTGTGCACCAGCAGTACTGAGGAGTGGGCCAGAAGCCAAGCTCCCTTTCCCGTGGCTCCTTTAACCACAGGGCACAGGACATGCTCTCCAGCCCCCTGACCTAGGACACCAGACACCAAAGGGTTTGAAACAGCGGCCAGTACATGCACTCAGCCTGCCCCTGCCTACAAAACAGATCCAGTCTGGCTGCCACTTGCTAATCATGTGACCTTAGAGGCTTTCGTTTCTTAATCTTCCATTTCCAAATCTGAAAAAAGGGGTAGTTACAGTGTGTGCTAAACAGGGTTGTTTTGAGGTGTACATGGCTAATCTGTGCAAAGGCCCCTTGGGCTGGCAGACTGGCACCGCTATTGATGACACATGTGGGTTGGTCCCCCGTGTCAACCTCACAGACAACTGTGGCCCACCGGCTACATTTTCACCTGTATGGGTCACCCCCTCCCCCCTGCCCTTACTGGACTGTAAGCTCTTGGTGGACCTGGACTGCAGGGCCCGTGACAGTGAATGAAGATTAAGGAACAGGGTGGACAGGTTCCACCTCTGGGGCAAATAATGTATTCTTTATGGACCTCAAGTTTTTTTTTTAAGAGGATATCAAAGGATTCCAATCGTACCAGCTGCAAAGGGCAGCTGAAAAGCTAAAAATGTGATAACAATAAAAATAATTTCATACATTTGAAAACACTTGTCAAATGTCTTTTTCTATATTAGGCATGCAAACATATTTCATTTTTGAATTCATGATACTAGCTCTACAGCTCTCCTGGATCAATGAGAAAGTTACTTTGAAATCAAATGCCCTCCCTGGAATTCCAGTTGCCGAGAGAAAAAGACTCCGCAAAGCCACCTCAATTTCCCTCCTCTCCGTCTCCCTCTGCTCTCGGCTCATCTCTGCAACTTAAGCTTCTCACAAAGTCCCTCCTGCCTTGACTACCTTCAAACCTCCAGCTGTACACAGGCACCGGAATGAATGCCACTGGCAAAGGCCACACTGAGTTCCCTCCGAAAGGCCATACTCCCAGGCATCGCAAAGGGCATGCTAAAGAATCCAGCAGGGAGCATCTCCGGAGGAAAGGCCACTTTTGCTGCCCACCAAGCTGTTCGTCCTGAGGAGCACTTTCACACAGGCGCTGCATCAGGCAATGTGGGTACCCATCCCAGGAGGCGGGTATGATCAGCATGGTTTTTTGATGGTGACGTTGAGGACAAGGGGTTGAATGACCTGCCAGGCCCCCACGAAGGCCTTTGTGAACTGGACACCAACTAATCAGGAAAAGTCATCTTGGCACAAACAAAGCCCTTCAGATAAGGGGAGAGTGGTCCCCGGTGCTGGCTGTTCTTTCCCCAGCAGTGCACTTACCAAATCAAATCTGTTCAAAGAACTACAGCACAAAGGTGCAGCTCTTGGGTGCTCTTGGGCCAGTGGTTCAAAGAGTCTGCAAGAGAAAACCAGTACGAACACCTGTGCAACTCTGGACAGTCTTCCAGCTCCACATTCCGGGAGCCCCCCATAAGGCAGGAAATGCCTTAATTGAGGCCTCTACGTGGGATTCCTCTGGCCTCTCCGGACTCCAGTCCATTAAGGGCACCCCTAACTGGGCAGCCTTCTGTAAGCAGGACTTCCTTCTCCCTTCACAGAGCCCGGCCCGGCCCCTGCTGCCTGGGGAGCCCCCAAATGCTTGAGCTGAATGTAAGATGCCCCCACTCCCCCATCTCGCACGGGGAGCCCTCCCTCCCCCCAGTCCCCGGCAGCCCTCGCACCTCTGCTGTCCCTCTCTCCTCCACAAAGCCCTCCCTGGTCATTCCTGCCCAAACTCCTCTCCCCAGTTCTGGACTCAGTCATTCAGTGGCTTCATCTTTACTGAAGTCCTCTGTTTTCCAGGCTCGGCGATGAGAGGAGCACACAGGGACCCCCTACAGTACATCCTTCCTAAAGAGTTTCTGGTTTTCTATTCACGAATCATGGCGCTCCCTTTCTCTAAAAACCCAAGCTGGGGTAGCGGAAGTGGAGCACCAGCCCAGACCTCTCAGTAGAGACTGTCAAGAGTTCCCTTCTCAGGGCCTGGGCCTCCCAGCTACAGCTCTCAGGGCTGGTGGCTGCTCCCCGCCTGCTTATTAGCTCCTGAAAACACATGAAAACCACCGAGCTGTGGCCACGTCATCCACCAACACTAATGGAATTCAACCATTAGCTGACCTTATTGCTTGATGGCCCACAGGTGTGCTTCTTGTCTTCCGAAAGGACGCGATCCAGGAAGCGACAGCTTCATTACCAGCATCTGTGTTCCAAACCTAAACTTGCATTTCTGCCGTCCTTTATAGATACTTGAGGCCACAGTTTCTCGGTCAGCTTGCACAACAGCGGCCTGCAGGAGGCATCACTATGCTTGGTGTCACGCCCAGAGAACCAGCCTTCGGAAGACGAGGGACCGGTTCACGATGGTACAGCTGGGTGCCACGGGTCTCGGACTTCTGCAGCAATCTTCTCTTGAAGAACCTGCAAGAAGCTAAGTAAACTCATGTTTACTTCTCACATGTGTGTGAAGCCACCGCTTCTGATTCTTTTTACAAATAGCTGAAGGGTTCAGCAGAGGATGCTGAGAAAATCCTCATCCTCTTGCTGGAGGGAGGTGGGATTGGGAACAGCCTCCACGGGCAGTGGTGAAGTGAGACAACAGGTATTTCAGGTCCCATCTACTTTTCCTGTGACTTAGAGAAAGATATCAAGAGCCCACCCATTAAGTGAAATCTCCAGGAGTTACTGAGCACCCCCGTTATGCTCGGCACCATACCAATAAAATAGGCTTTGAGTACGTTCCAACTTAGATTTGGGTGCCAGCAGGGAGTACGTTGTGTGCAGAGAGGAAAAAGAGGCACTACGCTTACCTCTGCCCTGATTTCTGACCTTATTATTGGGCAGACTAAGCTACCAGCCACCCCTCATCCCAGCGCACACGCACACCACACACTCCCTCAAACATGTGCCCCCTCAGCAGTATCCGTGCCTCTGCAGACACAACTCCTCCTGTTCAGAAGGCCCTGGGCTGCCTGCCCCTTCCCATCTCAGCCCTCCGCTCCCTGCCGAGCCAACTCCAAGTGTCTGGGACTGCCTGCTCCAGGAATCTTTCTGTACGTCCACGGCTCGATGTGATCTTTCCTTCCTCATTAAAACCCCACAGGACCATGTGTCTCTCCTCTTGGCATTCGTGTTCAGTTCTGTCTCTGTGCAAAGGTCCCTCCACCTTCTCTGACCACCATGGCCACCTCACACACACCTTCCCTGACCGCCACGGCCATCTCCCACACACCTTCCCTGATCGCCATGGCCACCTCACACACACCTTCCCTGACCGCCATGGCCACCTCACACACACCTTCCCTGACTTCCATGGCCACCTCACACACACACACACGCATGCACACACCCACCAAGAAACCGAGAGGAAGCTGCCTGACCGTTCTGAACAGAAAGCAGAGCCCATGGCTGCTGGGCCGGGTGTGGGCAACTGTACTGCACCCCTTCCACCCACGCCCACCTTCCCCCTTCTGGAGGGGTCTCTCTGGGCGAGCACTGCTCGCAGAGGCGGGTGCCGTGTCCGTTCACGGGGCAGGCTGGTAGTTATCTGGATGGCAGGAGACAAAGTGGGCCAAGGGGCTCTCTGCCCATTAAACGCCTCCCATGGGCCTGAGCCCGGACCGACTTCCCACCATTATAATCAGCTCTTGGGGAGGTGGGAGGACACATTCTGCAGAGCATGGAGGGGTGGGTAGGAAACACCCACTCAGCAAAATGAGAGACACATTGGAAGGGGGACTTGGAGATGACGTATGGAAAGGGCATTCTGGGGAGCACCCGTCTGGAGGAAAGCCCAGAATTTAAACTTGTGTCCCTGCTACTATTCAGAGTTTGGGTAACACTTTTAATCACAGGAGTGCAGCGAGCAACGAATGCCCGCGGGTGATCATTACTGGTTCCATTTTTAACACACTGAGAGGTGGCCTGGATTGGTGTACTCCATGCCGCTACACGGGGGCCACACTTCCCTCATCTTCAGATTTCCAGCCTGCTGCCAATTGCTCAGGCCAGGCCTTCACTTCCAGCCTCACTGAGGACTCCAGCGGGCTTACGGTCCCCAAGGCCCCCAGGCTGGCCTGGACCCGGGTCCCCCACCCCTCAGCACATGTGCCCGTTCCTCAGCCGGCAGATGTTCATGGAACACAAGGACTGGGTCGCTGAGCACGGATTTTTCCCACAGAGAAGGAGGTCATTGTAATAGGATATTTCAGTTGTTCTTCCTGCTGTAAGATTTTTATAGCCAGACAGACCTGGGCCTGACCCCGCTCTTCTTCTCAGGAAGGATTAGTTACAAAGGTTGGGAAGACAGATATTTCAGCAGCTCAGCCTGGACTAAGGTCCAGTTGCCTCACCAAATATCGTAAGTTCTGCTACCACTTGCCCTAAAATGTGAAGCCCAGAGTTTTGTCAGCATCCTGGATCATTCATGATAGTCTAAGTAATTGTTTAAAAACAGGCACATCTCAGAGAAACTGTGAGTTCCTGTCCAAACCACTAAAATAAAGCAAATCTATAATTCCTTCGGTTTTATGAAGTTGCATATGAACGTTATATTTACACTACTGTGTCTATTAAGTGTGAAATAGCATAATGTATAAAAAATGTGTATTCCTCAGTTTAAAAGTACTTCACTGCTAAAAAATGCTAAATAGCATCCAAGCTCTCAGCAAGTCATCATCTTTTTGCTGGGGGGGAGCCCTGCCTCAATGCTGATGCCTGCTGACTGATCAGGGAGGCGGTTGCTGCAGGATGGGGAGACTGCGGCAAGTTCCTAAAATAAGACAACAGTGAGGGTTGCCATATCAATCGATTCTTCCTTTCATGAACAATTTCTCTGTAGAATGTGATGCTGTTTGATAGCATTTGCCCACAGGAGAACTTCTTTCAAAACTGGAGTCAGCCCTCTCACCCTCTGCCCTTGCCTGGTCAACTAGGTTTATGACACGTTCTAAATCCTTGGTTGCCATTTTAACAAGTTTCGCAGCATCTTCACCACGAGTAGATTCCATCTCAAGAAGTCTTTCTTTGTTCATCTGTAAGAAGCAACTCATCATCCATGAACATTCTATCATGAGATGCAGCAATTCAGTCCCATCTTTGGGCTCCACTTCTAAGTCTAGTTCCCTTGTTTTTTGTACATCTGAACCCATCAAACTCATCCATGATGATTAGAATCAACCTCTCCCAAACTCCTGGTAATGTGGGTACTTGAACCTTGTCTCATGAACCACAAATGTCCTTAATGACATCTAGAATGGTGAATCCTTTCCAGAAGGTTTTCGATTTACTTTTCCCAGATCCATCAGAGGAATCACTTACCTAGTGGCAGCTAGGGCCTTATGAGATAAATTTCTTAAATAAAAAGAGTTGAAATCAAAATTACTCCCTGATCAATGAGTTGCAGAACAGATGTTGTGTTAGTAGGCATGAAAACAATGTGAATCTTGTTGTGCATCTCCATTAGAGGTCTTGTGATCAGGTGCATTGTTCGTGAGCAGTAGTATTTTGAAAAGAATTTGTTTTGCAGTAGGTCTCAACAGTGGGCTTAAAATATTCAATAAAGCATGTTGTAAACAGATGTGCTGTCATCTAGGCCTTGTTGTTCCATTTATAGAACACAGGCAGAGTAGATTTAGCACAATTCTTAAGGGTCCTCGGATTTCAGAATGGTCAATGATCATTGGTTTCTACTTAAAGTCACCAGCTGCATTAGCTCCTAACAAGAAAGTCAGCCTGTCCTTTGAAGCCAGACATTGACTTCTGTGACTCGCTACAAAAGTGCTAGATGGCATCTTCGTCCAAGATAAGGCTGTTTTGTCTACATTGAAAATCTGTTGTTTACTTAACTCATTATTTACTTCACTAATTATCTCAGCTGGATCTACTGCATAACTTGGGGCAGCTTCTCCACCAGCATTTGCGGATTCACCTTGCACTTTTCTGTTATGGAGATGCGTCTTTCCTTAAACCTCAGGAACCAGCCTCTGCTGGCTTCAGACTTTTCCTCTGCAGCTTCCTCAGCTCTCCCAGGCTTCGCAGACTGGAACAGGGTCAGGGCCTTGCTCTGCATTCGGCTTCAGCTTATGGGAACATTGAGGCTGGTTTGATCTTCTATCCAGACCACTCAGTCTTTCTCCCTATCAGCAAGAAGGCTGTTTCGCTTTCTTATCATTCATGTGCTCACTGGAGCAGCGCTTTTAATTTCCTTCAAGAAGTTTTCCTTTGCATTCACAACGTGGCTGTTTGAGCCAAGAGGCCTAAGTTTAGGCCTGTCTCAACTTTCCACACGACTTCCTCACTAAGCTAATCATTTCTAGCTTTTGATTTAAAGTGAGAGACATGTGACTCTTCCTTTTCACTTAAACATTCAGAGGCCATTGCACGGTTATTAACTGGCCTAATTTCAATACTCTTATGTCTCAGGGATCAGGGAGGCCAGAGGAGAGGGAGGGAGAGAGAGAGAGAAGGCGAGGAGGTGGGAACAGCCAGACGGCGGAGCAGTCAGAACACATCCAACATTTATGGGTTAAGTTTGCCATCTTACATGGACATGGTTCATGGCACCCCAAGACAAATACAACAGTGACATCAAAGCTCCCTGATCACAGACACCATGACAAACAAAACAAAAGTGAAAAAGTCTGAAATACTGTGAGAATTACCAAAATGTGACACAGAGACACAAAGTGAGCAAATGCTCTTGGGAAAACGGTGCCCATGGACCTGCTCCATGCAGGGTTGCCACAAACTTTCAGTTTGTAAAAAACACAATACCTGCCAAGTACAATACAAGGAAGCATGCCTGTACATAGTTAGCTGGAAGTCAGCTTTCAGAGTTTAGGATGTGGGGGCAATGCTTCATTTCACCCGCGTCACCCAGTTTGATGCCACGATCATTCTGTCCTACAAATTTTGGATTTTGCCTTTACTTAATTGACTTGGGCAGTTGGCATGCAACCTTTAAAACATTTACCGAAATGTCAGCCTTGAAAGAGAAAAGAGATGATTTGATGATGGTAATCTAAGTGCCGAGCAAAGTACACACGTCCCCAAGGACAACGCTGGAGGTACACGAGCGACTGCTCGAGAGTGAGCAAACTGAGGCAGCAAAATGTTTACCAGCCAAGAGAATGCAGTCTAGGGTACACAGCTTGCACAGTCACACCTGTGTCCTGTGAAAGACAGTCACACCCGTGTGTGAACCATGGAAGCATGGAGCTGGCTAAAATTAATGAAAAATAAAAGCAAAGACCACTGAATTTGTAAGATAAGAACAGTGGTAAGCCACGAACAGGGATTTCATCCTTCAGAAATGCAGAACTAAACGAGAATCTAAGACCACTCTCCGAATTTGCTTTGGGCTCATTTGTGCTGCAGGGAAGAAAAACATAACCGGAATATAATGCCATCAGCAATTGACTTCAGGTGCCATCTGCGTATATTCCTGGCACTGTTAGTTCGCAATTAACAAAGGCCTTATGTTTTATACCCGGCAACTCCCTGCCTTGTAGTCTGAGGGAGGGGATTTAGCGGAAGGGAACATGCAGGTGGGTGGTGAGCTTTCTCAAAAATAAATAATTCTGCTTTTCGATACTGAATCACTGGTATGTAAGCTGCTCTCTCAAACTAATGAAAGGTCATTTGTTGGAGGGAAGTGGAATATTTCCATTATGTCATCGCGTGCAGCAACGCTTCCAACATGGGAGAGTACATTACAGAGATGAGCATTGTGCCATGAGGCAGGCTGGCAATATTCACTGACATGAGGCACAGTCCATTTTGAAAGTCCAATGTGGTGGGTAAACCCCTAATCTCTCGAAACGGGCAGAGGAGAGCAAACTATGCTGAAAGCCCATGGGCAACTAGAACAGAACCAAGAGCCAGAGCTCTGGATGTGGTCATCCCTGGCGTCTGATCCTGGCTCTGCTGCTCACAGCTGTGTGACCTTTGGCAAGCCACTTAACCTCTCTGTGCCTCAATTTCCTTATTTATGAATTCTTTTTTTAAAAAGCTCTAAATGAGATCATTGTGAAATGTCTGACACAAAAGGGCACCATAATAAATGTGCATTACTGTATGTCAGTCACTTTGCTACGTCCTTATTTGGCTGTCTCAAAGTTTATTTGTAGGTAAAAAAAAAAATATTTCAGCCAGTTACCAATGAGCCATTTTTGGTAAGGAGAAAAAGGCCAATCATGCCTACTTTACTGAAAAAGAAGTGGCTTTTTCACACTGCTGTTCACTGCCCACAGAAGAGCTTGGTTGGCCAAACATGGAGAGTGACTTCCTTTAGCAAACTCTCTAGGACAAATTATTTCAGAGTCAAAAAGATGGAGGTGATTACCATGCCCCAGTATTTTTCTGAGAAGGGCTCACTGTCTGACTAGTTCTTGTTCTCTTAGGGAACAATAAAACTTTGGGATGATAAAATTATGCCATGAATCCAGCTGATGGGTAACATAAAAGTGGAAAATAGATTTAAAGAAACCAATCTTTTCTCGTTTAACAATTGATAATATACACAGCAACAGACACCTGCTAGAGCTGATTGAATGCTGATGTAAAGCAAAATTGTAAATCAATACTAAGCTGAAAATCATAGCCTCTTCTAAAGCAGGACAGTTATTTAATAAAGCCAAAATAAACAATAATACCAACAATAAGGCATAGGTGCTAATCAATATATTCCCTCACTATCTTGCAGCTAAGGGAGCTGATAAGCAGGAACTCGGAAGGTTTCAATTAAAAGTCTCTGTGACACCAGGAAAATAAAACTTCCTCCAAAGCTGGTAGAGGAGTGCAGGTGCATCTGCCATCACCCAAAATATCCTGCCACTTACAGAAAGAGCATTTCATGGTCGTTGGAGGCCGGGACACGATTCCCTTGTACACCCACTCCCGGACCAAGACTTAGGGACATGACTCATCCAGAGTGAACAAGGCGATTTTCTGTGGAGAAAACGTGTCTCCACCCCAGATGTTAGCCAAGTTCTGCTTAATTAAGTAAAGTTCTGTGAGCCTGAACACGTACTAGCAAGTGCTTTCAGTCTGCCTTTAAAAACTGTGGGGAAAATGATGACGGACAAGGGAGAGACGTTGTGTACTTGAAAACTTGGTTGACCCGAAGCAGCTAGTGAATTTCAATGATTTGCACAAAGATAATTGATCAGGAAGTTACCAGGAATTGCATGCAAGGATTTGACACTGTACAAAAAGCTCAATTTAATTCAAGAGGAATTCATTGATCAGCTACCATTTATAAGAAGACTGTAAAAAATGACATTTGGGACTGGCAGGTGGAAAGGTAGGAAGCTGTTATGAAAGCAAATGGACAAAGATGTTAATGAAAATATTTCTTTCCTGAAAGCTTTCAATTGTGTGTGAGAACCTGCCATAGCAACATCATAAATGATGGAACGAATATGAGCTAAAGAAAGGTTAAAGAAGCTTTCTATAGATGGATAGAGGAAGGACTGATTAATTCTCACTGGAAAATATTGGAGGGGCTCCATAGAGACCAGTTTATAAATAATGCCCCTACTAACACCTTTATGAGTACAACTTTTTCAGGCACATCTTAACTGCTTAAAACAAAGTATAGGTTTACCAGATGTTATACTGAATTGTGTTTACCCCCCACCCCCAAAAATATATATTTGGGAATCCTAGTTCCCAGAATTTCAGAATGTGAACTTACTTGGAAATAGGATCTTTACAGAAGTCATCAAGTTAAAGTGAGATTATAGAATGGGCCCCAATCCAGTATGACAGTGTCCTCATAAAAAGGGGACATCCAGACAAGGACACAGATGCACTGAGGGAGAACCAGATGGAAGACACAGGGAGACACCATGTGAGGATGCACAGGGAGATCCAGGTGATGTGGCTACGAGCCAAGCACCCCCAAAGACGGCCCCCAAGCCCAGCAGCCAGGGGACAGGCCTGGGGCAGACTTGCCCTCACAGCCTCAGGAGGAACCAGCCCTGCCGACGCCTTGATCTCGGACTTCCAGCCTCCAGACTGTGAGACAATATATTTCTGCCATTTAAGTCTATGATATTTCTTATGGCAGCCCTTGAACAACACGGTTTGCCGTTTTGGAAGACATTCTCCTAAGGTCTGAGGCCTAGACCAGTGTTCTCCAAAGATACACATGGAGAGTCACTGAGGTTCTGCGTATCTCATGAGCTTAAGACTTCTATTTTGGCACCTGTGTTAAAAGCGCTGTGTCTTAACAGAATTATATAGCATATGGTTCATAAACAGTCATATGTATAGAGAGGATCCTTTGTTTAAAAATAATTTTCTAATAGTGATACATAATCAAAAAACTGTACTACAAAAATCTAGGTAATCATAGGAAGAAAATGAGGTAGGTGATTCCCCTAAATTTCTCACTGGTGAAATACAATCCCAAACGACATGGTAATGCGGCTTTATCTACTATTAAGCGATACTAGTAATGGCAGTCATCATGGAAGGGCAGTCATCCTCGGAAGACTAACCTTCGGGTAATTGACAGTTACAAGTTACAAGTTACAGTTACAAGTTTCCCCCTTGCTGATGGGTGAGCTAAAGGAAGGTGTGGAATATTTCTGGCCTGAGTACCTTCACTTCTCATCTACAGGTAAGGAGCCCAGGGCTCTGTTTTGGGAACCCCATTTTGCCACCACTCCCCATCTGCCTCCTGAACAGCCAGCACACAAGCAGACACTGAACAAAGCTGGGGCCTTATTTTGTTGAATAAAAACCCTATTTTTACCCACCTTTCCCCTTCCTTGGGCTGGTCTCACTGCACATGCAGGACACGTTCCACCACCACCTGTGCAGACCCTAATTATATCCAGAGGCAGGTATCAGATCCCCTGACCCAGCTTTCCCTCAGCATTTGAAGCCACCAGGAAGCTCTCTGAACCTATAATTTAGCATTTTAATGATGACCTGGCTGAACTATTACTGAATATGTTGTGGGTCTATTGGTCACAGTTGTGTTCCTTGAGGACATGGACAGCGTTTTACACTTCCTGGAACCCCAAAGTGCTTGGCCCTGTGCTGAGTTTAAAGTAACTGGTCAGAGTGGGGACCAGGGAAATACTAGAGCATTTCCTGTTAGGAGTGGAACAAGGTCAGACTTCAGTATCAGATTAAGCTCAACTCAAATTCTGAGCTTAACACTAATTTCATGATCTTGAGTGAGT